>OZ007595.1:265748925-266435688 GCA_963931845.1 Maratus michaelseni | reverse complement strand
GGGGAGTTTAAGATGTGTGCCACCAACCGATCTTTTATTCTTATTGAAAACAGGCGCTTAAATCAGAGAGTTTATTATTAAACAAAAGAGGTTATTATTAAACAAAACATAAAATGAATAAAAGCTAGGCATCAAATTTAACAACTAGACATAATTTTGTGGTCATGAAATGCAATAATTTATTTGCATTTGATGACTACTGACTACTACTTTCTAACCCTGCTGTGACTATTTAACTCACTATCACTAATTTTCAGGTAAATTTACATATTCCGGGAATTGAGTACCCATCTAACTGGTGTATTTTGGCAAATATAATTCGGTGTGAAATATATTGTAGTTATCTTTTTATTGAGGCAAACATTTAATGAAATCATTTACATGGGAAAACAAATCTTTAAAAAAAAAAAATAGCCTAATAGAAATTACTTTCCAAGTTCTTACACTTCTTTAAAAGATACTATTTGTTATTTATTAAAATTTGTAGTTAGATTTTAGTATGAATTTTTTTTATTTTGTATAAAGGTTCCTTCAAACTTTTTACTTTTCTTTATTCAACAATGCAGTTTTTTCTCACACAATTGCAGATTTATTTTTGCTTACAAGAAATTTTCAGATATGGATATATCCTAGAATTGATATATAGTGTCAAATTTAGGTCTCGTTTCAAAAACTTTGAAATTTGTTTCGATTTTAATGTAGAGGTGGCCCTGTAATGTTATTTTACTCATAAAAAATTATAAAAGACAGAATTCCTTGTTAAATGATGCTTTTTGTGTCTCTGTATATCAATTTGATCATCAAATAATTCAGGTCTTTTTTTTTTCTTTCTTTTGGCCGAATTTTTCTTAAAGGTTATTAATGTTTAAAATATAAATTTTTACTGCTGTTTGCTGTAATATAGTTAACAACTCAGTTTTACTTTTGCTTCATTCAAACTAGAATTTAATAAAAAAAATTAACTAAATGTTACGTTTTTAACTACATTTATATTTCTAAAAAATGCATATCTCACTAAATCACGATGTCCTTTCAATGAAATTTTCAGAAGTATTTTGCATATTTCCCTGCAAAATAAATTTTTAAACTGTGATAGATAGGAAAAAATACATAAACTTTTAAAATCCAAACTGAGTTTTGACTTTAAAATTTTGTCTGAATACATTATTTATGAAATAATCTATACTAACTGATTCCACGCAGAGCACCTGCATTCTAATATTTTTTATTAGTATTAAGTTAGCCTTTCCAGTAAAGTGCATGACAAAAATCGCACGCCTCAGTCATACTTCCATAGTTATGCTTTGGGATGTTCACTTCAAATTGTGAATTCATGCAGTTTCGTCTTCACTGGATAAGTCTATTTTGCCGTTGATCGAAATATTCTGTGGCTCGCCTAAACCTATCAGCTTCATTTCGAATGGATTTTCTGTCAATCATTCCAGCGGCATGTCGTTGTCTTCTGTGTAAAACTAAGTAAACTCATTTTTGAAAAAAAAAAAAAAAGAGCAAAAGATTAGCGAAAAGTTATCAATTTTTACTCCTTTAATCAATGAATGAAATGTCACATCACGACAGGCTGTCACATCAACAAAATCATCAAAAAATCATCTTATCACAATATTGTAAACAAAAGTAGCTCATTTTTTGTGAGAAATACCACAACAAATAACAAAGCCAGCTAAAGTTAGGTTTAGCAGGTTTGATTTACTAAACAAACCACTCATTGCCATTGGCAAAAGAGTAATAACCACTTTTTTGCTGTCACATACCATAGCTTTTTATTGCATCAAAATATTTTCATTATAAGTAACTCATTTTTTGTGAGAAATAGGTAAAATATTTTACGTCATGACAAATAATGAAGTGGGCTGAAGTTAGGTTTTAAATCAAACCACTTGTTGCCGTTGGCAAAAGACAAATAACTGAGTGTTTGCTGCCATGTATATTAGCGTTTTATATATATAAATGTATACTTCCTTGAAGATAATATGGGCACTTAAATTATAAACAAAACTTCATGCAAGTGTTTTTCCCTTTATAAGTTTGCATACCATTAAATAGGACTATTAAACATTCCATAGAACTTTTAAGACTATTATGAGACTATAAATTTCTCTAGTTCGTTTACTCTATTTTTTAATGTTGCTTCTAATCATGCATATAATTTTTTCTTGCAGCTCATATTTATTGAAGATCTTGCCTGCGACGATAGCAAAGTGGCTAAGCATAAAAGACCTATATTAAATAAAGAGGACGAAGCATTGAAACTGAATTCAATACCAGCCTGTTGTGAAAACTTTGAAAATGAATTTTGAAAACATTATTTATATATAATTTTTGTATATATTTTTTAAAATATTATTAAATTATGTTTTACAGTGCTTTTCGGTGCATTTTTTAAAGTACTAAACATATTGTGTTATGATATAAAGTTCTATTCAGATATCAAGAAATCAGTTTCTCATTTTCTTATAAAGTTAAATTCTTTCAGAAAATGTTGCAAAATTTGGCATTGTAAGCCCATTTTTGGGACTTGGCAGTCATAGAAAAACCATCATGAGCAAGCAATTGGTTATAATTAAAGATGTATCACATATATAAGAAAATGAAAAACATTGTTAAATTTTTTGGCACTTAAAAAGTAATGTCTACAAATTTCATGCATTTCTGTTTTAAATGACACCATGAGTATAGAAAGTATTCTCATTGTTAACAAAAAAAAAAAAGTTTTTTTAAACGCCCTTAATATGTATTTAAATTTTTAAAAATGTATTGTCGTATTTTTAAACTTTTTTTCATTCAGAGTGGGGTTGTGACCCCTGTGACCTCCCCCTTGGATCTGCTCTTTCCACAATTGCAAACAAATCGGTAAATGTCCTCATAAAATTTGAGTCTTGTTAATGAGGGAAGTGACATAGGCAAAAGTGCATGTGTAACTTCAAAATGGTAATGTTTGTAGTGGGAAAGCTGTTATGTGTTCTCATGTTGTATTCTCCAATTAGCTGATCCACACTGGCCAGGCAACATGCAATATTATCTGATCAACATCTTCCTTTCTTAATAGATTGGAGGAGCTGTGGACTATAACATGTCATTGACTCGATGGGCACCTAAAAGTCCTGACTTTAACACCTTAAGATATTTTAATTATAGGGGTACGCAAAGACAAGATATTTGTCTCTCCCCTTCTTGTTGATATAGCAGAACTGAAACAGTATTGTCTGCAACTGTCTCTGAAAATTAAAAATAAAAATGTGAAGCATTGCCTTATTGTTACATTTAATATAAAATATATCAATTTTTTCTTGTTTTTACAGCAAGTTGAAATTGTGTATTTCTCTATGACTCTGAGCAAAATACTACAACAAACACACAAATACATCCATTGTTGTTTTTTTGTTTGTTTTTTCCAGCACTGTAAGCATAATATGATGATAATTTTCAAAAGATATATTGTGGTTTTTTTCTTTAATTTATCCTTGAAGGAAAAAAAAAACTAAGGTAAAAACACCTATAGTGTGCCATGTGCCACAGTGAGCCACTAATTTGTAAAGTTGAAAATAAGACTCCAGCATATATTTGAAAAACAACCAAAAGAAATCTGATTGGCTAAAACCCTTAAGAGGCTACTTCACTCATGCAAAAACACCCGCTCACTAATGTTAATCTTATGGGACAGTTCTTTTAAAATATCTCGCTTGCATCTCAATATTTTTTAACTATTTTTTTGCCTTGGATAGCTGAAGTCAATCTCTCTACAATCGCTGTTTTTTACTTTTTTGATTTTGTTTGCTGTTTTATTATTATTTTTTTTTATAAGGATACTTTCACTTTCGGTTTGGATTAACTGTCCATTAAATTGGTTTGAATAATTGATTTGTTCTGTTGATGAAGAATTTTTTTTTTTCTAAAATGTCTACAAAAATGAAATGTTTAGCAATTTTTTTTTATGTTTCTTTAAGAGGTAAATTTACTTTCAAAATATGTTTCATTTTGCATTAAAATATTGTTTATACATTTTATTAAACTCTAAATAATTAGTTAAATAAGACTAAAACTTAAAAAAAATGAGCAGTTTATTAGTTTTGAGAGATGGTCACTTCTGGGTCATTATTTCTTAAACTGTACCAATAGTGGGCATTGGAACCAACTACTGGAGCTTATGTTAAAGTTTATTTTTATGCTTAATGTATTTTAATTAATTTTTATGATTCTAAATCTTTGTCTATAATTTATTTTTTGTACATTAGCACCAATAATGGGAACTGGTTTCAAAAGTCAAAGTATCTTCGTAAAAAAAAAAAAAAAAAAAAAAAAATCCACAAAGAAAATTGCGGTAATCAACAGCAGAAATAAAAATTGACCAGTGGACCCGAGCGAAAATTTTGCACTTTAAAAAAAAAATCAATCGTATTTTAACAGCATTAGAGGATGACATCATCTGTTTCGAGAAAAAAAAAAAAAAACAACCATAGGATAAAGAAAAATTAATTGAGCATTTGAATTTAAATTTTGCTTTTTAATCATAAATATAAAATAAACCCGTGCTGTAACTATGTCCCACTTTATCTTTATTGAACTTTTTTTTTTATATAATCATTGTTGCGGTATCTTATTTTTGTGGCAACAATAATTTCAGGAAAACCTTTCATGAAAACAATGCCGATTTAATTTTTAATTAATTGCAATTTTTAATCAAAATACATGTTTTAACGAAGCGTGAATGTACTATGTCAGAAGCCACTTTAAAATCCTTTCATATGGTATAACATGTATCACTCTGTGTTTTTTATTTGCTTAGAAAAAGGGATGTTGACAACAGAAATAATATATAGGATCTCTGCAATAAAATTTTTAAAAAATCACTTACAAATATTGAAATGAAAACGAGATATTAGAAAATTATTGCCCCATCGTATTAAAATTAGAGAGCAGGTGTTTTCAAGTGAGTGAAGAGGACCCTTTAAAGGGGACCTTTTAATTCCCCTTTTTATTTTTAGCAAAATTTAAATTCAAATGCTCAATTAATTTTTCTTTATCCTATGGGTTTTTTTTTTTTTTTTTTTTTTTTCTCGAAACAGATGATGTCATCCTCTAAGGTCTAAAGGGGACCTTTAAAATAAGGCTTTAATTTTAAAGAGTGTGCTTGATTCTTCTCATTTTATTTTATCTTGGTAACTCAATTAGTAAAGTCCTTTTGTTGATAGGTTAGGGCCAGCCTTAGGAACTTTCTTAGTTATGCCATAAATGAAGAAACACACGTCTTTATTTATTGAAGATTAAGACAAGTTTATGATAAGATATTAAGCAACACGCTAATTTTTCAGAAGTTTAAAATTATCAATAAGCTATTCTTTGGAATTTCAAAGACATGAGATAATTTTTTTAGAACTGAAACCAGAAACAAAAAAAAAAAAAAATTCACACTGTAGAAAATATTTTTGAGAATTAAAACACCCAAATTTTGAATAGACTTTGCTTGATTTTATGAAAATTGATAAACTGAAATATTACAATCAATCGAAATATGCTTTAAAAAAAAATTGCAGATTTCCACCCCCAGTTCAAGCATTAAAGATTTCAAGGTAGGGGCCAGCAACCATAACCTGATTGTAGTGTTGCTTCTAACCACTTCTCTGAATATTAATTTTTGTCTTTATATAAAATGATTAAATAAGACGAACATTCCTATTCAAAAAAAGTGGTAACTAATAGGCCATTGGTTTTAAAATTATACAAGTCTAAATTTTCTAAACAGAAATAGTGGTAACAACCAGCTTGTGGTTACCAACCCTTACTTCAAGGTGTCGGATGGTTAGTTACAGAAATTAAAATTTCAGCATGGCTTAAGTTTCAGGAAACTGTGTGGTGAAAGTGGAGCAGCAGAATCAGCAAATGAATGGTAAGAAAAAAATTGTTCAAATTGTTGGACGACTGGAATTGTTTTTGTTCGTGCATACTGAAAAATTTACTTCTAAGGACCTACACTTGCTAGCATACGACATTCACAAGCTAATATTAAACCAATGGATGCATTCTTTGCAAATTTTTTGCCTGCATTTCATTGTTTTTAAATGATACCTTTTTTTTTTTTTTTGTGGAGAATATATGAAATCTAAGGCTAATATAAAAGCTTAGTTTTTTAAAAATTTATTTCTGCTGCAATTTCATTCTGATAGCAGTTTAAATTTCAGAATTGGTGACGATTAAGCAGAGTTTCCCCCAGACAGTTTCAGGAGGGTGCTGCACCCTGCCTGCCCTTTGGTTTACAAAATAGTACCCTTCTTGCCCCTCAAAAAAATAATTAGCACTCTTCTTGTCCATCAGTAAAAAAAGTGCCCTTTCTCCTTTTTGCATAAAAAAATTTTGCTTTCATAGTAAAAATTGACTCAATGATGTCTTGAAAATAGTGCCCTGACTTTTAAATATCAAAAGTGACTTTAAAAACCAAAATAATAGCTTTTAACAATTAAAAAAAAGTGCCCTTAAGAATCCGAAAAGTGCCCTCAAGAATCCAAAAAGTGCCCTTAAGAATAAAAAAGTACCCTTTTCTCACCAGCAGCACCCTGCCCTTTTTTAAACCTGGGGGAAACTCTGATTAAGGTATTGTTTCCTTTATATCCTTGTGAAATCTGTACCAGCAAAATTTGGAACCTTTTTTTTAATATGAATAAAAACAAGAGCCTTTGACTATAGATATCCTATGCAGGAAGAACGATTAAAAATATTGAAATGGAAATGAGAAATTTGTAGAGAACGTTTCAATAAATTAGCTTGTTATGCAATTACGATAGCTTACATTAACTTGTGAATGTAGGCTCTTAATGCGACCAAAATGGCTTTGTTTTTTTAATGACAGAAAAAAAAAAAAAAAAAAAAAAAATTACCCTTCAGAGAAGATAAATGAGCAGGAGATAAGAAATAAATAGTGACCTATATAGCTTTGATTGCAACTAACACAATTGGGGTCACAAAAATTATCTTTAAATTTTTTTTTTTTCATATTTTGCTAAAACATTTCTCATTTTGTGAAAATATGTCAGTAAGATATTAGCTAATAAGCCAAAAAAGAAACAAAAACATTGTAGTAAAGTGAATTTTTAATTTTCATGCAAATGTTAATGGGTCCATAATTGTGTAACATTTTGTAACTTTATATTTAAGTTTTCTCGGAGTACGTAAGAGTAAAGATTATTGTCATAATCCCTCATCCCCCACTTCCAAAGGAAAAGTATTGGTGAAAACTATAAAATACTTGTTAGACATTTTAACTAAGTTGCTGAAGAAAACTGTTTTCCAGGTTAAAAAATGTCAAAAATGGCTTCTCTTTATGTGTACAGTGGTCCAAAAAAAGAGAACTTCATGCGTTTTCAGCGGCAGATTGTCTCAAAGAAAACAAAAACAGCCATACGATTAGGAATTATTGAAATAGTAGCAAACTTTGAAATTTTCATTATTAGCAGATAATTTTGACATCCTATTTTTATTCTTCGATATACATTTTTACCTTGAGGTTCCAAACAAGAAGTCATTTGTTACAATACATTTACTATTTTTGAATATTAATTTCATAATACATAAATTATGAAAATAATATTTGAAAAATATTTTATTGTAGCCTATAAATTTTTTTAGCAGAAATCAGTTGCTAGACACTTTAAATATGTGAATCCAAAGCTCTTTTCACCTTTTTTTTTTTTTTTTTTTTTTTTTATTACGCTTAACAAACTACCGGCATTGCAGTTATTAAAAATGAAATTAGCATTGGGAGTTCCAAACCTTACATACATCACTAGACTTTCTGTTTAGTATTTGAAAGTAAAATTTACTGTAGAATCTGAATAAGATATTAAAAGTGGGTGTTCATATCGAAAATTTCAAAGTGGAGGCGGCTACCTAAGCTTATTTTTTTAACATAAACTAGACATAATTCCTATTCGAATGGTGATTTTCATTTTTCTCTGCATTGTAAAACAAGAACGAAAAATCATGTGTCAAGCATAGATTATGTAACACTTCCAAAACACTTTTAGAAATATTTACCATTTAATAAGGCGATTTAATATCTGCCATTTAATAAATGCGATGATGTCTAAGTAAACTATTTGGAAAATGCATAACACATTTAAAAATCCAATTTCAGGAATTGCCAACAATATTCGGAAAAATATCTAAATTCTTTTGTGGAGGTATGATCTATCATGATATATGATCATCAGGATATGATCTATCCTGTATATGATCTATAGATTTGTGTGTATACTACAATATAGTATGCTAAAATTTAGTTCAGCTAGGCAACAAAAAACACAATTGAAAATTTCCCTTCAGCAATTTCTGTCAATAAATGGAAATGTACTCGAGATGCTTTGTGCTGCCCTGTATATTATCTATAGTATGTATGCACACCAAGTAACAGGCAAAAAAATAGTTAAATTTAAAAACGCATACCATAACTGAAAAAGCACTTCCAGCAATTATTTAACAAGCAGTATTTTAACTGAATTCTTTTGTGTGTCCCTGTAAATGAACGTTATACACACAATATTCTACAGTAAGCCTCTTGTAATGCCCCTAAGTGATATATATCAATTTAAATATATTTGAAATAGTGAAACATTCTTAAAATAAACTGCAAACGATTTTTCCCTATAGACCTTATGTTGCGGAATTTTTTTTAGTGTCCCTGTAAAGACACTATAAATGCTACACCATTTTAAATACTGAATATGCCACTGTAAACCTCGATAACATATATCAATTGCGTGACAATCGGAGTATAATTAAGTGAGTTAGAGTACGGACAGACAGGCAGACAAACCAAATTCATAAACACTTTTAAACTATGTCAGAAAGTGTTAAAAAGACAAAATCTACAAAAATATAATATAACCACGAACGAAAATACAGGGTGATTTTTTTTTAAGTTGTGAAAGTATAGTTGTGAAAAACACTATAACAAAAGAACCACTGATCCAAATGACCTGAAATTTCACCAGTATGCTCCCAAAGCAATGGGAATTTTTTAGGTATGGTTAAAAAAAAACTTAAAATTGCACCGACAGATGGTGCTGTAAGGTAGCAGAAACAAAGAATATTGTCTGTGGGAGGAAAACAATGGACGGTACTTTGAGAAACCATCTTCCGTAGGCCCTCTGTCGTCATTGGACCTTTTCTTAAATTCTTAAGTGTCCTAAATCTCTTAAGAGCAGTTGCTGCGCTGTCATAATTCTGATAATACAGTTTCCCTCACAACGCACGGTCCGTCAATGGCGCAGTCATTGCGAGGATTTCCGTAAAATAATGAACACGATTTGTGCGTACTTCACGTTCTTATCTCCAATGTGCGTGTGTCAGGCGCAAGTTCGTCTTCCGACTTTACTGCATGTACAGCGCCATCTGTCGGTACGATTTTAAGTTTTTTTTTAACCATGCCTAAAAAAAATCCCATTGCTTTGGGAGCATACTGGTGAAATTTTAGGTCATTTGAATCAGTGGTTCTGTTGTTATAGAGTTTTACTTTCACAACTTCAAAAAAAATCACCCTGTATATACAATAACCTCTTCCGAGGTTACCCAAGATTCCGAAAAGCGTTCTTTATCTTTAGAAACCTGAAAAACCAATATATTTTCGTGATTTATAGAAGCATTTCTTTTGCTGCCACCGATTTTCGAAATCGTTTCTGATTAGCTTTTCTAGCGTAATAATCAATTTTTTCAAACCAGAATATCGGTGTTTAGGATAACTATCCATTCTCAATTAACATTTTCAGCAGCATAATTTATACATACAATAATTACAAAATGATAATAATTTTAATGTTAATGCTGTTAATTTATCATGTAAATGTTTTCTTGACAATTGATAGCATACGAAAGACCTATATTCTGGCTTGAAAAATATATCTTTATCTCAATTCTTTTTTTTTTTCAGAAATTTTGTTAAATTTTAAAAATAAATAATAATAATAAATTAAAAAAAACTTGGATTCAGCGTCACATTTTTGTAACTAATTTTAGCGTCGATGATTTGTGTATTTGTATATGATAGATAAGGTGGTACGGATAACGAAATCGGCAGTCAGCTGACGCACCAGTGGGGTGTTGCCATAGCAACATGGAACAACCAGTTTCAAAGTGAAATAAATGGAATCCCGATTACGGATGATGCCTGTGTAGTTGTGATAACATCCGTAATCGGTGTACCATTCATTTCCCTTTACAATGGGCTATGTGTTGTTGCTATAGAACAGATGTCAGGGGAATAACGCAACACTATAAATTAAAAATTTGGTATTTTCCCGAAAATGTACTTTTTTGTTAATAAAACATTATATATGTACTCTAATTGTAATATGTACTGTAATCTCACAAGGATTAAAAAAAAAATAAATTGCTACTTTTCAAGAATAACGACAATAGTTCGATTTTATTACATAAAATTTGTTAAATTTAAATAATAATAATAATAATAAATTTAAAAAAGCTAGTGGTCTTGGATTCAGCGTCACATTTTTGCAACTAATTTTAGCGTCGATGATTTGTGTATATAAATATATGATAGATAAGGTGGTACGGATAACGAAATCGGCAGTTAGCTGACGCACCAGTGGGGTGTAGCCATAGCAACATGGAATAGCCAGCTTCAAAGTGAAATAAACGGAATCCCGATTACGGATGATGCCTGTGTAGTTGTGATAACATCCGTAATCGGTGCACCATTCATTTCCCTTTACAATGGGCTATGTGTTGTTGCTATAGAACACCGCCCCCCTCCCTCCCCTCCTTCGCTGATGAGCCAGCTGACTGGCAGTTTTGTTATCTGTATACATCCTCCTATATATATATGCTGTCATACATTATTCCAAACATGTGACTCTCCCTTTCGGAGGTAGTGATAAAACAAAAGCTTTAGTTTTTTTGTTGTTGTTTAACAGAAAGCATAAAAATCTGTATCTTATAAAATATTGGCACTTTGGCGAAATTATTTTAAGACTGTTCTCAAATCCAAAAGAGCTACTTTCTGACACATTTCGGAATTCATTTTTGTTCGAAAACGCCTGAAATTGGCTGGTGTTCTTATTCAAAAACTATGTAATCGAAAGACGTTTTCGATTTTTTGGTAAAGACAGAAGATCTTTCAGAAAATACTATCAAAGTCGGCGTTTTGAACCAATTTTCCGACACGGCAGCACAAGAAAGGAGAAAAACTTCTCACGTGACTCGAATCGCTTATAACTCGATAAGTAATTTATTTTTTATTTTTAAAAAATGGAAAACGCTATTCGATTCCAAATCGTTTCAGTTGTCAGACCTTTACGTTTATAAATGAGACAAAGCATGTGTCGGAAAGTTTTGCGTTTTGAGCATGGAATTTGAGAACCCCCTTAAGTATAAATTATATGAAAGATGAAATAAACTGCAAAAAAATAACTAAACAAAAGTTGTTGAAAGTTAAAGAAACTTTTATTTTATTGTTATTTACAAAACTCTAAAAGCTAGTTTGTCTAGTAATTAAAATTTTATTTCTAAGTTTGCACGTAATATGCAAAAGTTATAATAAAAGTTAACTATTTAGTTGTCCCACTTTCATATTACACATACAGCAAAACCAGTTTGACAGGTAAAATGACTGACAAAACATTGAAATCCCAGTTATATGCTTGTTTCATTAACCATTACAGTAGTTTTTCCCACTTCTGCATTACCCATGCACCAAAACTAGTTTTACAGGTAAAGTAACCGAAATTTGGATTCAAGTCAAAAATTAATCGATATATTTTTTCTTTCTAATGCTTAGACTCATCGAATAAGGAACCTACTTAACCTATAGGGTATTTTCGGTTGACCTAGAACCTTGAAATTTGGAACGAAGGAAGGTCTTATATCACATGTAAAGGAAAAATCGGAAAATCATTAATTTATAATTGAATCGGTCGTTTCAAAAACCACATAAGTCACAGAATCAGAACTTTTCAGAAATTAAAAAAAACTGTATTATTCACAAGTAAACGAATTTTTATAGTGTTTTTTGAGCTGATTATAGATTTTGGACTTCAAAGTTTGTAAATATTGAATAATTTTTATAATTTATAAATAATAAAAAGAAGAATAACAGAAAAACTGTTCCTGATTTATGTTGTTTTAGCAAGAAACAAGGTTAGGTGGTATTTTATTTGAACAAAACAGTCATATTAAACATGTTTGTAATCAAAATTAATAAAGATAGCACTTATATAAGGAACATTTTTATGTTTTAATATGGTATTGCATGCAAATGATAATATGGTATCCCCATGTAATCTGGTATTGCATGCAAAAACCCCTAAGTCGCTGACTTTATATCGTTTAAGTAATGAACGAAAATTAGAAGATATTATTTGAAGAGGAGGGAATACACTGACTTATGGGGTTATCACCCAGATCATGGGTCTACTTTTAAGGAAGCATTTGCGATAAAAAAAAAAGTATATTTGGAAAAAACTTGACGTATGTGGTTTTTGAAATGACCGGTTCAATTCCATGTCGATGGATTACGTGATTTTCCATAATCGAGATTTCCAAAGAGAAATTATAAGGGTTCCGTTTTTGGCTTTTGAGATACGGAACGCTGATTAATTCCTAATTCTCAATTAAACATTTCCAGCTGCGCAATTGAATTTATACATGCAAGAGTAACCAAATAAATGTGAATGCTGTTAATTTATCATCTTTTGTCTGTAAAGCATGTTTGTTGAAAAGAAAAACGTGTACTTGAGAATGGATAGCATCCGAAAAACCTATGTTAAGAAAATTGATTAATAGACTATAAAAACGACTCGGAACGTTTCCGAAAGTCAATAACAGCAAAAGAAACTTTGTTTTTATAAATTCTTCCTTAAATCTCGAAAATATATCAGTTTCTGAGGATTCTAAAGATAAAGAACGCTTTTCGCAAGCGTTTTAACGCGGCAGAAGTTATTGTATATTTTCTTTCGTGGTTATCTTATATTATCATACTAGATGACCCGCCTGTCATTGCCCGTGCCCGTGATAATAATAAAAAAAAAAGTTTCCGATATCCAGTCGAATGACCTAAACCCTGTTGAAATCGAGCCCATAGAATCCAAGAAAAGAATGAGCCCCCAGGCGGTGGAATGTGTCTCCTGTAAATTTAACAAATTTCCTTTAACATTAACGCGATATTTAATTTACGGATCACATTTCCACCTCCTCCTTCTATACTTAGCCACTTATCTTTAATAGTAACGCGATTTTTAATTTACGGCTGTAGTGAGTAAACGTAAGTTGCGGCGAAAAAGAAGATTAATATTTAAAAAAGGTGGTAGTTGGGGTTCTAAGGAAAATTATTTAGTAGTTTATAAAGTAACTGGAGTAACCTAGAACTATGTTAATGAAAATTGCAAGAGAATCAGATCATTTTTAAAGAATCTGCACCAAGGGCCCCAAGAAGGAGATTAATATTCAAAATTGGTGGCAGCTGAAGTCTGAGAAATTTTTTTTGTCGAGTAGTTAGTAGCTGGAAATCCTAAGAAGTTGTTAAAAAAGAAAAGCTAGTGAATCGGACGATTTTTTAAGGGAGCTATAATAGGTGGCCCAAAAGGGGCCAACTCATAGTTTTGAGTAGAACCCTAAGAGGAAAACATCTTAAAAGGTCCTAGTACTTAGTGTTTTAGATCTTTAATTAGGCGAAATTAAGCATAGGGTGTAAATTAATCATTAGAATAAAATTTTAAAAGAATGCATAAAAAAGGCCCTAGGAACCCAATAAAAATATGAGGGGGGTGGCCCGAGGAGAGAAGTCCAAGACTCAACTTTAAAGTTATGCATTGAAATGATGACACAATTAGGCCCGGATCTTCTCCGAAAAAAAAAAAAATTGTCGTTCATATAGTAGCTCGAAGTACTAGAAGTTTTTTAGAAGAAAAGGTCGTCGTGAAACGGACGATTTTTAAGGGACTACAGTAGGGGCTCCAAAAGAGGCCAGCTAATAGTTTTGAGCAGGGCCCTAAGATGAAGTGTACTAATTGGAAAGTAGAAATGGGGGAATAACTAAATGGAGAAAAGGTCCCCAAAACAAAGAAAATCGGATTAAAAGGGGGCAGGCAAATTATTAACCGTTTAGGAAACAAAAAATTCAACAGGCTCCGTATCGAGCCATAGGAGGCCAGGGTCTTAACTGGAATAGTAGAAATGGGAAAAATTAAATGGAGAAAGGGCCCCAAAAACGAAGAGGATTGGATAAAAATGGGGAAAGTTATTAACAATTTAGGGGGACCCGAGTCTCAAGAAATGAAAAATCCGAGCCTCAGATGCATAAAGACCTGCCTTGGACTATCCGCATCCAAATTTTCAGACTTCTACGTGCGGTAGATTTCGCTAGCCATCACACGCAGACACACACACAGACAAACAACTTTCTTTTATTAGTAGGAATGTATGTAAAGTATGATGGTTCTGCATTAACTAAATTACAGTTTTTTAAGTGTCTTCGTTGGTGTACCTGGACAGGATAGTGTATAAGTACCCTAATTTTCATCAACAAGGATGGTATGTGGCTGTAAAAAAAAAAGTTTCGGAAAATATATGATTGAGGCTTCTGGATATCCAAGTTCCGCAATAGAAGGTGACAAAATGACATAAAGGTTTTCACTTTAAATGATAAAAAATAGGAGTTTCACCATTTGTTTTTCATAACTCTAATAAACATTAAAGGCATCACGGTAGCTACTTCTGCTTTTTCACAACAGTATAGCAGATGCCGTTACTGTTAAAATCCACAATTTAACCCTTTCCGGCACAGTGGTCCCACTCCAGGCACACCTAATTTTAATTCCAAACTTGCATTTGACACCAAGAATATTTAAAAAATTTTTGTTTCTACAGTGAAAGCTTAAAATAAGGAGTTCTTATTTTCTAAAAAAGTCGTTTGTAAATTCCGGTGTCAGTCAGTAATTTGTCTGTGCCGGAAAGGGTTAACTTTCAATACAAATTGTAGTTGATCAGCTAACTACACGTTTCTGTCAGCTGCTACATGTATCAAATGAAGCTTATTTTTAACATTTTCCAACATAAATGAAAAGTTATGAATTTGGTTTGTCTGTCTGTCTGTCCCTAAACTAACCCTTGTAAATATACTCGGATTGTCATGTAATTTTTATATGTTATCAAGGCTTAGTATAGAATATTCGGTATTGAAAATGAAGTATGCAGCATTTATAGTTCGTTTACAGGATTACACGAAAGAATTTCGTTACACTATCGTCTAAGGCAAGAAGCCGTTTGCGATGCATTTTATTGATGTTAAGGTATTTCAAACGCAATGAGATTGGTATGCATCACTCAGATGGACTACAACATGATTTATCAGGAGTATAGAATAAGCATCATTTATAGTTCGTTTACAGGAACACACAAAATAATTCTATTCCATTATGATCTATGGGGGGAAAAAGTTTGCGGTGCATTTTAATGAGGTTATGATACTTCAAACATATTGAAATCAGTGAAGTTCACTACAACATGTTTTCCATAGATTATGGAGTGCATAGCATTTATCGTTTATTTACAGGGCTACACAAAAGAATTCGATTGCAGGACAGACTATAAAATCGATAATTGCTGGAAGTGCGTTTACCACTGTAGTGTACTTTTTAAACATATCTAATTTTTAGTGTATTAAGTGGCGTGTATAAATTCTATAGGTCATATACAGTTCTGCACAAAAGAATTTGCAAACATTACCAGATGTGGGCAATAATTGCTGAAAATGGGTTTTTACTCAGTTGTGGGTTTTTACTTAAGCTGCTTATTTGGATATCTCATTTTATTTTACGAAAAAAATGAAATTATTTTATAATATTAACAAGTGTTGGAAATTATTTAATAATCTATGCTTCATGCATGATTTTTTTGTTCTTATTTTTTCAAAAATTTTGCATCTATTCGTATCTATCATATTTCACCATCTAGTACTAGAGAGTGGTCACAGATTGCAGCACAAGGCTAATGGGACCGACTTTTGGAGTAATTACATCAAAAATAAGCTATGTATGTTCAGTTAATTAAACTAATGGGTGCATTAAAGGGTTAATGGTGTTATGTAATTGTAAACATTAGACCTAGAAAGGATCAGAAAATCCAAAATGAAAGATTCGGAGTACTTACATTAAATTTGCTGCCCAATGGGTTACAACTATCGATACATCTTTTACCAAAAGAGCATCATTTGATTTTAACTATAACGATAATAACAGAAGTCATTACCATTCGTATCTGTAATTGGGTGATGTTAAGTTAATAACGCATAAACCATTATAAATATTGGAAAAATCTTAAATTGACTATTTGGGACAATCAAATCCAAATTGTTCCACAATAGATCATGGACTATCCATTTGGAAATCGCCAATGAACTATTATTTGAGTTTTTCTAAAAGTAATAACAAGTGTCATTACCGTTAACATCTGTAAATTAATGATGTCATTTGAATATTATATAGACTATATACAGAAAATCTCAGATGGTGACATGGTAGGATCTATTGATATCTTCCACACTGGGCTTTGAACTAATTAAAATACATTTTCCCCAAAGAGATAGCGTTGATTTGTCTAAACAACACCAATGTAGCTTTGGATATTTTGATTTTTATAAAAGAAGTACCACCTTGACTTTTATCAAAAACATGTTAAACTAACACCAAAATTTAGTCTTTTTTCATAATGCATTATGAACTACCTAACTGATTTTCACCACAGAGATTTTCTTCTTAACAGTAATAACTTACCGCGATGACAACTGTCATAAATGGTGACATATGCAATTTGCCGAAGTTCTTCAATATGACTGCGACTATAAAAAATATAGGAAACTGGAGAAATAAGGTTTCCGGGCATCAATTAAGTTAGGAATTATGGAAGTGACTTTCATCAAGAAAATATTTGAGTCATACTATCAAAAACAACCGATTACATCATCGTTAACATCCAAAATTCGATGATGGAAATATGATGATTAATATAACCATACTAGGCTATAGGAAATATTTGATATTGGAAAATATCAAATGAATTCGAGATGCTGAAATTGAAAATCTTCCATGCTAGCTGTTGAACTAGCTGACATATTTTCACCAATGGCACATACTTTTTTTTTAAATAGTGGTATCAGATTTCATTACGTTAAAATCGAATAGTTTCATGATGTTACTTATAACATATAGCATAGGCTATACAATTTTTTTTTGAAAAGTGTTAATCAATTCATTTAACTGGTTTTTACAAATCAGGTTCTGATTTTCCGTTGCTCAAACTTCTTTTCAGCTGTCAGAATATCGATTTTTTTTTTTTTTTTTAAAGAAATCCATCACGAAATTGGTTTAATAAGCAAGTCTAAGAGATAAATTCAAACATATGCAAATTTCACTAAAAACCATCATGGAAATACTTTAATGTTATTATTTATTGATTGCCATTATCTTTTATGCAAATTTAGTTAAAACTATTAAAAAATATCGCGTAAAAAAATGATTAAAATATTTTTGGATTTCGCATTTTAAGGAAAATTGATAAAAATGATTTTGAACCTGGAAATGTTTAACTGTTTATTTACAAATATCTACTGTATGATACATTATGAAAACAGATACATAACATGGATTTTTACATTTTAAGCAGTAATTTATCAATATTTTGGGACTTTAAAGCATTTTTAATTAGAAATTTACATGTATGCTTTGAAACGGTAAGTTAGGCCTAACAGTTACCCGAAAAATTAGTTATGAATACGCTTTAAGTAATTAATTATTTTTTAAAGTTTAAATAGTGCTTTAAAGGTGGAAATTTCAAAAGTTAACCCTTTGCAGTACAAATTATCTTGAAGTTACTCAGTATTTTAAAGGTAAAAAGTAAAAAATTCATACATGAGTATTCACAATGTGAGGAAAATGTCCGTTACATAATTAACCAAAATAGATTCTTATTTTTCCTAATGTTCACCTGTTTATGGTGAAATACTGGTTTATATGACAATAGCGTTGAATTATTTTGACATATTACATGCTTCAATGGTTTAAATTAATACGTTTTGTGCCCGATGCAAATTACTAGAAAACGTTGTCAACGTACTCAAATTGCGTATGCATGACTCATTTAAAAATGAACTTTGAAGCAATAGAGAATGAGTTATTTGTTTAAATCTACATCTATTTGTATAATTATGTAGAAATTTTATACTTTTGTCGAAAGTTAGACAGTTTATTTGTGTATAGCAGTATTTTTAAATCAACATTATATATGGATTAAAAATTGTGAAATTTTTAATGAATTTGAGTGGAAAATGGAACAAAAATATTTTATTTATTTAAATTTTGTGCAATTGAATATATATAAATAGCATTTCCTACAAAAAATGCTTATTTTACAGTATTCCTGTGACCTGAACTTAATTTGGCGTATTTTTAATGGGTTTTCCCCATATATCGCCCCTCTTGGCGACCATTTCCTTGCCAAAAATTTCGGCAACCAACAAGTGTGACGTAATTATGACATAGTGTGTGTTGCCAGCATTTGTAACATAATACAGCATCAACCAATCTAAACATAGGGATTTATCACGTGACATATAGTGACCAATCACCGACGTCTAAAGAGGCCTGTGGTCTATATAAGGAAGAATTATCTGACGTATTTCATCATTCCATCAAAGTCTTTGATCCTGTAGGTCGTGCTTTTTAAGAGCTCTTTCTGAATTTTGTTAAGCGAATTATTGAGAGGTTTTCATCGCCAATTTTTTTTATCGCCAAACGGTAAGAGATTGAGTCTTTTTTTTTTTTGTTCAATGTATTTCTGAATGCATTAATGTTTTATACATTATGTTTTCTTGTTTTTTTTTTTTTTTTCGTATATATATATATATATATATATATATATATATTTTTTAATTTAATATCTGGGAACTGGGGAAATTTTTTTATTTTTAATCATTTTTTAGTAAAAATATGAGGGACACATTTAGGGTTGAAATTTGATTTAAAATTTACTTTTTGTAATCCGAATGCTTAAAATTTAAACACAATTCATTCGTTGAAAATTTCTTTTGGCATTTAATATATGTCACTCTGGGAATAAATACGAAACTTTTTGATACTTTTATTGCATTATAGATAATGCAACATTCAAAAAGTTTCGTCTTTAAATTTAATATTTTTCTAGAAAAAAAAAAAGAGTTCGTTTTATTTTGTCCTAGATTTGACATTTAAAATGAACCAGAGATAAATTAGAAAATATAGGGAGGAAAGTTTTAATAAGTTGTACAAGTTAAAATTTCAATAAAATAAAATAAAATAAACTTTGTCTATCAATTAATTCGGTACTTTTCGGTTAGCCGGGCTTCAGTGATTATATGTACATATATAAATACATATGTATATACATATTTATATACATATATACATACATATATGTATATATATGTGTATGTATATATATATACATGTACATATATCACTGGCGCCCGGCTAACCGAAAAGTACCATTAATTCTAATAATTTACAAGAGTCTTAAATATAATATTTTGAATTAATCTCTTTGTTTTGTTTTTATTTTTTCAAGCCACACATGATGATAAAAAGGATTTCAGAGTCTTTCTTCATGTACCTGCTTTGTTTACGCAATGCTGCGGATTTTCTTTACTACGCCACACTGGCAAAATAAAATTATCTTTTTTAATGTGATTTAATGTTTTTTTTTTTTTTACTTATTTAATTACATAATTTTACTTGATATTTTTGACATATTTTAATAAAGTATTTATTTGTTCACACTGTAGTATTTTTTCATAACTTAAAATACATTAAACCGGATAATACGTCAGTATTTACATATATGCAGTAATACAGTGGAACTTCCCTTTAACGAAGTCTCTATTAAACAAAGTTTTCTGCTTAGCGAAATTTTCTGCAGAACCTTGACTTTGAACATCATTAATATGTAAATTAATCTCCATATTACGAAAAACTTATTCTATATAACGAAGTTTATTCCACTTTCGTACGTGCAGAACATTCAAACGAGAAGTTGTTGCGATGGGTGTATGAATTTATTTCAGCGGACTGTATGGAAATGAACACATTTGAATCATTTAATCAAAACACACACATTTAATCACATTTTAATGAAAAAAGAAAAGGTACGCTTCGGTTTTTGTTTACTTCTCTTTGTTATGTGTTTTTTTTTTAGACATTATTCTAATTAAATTATTCTCATATCTACATTGCATAAAAAAATGACTGCCCGAATTAAAATACATTTTTCAAATATTTCCATTTTATGTGTACTTTTCATTTTATGTGATTATGTGTATACAAGATTCATAAATTTAAGTTGATTTCTATTTAACGAATTTTCTTTATAACAAAGTGTTTAAGTGTAACGATGAGACTTCGTTAAATGGAAGTTTCACTGTATTTACATATTTGATACTATTATGGTGGTCACGTTTGACAACAACTCTTCCCATGGGATCCGATCCGATTATGGAAGACTTAACCTTGATCTGGAACTCGGTTATAGGAAAGTAGTAGGAGGAAAAAAGGGCACTTTCTTGTTATAGCGGCCCCCGTAATTACGATTACTCTAAGGGTGCAGTTACGATTTCGCTAAAGTGTGAATGAAAATTTCAGAGTTAATAAGATAGCTAAACTTGGCTTTACACGATTTCAGAACTTTTTACGGAAAAAGAGTCACGAGACTTGGCTGCAATTTTTACAGGTGACGTTTTTGATGAGATATCATATATTGAAATAATAATTTCATATATGCTTTATAATTTGGCGATAAATCTTGGTCGCTTCGCGATTCATCCTTGGGGGCTGCTATAACATGAAAGTACCTTAAATACTAGTCTTAAAGTGAGTGTTTCTGGTATGCGCTAATGAATGGGAGGGAAATTAATTGAGCCTAAGGCTGAAGGTAGTAACCAAATCTCTCCTGGGGCTGTTACTTCGAAGATCTTAAGGGGCAACAACAGTTTCGAAATCTTATGGAAAACACCTTCTATTGGCGTACCCTTTTCTCGGAAACTACTCAAGCGATTTCAATATTTTTTGTTTTATTTATTTTATTTTTATTTATTGTATTATACTTAGCTATATTTGGATCGTTTTGTTTTTTCTGAAAATCAATTTTCTTTTTAGTAATGCTAATTAAGAAAAAACATCCTAGAATTTTTGTGTTTGTGAAATTTTATAACAATTGCCTTTTTTATTTCTTACCTAATTTATTGTTTAGTTATAGCTAAAACTATTTTTTTAATGTTTAAATCGTTTCAGTAGTTTCCTAAAGAAAAAACTATTTCGATATTTTCCATAGGATTTCACAAGGGTTGTTTCCCTTCTAAGTGCTTCTTTAGGTATACTTGCGTATCATACGGACTCCACTGATTTCCATAGTTCAGACTTGAATTGTAAATTCATAATTTTACCATACTTGGGTATAATATTATAATTCCACTCCCCCCCCCCCCCCCCCCCACAAAAAAATGGTTATCACTGTTATAATGTCTTACCGAATTTTGGCACATGAAAGTTGGTTTCGAAAATTAGTCCGTACAATAATAAAGTACAAAGTATAATTAACTTTGGATACGAAGAATTTAAGAAAATGTTTTAAGCAAACTTTGTTTGAATCTAGAAAGAAAACCAAATTAATTTATTTTTCTGAGTGTAAAATGTTGGTAAAATCGTCATTGTCAAAATAAAAGAGTCGTGTTTTAAAATTATATAAGAAATTTTTCACTTATTATATGATCAAAATAAAATTACACATGGTAAAAATGATTACATTGCATATAAAGACTAAAAAAATCATTTAATAAACAGACCTACTAGTTTCGTTCCCACAATCGGTGACATTCCCAAGATCATCTTCTATCATCATATATTCTAATACGAGCAAATCTTGTGTGTGTGTGATAGTGGTTATATATATAGGCAAATTTTATCTTAAATACGACTCTAACGATTTTGACGCAATTTTGTATCCTATCGTTTTGGGGCACCAGAAAACCATTGGGCTAGGTCATATGTTCGAGAAAATTCGATTAGTGGGCCATTTTGGGTCACCATGGGTCAGGGTCAAGCTAATTATTTCTAAAAAACGGTACAAACGATTTTGACTAAATTTTGTAACCTACAATTTTCGGGCACGAGAAGGCTATTGGACTGGGTCACATGTTCCAGAACTTTCGATTAGTGGGTCAATTTTGGGTCAACGCGGGTCAAGTTAATTTTATCTAAAAAACGGCTCTAACGATTTTGATTAAATTTTGTATCCTACGAATTTCGGGCACGAGAATATCATTGGGCGAGGTCATATGTCCGAGAAAATTCAATTAGTGGGTCATTTTTGGGTCACTGTGGGTCAAGCTAATTTTATCTAAAAAACGGTTTAGACTAAATTTTGCATCTTATGGTTTTCGGGCTCGAGAAGACTGAGGTCACATGTTTTGAGAAAATTTGATAAGTGGATCATTTTGGTCAAGGGTCATGATATTTGAACTCAAAGCTAATTTTGACTGAGCATAGTTCGGTCTTCCCTGCTTGTATATTCTAATACGAGCAAATCTTGTATGTGATTATGCAAACTTTATCTTAAACTAGTCGTTGGGGGCCACCGTAATACTTACCCATCATGGATATGCATAATGTAAAATATTAAAATAAAAATGTGTAAACTACTTATAAAATGCATTGCAATTCAAATAAAATCGTGGCTTAATGACGTCATAAACTTTAAAGGCTCGATTACTGAATTGCTTGAAAGAGGTTTTTCCTTATAACTCCAAAAATAATAATCCTATTAACTAGCGGTTTATTTCATCTGATTAAGCGTAAAATTTCCAATTGAAATATATCTTTAAAGTGAAATTTGGATGAAATACAGGGTCATGAAAAATCGAAGAGTGTGGAAAATAGGATTCCAAATATCTCGGCAACTCATTATCCTATCGACTTCATGCTTTATGTAAAATTTATGTTTTTTTATTGTCTTTTATATTCATTTCTTAAAATAAACAATTTCGAAAATTTTTATATACCTTTTATCAGAACGAATATTTCGAGAGTCCGAAAAAAATAGTTCCGGTTAATCGAGGTTATTGAAATGAAATAGGCTTCTTCCCATTATCACATACTAAGTACATACCAAATTTCAAGTCTCTATCTCAATTTTTTTGGGAGATAGAGCGTTTACAGACACACACACAGACAGACACACAGACGGACGGCAAAATTTTTTTTCTAAAAATATGTTTTTCGGAATCTCCAATGTCTGAAACGTGTAAATCCGTCAAAAATTTTTTTTCGATTTTCAAAACGATTACAAGACTTACCCTATACTACGTATGATGGGTAAGTAAAACGGCACTAACGATTTTGACGAAATTTTGTATCCTACCATTTTGGGGCATCAGAAAACGATTGGGCTAAGTCACATGTTCGAGAAAATTCGATAAGTGGGTTATTTTGGGTCACCATGGGTCAAGGTCAAGCTAATTGAATCTAAACAGGAACGAAAAATCATGCGTCAAGCATAGATTATGTAACACTTTCCAACGCTTCCAAAATAATTTTACAAATCATTACCGTTTAATAAGCTGAAAGAAAACATCTAAGTAAACAATTTGGAAAACGCATAACATATTTAAAAACGTAATTTCAGTAATTTCCAGCATATATTTCCAACATATACAATATTCGAAAAAATATCCGAATACTTTTATTCAGCCCTGTATATGATCGATAGATTTGTATATATACTACATAGCATGCTAAATTTTAGTTTAGTTGGGAAACGCATAGCACAGTTTAAAATTCTTCTTCTGGAGTTTCTGTCAATAAACGGAAATGTGTTCGCGAACTTTTGTGCTGTCCTGTATATGATCTACAGAATTTATACACACCAAGTAATAGACAAAAAATGAGTTAAATTTAAAATCGCGTTCAGCAACTTAAAACGCACTTCCAAGAATTATTGTTAACAGACAGTAGAGAATTCTTTTGTGTGTCCCTGTAAATGAACGATGACTATTATACACACAATATTCTGTAGTAAGCCTGTTTTAATGCACCTTAGTGATATACATAAATTTCAATGCGTTTAAAATAGTGAAACATTATTTAATTAAACCGCAAACAATTTTTCTCCATAGACGTAATGTAACAGAATTCTTTTGAGTGTCCCTGTAAAAAAACTATAAGTGCTACACACTTCAGTTGAAATAGGGAACATGCTATAGATAACGACAATAACATATAAAAATAGCAGGCAATACGAGCATATTTACGGGAGTTAAGAGTACGGAAAGACGGCCAGACAAACCGAAGTCATAAACACTTTTCAACTAGGTTGGAAAGTGTTAAAAACGGTTCAAACGATTTTGACTAAATTTTACCACCTATTATTTTCGGGCAGGAAAAAATCATTGGGTTATCTCACATGTTCGAGAAAATTCGATTAGGGGGTCATTTTTGGGTCACCGTGGGTCAAGCTAAATTTATTTAAAAAACGGCTCAAACTATTTAGACTAAATTTTGCATGCTATGGTTTTCGAGCACGAGAAGACTGTTGGGCTAGATCACATGTTCGAGAAAATCCGAACAGTGGGTCATTATGGGTCAAGCTATTTTTATATTGAAAACGGCTCAGATGATTTGAACTAAATTTAGTATCCTACAGTTTTAGGGAACGAGAAGACTATTGGGCTAGGTCACATGTTCGAGAATTTTCGATTAGTGAGTCATTTTAGTTATGGGTCATTATGGGTCAATCTATTTTTCTCTTAAAAACGGCTCAGACGATTTGAACTAAATTTTGTATCCTACGGTTTTGGGGCACAAGAAAATCAATGGGCTAAGTCACATGCTCAAGAAAATCGGATTAGTAGGTCATTTTGGTCATGGGTCAAGCTATTTTTCTCTTAAAAACGGCTCAGACGATTTGAACTAAATTTTGTATCCTACGGTTTTGGGGCACAAGAAAATCAATGGGCTAAGTCACATGCTCAAGAAAACCGGATTAGTAGGTCATTTTGGTCATGGGTCAAGCTATTTTTATCTTAAAAACGGCTCAGACGATTTGAACTAAATTTTTTATCTTACGGTTTTTGGGCACGAGAAAATTATTGGGCTAGGTCACATGTCCGAGAAAATTCTATTAGTGGGTCATTTTTGGGGCACTGTGGGTCCACCCGTGTAGCACGGACGGACAGACAGACAAACCCAATCGAAAATATCGTTGAGACGACGCAGTCGAAGAGGTTGAATACCATTTGGATGCGTGCCTACATAAACTCATAATACATAATCATTCATAAACTCTTTTCAACTATGTTGGATAGTGTTAAAAACCCTACTTGAGTTAAATCAGAATTGCACAAATAAACCATTTGGCTGCTGCTACGGATCTGATTACGGAAGATTAACTTTAAGAAGCCAAACTTTGGCGATAAACTAAAATGGCGATTTTTTGACTGGTTTGGCAATTCGGCAATTTTTGCTTCGTTTGGCAACCTAGGGTTTTATAATAAAATGTGTGTTTTATAATAAAATTAAGCGTGTGTAAATAAATATAATGTGTGGGGGAGAAAATGTGTGTGTAATAAAAATGTGTAGCGCCAAAATAAAATGTGCCAACTCCGGTGCATCTGCGACATCTGTTCCGCTGGAATTGTCATTTTTATTTATTTATAGTGTGGGAGGCAAAGTCCCTTTTTTGCAACCAATGTTCGCTTAAATGATTTGTATTTATATGATAGAGATGGTACATATAATGACGTTGCCAGCCAGCTGACCAAGCAGCGAAGGATGTTGCACAATCCACTGCTAAGCGAAATGGATGGTATCTCGATTATGGATGATTGCCACTCTAGTCGGGTAACATGAGTAAACGGGATACCATTCATTTCACCTCTCAGCGGTCTGTGTGATTTTTGCAGAACTACGCCGATCATGACTCCCAGAACCCAAAACCACCCCCAGTTCAAAACTTTATATATCTATCTATGTCACTTTTTTATGGACACGATAACTGCAATAATTCTGCACAAATCTCTTCCAAACTGATACATAAAATCAAAGGGCATAAAATCTCGGTCAAGTTCGTTAATGGGCAAAATCGAACCAATGGGGGAAGGTGGGGGGGGGGGTGCTTTTTGTGAAAACTGAAAAACCCCATAGATACATATCGAATCCGTTTAAAGTTATTATTACTTCTAGGAAAAGTTCTGAAAATTTATGTATGGCAGATTTTTGATATCATTAAAAATGGCCCCAAAGGGAGGGGGGGGGGGGGGTGGAGGTCGGTTTTAGGAGAAAAAAATTCATAACTTCGTCAATTCAAAAGATATTAAATTCGCTTAAATTTATTATAAATCCTCTTAATATTATCTAAAACTTTTATGTTGACAAGTTTTTTATAGAACCAACCCTTATAAAAAAAAAAAAAAAAAAAATCCCTGCCGGCTCCTCCTGCAAACAAGTTAGGTTTCGAAGTGGGCGGTTTCAACTGTCGCATCATGGCAAAAAGGTCATTTCTTCCGCAATTCCCAACAAACAGGCGACCCACGGTCTGCGTCTTCGAAATCTACCTGTGCCTGTAGGCCGAGCCATTAGGGATTTTTTTTTAATTTATACTTGTTTATTTACACATTATTTGCAGTTTGTGACACGAGTTGTGATCACTGTTGAATATTCGCCGAAAGGAGCATATACCAAGTGGAACAACCTTGTTTTTCCCAAGTGTGTCCCTTCTTATCGTTGACCAAAAGTTAATTCCTAAACTGGTTATTAGATTTAGAGATATATACTCTAAAAATAGAAAAAAAATGTTTCATTAACCCTTCGGCCCTGACGTCCTACTAATAGGACATATCTTTTATTGAGTATTATTTTGTCTTAAACATTATTTTTTATTAATTCCAGCACCTAATAGTGATAGTATGAATCTCTAAATTTCCTATTATGACTTCACTTATGTTTAGCATTTAGTAATAATAATAATAATAATAATTTTCATAATTATTAGCAAGCCGTTGGCATTTCTTTTAATTAAAACATACGTTTCACTCTTTAAATTAAAATTTGGGAATCCTTTTCTGAATTGGTAATTTGTGATAAAAGATAAAAAATGTTACTAATTTTTTATGCTTTTTTAATTTAGTTGTAATACGACATTTTCCAAACGTCTTCAAAAATTCTTCCTTAGACTATTGTTATATGAAAAAAAAAAATCCCTGACGGCTCGGCCTACAGGCACAGGTAAGATTTCGAAGACGCAGACCGTGGGACCCCTATTTGTTGGGAATTGCGGAAGAAATGACCTTTTTGCCATGACGCGGCAGTTGGAACCGCCTACTTCGAAACCTAACTTGTTTGCAGGCGGAGCCGGCAGGATTTTTTTTTTCTTTTGCTATAAGGGTTAAAACCTATAAAAACTTGTCAATATAAAAGTTTTAGATAATATTAAGAGGATTAATAATAAATTTACGCGGATTTGATATCTTGTGAATTGACGAAGCTATGATTTTTTTTCTTCTAAAACCCCTCTCCCCCCCCCCCCCCCTTGGGGCCATTTTTAATTATATCAAAAATCTGTCATACATAAATTTTCGGCCCTTTTCCTAGAAGTAATAATAACTTTAAACGGATTCGATACGTACAATAATTAAGAAATTATGGGGTTTTTTCTGTTTTAACAAAAAGCCCCCCCCATCCCCCCCCCCTGGTTCGATTTTGCCCATTAACGAACTTGACCGAGATTTTATGTATCAGTTTGGAAAAGATTTATGCAGAATTTTTCCAGTTATCGTGTCCATAAAAAAGTGACATAGACAGATAGATAGATAGATAGATAGATATAAAGTTTTGAACTGGGGGTGGTTTTGGGTTCTGGGAGTCATAATCGGCGTAGATCTGCAAAATTTTTTCAAATTTTCCAACTTAGGGGAGAATGTAATAGGTAGTATTTCTTACGAAATCTACCTAAAACACGCAAAATATATACATTTGTGAGGTTTTGGTAAAGAACGCATTCGTTAACTTTCATTAAACCCTAACTTCTGTGATTCCGACAGCTATTTTTAATTTTGTTAGCATAACAGTAATTTTTTCCCAAAATTGAAAAAAAAAAAAAAAAAAAAAAAAAAATCAGGGCCGAAGGGGTTAACCTACGAAACAAAATATAACAAAGGGCAAAAATATACAATACCCTCTTCCGAGTTGCCCACGATTCCGAAAACCGTTCTGTTTCTTTAGAAACCTCAGAAACTAATATATTTTCCAGGTTTAAAAAAGGCATTTATGAAATGAAAGTTTATTTTGTTGCCACTGATCTTTGGAGACGTTTGCAGTTTTTACAGTCTATTATTAAACCAGTTTTCTCAAACCGGAATACAGGTTTTTCGGATGTTATCCATTCTGGAGTAAACATTTTCATGTTCAACAAACATGTTTTGTGCAGACGAGCATGATAAATTAACACCATAAATTATTATTATATTTTATCTAAGATACAGGGCGTCCATAAAAGAACTCCGGAGTTTTGAAGCAAAAATTTTTAGTTAAATCATAAAATTAGGTTAATGTTATATATGTTACGGCCAAAGCCCGAAATCGGCCAATTCGCGAATTGGCCAACTTCCTTTTAAATTGATTGGCCAATTCGGGAATTGGCCAGAGGCTGTCTGCCAGTTCGCGAATTGGCCAGATGCCGTCGGCCAGTTCCCGAAATAGCTATGAATAGTTGGGCAGTTTGAATGTAAGTGCTTGACAAGTTCAGTATTGAAAATAAAGTATGTAGAGTTTATAATTCATGTACAGGAGTACTCAAAAGTAATATGCGACTTAATGGTCTATGGGGAAAATCAATTGCGGCGTGCCTTAATGGTGTTACACTGTTACAAACATAATAAAATATGAATTTCTGAGATGCACTAAAACATGCTTCTGTAGAATAAGGAGCACAAATAATTTATCATTGATTTACAGGGTCACACAAAATAATTCTTTTACATAATGGTGTACGGGGGAAAATGTTTGCAGCGTATTTTAATTATGTTTCATTATTTGAAATATGCTGAAACTGATATCCATTGTTGATTTTTACTACAAAGAATTTTTTCTGTAGAATATAATGTGTATATCAATCATTGTTCATTTACAGGGACACATATTGATTTTGAATACAGTACTGTATCGGAAGTATTATCTATTAGGGATGATTGCTGGAAGTGCGTTTTCAGTTATGCGTTTTTAAGTTTACTTAATTTTTGCATGCTACGTGGTGTGTATAAATTCTTTTAATCCTATACAGGGCTAAACAAAATAATTTTTAAGCTTTACTATTGGGATTTTAAAAAGTTACATTAAGTATGCTTTTTAATTTGAATTATGCATTTTCAAGCACAAATATGGTATTTAGATTACTAAGAGAAGTTTTTAGAATATAAATTATATCATATACAGGGACATGCAAATAACTTGATACTTGGCTGCCTATGAAAAGTAATTCCTCGAAATGTGATTTCAGTAGTTTTATGTGTATTTTTGCCTAAATTAAATTGTAGCTTAATATTGTGTATAGGCGTGTATAAAAACCTGTAGGTAATAAACTGGTCTTTACAAAATAATTCACGCACATTTCTGCCCATTGGTAGAATTTTTTGAAGGTGTATTTTCAACTGTGTTATGCGTTTTCTAACTAAACTAAATTTTAGAATACTATATATAGAATATATACAAATCAGTACATCATATACAGGGTTTCACAAAATAATTAGTTTTTCTCCGGCTATGTACAGTAGTGGCTGAAATCTGGCTTTAAAATGTGTTTCCTAAAATGTTTACTTGAGTATCTTTTTCACCCTATTAAACGGTTTTGTTAAAATATTCTATAAGTGTTGCACAATATTTCATAATCTATGCTTGACGCATATGATTTTTCTTTCTTGTATCTTCATTGATGACATTTTATTATAACGATAAAAAATATTAATTTGCAAAAATGGTGTTTGTCAAGGGCATTAAAATTGAACTAACATCATATATCAAAAGAAAACATTCATGAAACTGCAGCATTTTCCTATATGATTGCGTCAAAATGAAATTATTTTCAAATTTTTTCACTCTGCCCACTCTGAAATTAGGTACCAAAATTTCAATAGAAGAAATTGCTTTCAGCTGTGATGATGACGTCATTTTTAAAAGACATTCGACTGAAAGTATTTTTTTTATTCAGAAAAGGGCAATATTTGACTACGATTGTGTCCAAATGACAAAATTTACATTGGTATTTCATTCCTCTGATACTGACATCAGACCCGAATGTTTTACAATATGTTTCTATCAGAAAAAAATGGAATCATGTTTAAGAGAAAACACACATTTTCTTCCATAAATTGATGTTTGCCATAAATTATGAACGATTTTTGTGCGCGAAGAGTAGAGACCGCAGTGATTGCCGTATTAAAGATTAAAGGCCTAGAAGAGCACAAAACCATATTTTAGTAATAGCTTTAGTAACAGTTCAGAGGATACTTCACTCGCGCGAAAACACCCACTGGCTAATATTAATCCTATAGGGGAATTTTTTTAAATATCTCGTTTGTATTTCAATATTTTTAAATGATTGGTTTTTCCTTGGATAGCTGATATTGATCTCCACGCAGTCATTTGTTTTACTTTTTCGATTTTGTTTACAGGTTTTTTTTTTTATTATGAGGCTACCATCACTTTTGGAACCGGTTTCGAAAGTGAAAGTATCTAAATAAAAATAATCTGTAAACAAAATCGAAAAAGCAAAAAACGGCCTGCGTAGAGATCGACCTCAGCTACCCAATGCAAAAGAAACTTAATTAAAAATATTGACACATAAAAGAGATATTTAAAAAAAAAATCTCCCATAGGATTAATATTAGCGAGCGGGTGTTTTACGTGATTAAATTAGTCTTTTAATGGTCGCGAAGCACAAAAAGTCCCATTAAATTAAGGGACCCCGTTATACTGATCTCAATTTAAAAGGTTAATAGGCGCGAAGCCCACAATCCCCATTATATAAAGGCGTCCGTTTTAATTATCATTATTTTAACGGTTTACGAGTGCAATTGGCAGGGAGCCTCATTTTTCAGGAAACCATGTTAGAGTGCTTGCCGTATTAACAAATTATAAGTGCGAATTACACAAGGTCCCGTTTTGTAAGTGACTCCATTACAGTGATTATCTTATTAACGATATATGTGCACGAAGTGTCAAATATGATAAATACAAATACTCTTGCGCTACAATGATTATGGGACGTTTAAAATGCAGAATGAACAATGTAAATTTACGTTTAAAATATTTCAAGACTTCATACGAAAACTTATTTTAGTAAGGAAAAAAGGAGAAGGAAACATAACAAGGCCAACGCATAGGATCGAAATTAAATGTGATTGTGCTTTTCTTTATGTTGGTTTTATTTATTAGATATTCATCATTAAACTAATTTTACATATACAAAACACTGGATACATTTATTTGTTAACATGGGAGTCCGCAGAACAATATCAGGAAGGGGTAAGATTTTCGAACAGATGTAACTCTAATCTAATTTTTACTTCCTTCTATCTATAACAGAAAAAAAATATTGTAATCGGAAAATTTTTTCGACTTTCGGTTTCCTACGGATTTAAAAGTTTCAGGGATCGGAGATCCCGAAAAACAAATTTATACAAAATGCCCCATTTATCAATGCAAAATTCTTCTCATTTTTTGCTTAGAAAATATACATAATTTTAAAAAAATACGACTTTTGAAGTATTAACATGTATGAGATAGAAGAATGTTTTGTGATTGGCACAACCGACAAGTTTTCTTCTGTTAAATAGAGAATATAAACATGAAATAAACGAGATGCATTATTATTTTTTTTATCAGAACTCTACGTGCAAAACAATTTTTAAGTACATCAGCATAAATACAAAAATATAACAACACATATTAAAAATAAAGAATTGAAACAGTGTACTATTTTTCCTAATCAGGGAGGGGGTTTCCCCCCCTGTATCCTCCGTTTAAGCACGTGTGCGTCACCTATCGGACAGCCTTGGTACCCCGTTTCGTATATTGGCCAAGGATTCCTGGCCACTTTGCGAATTGGCCGGCCAATACCCGAAATGCATTATTTATTTCATATACTTCGGGCTTTGGCCAGGAATCTCGGCCAATTCGCGAACTGGCCGGCCACTTCGCGAATTGGCCGAACTTCGGGTTTTGGCCGTAACATATATATGTACTTAAAGGTAAATTTATCAAGATTTTTACAACATTTAGTAGGTTTTAATGTGTTTGTTTCACGACACACATCCAAATGGTACCACAATGGTATCGACATTCTCTTCTGACACTCGTGGCGTACCATGCGATGTTTGTTTTAACAACACACTTCCCGTTCAGGCCCTGACTATCCCACGGACACCCGGCGCCCGAAATTTCTGAGGGGCACGAAATTTTTCATAATTTCATCTAAAATTCCATTTTAAAAAATCATAATTGTGGCAACGTTTTTATTTTTTTAGCACTTTTGTTTGCACTTAGTATCAGCTTGGTTTTATAATTTAATAATAATAACATCATTAATAAGTAGACTTCTTAACAACATTTTCTAGTAATTGATGTGCTGTATTTATCAAGTCATTCAATTATATCATATTGCACATTTTTTTCGAAAAGTGACACAGCTGAAAAAATGTGACATTTGAGATATTAATACGATAAAATGACTAAAATATATCTCAATCTATGGTTAAAAGTACATTTAAATAAATAATAGAAAAATATTTTATTTTATTCCTGGAACCGTTTTTCAATTTTTCGGAAAACGTACCGTAATTTTCGGCCTATAATTATGTATGACCCAGAAATTTTATTTAAAAATTTAAGTTAAATATTTACAGCGGTTTGGTAAGCTACATTATATAAAATTTCTGGGTCGAACCATAATTGTTTGATTCGTGGATTATAGACCGGAAATTAGGGTAGTTTTTTGAGTTGACACATTTTGAATAAGCGTGCTATATGTAAAAAAAAAAAAAAAAAAAAAAATACTATCAGTAAATCAACCAATCGAAGGGGGCACGAAAAATTGAAAGTGCCCTGGGCACAAAAACTTGCTAGTCGGGCCTTGTTCCCGTTTCTTTAAACGCACGTAGCCATTGACGAATGGTTTTGTCCGTAGGCGCATTACCACCATACTCGCGCCGAAAGTTCCGCTGTACAATGGTAACAGATCCAGTTTCTATAAACCATACGCACACTGAGCCTTTTGTTGTTGCGTCGCCATCGCACTGCATTAACTGAATGGAATGAGCGTCTGCTACGTTACTTCAAGGTCAATGACGCGCAGCGCTACCCAGAGGCGGATTAACCACCTACTGGGCCCCCAGGCTTAACACATTGTCCCCCCCCCTCCTGCTCTATATGTAATACATTGACATACAACACATATATATATATATACAAACATAAACCCGCACACACACACACATATTTTTTAAGGACAAAAAAAAAAAAAAAAAAAAGTCACAAACTTAGCGCCGGGCCCCTAGGCTTCAGCCTACTTAGCCTATTTGGTAATCCGCCTCTGGCGCAACCAAAGTTTAAAAAAAAAAAAAAAAAAAAAAAATTAAACTGGCGTGGATAAAATTTGATGAGCTACTGATTTCTTCTAAATTAATTGACCTGATCTAACTCATACCGTTAACTCGATATGATTTTTGTAAACCCCCGGAGTTCTTTTATGGACACCCTGTTTTAAAGCGAGAAGCAAAAGTCTTAATTTTTCAGTGCAAATCCGACCTTACTGTGTATGCCTCAACTTTTCTTGAAGGGTGAATAAAGCAAGAAATAGAAAATTAAGAAGAATCAAGAATGCTGGGGAAAGAATAGCTCGCCTATTGGCCTGCACTGCTCCCAACTCTACCGCTAGGAAATACTCTTTCTAAATTCTATTCCTATTTCCCCTTCCTGGAAGGAGCATTCATTCTTCCACCTGCTTTGTTTGAGAGAGAGATGAACAAAAGGTATTGGTGATTGCAAGGGGAAGGGAGGGAGGCGCTTTCACTTTTTTTGAAAGCAGGAATGGAAAGGGAAGTGGGAGGGGGAGTTTCTCTTCTGTAGAATTTGAAAAAGGTTCCTTTTCCCCAAGAGGAAAACATTTAATTTACAACCAGATAACAACATTTTTGACATAATTTTTACACGGACTAAAAAACCTTTATATTTATAACCCTTACCTTTATATATTTCAAATTTTCAAAAGGTTTGAACAACAAAAGCTTTTTTTAATGTTTTCTTACGAGCACTTTCATCACTAATTATCAGTATTTTTTATTTGGGGTTCATTTAAGGTTTTATCACGGACCCCGGCAATGCCGTGATGGTCAACTAATATGTTTTCTCAACCAGGAATATAGATTTTTACGACGCTATCCATACTCAATTAACTATTTTCAGCTGTGTAACTAAATTTATACATGCAATAGCAACACGATAATATTAATTTTAATGTAAATGCTGTTAATCAAACATGCTTCTCTGTGAAACATGCTTGAAATAAACATGAAAATGTTTACTTGAATTGACAGCATCCAAAAAACTTATATTCCGGGTTGAGAACGCAGATTAATACACAATAAACACGGCTTGGAAACATTTCCGAAAATCAGTAGCAGCAAAATAAACTTTGTTTTTATGAATGCCTCTTTAAATTTCTAAAATATATTGGTTTCTAAATATAAGGTAACTCGGATGAGGTTATTATATATTTTCCTAGATTAAGAAACATCTGTCTATTTGTATGGCATAGTTATACTCATGGAGTTCATGGTTATATTATACTATTGCAAAAAGGCTTCAAATGTTGTTCTTCATCCTAATGAAAAGCCATTAACTTACGTCAAGAAAAAAAGTTTTGTTTTTATTAATACGAATCTGGACTCAATAAGTTATTATTTAGAAAAATTTTCACCATCCTCTTAACACGTAAAATAGTAAAAATTATATTTTTGTACGATCATAACTTGAATTATAATGCTTTTAATGTGATGGATTTTCAGCTTTGTTAAAATTGAAATTTCGTACGTTTAAAATAAGTAAAAATGTAATAATTTAAAAAAATAATAATAAATAAAAATATACTTTTTTATAAACATTTAATGTTCATCTTAAAAATCACGCCTCATGATTTTTTTTAAGAAGAAGAAAAAACATCCCAAACAATATATTAATTAAGCGTGAGCCCCGAAAAGGATTATAAAAATTCCCCACTTTTTTTACGTTTGGCAGAAAGCGCGAGCTAGTGAATTTATTTTTTAAAAAATTGTCATTTTTGCTCCGTTTCTTTTTATTTTCTTCTATCATTACAAGAAGAAAGTATTGGATTCGTGAAAAATTTTCAACTCCGGTTTCCGACGGATTTATACGTTTTAAAGGGTTTTGAACACGATTTGACTGTTTTTAGAAAAAGTCTGTCTGTCTGTATGAGCCAAAAAATTTGTGGGCGCTCTATTTCAAGAACTAATGCAAGAAACTTCAAATAAATAAAACTTTAGATATGGATCGGTGCTGATTAGTTTTTAGCATAAATCGCCCAACAGGTGGCGCTGCTGTGCTACATATTTAACGATAGCTATATCTGAAGATCAAGCACATCATAGTTTGGCACATCATTAAATCCTTTGTTGTTGTAAGTCGTATACAATTGTAATCATAAAGAGTATTAGGCTAGTGTCTGCCTGTGGCGAGCTAACGGAAAAATGCCTTAAAATTATATTAATCCTTCTATATTAAAAAAAAGTAATCTGGAACTGAGCCAAAAACGAAATGGACCAATCAAATTCTGCGTAGATATTCCGGGTTATTCTCATCTCTTTTTCACTAGGGACTTTTTTGAGGAGCTATTACTTTTTTTCTAGCTATCCTACGGATTCGAAAATCATACCACCAGACGCGAAATATAACAAGCTTTCAGAAATTAAAAAAATTATCACGGTCGGACAATAAAAACTCAAAAAATCCTTAAAAATCGAGTAAAAAATCTTTTATTGAAAAAGTCATTTTTTTATATTGTTGCCAATTTCTAAATAAGCGCAAAGGATTATGTTTTATCTCAAATAAAAAATGTATTTGCGCGAGACTATTAAAAACAATAATGAAAGTTTAAAATAATAATTAAATGATCACGTGTTGAAAGCAGAAAATAAAGAAAATTACGTCATAAAAATTGTGTTTACACATGAATATTAAAAATAAAAAAGATGAATTAAATGAAAAAGTATGATAACCAGTTAAATAAAAAAGCATTATAACCTGATTACAGAAGAAAGTCGCCGTTCGTGATATCATAATCATCATCTTTTTAAAACAGGATGCATTACTAGGTTTTAAGAGGCTGTTAAATCAGAACGGGAGTTGGTGAGCGTAGCGAGCAGGGGGCAAAGCCCCCTAGTAATTTACAATTAAGTTCTGACGGGAAAAAATGTTAAAATGTTGTATTGTTATTGTAAACTCATCTTTGCACATAATGTCTATAGTTCTATCCTATCAGGTAGTGAGTGAAAAATCGATTAAAAAATTCCAGCTGTACTATTTTATTTAACTTAGTTTTCTAAGTTAAGTAAAATAGTGTAAAAACTTATTTGACGTAAATTGCTTTGCATAGCATGAATCACACCATTTAAAACATTTTTCCAATTGGAACTATACCGCTAAACCTAGCAGCTTAAGGCAGTTCTCTAATCCAATTTGGCTACCTTCCGATACATATTTGAACTCATTTCTGTTTTCTTTGTATTGGCAGGTGCTCTCATTCAGAAATTATGTAATTGATAATTTTTTCCCCATTTTTCAATAAAAACAGAATATCTTCGAGAAAATGCTGGGGGAATTTATTTATTTCTATTATTATTATTAGTAGTAGTAATGTTTTTTTAAAAGCGCCTTTATTAGCTATTGGTCGGAGATTAGATAGGTATAGGAGACCAGTATACAGGATGTTTCAATTCCAAGGTTAAAAGCATTTAGAGTGATACTAAACGTCGACAAATAATAGTTGCACGATGTCACAAATCACCTATTAAATCAAAAATACAAGATGTCTCTTTTAAAACCAAACTTGGCTCATAATTTCAAGAATAATGGAGATTTTTTTAGTGAAAATTTCGAACTTTGCTTCATGTGAAATTGGAAGGCATCCTAGTAAGTGCTGGAGATGGCTGCCATTCACTTCCAAACACGCTTCATAATTCAGAATGTACTTGCAGGAAGTACGGTGTAACACATCGAATTACAATGCACATCCAGGAGTTTCTGCAATGTCACACAAAGGAAAATGAGTCTGTTGAAATTTTCGTTACAATATCTTCATTATCGTTAAGAGGACGACTACAGTTGTGAAATCCCATGTAAAACAATTGATATGGATGTACCTTTTCCTCGGGAATAAAGTGGAGAGATTTCAATATTTATATCACTTTCCAACAAAATTGAAAAGTGTTTATGAATTCGATTTGTCTGTGCTCTAATTCTCATAAATATGCTCGGATTTTTATGTGTTATTTAGGTTTAGTATATACTGTTCAGTATTGAAAATGAAATGTGTAGCATTTATAGTTCGGTTACAGGGACACACAAAATAAATTCGTTATACTATGGTCTATAGTGGAAAATCATTTACGGCACATTTTATTGATGTTACGTTGATTTGAAACACAATGTGATTGATATGCATCACTGAGGCAGACTAGAACATGCTTTCTCAGGGGTATAGCATAAGTAGTATTTATACACAGGGACACACAAAATAATTCTGTTATATTATGATCTGTCAGTAAAAATCATTATACTTGACAGAGTTGCATGTTTTACAAATGAGCTATTGGTCTAATATCATAATGTACAACAATAATAAATCATTTGTATGCTCATTGTTAACAACAACAAATAAAATAAAGAATAAACATTAAGTTTTGAATATTTTTTTTTACTATTCCTTTCTAGGTCTTGAGTTTGACTTGCTGAAAAGACGAATAGGTTGACTTGCAATCATCATGGATGAAGTAATACCTTTCTTTAACTTTGTGTATTACCTGATCCTTTTTATTTTTGCTAATTTTCTTTCTTTTTTTGTTGCTTTCATGTTCGAGCACTGGGAAGAAGAAGAGAGCAGTCTGTCTGTTCCTGATGCAGCAGCCACCACCAGTGCAGAGGAGGAAGAAGAGGAACAGGAGGAGGAGTTTGTGGACGCTCCTCTAGGTAAGTGGGTCCCTGTGTCCCCTTTCTTCTCAGGTTCCGCCGCCTTCCTCGTTCCAGAAGAAGGCCGAGATGGATCCAGCTCCTCGGAAGTGGACGAAGAGGATGTGAGCAGCCTCCTGCGTAGCTCTCCCACGCCAAGCATCCAGCTTCCTGCGAGCAAGAGGCGTGACATCAGAGAAGATCCCCTCCCGTTCAAGATGGAAACAGTGGAGCTGCCTTCACAGAAGACCAGCGACAGCCCTGTGGAAGAAGGCAGCAAGCAGAAGAAGAAGAAGAAGAAGCGCAGTCTTCGTACATTTTTCTGCTTTTCCCCTCCTAAAGTGGAGCAGTAGAGATTGTTTTTCATGTTGTCTTTCAAGCAGAAGATGAAGAATACGTTGGTCAGAAGAACGAAGTAACTTTCCTGATCGTAACTGGTTTTTTCCTATATTTGTGACTTACTTACCCGGATGTGACTTTTACTTACCCGAATTGTGACTTTGTTTGTGTTGTCTTTCTATATCCTTTGATATCTCTGGTGTATGCTCCTTCTGTTAGGGGTTATGAAGAAATAATTATCTGTTGAAAGGGGTTGGTTGGAAGGGTGAAGGTGGTGGCATTTACCTAATATTTAAGTATGTAGTTCTTAAGTTTAGATTTAAGTGTAGTTCTTAAGTTATAATCCAATGAAACTTCTCTAAACTAAACTGGCACACCACTAAGAACGGGATTTAATCAAGCAATTAAAAAATAATCGCTGTTTTCGCTTTTATTTAAATTTAAATTTTGTTAAATGGGTTAAGATTTAACTAAAATTTTATTTTCAGATCCTTTTTAAATGAAAATTAACCAATTTAAATCATGTTAAAAGTTTTTTTTTGGTTTCGAAATTAATATATAATTTTTTATAATTATTTCTTACCACGGGATATTCTTGCACCAGGAGTTTGTGCATCTTTGGTGAAGTTTAGTTTATCGAAGTTTCATTGTATTATTGTAAAATTGGAAATTATTCTGGCCTTTATTTATGTATATATGACTAAATTCTATTTAATATACGTCTGTTTCCCAAAATGTATCTAATATTTCGGCCTTAAAATCAAAATTTTCCATACAATATAATAGTAACAATAGAAAATAGACAATAGTAATTAATAGCCAATAGTAATAAATATCCAATAGTAAAAAATAGTCAATAGTAAAAAATAGTCAATAGTCAATAGTACACAATAGTCAATAGTATAAAATAGTCAATAGTACAAAATAGTCAATAGTAATCAACGGCATTCAATAGTAAACAATACAATAGTTTAAAATAGTTAGGTAGTCTCTCTCTCTTTCTATAACACACACACACTACACAAACACACACCCACACAAAGAGAGGGAGAGAGATTCACTTCGTTTTTTTTTTTATGCAGGAGAATAATGATGGCAGCTGTAGAGTAAAATGATCATAGGTGCAGGTTCAGGGCAGAAAAAAAAATATCTTCTTCGAAAACTAAGGCTTCTTGCGATGAATGGAGAGGTACGGTCAGTTTTAAGGGGCGGAGGAGACTGACAATTGAACAGCATAAAAAACGGAGAGGATAGGGCCAGTTTTATGGGGTGGAGGAGACTGGCAATTAAAAATTAATAAATTTCATCATTTTCTCACTAATGTATCATTTTCTAAAGCAAAACATATTAAACTGACAAAGTTCATCAAGGGAACTAGTGCTTAATCAATTTTCAAAGATTGGCTTTGACACGAGGGTAAAGTGTTACTAAAATTTAGTATTATGCACAGAATTCAGTCTTTTATACAAAATTTAGTCATATATACAGAAAGGCCAGACTAATTTTTTATTTCAATCGAATAATAGATAAACAATATAATAGATAAATGTTAAAAATTGGGTGTCATAAAAGTGTGTGCGTCGTTGTGTTATTGTTGTTTATCAAATGTGTTAACTTTAAATTAAAGTCTAATTAATGCTTAAAGTGATAAAAAACATAACACGAAATGTTTAAAAATACCTTTTAATGTAGATTACATATGTTTCGTTCGCTCTATCGGTGACATCTTCAATCTAAAACATAAATAAGTTATTCTCGCATATTTTTGAGAGATGGTAAACATAAAACCACGAGGTCGCATGTCCAAGGCAAGCAGGGGCTTAAATTGGTCAAACTGCAATACGTACCTGCTTGCCTTGGATACATGCGACCTCGTCGTTTTATGTTTACTATTTTTCAAAAATATGAGAGAATAACTTATTGTTGATAATGTTGTTAACTTAATGTTGATAGTGTGTACACATATTTGTGGTGTACACATACATACTTGTGGTGTACCCATACTTGTATGTACAATGCATACATACTTGTATGTTCAATGCATACATACTTGTGGTGTACCCATACTTGTATGTACAATGCATACATACTTGTGGTGTACACATACTTGTATGTACAATGCATACATACTTGTGGCGTACACATACTTGTATGTACAATGCATACACACTTGTGGTGTACACATACTTGTATGTACAATGCATACATACTTGTGGTGTACACATACTTGTATGTTCAAAAGCATACATACTTGTGGTGTACACATACTTGTATGTTCAAAAGCATACATACTTGTGGTGTACACATACTTGTATGTTCAAAAGCATACATACTTGTGGTGTACACATACATACTTGTGGTTTACTCATACTTGTATGTTCAATGCATACATACTGGTGGTGTACACATACATACTTGTGGTGTACACATACTTGTGTACACCATTATTTGTACACTTTCTTGTGTACATGTACTTGTGTTACTTATTTCCACTCCCTAATGAATAAGAGCCAAGTGTCAAGATATTGAATACCACAATTTTCTAATTACTTCGCATAATTTAATCGCAAAATTCTGCGATTTAACAAAGTGCATATTACTATTCGAAATAGTGGTATACAAAATCCATAATTATTCGCTTGTGCGCACCAATATTTGTACACTTAGTTGTGTACACCATTATTTATTTTCATTCCCTAATGAATAGGAGCCAAGTGGCAAGATATCGAATACCACAATTTTCTAATAGTAATCTTTGCATAATTTAATAACAAAATTCTATGATTTAACAAAGTGCATATTACTATTAGAAATAGTGGTATACAAAATCCATAATTATTCGCTTCAGTGCACCAATATTTGTACACATACTTGTGTACAACATTATTTACACACTTTTTTGTGTACACCATTATTTATTTCCATTCCTTAATGAATAGGAACCAAGTGTCAAGATATTGAACAGCACAATTTTCTAATAGTAATCCTCGCATAATTTAATCGCCAAATTCTACAATTTAACAAAGTGCATATTACTATTTGAAATAGTCGTATACAAAATCCATAATTATTCGCTTGTGTGCACCACTATTTGTACACATTCTTGTGTACACCATTATTTATAAACTTACTTGCGTACATCATTACCTGTACACTTGTGTACATCATTGTTTGTACACCTACTTGTGTACAACATTGGATGTTACAAATTTAAATATGCATGTTACAAATGCATAATGTTCGAAAATATTATTACATATGCCTATGCTAAAGAATTTTTTAATAACATTGTACTACATGCTAATTATATTGTAGTTAAAATTAATGCTGATTTATAAAACCTTAATTTATTTTCCTATAAATTTAGAAATATATGTTGTAGAAAACACACCGCGCGAAAAATTTCAGTGTGTTTATTTGCTCGAGTATTTAAAGTTAATATGCAGACGTAAATGACTATTTTGTCAAATACATAATAAAATATGATTAATATATTTTTCCGTATCACTTGTAGAGCACTAGCCCCAATAATTTCAAAAATAGCATAAGTTTAAAGCTTATTTTATTTAGATTTTTAATTTTAATTCTTATAAAATAAATAATTGATTATTGACTTGCATATTTAAAGATTTTAGGGATATAGTGAGCACAGAAAAAAGGTCTTAAAATAACTAACATTTGTATGGTGATTCAAAACTGGAGGAACAAATTACTAGGAGGGGTGGGGTGCACTTAGACGACTTGGAATCACACAGGGCCGGAAATAAAATTCTAACGAGAGAGGGGGGGGGTGTTCTTGGGGGCTGAATCATCGTGCTCGAAAATTGACATTTAAAGAGTATAAGCTTAAATTAAGTAATGCCTTTCCTTATAATGAAATTCCCCAAAGTTTTCTGCCTACGTACTTGATTCTAACCATCTACAGTTTTGCACGTTTGAGGGTTCCAAGTAGAGCTCTGGCGAAAAACGCCCTCACGCAGATAACCAGCGCCCTCAAACGGGCGGAAAAAACTGTCAGATTTGCACGTTTGGGGTGCACTAGAGCTCCTATAATAGGAGTCTTAGGGTGCACGTTTTTACTACTTGGAACCCCCAAACGTGCCAGTTTTGAACGTTTGGGGGCGCTGGTTATCTGCGTAAGTGCATTTTTCGCCAGAGCTCTACTTGGAACCCACAAACGTGCAAAAGTGTAGATGGTAAGAATCAGGTACGTAGGCAGAAAACTTCGGGGAACTTCATTATAAAGGAAAACAGTGATGCAAGCGCTGCGCCAGAAATGGCCGAGTGTCACCACTAAATTTTGATAGTATTTGCCACCTTATTCAATGAAAGCTTTTCTGAAGCTTAATAAGACGAAGGATATTATTAAAATTTGGTGGTGAGAATTGGCCATTTGTGGCGCAGCGCTTGCATCCCTGAGAAAGTCATGACTTAATTTAAGCTTATACTCTTTACACGTATATTCTCGATCACGATGATTCAGCCCCTAACAACACCCCCTCTCTCGTTAGAATTGCAATTCCGACCCTGCTTTGTTATGTGATTCCGAGTCATCCAGGTGTAACCCCAACCCTCCTAGAAGTTTGTTCCTTCCGTTTAGAAGCACCCTGTATGTAGCACAGTTTTCATTGATTCCTGAAAAATATACAGCCCGTGAAAGAGAAATTCTATGAAAAATATATAATTAGTTATGCTCATTCCCTTTCAATTGTGTAGAATTCAAAGAATAGTAACTTCTTCAGAATACTTCCCCCCTTGCTTTGATTTACAGGAAAACCAATGTCCATCATTTAAGAGAAAATATTTTGAAAAAAGGTATAAGGTGTTCCTTGGTGTTTCTACTTTATTATTTTTCTTATAATGGAACACACTCTGTACACTCTAGAAAATAAATGCGTAAATTTATGTATATGCGTAAAGTGTCGTGTAAATTGGGAAATACACGCCTGCACTGCAAAAAAAAAAGTGTTGATTTTACAGTATAAAACTGGCATCCCAGCTGCCAGTATTATACCGCATGCGCGGTAGTTTTTTACTGCTTATTTTACTGTTTATTACTGTTAATTGGCAGCTGAGATGCCAGTATTATACTGTAAAATCAACACTTTTTTTTTTTTGCAGTGTGGTATGTCAATTTCAAAATACACATTGTCTTGTGTATTTGGATGAAAACCTTTTAAGCAGCTGAAATGTGTAAAAAGTTATCAGATAACTCTGAAATACACAGTTTAATGTGTAAATTGCAAATGAGTACACATATTTCTGTGTAATATACAAAAACGACGGAGTTTTGTGTACATAGCTTAACCTTATATTTTGGGGTGTAAATTGTGAACTAAATGATTTTATAGTCGCAAAACAAAATTGCACAAAGAACAAACTCATATGCTTGGTGTGTTTATTATTTTTGGTTAAAACCTAAAAGCAGTGAACTCACAAATTATACACAAGAAACAGGATCGTCTCAAATTATAATTACTGCATGTCATCTTTCTATTAGGGTTGTTTTGGAGTCCTAAAATCGTATAGTCACAATTTATGCACACAACGTATGTAATCTGAATAAATGCACGGAAAAAAAATCGTTAAAACACGGAAATTATACTGACAATCATGACGCCAGTACTGTTTCCGTATTTTATCGGATTTTTTTCTCTATGAATTTCAATCATAACTTTCCAAAGTTAGATTTACATAAAGAGGTGAAATTCTTTGTTTAATCCGATCTACGATAAGCAAGCAAATTAAATGTCATAAATAAAATACAATAATTTAACATAAAGATTTAAAAAAAAAAGCAAAAACAAGTAAATATCTTTGTTATTTCTATAGCATTCAGTTAAAGTCTCGCGTTCCCATCGTTTCACATTCATTCAAAACATTAAAAAAAAAATAATAATAACACTCATAATTCTGACACTATTCAATAGTTTTAATAGTAAAATAGAAAAACAGCATAATCGTTAGTGTGCGCCACTGCCAGGCTGGTCAGGTTTCGGTGTAAGGTCAATTTGAGGTTTCTGCAGCTCTTTTCGTAATCATAATTAATATGTGGCACTGTCAGGCTTGTCAAGGTATTTTAGTGTAAAGTTCTATTAAGGTTTCTGTAACTCTTTTTGTAGTAATTTCCAGCGATTTGGTGTAATGATTTTGTAATTGTTGTAATTGTCATGCATTGTTAATTTATGATTTGTTTTTTATGCACTGTATGGAAATTAGCTAATAAAATATTTTGTGATCTGGTGTTGTGTTTCATTTAAATTATGTCCTGAAAAGATACACAAGTCATTCATAAACAATGCACAAACACGCACATTTTCATAAAGAAACACGTATATTGGGTCCTGTTCTCGTTATTTGTTATATATGCTGTTTCTTGATCTATTGTATATTTCTCTTGTATTATGTGTATTTTTGTAAAATAAAATATGTAATTTTACTTAATGGGAATAAAGCTTTCAAAAAGAGATCAGTTTAGCTTGTTTTATTTCACAGCACACCACCTTCTGTTACATTTACATATCATGACGAATTTTTCACATAACAACTGAAAATACATTACTTTCTAGAAAATGCCTTTTGAAATTCGCAAAATCTATTTTATTTCTGGTATCATTTCCGAGCATTTCATTGGCATCTCATTGGCAGAGAGAGCGGGATTTTACTATCCTTAGGCTGTTTAAGCCCTTATTGCAAAAAGAGGAATGATTCAAAGAGTTACTTTTTAAGAATAATAAGCGCCCCCTAATTGTGGTTTTGTGCAAGGAAAATCCTGAAAAGCTTACGCTTGCTTAATTTTATCCTTGTTTTGGGTGATTTAGAACTAAAGTGTAGATGATTTCTGTTTTCTTTTTTTCTTTTTTTTTTTTTTTTTTTTTTTTTTTGTGCGGAGAACATTTTGAAAATCATATACAGTGTTTAGTCCATGCAAAATCGAAACTGGATACATCGCTTTCACCTCCACGTGTCTGCAGCCAGTATGTTAACCTCTAATTTGAATGAACTCAAACAAACCAGCGAGCACGAGGCCAGACTCCTACTAGGCTTTTTAGGTGCGTTCGTAATTATATAAATACGTAGCACCTATTGTCGTCGTCTGGTCCGTCCGTCTGTCTGTCTGTCCGCATATAACAACGCAAAAACTACCCAACCGAATGGTTTGTAATTTAAGGTATATTATCTTTGCAGAATTTTGTCGAGACATTTCAAATTTTATTAAAATCGAATCAAAACTTTAGGAGATATTAATAAAAATATTTATTAAGAAATTTGAATTAAAAGAAAAAAAATCAGTGCTTTTTTGTTATAGGAGCTTCCGAGGTTGAATCGTCAAGCGAACTTATTTTATGACAGAAATGAATCTGCAGACGATATAATTCATTTCACAGAATTAAAAATCAGAAAAGATCTGAATAGTTATGTAACTAGCTATAGTACGAACGCACCTCATTTGTCACGTTTGACGTACAATTTCCAACTTGTTTTTTTTTAACCGTCGCGTTGCAGACAGACACCAATATTTCCGAATAATAATTTTGGCCTTATTTATGCCAGAAATTCTGAGTTTGAATAAGGCGACGATTATTATTTGAAAAAATGGTTCTCTATGACCGGTGAAACTGTCCTCTGTGTTCCTATGGTAATCGAGCTCTGTGTAAAGAATCTCTAAGCTTTCTTGTTTCAAAATGTAACGCTAAGAGAGAAGAGATGGAATCCCTGTACTCATCCGGAATAATCAATTTTCGAGATATCTAGTTGTAATGTGAAGTAGTCGTTACTTATCATATTCTTACATAAAGTACATTTTCATCACATTACACACTCTTTGTATATAAAAACAAACACGGAAGTCATTCTACTTATTCTTAAAATAGAAAATGATTTTAATCCTTATTCAAAGAGGGGCCAAGGACGTTGAAACATTTTTTAAAAATCAGGTGATGATTTTGATGATTCTGACATGTTAAAATATTGGATTACTTAAATTTCATGCATCGACAGTAATAAATGAAGAAATTGGTCATTTTTAAAATCTAAATTATCTCAGAAGCACTAAAATATAGTGAAACAGGGGCTAAGTTGTCTTAAAGAAGAAATTAATTGCTAGAAATTTGAGTGATAAAAATGCATAAAGTTTCATAAAATACAAAAACTGTACGTACTACAAATTGAATAGATAGAAACTGAAATAAGCCGACATTTTTTATAGTTGTTTTAAAGTGCAGATAACTGTAATATTTCAGAGTGCAGCATGTAACACTGACATTAAAACTTTGTTGCTCTTAGTATCTCTAAGTCTAAGCAATTTTTCGAAATCGTACAATTTGATAATTTGAATTTGAATAGTAATAATTATTTCATGTTATCTTTAAAATTTAGCAACAGCTCTTTAACTCTTTTAGAAGTTAACTAGATATTCAGTTATTTTCCAGAGATGGTGTGAAACGTCTTTTGCCTCTCGAGGATTCAATATTTGTTTAATTAATAATAATTTTAAGTTATGCTTTGAAAACATCGCGTTGGGAAAGCTGACCAAAAAGTGCACGATAGTATGCTGTTATAGCATACAGCATATAAAAAGACACAAAAAAATGTAGAAAAAGAATTATTTAGACGGATTATATAACGGTATCAAAAATTTTTAAAAATAGTTTCACTAAGCAAACTCCTTTTTAGGCAAAAATGTATTCTACAATTTTTTTGAAAACTTTTAGAGATTTGTAGGATGTAAAAATCTAGATTTTAGTAAATTTTACTGAAAGTAATGCTTCAAGTTAAAAAAAAAAAGATAAGACATGCATGTAAGTTGTGCGGAATGCACGGAGAAGGAAATTGTTTGGATCTATAAAGTAAAAAAAAAAAAAAATAAGTGGCACATAAAAATTTAAAGAAAATAAGATTTATTGCAAAGTCAGCTCCTTATATATATATATATATATATATATATATATATATATTGTTGTCGTCGCTAGCTGCTCCATGCAATTAGTGATTTGACGATCTCTCGACATCGAAAGAAACATGAACAGCAGAAATGAATTCAGTTGGTACTATATATGTCTGAAATTTATGAATGCGTATTAAACTTTGCAATTATTTCGAATGTGATTTGTGCAGTTAAGTTGGTCAGCTTTTCCTCCCCCATCTAAGAGGCTTTACCTTGTCGCGGTGGTGGGGCTTACGGTCTCAGCCTGATACTGCTATTGAAAATTATCTTTTTTTTCTCGAAATACTTAAACCAGTCAAGCAAGTGAAAAGGCATGAAAATAGACATGCACTTTCTCAAGAATCCTCAGTTAGTCGAAACATTTTGTTTGGCTAGTTAACAGTATCAGGGTGGAACTCAACCAAGAAAGCCTCAGAAATTGACATATTATTTTTCAAAAATTTAAAATTGTCAAAAATCAAAGAAACTGGGTATTATAAGAGATGAAAAATTATCAATAATGAGTAACAAGTTCCAGATAATAAATATAATAAATGAAAATAACTTTGCATTTCGTTCGCTTTGGAAATGTAAAATTCACAAATTAAATGTAATATTACCTAAATTTTTTTTTTTTTTTTTTTTTTTACTTTTGGAAAAAGGTCGATTATTGTGAAAATTCATAATTGTGTACTTAGCTATAAGGAAAGGGCATGTTTATAAACAAGCAGTTCCATCAACCAATCAACCATTTCATTTTTGTCGTAGCTATCATTGCAGGAATCGTCTTGGCGACGTAGGCCAATCATATTATAGACCAGTTTAACGTAGACCAATCAAATTTCCCCATTTCAAGTGTACAGTAGGAGTAATAAAGAACAAACAGGGTTTTCTTGATAACCAACAGTAATTGGACCAACAGTGACGTCAGCTGTCATTTCCTTATAACTTAAGCTATATTATAAAGCCATAACATGTTCGTGAATAACGTCGACGTCATATTCACAGTGGCAACGACCTGACCAATAAAGTTTGCTGTTACTGCATCTTTTTAAACTTTTGAACATTGCACAATTTCATTTTTTACACCTTCGAATAAAGAAAAAAAAATCTTTCAAATGAAATTTGACAACAGTATCCAAGTTTAGTGCTTATATGTTTTTAAAAATAATTTTCAATCAAGATTAAAAAAAAAAATACATCTCTATTGCGTGCAACCCGATTACGAAGGATTAACCCATTTGCATTTAGACCGCTATAAATAATTCAGCGTTTGTTTGTAGCTAAAATTCTATAAAGAAATAGATACATGATCATTACATAAATAAACAATATAATAACAATAAAACACAAATTTAAGGGGTCAGGTAACCCTTGAACTCACAAAATACATGAAAAAAGGACCTCTATAAGAATTACAGTAACTCCGTAACTAATTGACTTTGAATTATAAAATTTAAAACACATATTAATAAAAGTTTATTTTATAAATTAAAAAAATTAAAAATGTATACACTCATATAAAGCTTTTAAATTTATTAAAAAAAATAATACAATTCTTACGAAAGAATTGTTCTTGCATGATTGCGCGCACGATTTGTCACATTTGAATTGCTAAAACCAGCCAATTTTTTTATGAGTACAGATATAATGTGTTCTCAGAATGACCTACGGTAAAAAAAAAAAAAAAAAAAAAAAAAAAAAAAAAAAAAAAAAAAATGTGCAGATCCTGAGAAAAAAAATTTCTTTTAGAGAAATTCGAATTATCAAGGTTTTTTTTAATGCAAAAATAGTCATGAATTCTAAACTTGTTACGTGAGAAACATAATAATAGGTAATTTTCTGCATCTGTATGGTTAAGACATTCAATCAAAATTTCCTGAAATTCTAAACTTGTTACGTGAGAAACATAATAATAGGTAATTTTCTGCATCTGTATGGTTAAGACATTCAATCAAAATTTCATGAAATTCTAAACAATCATTTTTTAGAAATCGTGCGCGCAATGACCAAAGTTGTCGTTTTGAGAAAAATGACTTTAAAGATCAAATCCCTTGATCATATATAAAGAGCTTAGACTGTTTTAGACATAACTCCTCTTCTAAAGCGAATTTTTGCATGGGGTTTATTTTAAAAAGTTCCTAAAAAATCATATATAATTATAAGCTAATAATAATAAAAAAAAAAATCGAATTTTTGACACTTTAAAGGTTACCTGACCCCTTAAGAGATATTAACCCCTGGCATAAGTCTAAAACGAAATAGTATCGCTTCTAAGAAAATTCAAAACTTGATTTGAAAATATAATTGATATTTCGCACATAAAATTATTTTTTGGCGTTGTTTGTGAGCAATCTAAAAAAATATATATTAAATGCATAAAAACTATTAGCGCTTTCAAAAAAATGTTTTTCGCCTATGTTCTGTACAACGTGCATTATGTTCTGCAACACGGAAAACCCGGGTAAGTTTTATCTAATTGTTTAAAAATAATTAATTTTAATTTTTGTATCATAAATCAGGCTATTTTCCACTGTGACCTGCGTGAAACTACTATTTCCGGATGTTAATCTGCACTGTTAAAAATTTGCAGCAAGCTGTCCAGTCATTCGACGGTTTTTATAGAGAACGGTTACAGAACCGTAATTTATATCTATTCTGATCATAATATGAGCAATAATATGGTCAAAATAGTGTTTAATTACAATTATGTAACTGTTTGCTAAAAAACGGTCAAATGATGGGACAGTTTGCTGCAAATTTTTAACAGCGCGCGCCCTATTTAGTCGCAGAAATTCTGAGCTAAATAAAAAGAAAATTACTCTTCTGAAATGGTGTTTCAACATGGGCCGCAGTTTTGAACTACTGTGATAAATTATCTAACAATTTTTGCGTGTTCGTCTCAGTTTTATTCAAATTTCAGCTAAAAAATGTCCTATTAAATGGGAATAACACTTCCAAATTGCAATCTTTCTGTGCATCTTTTTATAAACGATACTTCTGCTATTTCTTTTCTAATGTCAGAATAGCCAGCTGTTAATTCAGCTTGCTTACTAGGATTAGAGTTTCAAAGACTAGAAAAAACCTGGTTTAAACTTGGGAATAAACCGGGTCTATTGGAAATAAACCTGGGAATAAACCGATTTTTTGCAACTCTAACTAGAATTGAACAGAGTGTGGGAACGTTATAGCCCCGTTTCTTTCCTGACGAAGGAACTACAAGCCAGGACCTACAACACGATTTGCATTTTAAAACAACTGCAAGATTTTTGAGTAGAAACGACATTTATCAACTAATAGCGGCTGTTTTAATTAACTAAAAGTGATGGCGGACCCTTTAGATTATACCACGTAAAATACGCCTTGTAGAAAAAGTTCTTCCGAAACTAAATCGTAAATACCTATAATATTTTGTTTATGATATTTTTCTAATTGCTGACGTTTATCCAATGCTACGGTAGACCATGAGGCAAAATGAATAAAGCTTATTGAAAACAGTTTGCATTATTTGATTGTAAATGCCTTTTTGCAAAAGTGTTAGCTTACGAATATCTGATTGCACTTACGACAAAAGATCACCCATGTCGTAATTTTGTTCACGACAAAATATAAAATTGCAAAACATTAAAAATGGAAAAAACACGAACTAAAAAGGAAAGAACATTGCCCCGCAGTGGCAAATTGGGGTAGGAGAAATTGTAGATATATAAAAACACGCGCGTATTTGAATACCACGTTGTGTCAAAATTTCAAATCAATCTGAGAACTTTCGAAGATTTAAAATTTTGGACAAACGAATATTTACATTTTAATTTATATAGACGTAATTAAAATGAAAGTATTCCACGCTAATATAAAATTGATTTGTTTCAGTTAATGCAAAAACATTAATTTATTTCATGATTTGGACAAAACATATATCATGTGTATTTTATTTAGAGATAATTTAAAATAAAATTCTATTTAAAAATATTTTTTCTGAATATTAAATATGTATGATAAAAATATAATAATTATTATTTTTTTTTAAGTTACGCACTACAATAACTCTAATTAACCAGTTTTAAGCGAAGAAAGAAAAACGTATATCAAGTGATTAATTTCTGCATTCAATCCATATATTGCTTACTCTACCTGTAAAACTTGTTTTGGTGCATGGGTGCATGGGCATTGGGAAAGTGGGAAAATTTACTGTAATGATTCTTGAAACAAGCATATAACGCCTCGGGATTTCCGAGTTTTGTTAGTAACTTTACTTTAACTATCAAAATGGTTTTGCTGCATTTGTAATGTGAAAGTGGGAAAATGGAATAGTTACTTTTGCATAGTATGTGTAAACTGAGAAATAAATTTTGATTAGTAGATAAACTAGTTTTTAGAGTTTTATGAACAACAATAAAATAAGGTTTAATCCTATTTCAAGGCACCATTTGGCGCTTTTTAAAAATGATGCCACATTGGCGATTTCTAAATTGTTTACTTACTTTTATCATATTGTAACCCACAATAAGCAAGTGGTAAAATGTTGCCATTCTTAATTTTTAAATAGTTATACATAGGAAAAGTCATAGATTTAGTGATAAAAACGTAACTGAAAAATCGATTGCATTTATACGAGAGTAACAATGTAACGAATGTAAAATTTTATCTCATCAAAAACGTCACCTGTAAAAAGTCGAGGCTAACGAAAAAGACAGGCTACCGCGGTGCATTCTGCATATCTTTTTTTACAGACCGCGAGAGTGACGTGATGCTCTTTTCGTACACCTGCATTGGTGGATTCGAGCATCACGTGATTCCGCCGGTCTGTAAAAAAAGATACGCGTAAAGTACCGCGGTAGCCTTTCTTTTCCGTTAGCCTCGTAAAAAGTGCAGCCAAGTCTCGTGACTCTTTTTCCGTAAAAAGTTCTGAGATCGTGTAAAGCCAAGTTTAGCTATCTTATTAACTCTGAAATTTTCATTCACAAATCACTCCTAGTCTCTACATCTTTAGTTAAATATTATTTTGTGACTTGGCAATTACGTAGCACGAGAATGTGATGTCTATAATTAGTCTTAATCAAATAATACCATGCAATCCCATAACATATTAAAGTGTAATAACTTCTCTGTGCGTATATAATTAGCCTTAATCATATTATCTCATCCCTTCCCACATAACATAGTAAGGTGTAATAACTTCCCTGTGCTGCGTAATTGCCAAGTCACAAAATAATATTTAACTAAAGATGTAGAGACTAGGAGTGATTTGTGAATGAAAATTTCAGAGTTAATAAGATAGCTAAACTTGGCTTTACACGATCTCAGAACTTTTTACGGAAAAAGAGTCACGAGACTTGGCTGCAATTTTTACAGGTGACGTTTTTGATGAGATTTCACTTCTTTTTGTAAGTAATCCTCCTTTTCTTGATTTTGGGTTCTTTTTGGAGATCATCCACTGATTTTCGCTAAGCCCACACTCTGTCCTTATTATTTACAGGTATCAAAAATTTGAAGCTTTAGTTTCGTTTGCAAAGTACTGTAGATAAAAAGAGATTTCAGGTTCCTAGGCCAGCACTAAGTTATGGGAGGGGGAGTGTCAAAAGTACTCTCAATTGCTTCCAGGATAGGTGCTATCCATCTGAGATATTACTCGCAGTCCTAGATACTTGATATTTAGCATAAAAGAACTTTTTCGTATAAAAAGAAAGCCAAAATTAAAATTTCCGGAAATTTTTTAATAAGTCAAACTATATTCATTTTTTCAATTTTTTTTTTCATTTTTTTTTTGGCTTTTTTTTTTTTTACATTTACGGATTTTTTAATTTTTTCTTACTTTGTATACTAAACCCTACCTTTCTGCCAAATGTCAAGCTTCTAGGACTACAAAATCGGATTATTTTCAAATTTTCGACTTTTTATAAATTTATTGATTTTTCGATTTTACTTCTAACTTACCTGATTGTCATGCCAATATAGTAATTTTTTGATCCGTCTTCTTAGGATCATTTAGGTTCAATTTAGAAGTAAATCAAGTGAATGTTACTAGTGAATGTTACAAGTGAGTCACCATGATTTTATTTAGAAAGAACTATCAAACCATAACCAGCCAGTAATGTCGGGAGGGTAGGGGGAGCTGTGAAAATTTTTGTGGGGCTAACATCATTTAACAATCCATATTTCATATGCGAAGTAAATAGAGTATAACCTGTGAAAGAAAACAAACCTGTCTATAAAGAAATCGCCTATAACGTAGCCAGTCTATAGTGGAACTTTCCTATAACGAAATTCGTAAACGAAAGAAAAGAAAACCATAATACGGGGGAAATAACATAAAACAATTAGAGCCGTTGTACTACCTAATAGGACAATTATCTTAAAACTAATGTTTGTAGCAGTACAAAATCAAATTGTTTTTGAATTTTCGATTTCTTAAAGATATTTCGATTTTATTTTCGAATTTAACGAATTTTTTAATTGCTCCTTTTATTGAATAGTAAATACTACCTTTACACCAAGTTTTAAGTTTCTAAGTATACAAGATAAAATTATTTTCAATTTTTGATTTTTTCGATTTTTTTTTATAATTTTCTGGTTTTCTTAAGTTTTCATTATTTTGTATCCTTTATTACAAATTTCAAGTTTCTAGCGCTACAAAATCGAATTATTTTGAAATTTCCGATCTTTTTCGAATTTTTTTATTCTATTTTCGAATTTATTGTGTTTTAATTTTTCCTTTTTCTGTATCCTAAACAATAATTTTTTTTGAATTTTACAGATTTTTTATTTTTTTTTTATTTTTTTTTTGTATCCTAAATACTACCTTTATTCCAAATTTTAAGGTTCTAGCTCTACAAAATCGAATTATTTTCAAATTTTCGTTTTTTTTTTCGATTTTTTGATTTTATTTTCGATGTTTGTTGTGTTTTTATTTTTTCCTAAACACTACCTTTACACCAAATTTTCAGTTTCTAAGACTGCGAGATCATATTATTTTCAATTTCTCACTTTTTTTTTCTTTTTCTTTCTTTCTTTCTTTTTTTTTATTTTTTAAAATTTCGATTTTTTTTCGAATTATCCATATTTTTTAATGTTCCCTTATTTAGTATCTTAAATATTACCTTAATTCCAAATTACAAGTTTCTAGCGCTATGAAATCGAATTATTTTCAAATTTTCTTTATTTTTCGATTTTTTTATTTTATTTTCGAATTTTATTGCGTTTTTATTTTAACTTATTCTGAATCCTAAACACTATCTTTACCGCGAATTTTAGGTTTCTAAGGCTAAAAGATCAAATTATTTATTTATTTTTTCATTTTTTTCGAATTTTTGAATTTTTTTTTCGAATTTTCCGGATTTTTTAATTTTTTCTTATTTTGCATCCTAAATAATACCTTTATTCCGAATTCCAAGTTTCTAGCGCAACAAAATCGGATTATTTGAAAATTTTCGGTTTTTTTTTCGATTTTTCTGATTTTTTTATTTTATTTTCGATTTTTTTTGTGTGTGTTTTTGATATTTTCTTTTTCTGAATTCTAAACACTACCTTCACACCAAATTTTAAGTTTTTAAGACTACAAGATCGTGTTATTTTCAATTTTCAATTTTGTTCGAATTCGTTGAATTTTCGAATGTTTTTTTTTTTTTTTTTTTTTTTTTTTTTTTTTTTTTTTTTTTTGAATTTTCCGGATTTTATTATTTTCCCTTTTTTTGTATCCGAAACACTAGTTTATTCCAAATTTTAAGTTTCTATGGCTGCTTGATCTACCGAATCTTTTTGATGACGCGAGAGTGAGTGAGTGTGTGAGTGACAAAAAATCGAAACTTTGAGTTCGTATACCGTCTGCACTAATTTATGGGTATTTTTTTTAATTATCCATATTTTTTAATTTTTCCTTATTTAGTATCTTAAATATTACCTTTATTCCAAATTTCAAGTTTCTAGCGCTATCAAATCGAATTATTTTCAAATTTTCCTTATTTTTCGATTTTTCCGATTTTTTTCGATTTTTCGATTTTATTTTCGAATTTTGTTGCGTTTTTTATTTTAACATTTTCTGAATCCTAAACACTATCTTTACCGCGAATTTTAAGTTTCTAAGGCTAAAAGATCAAATTATTTTAATTTTTTCAATTTTTTTCGAATTATTCGAATTTTTGAATTTTTTTTCGAATTTTCCGGATTTTTTAATTTTTCCTCATCCTAAATACTACCTATATTCCGAATTCCAAGTTTCTAGCGCAACAAAATCGGATTATTTGAAATTTTTCGATTTTTTTCAACTTTTTCGATTTTTTAATTTTGCTTTCGATTTTTTTGGTATTTTTGATGTTTTGTTTTTCTAGATGCTAAACACTACCTTCACACCAAATCTTAAGTTTCTAAGACTACAAGATCGTCTTATTTTCAATTCTCAATTTTGATGGAATTTGTTGAATTTTCGAATGTTTTTTTTTTCGAATTTTCCGGATTTTATAATTTTTCCTTTCTTTGTATCCTAAACACTACCTTTTTTTTTCCAAATGTCAAGTTTCTAGGGCTACGGGATCTACCTAATCTTTTTGATGACGCGGAACGAGTGAGTGAGTGAGTGACAAAAAATCGAATTTTTGAGTTCATATATCGTCTGAACTAGAAAAGACAGAAAGTTGTAATTTTAAATTTTGATCTTGTGTGCCAAATACTCTAGAAAAACGAAGTTTTGAATTTTTGGGATACTCCAGCGCGGAGATATGGGGGGGTCAAAAGTGCCCTGAGTTGCTTCCAGAAAAGTATGCTTACGGCCGTGCTTTCTCGACTTGGCGGAGGCACTGCCCTGCCTCCAGTTTCGTTCAAAACAATTTGGACAAAAGAATGATAATTTAAATACAGAATTATTAAATTAAACCATACACAGTTGATTTTTCTTAGATACTGCATTTATGAGTGAAATAAAATATTTTATTTGACAAATTTAATAAGATAAATGTGAAAAAGATAATATGCGCAGTAAAAAACACCGTTTTTATACACATTTCATCGATATTACATAAAAGTTAACGATTAATGTGAAGTTGAAAAAACGAAAATACACGAAATTCGTTAATGCCGCGATCATTGTACCGCACGTATGATCGCTTCGCGAACACGAAACCGAAAAAAAACATCACTGGATACAGCAACCTCGTCGTATCGGAATCCCAAGAAATACACGAAAATCGTTAATGCCGCGATCACTGTACCGCACGTATGATCGCTTCGCGAACATGAAACCGAAAAAAAAAAACATCACTGGATACAGCAACCTCGTCGTATCGGAATCCCAAGAAATACACGAAATTCGTTAATGCCGCGATCACTGCACCGCACGTATGATCGCTTTGCGAACATGAAACCGTAAAAAAAAACATCACTGGATACAGCAACATCGTCGTATCGGAATCCCCAAAAATACACGAAATTCGTTAATGCCGCGATCATTGTACCGCACGTATGATCGCTTCGCGAACACGAAACCGAAAAAAAAAAAAAACATCACTGGATACAGCAACCTCGTCGTATCGGAATTCCAAGAAATACACGAAAATCGTTAATGTCGCGATCACTGTACCGCACGTATGATCGCTTCGCGAACATGAAACCGAAAAAAAAAAACATCACTGGATACAGCAACCTCGTCGTATCGGAATCCCAAGAAATACACGAAATTCGTTAATGCCGCGATCACTGCACCGCACGTATGATCGCTCATTACCCCCTATATAAGGAAGCCGCCCTGCAGGTTACTGTACTTTGAAATGACGTATCTTAAGTAGTCCATAGCTATCCAGCATGGTTGCCATAGTTTACCGTTTATCCTTTTTCCCATAATGCATTTCACGTTAGCTTAGCTTTTTCTTGTTTCTTCATTCGAAGGCGAAAAAGCATGTAGACACGTTTTGTTTTGGTTGTTGCTTGGCTTTTATTATTATAATAAATACGTTGTTATATTTCAATTTTACACAAAAATTGTAGTGTGTGAAGAATGCCTTACAGGTGTTGTGCTATAAATTGTAAAGGAAATTATAAAGATAAAGCAAAAGTTCCCGTTTTTTCGTTTCCAAAAGATGGCGACTTACAGCGAAGACGACTGCAAGCACTTTGCCGAAAGGATTTCATAGTAACTCCAAACTCAAAAGTAAGTTGACTTCATTTGTAACTTATCTTTCTTTTCTCTCTCTTTTATGGTTCGTAATTGTTTATGCAAAATATATTTGGGACTATGCAAAGCAAAAATAGGTCTTAAGTTACATTCCATAATTTATCGTCTTTGTTTACTGCCGGAATCTAACATTAAAAGCTGAACTATCCCAAATTCCACCAAAAAAATAACTTTTTATTCAATATTCACCAAACTCTTAAAATACAGGAGTAAATTCTTTAATTTTCATACATTTAAGCAAATTAGTCATAAAATTAACCAAATACCATTTCAATTGTTAACCGATTGGCGCTTTTTGGCGAAATTTCCTGTCTATTAAATGTTTGTTTACAATTACCAAGTTTATTGTTTTTCCTTGTTCAATATGTCTGTTGTTTTAAAATACGTTAAATTTTTTTTAATTGCAATTTTATTTAAATCATATTTTGAAAATTTAAATTTGACTTTTTAAATAAATTTTTTTTATGGTATATGTACAATTATTTATTGCATATACATACAGTGTAATTTATGTACAGCGTTGCCCAGTTCTGCCACTTTCTCAGAACTTTCAAATTTACATTAATTGATTCTGCATTTTATAAAAGATTTCAGAATTTTAAAATAAATTTTAGAATTTTAAAAATCTTATATAAGTTCAGATAATATATAATTCTAGGTTTTTTTTTAACCAATTGTATGTGAATTTTATTAACAATTCATAAAACTATGCTAGATTAGCTTTAAACTATTTTTTATATGCTTCTACTGATATACAAATTTGCCAGTTCTATTTTTTAAGGGGAGGGGGGGATTACATGTTAGTTTCATACACTTCATTCAGTCATTCTTTTCTATTATTACGCATGTATTTTTTTTTAAATGAAATATTATTTTTAAACTTAGTTATCTGTTATGTAAGTCATGTTAATTCTTTTTTAGGTAGCTTTCAATACAAAAAAGTATAAAGCTACCTATTGCAGCCGTTCGGAGGAAAGCAGTTCCGGAAAATTTCGATATATTTTCACCGATCATGACCCCCAGACCCCAAAACCACCCTCCGTCCAAATGTTGATTTATATATATAGATATATCCATTTTTGTAATCCAGGTTTTGTATTTTTATTATTATTATTATAATTTTTATTTTATTTTTTAAATTTACGATTATTGGTAATTAACATAGAATTTTATTTTTTGAATTTTTAATTATTGGTATTAATTATCCTAGAAGTAAAATGATAAATTTGTAATGAATATTCGTACTATTTAACCTAGAAATCAACTAATAAATTTGTAGCATTATGTATTACATAATCATATTTTTATACAATTTTATATTATGTATATTTAAACATTGTCAAATTTTATTTATGATATAAAAATCTCAATATGGTCAGTAGTAATAAAAAAGATTTAGCGACTGGCAATTTAGGCGATAATAATTATATTAGGTCTAATGCTCGGTACTTGGAAATTGACAGGGATTTCTTTGGATCGTCAAACAGTTACCTGTCTTATTGTCCCAAAGTGAAACTCAAATTCAAAAAATGTTCGTCACCACGTTGCTTAACATGCCCACATGCAGATCCATTACAAATTGTAAATAGTTCTAACGCTAAAATTAATGTATTTTTCTGTAAAGCTTACAACATTATTTATTCGATAAACTGCAATATTTGTAAGATGGAATATATTGGTCAATCATGTAATCCATTGCACTACAGAATCAATCAACATAGACAGGATATTATTAAAAATAATTCTATAAATGTTGAGCACATGCACTTTAGACAACATGACTTTAAAGATATTACAATAAAAATCTTAAGTATGCACAAAAATTTCACTGATAGACTACTTTATGAATCAATTTTTATCAAATCTCGTAACTCATTATATCCTTATGGTCTTAATTCTAAATTATTTAATCGTACAAACCTTGTTTATACTAATACTACTAAACATGAACATTACAGTAGCACTTATGCTATATTAAATCATACAGCAAATACAAAAACTACACGTACAAAAAGGGGTAAAAATTGTAATAGTTCACAGTATATCTCTAGTAATGATATTGAACGGCAATTATCTAATTTGGAATATGAATTCAATAATTCTTACAAATGGCTTGATATTAGGAAAAATATTTTTTCGATCAAAAAGAAAAATCTTAACAAGTATTATAAAGTTTTTTTATCATTAAATCTATCGCCACATTTTAGTGATGTTTATTTTGATCTTTTATTATTTAGAATTAATCAACTTAATGTAAAAATTACTTACAAAAAAACTAACAACACTCTACTTATAATTACTTTTTCCAATATTGCAATTAATAAAATAAATATACACAATGTAATTAATAACATTGAGAACAAATTCCCCATAAAAAATTTTACAATACATAAATCATACAAATACAACGTTACATTAGGACGTAGGATTTTCAATTACAATAAATTTTCAAAATTTCTAACATCAAATGATAAACCTCCTTGCTTATGTAATAATCCTAATTATAGCAATTATGTAGATAAGGTACATGGTCACATTATTACAGGGGATATTAATATTGTAGAGAATGATTACTTGCGTAATCTTATGACTAATGGGACTAAATTTCGATTACCTTCATGTTATACAATTTTTTCTATTTTAAAACAATTTAATCTGGATCTTGACCTTTTTATTTATAAAATATCAATAGATTATAATAAACCTCTTGAATTTTTTAATGAATGGAAATTAAATGTTTTAAGTAATTTAAATGCTGAACTTCATACAAGGGCGCCCATATGATTAAATTTAGGGGGGGGGGGGCTGAGAAAAATCTCAACTTCCACCAAAGCTATCATACATTTTTGTAAATATTTAAGGTACTTTGCGTTTTTTTACTATCTTTTGGCAAAATTTGAGTTTTTTCCCGTGATCTTTTGACGAAATTTGCATTTTTTCGCGATCCTTTGGCAAAATTTGCGTTTTTTCCACAAATATTTGACTAAATTTTCCTTTTTTCCACAAATATTGGACTAAATTTGCGTTTTTTTTCGCGATTCTTTGACGAAATTTCGTTTTATTCCGCGATTCTTAGACAAAATTTGAGTTTCTTTTTCCGCAATCTTTTGACGAAATTTGCGTTTTTCTCTACGAATCTTTAACGGAATTTGTGTTTCTTCTGCGATTCTTTTACGAAATTTGCGTTTTTTCCGTTATTGGACGAAATTTGCATTTTTCTCGTGATCCTTAAACGAATTTGCGTTTTTCTGCGATTCCTTTAGAAATTTTGCGTTTTGCCCACGATTCTTTGACGAAATTTCGTTTTTTTCGCGATTTTTTGACGAAATTTGAGTTTTTTCCCGCGATTCTTTGAAGAAATTTGCGTTTTTTTCGCGATCCTTTGAGGAAATTTGTGTTTTTTCACGATTCTTTGACAAAATTTTCATTTTTTCCACGATTCTTATTTACGTTTTCTCCACGATTCCTTCAGACAATTCGGAACATAATCTCCTTCACCACTGACCTGAGAGTACTGAATAAGGGGCTCACAACCATAGTAGACAAAGTCCATTTTGAAAAGAAATAATATAGTCCATTGAGAAGGCGCATAAAATCTGTTTTATCCACTCCCACAGTAAACATAGTCTGTAAACAGATGACATATACAGGGCTGCCACGGGAGACTATTTTTCTATCCTATTTGCACCACTATTAAAAAAACTAGTCGGATGTGCCAATCCCAAAACTTTCTTCTATCTCAGTCATGTTAATACTTCAAAATTCGTTATCATATCCCCAATAAAATCAATATTTTTCGTTATTCCGTTGTACGTCAGCTGCTTTCGAATCGTCGGGTTACCGGGATGCGATCAACTGATGTATAATACTAAACTACGAAAAGTCCTTCAGGTCTGAACCGACATGAACAGATAGCCTCCCTATTTCTTGGTTTTTCGATTTTAGCTAATTTTACTGGAAAACACGAAGGTAAAATGCGTGGAACCTAATTAAAGAAGATTCAATCCCAGTTCGCGTCAACATTGAATTTGAATGAGAATATCGCCAAATTAGTCCTCTACAGCCAAGTTGGCTTCATTTATGACAACCTATTTTGGTCGCCAAATTCGGCGATATTTCGCCAACTGTCGACAAGTTTGGCGAGAATTTGACGTTGGCGAATATAAATATATAGTGATAAGCATATAATAGGATTAATTGTTACAACAATGAAAGAAAATTTGCCAAAACCATGTTAACTATAACTCATAAGTTAAACCCGTTTATGGATGAATTTTGCTGTCTTGTTTGAAAATGTCAGCCACCCTAAAATTTCAAACCGCTATATCTCAGGCATTTTTTAAGATAGAGGCAAAACAAAAATTGTTCCGGATTCTCTGAACATTTAACGAAAAAAAATTGTAGGATTTCTAATTTTTTTGCACATCTTTTTGAATTTGAAATTGAATTTGGCTATTTTGACCTTTTGAATTTGACTATCACAGCACCCCCTTTCGTCGAAATATCCCCAAATTCTGATAGAACCTGCTTGCCATAGCCAAAAACATAGAAAAAAAATGTGGTTCAATTTGAAGCATAACTTCATACACTTTTCGATGATACAATAGTGAAAATGGAACAAAAATATCGATCGCAGCGCGCCCTTTCGTCGAAATATCCCCGAATTCTGATAGAACCTGCTTGCCATAGCCAAAAACATAGAAAAAAAAATCTGGTTCAATTTGAAGTATAACTTAATACACTTTTAGATGGTACAATAGTGAAAATGGAACAAAAATATCGATCGCAGCGCCCCCTTTTGTCGAAATATCCCCAAATTCTGATAGAACCTGCTTGCCATAGTTAAAAACATAAAAAAAAAATCTGGTTCAATTTGAAGCATAACTTCATACACTTTTAGATGGTACAATAGTGAAAATGGAACAAAAATATCGATCGCAGCGCCCCCTTTGGTCGAAATATCCCCAAATTCTGATAGAACCTGCTTGCCATAGCCGAAAGCATAGAAAAAAAATCTGGTCCAAATTGAAGCATAACTTCATACACTTTTCGATGATACAATAGTGGAAATGGAACAAAAATATCGATCGCAGCGCCCCCTTTCGACGAAATATCCCCAAGTTCTGATAGAATCTGCTTGCCATAGCCAAAAACATAGAAAAAAAATGTGGTTCAATTTGAAGCATAACTTCATACACTTTTCGATGGTACAAAAAAGACCCACACAGACGGACAGACGGACAGACAGACGGACGGACAGACGGACAGACAGACATTTTGTAAAAACATGTTTTTCGGAATCTCTGACCCCTAAAACGTGTAAATCCGTCGAAAACCGGGAGTCGAAAAAAATTTCGATTGCAATACTTTCTTCTATTATAGATAGAAGAAAGTAAAAAAACAGATTTTACAGTACATTTACTTTCTTCTATCTATAATAGAAGAAAGTATTGTAATCGAAATTTTTTTCGACTTCCGGTTTTTGACGTATTTACACGTTTTAGGGGTCAGAGATTTCGAAAAACATGTTTTTACAAAATGTCTGTCTGTCCGTCCGTCCGTCTATGTGTCTTCATTGTACCATCTAAAAGTGTATGAAGTTATGCTTCAAATTGAACCACATTTTTTTTCTAGGTTTTTGGCTATGGCAAGCAGGTTCTATCGGAATTTGGGGATATTTCGACGAAAGGGGGCGCTGCTTAAAATTGAACCACATTTTTTTTCTAGGTTTTTGGCTATGGCAAGCAGGTTCTATCAGAATTTGGGGATATTTCGACGAAAGGGGGCGCTGTGATCGATATTTTTGTTCCATTTTCACTGTTGTATCATCGAAGAGTGTATGAAGTTATGTTTAAAATTGAACCACATTTTTTTCTAGGTTTTTGGCTATGGCAAGCAGGTTCCATCAGAATTTGGGGATATTTCGACGAAAGGGGGGTGCTGTGATCGATATTTTTGTTCCATTTTCACTGTTGTATCATCGAAAAGTGTATGAAGTTATGCTTAAAATTGAACCACATTTTTTTCTAGGTTTTTGGCTATGGCAAGCAGGTTCTATCAGAATTTGGGGATATTTCAACGAAAGGGGGGTGCTGTGATCGATATTTTTGTTCCATTTTCACTGTTGTATCATCGAAGAGTGTATAAAGTTATACTTCAAATTGAACCAATTTTTTTCTATGTTTTTGGCTATGGCAAGCAGGTTCTATTAGAATTTGGGGATATTTCGACGAAAGGGGGCGCTGTGATAGCCATTTAAAGATTTCAAATTCAAAAAGATGTGCAAATTCAAAAAAATTAGAAATCCTAAAACTTTTTTTCGTTAAATGTTCGGCCTTGATCCGGAGCAATTTTTGTTTTGCCTCTATTTTAAAAAATAGCTGAGATATAGCGGTTTGAAATTTTAGGGTGGCTGACATTTTCAAACAAGACAGCAGAATTCATCCGTAAGCGGGTTTAATTTATGAGTTTTAGTTAACATGGTTTCGGCAAATTTTCTTTCATTGTTGTAACCATTAATCCTATTACATGCTTATCACTATTTATTTATATTCGCCAACGTCAAATTCTTGCCAAACTTGGCGACAGTTGGCGGAATATCGCCAAATTTGGCGACCAAAATAAGTTGCCATAAATGAAGCCAACTTGGCTGTAGAGGACTAATTTGGCGATATCCTCATTGAAATTCAATGTTGACGAAAACTGGGATTGAATCTTCTTTATTTAGGCTCCACGCATTTTACCTTCGTGTTTTCCAGTAAAATTAGCTAAAATCGTAAAATCAAGGAATAGGTAGGCTATTTCTTCCTGTCGGTTCAGGCCAGAAGGACTTTTCGTAGTTTAGTATACATCGGTTGTTCGCATCCCTGTAATCCGACGATTCGCAAGCAGCTGACGTGCAACAGAATGACGAAAAATATTGATTTTATTGGCGATGTGATAGCGAATTTTGAAGTATTAACATGACTGAGATAGAAGAAAGTTTTGGGATTGGCACATTCGACTAGTTCTCTTGTATTCTCACCACAGTCTTTGCTTTTCCACAAATCAAGCCATGTTCTTGCTTCCGACTCCAAATTCTCAATATTATAAAAATGAGATAGCTCCTTGATTTCTTTGACAAAAACATTTTTTTTCATATTTTTCATCATATTGGGATGAAGTAAAATTGCTTTGAATGACGTTTCATTTCGATTCAAAAATCTTGACTCAAGGGATATAATTAAAGAGTTTAAATATGGATTTAGAAATGCTGCTCTGTAATATTCAAGAGGAGTGGCCATAGGAAGGTTCGAACGATAAGATTCTAACGGTAGACGTTCTAAACATTTTGATTTCGATTTCTTACAGTAACAATTCTCCATTAGCTCCATGAAAATTTCTGAAAATTCTACTTCTGATTCCATTCTGTGCATAAGAAAAATCTCAAGAAGTTCCATCTTTATGTTCTGATAAACCGAATGCAAATCTTAATCTACAGATTGTAATATGTTTACAACTGGCTCCAGATAGAAAAAATATCGAGAAATTATTTTGAGATGTACAATAAACTTTATATATGACGTTGCAGCATCTAAATGAATGGCTTGTGAGCGTGTTTCTTGGTTCGTACTATTGTCTAGAGAAAGATTACAGAGATTTTCTTTAACAGTGGCAAAACAATTAGAAAAATATAGTGTGGACTTGACTTATACTTTTCTGACCACATTGTTTCACATAGACCAGGAAAGTGTGATTCGCAAGAATTCGACGAAAATTATTTTGTCTTGTTCTGTAGACTTAAGATAGAATTTTCGAGTTCGGGCTGCGTACAATCTGACACATTCAGGATTCTAATCTTTATTATATTCGGGAAAAAGAATTTTTCAATTAAAAATTGCACTGTACCGTTCACATCTTACTATTAAATCTCTCTCTAATTTCTCCGCGTTTTGTTCATGCAAAATCAGTTTTACCCGTGAAAATTGATCCTGTCTATAACAAAATCCTTCCTTATGCAGAAAAAGTGTTACCGTCTTGTAGGAAAAAACTACACAGTAACACCAGCTAAGATAAAAATAGTCTAAAACGGAATTTGTTTCCTATCTTGTGGTTTTTCTCTTTGTTAGAAGCAGACTATTGGAAAGGACTAATTAAAAACTTATGAAAACAGAACGTGTCTAAAACAGAATCCAGCTTTAAAAGAAAAAAAAAAATATGGTTGTGACAAAATGAATTCTCAACAATTATACCTGCTAAGACGGAAACCCGTCTAAAACGGAAATTTCTTCCGGTGCCTTCTGATGTTGTCGAGTCATATTTTATTATGCTTTGTTCATACAAGATACATTTTCATATCTTGCAACTGATTTATATTAAAAAAATTTGACAAAACCAAAATCTAGGGGGGGGCTCAAGCCCCCCCTTGCCCCCCCATATGGGCGCCCTTGACTTCATAAGAATTTGGACATATATAATTTTAATTTTAAACAACTAAATAGTGAAATAACGAATTTACAAAACAAATTTATTATTACATATGTTGATAAATTACCAAACAATTATGCTTTCATCTGCAAATATTATTATTCGCAGTTAATAACTAAAGCTATAAATACAAATTTAAACTTTAAAATAACTAATCTAGATAAAATCATTAATAATCGACATATATTTCAATTTTATAAATTACTAAAAATTAAAAACTATAACTTTAATTATCCATACATAGTTGTTATACCTAAATTCCACAAAACTCCTTTAAAATTTAGAACTGTAACAATCGGTTGTAATACTTATAACAATAATGCAAGCAAATTTTTATTAAGTATTCTCACTAAATTGTTTGAACTTACAAAACAAAAAGATAATTTGTATAGCATAAAAAATAGTTTTCAACTTGTCAATAATATTAAAAATTTAAATAACATAAAATACATGAAGACGTTTGATTTTAATGACTTATTTAATAACATTGATATTAACGATATGTTCAAGATAGTAAATTTATTATATAAGGAATACAAGGATTCTATTAAATTAAAAAATAAAATTTCGTTAAATTACTTTAAAACATTAACTAAATTTATTCTCCATTATAATTATATTGTTTTTAATGATACTATATATATACAAAGCTGTGGACTCCCTCAAGGTGGCATTGTTTCTTCAATTCTTGCAGAATTGTATTTATATTATTATGAAAGTAACTCTAATATTGCTAATTGTAAAATATACCGTTATATAGATGACATTATTGTCTTCTATTTTAATAGTAATTCAAATTATTTATTACCTATAAAATATCATAAAAATTTAACTTATAGTTTCAATGTTATGGCAAATAATGAAATTAATTTTCTTGATCTTAAGATAATTCTTAAAGATAATAAACTTTTGTTTGACATTTATGACAAGCGAAATGATTTTACTTTTAAGGTTAACTTATTTACTAACTATTTGTCATGTATACATAAATCAGTATTTGTAAATATTTTACTAAATTTCGCACATAGAATTAATAATCTTTGTTCAAATAACTTTAAAAATCAAAATTTAAAACATATCCTTCAAATTGCACAAGTTTATGGATATCCTTACTATTTAGTTAAATCAATTTTACACATATAAATATAGATTTAATTTGGGTTAAATGTCTGTATTTTTTTTTTTGTTAAAATCTCCTTGATAAAAATGATAATCAACTTTTGATTGTTGATATATTTGGCTAAACTATGAATCCTATTGTGTGCGTTGCTGCATAGGATTATCCTAGTTTAATGTCATTCATATTTTAAAATTTAACGTTAATTTTCAACTATTGACTGTTGATATATTTCGCTAAATTATAACTCATATTAAGAGCATGTGCTGCATAGGATCATCTTAGTTAAAAGTCATTCATAAATTAAATTTACATGTGGGCAAATTCTATAATTGTTGTTATGATTATATGGAATTAATATTATTGGGGTTGTAACAAAAGTTAAAATTATCAAGGATGTTACAATGGGTTAATCAATACAATATAATATTAATAAGTTAAACATATTTAATTTTAGTAAATATTAAATATTTATTAAATATAGTACACTAATAAACATATCTCTTAGTTTTATATTATTTATTTTATTTTATTATTAGTTCATTTAATTTAATTAATATTTATGTTTTTTATATATTTTTTTCATGGTAGATATTATTTAAATAGCTGGATTTAAATTATAATAAGTGCATTACCATATTGAATAATCTATGTTATTTCTAAGTATAATACTAATTTATAAAATGAAAGCATCATATGGATTCTACATTAATGTTTGGGTTAAATTAAGATATATTTTAAATGGGTTAGTTAAAATATAAATTATATTATACTAGTAACTCTTATTCTATATATATATATCATTAATATTAACTAGTAAAATTAATATATTTACACTACATTACAGCTGCATATAAGTAATTATACATACAATATTAAAGTTTTAGTAGAATATCTGTACACCAGATGTCAGCAGCAATGTATTTGATAGTATGCTAAAAGTCTAATATTTTTACAATAGATAGCAGTAGTATAGCTTATTTAAAATATTAAAACTTGGAAATTTAGTATGGAGGTAATAATATCTATGAAATACTTTCAAATTATCAAGTAATATTATATATTTTAATTTATTAAATTAAAATTAAAATAAAATAATTAATGGTTTTTATTTATATGTATATCATAATTTTTTTTTCTACATTTTTTAAAATGTTGTAATCTATTTAGTTAAATAAAAATAACTGTAACTGTAGGTTACAATTTATGATCTGAAGGATTCTCTATTTAACTGTGAATTTAACCTCTTCTTTTGGATACAACTTTGTACATGTGCTCACAATATACTAAATATCTTGGGATATTATTAATATAAGTAATATATATATTTTTTAATTTTTTTTTAATTCTTTTTCACACTCCTTTTCAAATTGTATGTATAATTTATAATATTCCATTGTAAAGGTCTTGTTATTCAATATTGTTTCAGCGATTGTTCGGGCAAGATATGGCACTATATTTAGCAAAAGCTGGTGTCATATACAGAAAACAATCGTTCTTTGCTTATAAATGTGATTTTCTTGCCCTTGAAAAAGTAAATTACTTTATAAGCTTTTATTTGTGTATATACTCGTGTGGTTTATATTTCATTCCTTATTTTCTATTTATTTAATTTTTTTTTCTTCTTCTTAATTTGAATTAATAATGTTACTTTTATTAGGACTACAATTTTAAATTGTAAATTGACAGGGCTCTTTGGTATCGGGATTTCAGTGTATGTGGTCAGTTTCTTATGTTTCAATGGTTAAATTTTACTTAAAGTTATATATATATATATATATATATATATATATATATATATCTGACTTATGTCATACGATAACGCCCGTAATTATGAATCAATTTTGATGAAACTAATTGTGTGTATTAAGGTCACTAATGTCTCGACCGAGTTCGTTGGCCAGCTTGGTCCGCCATCTTGTTTCAAGATGGCGGCCATTTAAAGATGTAAAATAACTTAAAATCTAAAATAAATATACAAAAAATTTTAAAATTCAAATTTATTTTTTAATTACGTGTTAGGCCTTGATACAAGGATTCCAGAGCTTTTTTTGGTTTACCTCTATCTTAAAAAATGGCTGAGATAGAGCAGTTTGAAATTCTAGGGTGGCTGACATTTTCAAACAAGACAGCAGAATTCATCCGTAAGCGGGTTTAATTTATGAGTTTTAGTTAACATGGTTTCGGCAAATTTTCTTTCATTGTTGTAACCATTAATCCTATTACATGCTTATCACTATTTATTTATATTCGCCAACGTCAAATTCTTGCCAAACTTGGCGACAGTTGGCGGAATATCGCCAAATTTGGCGACCAAAATAAGTTGCCATAAATGAAGCCAACTTGGCTGTAGAGGACTAATTTGGCGATATCCTCATTGAAATTCAATGTTGACGAAAACTGGGATTGAATCTTCTTTATTTAGGCTCCACGCATTTTACCTTCGTGTTTTCCAGTAAAATTAGCTAAAATCGTAAAATCAAGGAATAGGGAGGCTATTTGTTCCTGTCGGTTCAGGCCAGAAGGACTTTTCGTAGTTTAGTATACATCGGTTGTTCGCATCCCTGTAATCCGACGATTCGCAAGCAGCTGACGTGCAACAGAATGACGAAAAATATTGATTTTATTGGCGATGTGATAGCGAATTTTGAAGTATTAACATGACTGAGATAGAAGAAAGTTTTGGGATTGGCACATTCGACTAGTTCTCTTGTATTCTCACCACAGTCTTTGCTTTTCCACAAATCAAGCCATGTTCTTGCTTCCGACTCCAAATTCTCAATATTATAAAAATGAGATAGCTCCTTGATTTCTTTGACAAAAACATTTTTTTTCATATTTTTCATCATATTGGGATGAAGTAAAATTGCTTTGAATGACGTTTCATTTCGATTCAAAAATCTTGACTCAAGGGATATAATTAAAGAGTTTAAATATGGATTTAGAAATGCTGCTCTGTAATATTCAAGAGGAGTGGCCATAGGAAGGTTCGAACGATAAGATTCTAACGGTAGACGTTCTAAACATTTTGATTTCGATTTCTTACAGTAACAATTCTCCATTAGCTCCATGAAAATTTCTGAAAATTCTACTTCTGATTCCATTCTGTGCATAAGAAAAATCTCAAGAAGTTCCATCTTTATGTTCTGATAAACCGAATGCAAATCTTAATCTACAGATTGTAATATGTTTACAACTGGCTCCAGATAGAAAAAATATCGAGAAATTATTTTGAGATGTACAATAAACTTTATATATGACGTTGCAGCATCTAAATGAATGGCTTGTGAGCGTGTTTCTTGGTTCGTACTATTGTCTAGAGAAAGATTACAGAGATTTTCTTTAACAGTGGCAAAACAATTAGAAAAATATAGTGTGGACTTGACTTATACTTTTCTGACCACATTGTTTCACATAGACCAGGAAAGTGTGATTCGCAAGAATTCGACGAAAATTATTTTGTCTTGTTCTGTAGACTTAAGATAGAATTTTCGAGTTCGGGCTGCGTACAATCTGACACATTCAGGATTCTAATCTTTATTATATTCGGGAAAAAGAATTTTTCAATTAAAAATTGCACTGTACCGTTCACATCTTACTATTAAATCTCTCTCTAATTTCTCCGCGTTTTGTTCATGCAAAATCAGTTTTACCCGTGAAAATTGATCCTGTCTATAACAAAATCCTTCCTTATGCAGAAAAAGTGTTACCGTCTTGTAGGAAAAAACTACACAGTAACACCAGCTAAGATAAAAATAGTCTAAAACGGAATTTGTTTCCTATCTTGTGGTTTTTCTCTTTGTTAGAAGCAGACTATTGGAAAGGACTAATTAAAAACTTATGAAAACAGAACGTGTCTAAAACAGAATCCAGCTTTAAAAGAAAAAAAAAATATGGTTGTGACAAAATGAATTCTCAACAATTATACCTGCTAAGACGGAAACCCGTCTAAAACGGAAATTTCTTCCGGTGCCTTCTGATGTTGTCGAGTCATATTTTATTATGCTTTGTTCATACAAGATACATTTTCATATCTTGCAACTGATTTATATTAAAAAAATTTGACAAAACCAAAATCTAGGGGGGGGGGGCTCAAGCCCCCCCTTGCCCCCCCCATATGGGCGCCCTTGACTTCATAGGAATTTGGACATATATAATTTTAATTTTAAACAACTAAATAGTGAAATAACGAATTTACAAAACAAATTTATTATTACATATGTTGATAAATTACCAAACAATTATGCTTTCATCTGCAAATATTATTATTCGCAGTTAATAACTAAAGCTATAAATACAAATTTAAACTTTAAAATAACTAATCTAGATAAAATCATTAATAATCGACATATATTTCAATTTTATAAATTACTAAAAATTAAAAACTATAACTTTAATTATCCATACATAGTTGTTATACCTAAATTCCACAAAACTCCTTTAAAATTTAGAACTGTAACAATCGGTTGTAATACTTATAACAATAATGCAAGCAAATTTTTATTAAGTATTCTCACTAAATTGTTTGAACTTACAAAACAAAAAGATAATTTGTATAGCATAAAAAATAGTTTTCAACTTGTCAATAATATTAAAAATTTAAATAACATAAAATACATGAAGACGTTTGATTTTAATGACTTATTTAATAACATTGATATTAACGATATGTTCAAGATAGTAAATTTATTATATAAGGAATACAAGGATTCTATTAAATTAAAAAATAAAATTTCGTTAAATTACTTTAAAACATTAACTAAATTTATTCTCCATTATAATTATATTGTTTTTAATGATACTATATATATACAAAGCTGTGGACTCCCTCAAGGTGGCATTGTTTCTTCAATTCTTGCAGAATTGTATTTATATTATTATGAACGTAACTCTAATATTGCTAATTGTAAAATATACCGTTATATAGATGACATTATTGTCTTCTATTTTAATAGTAATTCAAATTATTTATTACCTATAAAATATCATAAAAATTTAACTTATAGTTTCAATGTTATGGCAAATAATGAAATTAATTTTCTTGATCTTAAGATAATTCTTAAAGATAATAAACTTTTGTTTGACATTTATGACAAGCGAAATGATTTTACTTTTAAGGTTAACTTATTTACTAACTATTTGTCATGTATACATAAATCAGTATTTGTAAATATTTTACTAAATTTCGCACATAGAATTAATAATCTTTGTTCAAATAACTTTAAAAATCAAAATTTAAAACATATCCTTCAAATTGCACAAGTTTATGGATATCCTTACTATTTAGTTAAATCAATTTTACACATATAAATATAGATTTAATTTGGGTTAAATGTCTGTATTTTTTTTTTGTTAAAATCTCCTTGATAAAAATGATAATCAACTTTTGATTGTTGATATATTTGGCTAAACTATGAATCCTATTGTGTGCGTTGCTGCATAGGATTATCCTAGTTTAATGTCATTCATATTTTAAAATTTAACGTTAATTTTCAACTATTGACTGTTGATATATTTCGCTAAATTATAACTCATATTAAGAGCATGTGCTGCATAGGATCATCTTAGTTAAAAGTCATTCATAAATTAAATTTACATGTGGGCAAATTCTATAATTGTTTTTATGATTATATGGAATTAATATTATTGGGGTTGTAACAAAAGTTAAAATTATCAAGGATGTTACAATGGGTTAATCAATACAATATAATATTAATAAGTTAAACATATTTAATTTTAGTAAATATTAAATATTTATTAAATATAGTACACTAATAAACATATCTCTTAGTTTTATATTATTTATTTTATTTTATTATTAGTTCATTTAATTTAATTAATATTTATGTTTTTTATATATTTTTTTCATGGTAGATATTATTTAAATAGCTGGATTTAAATTATAATAAGTGCATTACCATATTGAATAATCTATGTTATTTCTAAGTATAATACTAATTTATAAAATGAAAGCATCATATGGATTCTACATTAATGTTTGGGTTAAATTAAGATATATTTTAAATGGGTTAGTTAAAATATAAATTATATTATACTAGTAACTCTTATTCTATATATATATATCATTAATATTAACTAGTAAAATTAATATATTTACACTACATTACAGCTGCATATAAGTAATTATACATACAATATTAAAGTTTTAGTAGAATATCTGTACACCAGATGTCAGCAGCAATGTATTTGATAGTATGCTAAAATAGTCTAATATTTTTACAATAGATAGCAGTAGTATAGCTTATTTAAAATATTAAAACTTGGAAATTTAGTATGGAGGTAATAATATCTATGAAATACTTTCAAATTATCAAGTAATATTATATATTTTAATTTATTAAATTAAAATTAAAATAAAATAATTAATGGTTTTTATTTATATGTATATCATAATTTTTTTTTCTACATTTTTTAAAATGTTGTAATCTATTTAGTTAAATAAAAATAACTGTAACTGTAGGTTACAATTTATGATCTGAAGGATTCTCTATTTAACTGTGAATTTAACCTCTTCTTTTGGATACAACTTTGTACATGTGCTCACAATATACTAAATATCTTGGGATATTATTAATATAAGTAATATATATATTTTTTAATTTTTTTTTAATTCTTTTTCACACTCCTTTTCAAATTGTATGTATAATTTATAATATTCCATTGTAAAGGTCTTGTTATTCAATATTGTTTCAGCGATTGTTCGGGCAAGATATGGCACTATATTTAGCAAAAGCTGGTGTCATATACAGAAAACAATCGTTCTTTGCTTATAAATGTGATTTTCTTGCCCTTGAAAAAGTAAATTACTTTATAAGCTTTTATTTGTGTATATACTCGTGTGGTTTATATTTCATTCCTTATTTTCTATTTATTTAATTTTTTTTTCTTCTTCTTAATTTGAATTAATAATGTTACTTTTATTAGGACTACAATTTTAATTTGTAAATTGACAGGGCTCTTTGGTATCGGGATTTCAGTGTATGTGGTCAGTTTCTTATGTTTCAATGGTTAAATTTTACTTAAAGTTATATATATATATATATATATATCTGACTTATGTCATACGATAACGCCCGTAATTATGAATCAATTTTGATGAAACTAATTGTGTGTATTAAGGTCACTAATGTCTCGACCGAGTTCGTTGGCCAGCTTGGTCCGCCATCTTGTTTCAAGATGGCGGCCATTTAAAGATGTAAAATAACTTAAAATCTAAAATAAATATACAAAAAATTTTAAAATTCAAATTTATTTTTTAATTACGTGTTAGGCCTTGATACAAGGATTCCAGAGCTTTTTTTGGTTTACCTCTATCTTAAAAAATGGCTGAGATAGAGCAGTTTGAAATTCTAGGGTGGCTGACATTTTCAAACAAGACAGCAGAATTCATCCGTAAGCGGGTTTAATTTATGAGTTTTAGTTAACATGGTTTCGGCAAATTTTCTTTCATTGTTGTAACCATTAATCCTATTACATGCTTATCACTATTTATTTATATTCGCCAACGTCAAATTCTTGCCAAACTTGGCGACAGTTGGCGGAATATCGCCAAATTTGGCGACCAAAATAAGTTGCCATAAATGAAGCCAACTTGGCTGTAGAGGACTAATTTGGCGATATCCTCATTGAAATTCAATGTTGACGAAAACTGGGATTGAATCTTCTTTATTTAGGCTCCACGCATTTTACCTTCGTGTTTTCCAGTAAAATTAGCTAAAATCGTAAAATCAAGGAATAGGGAGGCTATTTGTTCCTGTCGGTTCAGGCCAGAAGGACTTTTCGTAGTTTAGTATACATCGGTTGTTCGCATCCCTGTAATCCGACGATTCGCAAGCAGCTGACGTGCAACAGAATGACGAAAAATATTGATTTTATTGGCGATGTGATAGCGAATTTTGAAGTATTAACATGACTGAGATAGAAGAAAGTTTTGGGATTGGCACATTCGACTAGTTCTCTTGTATTCTCACCACAGTCTTTGCTTTTCCACAAATCAAGCCATGTTCTTGCTTCCGACTCCAAATTCTCAATATTATAAAAATGAGATAGCTCCTTGATTTCTTTGACAAAAACATTTTTTTTCATATTTTTCATCATATTGGGATGAAGTAAAATTGCTTTGAATGACGTTTCATTTCGATTCAAAAATCTTGACTCAAGGGATATAATTAAAGAGTTTAAATATGGATTTAGAAATGCTGCTCTGTAATATTCAAGAGGAGTGGCCATAGGAAGGTTCGAACGATAAGATTCTAACGGTAGACGTTCTAAACATTTTGATTTCGATTTCTTACAGTAACAATTCTCCATTAGCTCCATGAAAATTTCTGAAAATTCTACTTCTGATTCCATTCTGTGCATAAGAAAAATCTCAAGAAGTTCCATCTTTATGTTCTGATAAACCGAATGCAAATCTTAATCTACAGATTGTAATATGTTTACAACTGGCTCCAGATAGAAAAAATATCGAGAAATTATTTTGAGATGTACAATAAACTTTATATATGACGTTGCAGCATCTAAATGAATGGCTTGTGAGCGTGTTTCTTGGTTCGTACTATTGTCTAGAGAAAGATTACAGAGATTTTCTTTAACAGTGGCAAAACAATTAGAAAAATATAGTGTGGACTTGACTTATACTTTTCTGACCACATTGTTTCACATAGACCAGGAAAGTGTGATTCGCAAGAATTCGACGAAAATTATTTTGTCTTGTTCTGTAGACTTAAGATAGAATTTTCGAGTTCGGGCTGCGTACAATCTGACACATTCAGGATTCTAATCTTTATTATATTCGGGAAAAAGAATTTTTCAATTAAAAATTGCACTGTACCGTTCACATCTTACTATTAAATCTCTCTCTAATTTCTCCGCGTTTTGTTCATGCAAAATCAGTTTTACCCGTGAAAATTGATCCTGTCTATAACAAAATCCTTCCTTATGCAGAAAAAGTGTTACCGTCTTGTAGGAAAAAACTACACAGTAACACCAGCTAAGATAAAAATAGTCTAAAACGGAATTTGTTTCCTATCTTGTGGTTTTTCTCTTTGTTAGAAGCAGACTATTGGAAAGGACTAATTAAAAACTTATGAAAACAGAACGTGTCTAAAACAGAATCCAGCTTTAAAAGAAAAAAAAAATATGGTTGTGACAAAATGAATTCTCAACAATTATACCTGCTAAGACGGAAACCCGTCTAAAACGGAAATTTCTTCCGGTGCCTTCTGATGTTGTCGAGTCATATTTTATTATGCTTTGTTCATACAAGATACATTTTCATATCTTGCAACTGATTTATATTAAAAAAATTTGACAAAACCAAAATCTAGGGGGGGGGGGGCTCAAGCCCCCCCTTGCCCCCCCCATATGGGCGCCCTTGACTTCATAGGAATTTGGACATATATAATTTTAATTTTAAACAACTAAATAGTGAAATAACGAATTTACAAAACAAATTTATTATTACATATGTTGATAAATTACCAAACAATTATGCTTTCATCTGCAAATATTATTATTCGCAGTTAATAACTAAAGCTATAAATACAAATTTAAACTTTAAAATAACTAATCTAGATAAAATCATTAATAATCGACATATATTTCAATTTTATAAATTACTAAAAATTAAAAACTATAACTTTAATTATCCATACATAGTTGTTATACCTAAATTCCACAAAACTCCTTTAAAATTTAGAACTGTAACAATCGGTTGTAATACTTATAACAATAATGCAAGCAAATTTTTATTAAGTATTCTCACTAAATTGTTTGAACTTACAAAACAAAAAGATAATTTGTATAGCATAAAAAATAGTTTTCAACTTGTCAATAATATTAAAAATTTAAATAACATAAAATACATGAAGACGTTTGATTTTAATGACTTATTTAATAACATTGATATTAACGATATGTTCAAGATAGTAAATTTATTATATAAGGAATACAAGGATTCTATTAAATTAAAAAATAAAATTTCGTTAAATTACTTTAAAACATTAACTAAATTTATTCTCCATTATAATTATATTGTTTTTAATGATACTATATATATACAAAGCTGTGGACTCCCTCAAGGTGGCATTGTTTCTTCAATTCTTGCAGAATTGTATTTATATTATTATGAACGTAACTCTAATATTGCTAATTGTAAAATATACCGTTATATAGATGACATTATTGTCTTCTATTTTAATAGTAATTCAAATTATTTATTACCTATAAAATATCATAAAAATTTAACTTATAGTTTCAATGTTATGGCAAATAATGAAATTAATTTTCTTGATCTTAAGATAATTCTTAAAGATAATAAACTTTTGTTTGACATTTATGACAAGCGAAATGATTTTACTTTTAAGGTTAACTTATTTACTAACTATTTGTCATGTATACATAAATCAGTATTTGTAAATATTTTACTAAATTTCGCACATAGAATTAATAATCTTTGTTCAAATAACTTTAAAAATCAAAATTTAAAACATATCCTTCAAATTGCACAAGTTTATGGATATCCTTACTATTTAGTTAAATCAATTTTACACATATAAATATAGATTTAATTTGGGTTAAATGTCTGTATTTTTTTTTTGTTAAAATCTCCTTGATAAAAATGATAATCAACTTTTGATTGTTGATATATTTGGCTAAACTATGAATCCTATTGTGTGCGTTGCTGCATAGGATTATCCTAGTTTAATGTCATTCATATTTTAAAATTTAACGTTAATTTTCAACTATTGACTGTTGATATATTTCGCTAAATTATAACTCATATTAAGAGCATGTGCTGCATAGGATCATCTTAGTTAAAAGTCATTCATAAATTAAATTTACATGTGGGCAAATTCTATAATTGTTTTTATGATTATATGGAATTAATATTATTGGGGTTGTAACAAAAGTTAAAATTATCAAGGATGTTACAATGGGTTAATCAATACAATATAATATTAATAAGTTAAACATATTTAATTTTAGTAAATATTAAATATTTATTAAATATAGTACACTAATAAACATATCTCTTAGTTTTATATTATTTATTTTATTTTATTATTAGTTCATTTAATTTAATTAATATTTATGTTTTTTATATATTTTTTTCATGGTAGATATTATTTAAATAGCTGGATTTAAATTATAATAAGTGCATTACCATATTGAATAATCTATGTTATTTCTAAGTATAATACTAATTTATAAAATGAAAGCATCATATGGATTCTACATTAATGTTTGGGTTAAATTAAGATATATTTTAAATGGGTTAGTTAAAATATAAATTATATTATACTAGTAACTCTTATTCTATATATATATATCATTAATATTAACTAGTAAAATTAATATATTTACACTACATTACAGCTGCATATAAGTAATTATACATACAATATTAAAGTTTTAGTAGAATATCTGTACACCAGATGTCAGCAGCAATGTATTTGATAGTATGCTAAAATAGTCTAATATTTTTACAATAGATAGCAGTAGTATAGCTTATTTAAAATATTAAAACTTGGAAATTTAGTATGGAGGTAATAATATCTATGAAATACTTTCAAATTATCAAGTAATATTATATATTTTAATTTATTAAATTAAAATTAAAATAAAATAATTAATGGTTTTTATTTATATGTATATCATAATTTTTTTTTCTACATTTTTTAAAATGTTGTAATCTATTTAGTTAAATAAAAATAACTGTAACTGTAGGTTACAATTTATGATCTGAAGGATTCTCTATTTAACTGTGAATTTAACCTCTTCTTTTGGATACAACTTTGTACATGTGCTCACAATATACTAAATATCTTGGGATATTATTAATATAAGTAATATATATATTTTTTAATTTTTTTTTAATTCTTTTTCACACTCCTTTTCAAATTGTATGTATAATTTATAATATTCCATTGTAAAGGTCTTGTTATTCAATATTGTTTCAGCGATTGTTCGGGCAAGATATGGCACTATATTTAGCAAAAGCTGGTGTCATATACAGAAAACAATCGTTCTTTGCTTATAAATGTGATTTTCTTGCCCTTGAAAAAGTAAATTACTTTATAAGCTTTTATTTGTGTATATACTCGTGTGGTTTATATTTCATTCCTTATTTTCTATTTATTTAATTTTTTTTTCTTCTTCTTAATTTGAATTAATAATGTTACTTTTATTAGGACTACAATTTTAATTTGTAAATTGACAGGGCTCTTTGGTATCGGGATTTCAGTGTATGTGGTCAGTTTCTTATGTTTCAATGGTTAAATTTTACTTAAAGTTATATATATATATATATATATATATATATATATATATATATATATCTGACTTATGTCATACGATAACGCCCGTAATTATGAATCAATTTTGATGAAACTAATTGTGTGTATTAAGGTCACTAATGTCTCGACCGAGTTCGTTGGCCAGCTTGGTCCGCCATCTTGTTTCAAGATGGCGGCCATTTAAAGATGTAAAATAACTTAAAATCTAAAATAAATATACAAAAAATTTTAAAATTCAAATTTATTTTTTAATTACGTGTTAGGCCTTGATACAAGGATTCCAGAGCTTTTTTTGGTTTACCTCTATCTTAAAAAATGGCTGAGATAGAGCAGTTTGAAATTCTAGGGTGGCTGACATTTTCAAACAAGACAGCAGAATTCATCCGTAAGCGGGTTTAATTTATGAGTTTTAGTTAACATGGTTTCGGCAAATTTTCTTTCATTGTTGTAACCATTAATCCTATTACATGCTTATCACTATTTATTTATATTCGCCAACGTCAAATTCTTGCCAAACTTGGCGACAGTTGGCGGAATATCGCCAAATTTGGCGACCAAAATAAGTTGCCATAAATGAAGCCAACTTGGCTGTAGAGGACTAATTTGGCGATATCCTCATTGAAATTCAATGTTGACGAAAACTGGGATTGAATCTTCTTTATTTAGGCTCCACGCATTTTACCTTCGTGTTTTCCAGTAAAATTAGCTAAAATCGTAAAATCAAGGAATAGGGAGGCTATTTGTTCCTGTCGGTTCAGGCCAGAAGGACTTTTCGTAGTTTAGTATACATCGGTTGTTCGCATCCCTGTAATCCGACGATTCGCAAGCAGCTGACGTGCAACAGAATGACGAAAAATATTGATTTTATTGGCGATGTGATAGCGAATTTTGAAGTATTAACATGACTGAGATAGAAGAAAGTTTTGGGATTGGCACATTCGACTAGTTCTCTTGTATTCTCACCACAGTCTTTGCTTTTCCACAAATCAAGCCATGTTCTTGCTTCCGACTCCAAATTCTCAATATTATAAAAATGAGATAGCTCCTTGATTTCTTTGACAAAAACATTTTTTTTCATATTTTTCATCATATTGGGATGAAGTAAAATTGCTTTGAATGACGTTTCATTTCGATTCAAAAATCTTGACTCAAGGGATATAATTAAAGAGTTTAAATATGGATTTAGAAATGCTGCTCTGTAATATTCAAGAGGAGTGGCCATAGGAAGGTTCGAACGATAAGATTCTAACGGTAGACGTTCTAAACATTTTGATTTCGATTTCTTACAGTAACAATTCTCCATTAGCTCCATGAAAATTTCTGAAAATTCTACTTCTGATTCCATTCTGTGCATAAGAAAAATCTCAAGAAGTTCCATCTTTATGTTCTGATAAACCGAATGCAAATCTTAATCTACAGATTGTAATATGTTTACAACTGGCTCCAGATAGAAAAAATATCGAGAAATTATTTTGAGATGTACAATAAACTTTATATATGACGTTGCAGCATCTAAATGAATGGCTTGTGAGCGTGTTTCTTGGTTCGTACTATTGTCTAGAGAAAGATTACAGAGATTTTCTTTAACAGTGGCAAAACAATTAGAAAAATATAGTGTGGACTTGACTTATACTTTTCTGACCACATTGTTTCACATAGACCAGGAAAGTGTGATTCGCAAGAATTCGACGAAAATTATTTTGTCTTGTTCTGTAGACTTAAGATAGAATTTTCGAGTTCGGGCTGCGTACAATCTGACACATTCAGGATTCTAATCTTTATTATATTCGGGAAAAAGAATTTTTCAATTAAAAATTGCACTGTACCGTTCACATCTTACTATTAAATCTCTCTCTAATTTCTCCGCGTTTTGTTCATGCAAAATCAGTTTTACCCGTGAAAATTGATCCTGTCTATAACAAAATCCTTCCTTATGCAGAAAAAGTGTTACCGTCTTGTAGGAAAAAACTACACAGTAACACCAGCTAAGATAAAAATAGTCTAAAACGGAATTTGTTTCCTATCTTGTGGTTTTTCTCTTTGTTAGAAGCAGACTATTGGAAAGGACTAATTAAAAACTTATGAAAACAGAACGTGTCTAAAACAGAATCCAGCTTTAAAAGAAAAAAAAAATATGGTTGTGACAAAATGAATTCTCAACAATTATACCTGCTAAGACGGAAACCCGTCTAAAACGGAAATTTCTTCCGGTGCCTTCTGATGTTGTCGAGTCATATTTTATTATGCTTTGTTCATACAAGATACATTTTCATATCTTGCAACTGATTTATATTAAAAAAATTTGACAAAACCAAAATCTAGGGGGGGGCTCAAGCCCCCCCCTTGCCCCCCCATATGGGCGCCCTTGACTTCATAGGAATTTGGACATATATAATTTTAATTTTAAACAACTAAATAGTGAAATAACGAATTTACAAAACAAATTTATTATTACATATGTTGATAAATTACCAAACAATTATGCTTTCATCTGCAAATATTATTATTCGCAGTTAATAACTAAAGCTATAAATACAAATTTAAACTTTAAAATAACTAATCTAGATAAAATCATTAATAATCGACATATATTTCAATTTTATAAATTACTAAAAATTAAAAACTATAACTTTAATTATCCATACATAGTTGTTATACCTAAATTCCACAAAACTCCTTTAAAATTTAGAACTGTAACAATCGGTTGTAATACTTATAACAATAATGCAAGCAAATTTTTATTAAGTATTCTCACTAAATTGTTTGAACTTACAAAACAAAAAGATAATTTGTATAGCATAAAAAATAGTTTTCAACTTGTCAATAATATTAAAAATTTAAATAACATAAAATACATGAAGACGTTTGATTTTAATGACTTATTTAATAACATTGATATTAACGATATGTTCAAGATAGTAAATTTATTATATAAGGAATACAAGGATTCTATTAAATTAAAAAATAAAATTTCGTTAAATTACTTTAAAACATTAACTAAATTTATTCTCCATTATAATTATATTGTTTTTAATGATACTATATATATACAAAGCTGTGGACTCCCTCAAGGTGGCATTGTTTCTTCAATTCTTGCAGAATTGTATTTATATTATTATGAACGTAACTCTAATATTGCTAATTGTAAAATATACCGTTATATAGATGACATTATTGTCTTCTATTTTAATAGTAATTCAAATTATTTATTACCTATAAAATATCATAAAAATTTAACTTATAGTTTCAATGTTATGGCAAATAATGAAATTAATTTTCTTGATCTTAAGATAATTCTTAAAGATAATAAACTTTTGTTTGACATTTATGACAAGCGAAATGATTTTACTTTTAAGGTTAACTTATTTACTAACTATTTGTCATGTATACATAAATAGGTATTTGTAAATATTTTACTAAATTTCGCACATAGAATTAATAATCTTTGTTCAAATAACTTTAAAAATCAAAATTTAAAACATATCCTTCAAATTGCACAAGTTTATGGATATCCTTACTATTTAGTTAAATCAATTTTACACATATAAATATAGATTTAATTTGGGTTAAATGTCTGTATTTTTTTTTTTGTTAAAATCTCCTTGATAAAAATGATAATCAACTTTTGATTGTTGATATATTTGGCTAAACTATGAATCCTATTGTGTGCGTTGCTGCATAAGATTATCCTAGTTTAATGTCATTCATATTTTAAAATTTAACGTTAATTTTCAACTATTGACTGTTGATATATTTCGCTAAATTATAACTCATATTAAGAGCATGTGCTGCATAGGATCATCTTAGTTAAAAGTCATTCATAAATTAAATTTACATGTGGGCAAATTCTATAATTGTTGTTATGATTATATGGAATTAATATTATTGGGGTTGTAACAAAAGTTAAAATTATCAAGGATGTTACAATGGGTTAATCAATACAATATAATATTAATAAGTTAAACATATTTAATTTTAGTAAATATTAAATATTTATTAAATATAGTACACTAATAAACATATCTCTTAGTTTTATATTATTTATTTTATTTTATTATTAGTTCATTTAATTTAATTAATATTTATGTTTTTTATATATTTTTTTCATGGTAGATATTATTTAAATAGCTGGATTTAAATTATAATAAGTGCATTACCATATTGAATAATCTATGTTATTTCTAAGTATAATACTAATTTATAAAATGAAAGCATCATATGGATTCTACATTAATGTTTGGGTTAAATTAAGATATATTTTAAATGGGTTAGTTAAAATATAAATTATATTATACTAGTAACTCTTATTCTATATATATATATCATTAATATTAACTAGTAAAATTAATATATTTACACTACATTACAGCTGCATATAAGTAATTATACATACAATATTAAAGTTTTAGTAGAATATCTGTACACCAGATGTCAGCAGCAATGTATTTGATAGTATGCTAAAATAGTCTAATATTTTTACAATAGATAGCAGTAGTATAGCTTATTTAAAATATTAAAACTTGGAAATTTAGTATGGAGGTAATAATATCTATGAAATACTTTCAAATTATCAAGTAATATTATATATTTTAATTTATTAAATTAAAATTAAAATAAAATAATTAATGGTTTTTATTTATATGTATATCATAATTTTTTTTTCTACATTTTTTAAAATGTTGTAATCTATTTAGTTAAATAAAAATAACTGTAACTGTAGGTTACAATTTATGATCTGAAGGATTCTCTATTTAACTGTGAATTTAACCTCTTCTTTTGGATACAACTTTGTACATGTGCTCACAATATACTAAATATCTTGGGATATTATTAATATAAGTAATATATATATTTTTTAATTTTTTTTTAATTCTTTTTCACACTCCTTTTCAAATTGTATGTATAATTTATAATATTCCATTGTAAAGGTCTTGTTATTCAATATTGTTTCAGCGATTGTTCGGGCAAGATATGGCACTATATTTAGCAAAAGCTGGTGTCATATACAGAAAACAATCGTTCTTTGCTTATAAATGTGATTTTCTTGCCCTTGAAAAAGTAAATTACTTTATAAGCTTTTATTTGTGTATATACTCGTGTGGTTTATATTTCATTCCTTATTTTCTATTTATTTAATTTTTTTTTCTTCTTCTTAATTTGAATTAATAATGTTACTTTTATTAGGACTACAATTTTAATTTGTAAATTGACAGGGCTCTTTGGTATCGGGATTTCAGTGTATGTGGTCAGTTTCTTATGTTTCAATGGTTAAATTTTACTTAAAGTTATATATATATATATATATATATATATATATATATATATATATATCTGACTTATGTCATACGATAACGCCCGTAATTATGAATCAATTTTGATGAAACTAATTGTGTGTATTAAGGTCACTAATGTCTCGACCGAGTTCGTTGGCCAGCTTGGTCCGCCATCTTGTTTCAAGATGGCGGCCATTTAAAGATGTAAAATAACTTAAAATCTAAAATAAATATACAAAAAATTTTAAAATTCAAATTTATTTTTTAATTACGTGTTAGGCCTTGATACAAGGATTCCAGAGCTTTTTTTGGTTTACCTCTATCTTAAAAAATGGCTGAGATAGAGCAGTTTGAAATTCTAGGGTGGCTGACATTTTCAAACAAGACAGCAGAATTCATCCGTAAGCGGGTTTAATTTATGAGTTTTAGTTAACATGGTTTCGGCAAATTTTCTTTCATTGTTGTAACCATTAATCCTATTACATGCTTATCACTATTTATTTATATTCGCCAACGTCAAATTCTTGCCAAACTTGGCGACAGTTGGCGGAATATCGCCAAATTTGGCGACCAAAATAAGTTGCCATAAATGAAGCCAACTTGGCTGTAGAGGACTAATTTGGCGATATCCTCATTGAAATTCAATGTTGACGAAAACTGGGATTGAATCTTCTTTATTTAGGCTCCACGCATTTTACCTTCGTGTTTTCCAGTAAAATTAGCTAAAATCGTAAAATCAAGGAATAGGGAGGCTATTTGTTCCTGTCGGTTCAGGCCAGAAGGACTTTTCGTAGTTTAGTATACATCGGTTGTTCGCATCCCTGTAATCCGACGATTCGCAAGCAGCTGACGTGCAACAGAATGACGAAAAATATTGATTTTATTGGCGATGTGATAGCGAATTTTGAAGTATTAACATGACTGAGATAGAAGAAAGTTTTGGGATTGGCACATTCGACTAGTTCTCTTGTATTCTCACCACAGTCTTTGCTTTTCCACAAATCAAGCCATGTTCTTGCTTCCGACTCCAAATTCTCAATATTATAAAAATGAGATAGCTCCTTGATTTCTTTGACAAAAACATTTTTTTTCATATTTTTCATCATATTGGGATGAAGTAAAATTGCTTTGAATGACGTTTCATTTCGATTCAAAAATCTTGACTCAAGGGATATAATTAAAGAGTTTAAATATGGATTTAGAAATGCTGCTCTGTAATATTCAAGAGGAGTGGCCATAGGAAGGTTCGAACGATAAGATTCTAACGGTAGACGTTCTAAACATTTTGATTTCGATTTCTTACAGTAACAATTCTCCATTAGCTCCATGAAAATTTCTGAAAATTCTACTTCTGATTCCATTCTGTGCATAAGAAAAATCTCAAGAAGTTCCATCTTTATGTTCTGATAAACCGAATGCAAATCTTAATCTACAGATTGTAATATGTTTACAACTGGCTCCAGATAGAAAAAATATCGAGAAATTATTTTGAGATGTACAATAAACTTTATATATGACGTTGCAGCATCTAAATGAATGGCTTGTGAGCGTGTTTCTTGGTTCGTACTATTGTCTAGAGAAAGATTACAGAGATTTTCTTTAACAGTGGCAAAACAATTAGAAAAATATAGTGTGGACTTGACTTATACTTTTCTGACCACATTGTTTCACATAGACCAGGAAAGTGTGATTCGCAAGAATTCGACGAAAATTATTTTGTCTTGTTCTGTAGACTTAAGATAGAATTTTCGAGTTCGGGCTGCGTACAATCTGACACATTCAGGATTCTAATCTTTATTATATTCGGGAAAAAGAATTTTTCAATTAAAAATTGCACTGTACCGTTCACATCTTACTATTAAATCTCTCTCTAATTTCTCCGCGTTTTGTTCATGCAAAATCAGTTTTACCCGTGAAAATTGATCCTGTCTATAACAAAATCCTTCCTTATGCAGAAAAAGTGTTACCGTCTTGTAGGAAAAAACTACACAGTAACACCAGCTAAGATAAAAATAGTCTAAAACGGAATTTGTTTCCTATCTTGTGGTTTTTCTCTTTGTTAGAAGCAGACTATTGGAAAGGACTAATTAAAAACTTATGAAAACAGAACGTGTCTAAAACAGAATCCAGCTTTAAAAGAAAAAAAAAATATGGTTGTGACAAAATGAATTCTCAACAATTATACCTGCTAAGACGGAAACCCGTCTAAAACGGAAATTTCTTCCGGTGCCTTCTGATGTTGTCGAGTCATATTTTATTATGCTTTGTTCATACAAGATACATTTTCATATCTTGCAACTGATTTATATTAAAAAAATTTGACAAAACCAAAATCTAGGGGGGGGCTCAAGCCCCCCCCTTGCCCCCCCATATGGGCGCCCTTGACTTCATAGGAATTTGGACATATATAATTTTAATTTTAAACAACTAAATAGTGAAATAACGAATTTACAAAACAAATTTATTATTACATATGTTGATAAATTACCAAACAATTATGCTTTCATCTGCAAATATTATTATTCGCAGTTAATAACTAAAGCTATAAATACAAATTTAAACTTTAAAATAACTAATCTAGATAAAATCATTAATAATCGACATATATTTCAATTTTATAAATTACTAAAAATTAAAAACTATAACTTTAATTATCCATACATAGTTGTTATACCTAAATTCCACAAAACTCCTTTAAAATTTAGAACTGTAACAATCGGTTGTAATACTTATAACAATAATGCAAGCAAATTTTTATTAAGTATTCTCACTAAATTGTTTGAACTTACAAAACAAAAAGATAATTTGTATAGCATAAAAAATAGTTTTCAACTTGTCAATAATATTAAAAATTTAAATAACATAAAATACATGAAGACGTTTGATTTTAATGACTTATTTAATAACATTGATATTAACGATATGTTCAAGATAGTAAATTTATTATATAAGGAATACAAGGATTCTATTAAATTAAAAAATAAAATTTCGTTAAATTACTTTAAAACATTAACTAAATTTATTCTCCATTATAATTATATTGTTTTTAATGATACTATATATATACAAAGCTGTGGACTCCCTCAAGGTGGCATTGTTTCTTCAATTCTTGCAGAATTGTATTTATATTATTATGAACGTAACTCTAATATTGCTAATTGTAAAATATACCGTTATATAGATGACATTATTGTCTTCTATTTTAATAGTAATTCAAATTATTTATTACCTATAAAATATCATAAAAATTTAACTTATAGTTTCAATGTTATGGCAAATAATGAAATTAATTTTCTTGATCTTAAGATAATTCTTAAAGATAATAAACTTTTGTTTGACATTTATGACAAGCGAAATGATTTTACTTTTAAGGTTAACTTATTTACTAACTATTTGTCATGTATACATAAATAGGTATTTGTAAATATTTTACTAAATTTCGCACATAGAATTAATAATCTTTGTTCAAATAACTTTAAAAATCAAAATTTAAAACATATCCTTCAAATTGCACAAGTTTATGGATATCCTTACTATTTAGTTAAATCAATTTTACACATATAAATATAGATTTAATTTGGGTTAAATGTCTGTATTTTTTTTTTTGTTAAAATCTCCTTGATAAAAATGATAATCAACTTTTGATTGTTGATATATTTGGCTAAACTATGAATCCTATTGTGTGCGTTGCTGCATAAGATTATCCTAGTTTAATGTCATTCATATTTTAAAATTTAACGTTAATTTTCAACTATTGACTGTTGATATATTTCGCTAAATTATAACTCATATTAAGAGCATGTGCTGCATAGGATCATCTTAGTTAAAAGTCATTCATAAATTAAATTTACATGTGGGCAAATTCTATAATTGTTGTTATGATTATATGGAATTAATATTATTGGGGTTGTAACAAAAGTTAAAATTATCAAGGATGTTACAATGGGTTAATCAATACAATATAATATTAATAAGTTAAACATATTTAATTTTAGTAAATATTAAATATTTATTAAATATAGTACACTAATAAACATATCTCTTAGTTTTATATTATTTATTTTATTTTATTATTAGTTCATTTAATTTAATTAATATTTATGTTTTTTATATATTTTTTTCATGGTAGATATTATTTAAATAGCTGGATTTAAATTATAATAAGTGCATTACCATATTGAATAATCTATGTTATTTCTAAGTATAATACTAATTTATAAAATGAAAGCATCATATGGATTCTACATTAATGTTTGGGTTAAATTAAGATATATTTTAAATGGGTTAGTTAAAATATAAATTATATTATACTAGTAACTCTTATTCTATATATATATATCATTAATATTAACTAGTAAAATTAATATATTTACACTACATTACAGCTGCATATAAGTAATTATACATACAATATTAAAGTTTTAGTAGAATATCTGTACACCAGATGTCAGCAGCAATGTATTTGATAGTATGCTAAAATAGTCTAATATTTTTACAATAGATAGCAGTAGTATAGCTTATTTAAAATATTAAAACTTGGAAATTTAGTATGGAGGTAATAATATCTATGAAATACTTTCAAATTATCAAGTAATATTATATATTTTAATTTATTAAATTAAAATTAAAATAAAATAATTAATGGTTTTTATTTATATGTATATCATAATTTTTTTTTCTACATTTTTTAAAATGTTGTAATCTATTTAGTTAAATAAAAATAACTGTAACTGTAGGTTACAATTTATGATCTGAAGGATTCTCTATTTAACTGTGAATTTAACCTCTTCTTTTGGATACAACTTTGTACATGTGCTCACAATATACTAAATATCTTGGGATATTATTAATATAAGTAATATATATATTTTTTAATTTTTTTTTAATTCTTTTTCACACTCCTTTTCAAATTGTATGTATAATTTATAATATTCCATTGTAAAGGTCTTGTTATTCAATATTGTTTCAGCGATTGTTCGGGCAAGATATGGCACTATATTTAGCAAAAGCTGGTGTCATATACAGAAAACAATCGTTCTTTGCTTATAAATGTGATTTTCTTGCCCTTGAAAAAGTAAATTACTTTATAAGCTTTTATTTGTGTATATACTCGTGTGGTTTATATTTCATTCCTTATTTTCTATTTATTTTTTTTTTTTCTTCTTCTTAATTTGAATTAATAATGTTACTTTTATTAGGACTACAATTTTAAATTGTAAATTGACAGGGCTCTTTGGTATCGGGATTTCAGTGTATGTGGTCAGTTTCTTATGTTTCAATGGTTAAATTTTACTTAAAGTTATATATATATATATATATATATATATATATCTGACTTATGTCATACGATAACGCCCGTAATTATGAATCAATTTTGATGAAACTAATTGTGTGTATTAAGGTCACTAATGTCTCGACCGAGTTCGTTGGCCAGCTTGGTCCGCCATCTTGTTTCAAGATGGCGGCCATTTAAAGATGTAAAATAACTTAAAATCTAAAATAAATATACAAAAAATTTTAAAATTCAAATTTATTTTTTAATTACGTGTTAGGCCTTGATACAAGGATTCCAGAGCTTTTTTTGGTTTACCTCTATCTTAAAAAATGGCTGAGATAGAGCAGTTTGAAATTCTAGGGTGGCTGACATTTTCAAACAAGACAGCAGAATTCATCCGTAAGCGGGTTTAATTTATGAGTTTTAGTTAACATGGTTTCGGCAAATTTTCTTTCATTGTTGTAACCATTAATCCTATTACATGCTTATCACTATTTATTTATATTCGCCAACGTCAAATTCTTGCCAAACTTGGCGACAGTTGGCGGAATATCGCCAAATTTGGCGACCAAAATAAGTTGCCATAAATGAAGCCAACTTGGCTGTAGAGGACTAATTTGGCGATATCCTCATTGAAATTCAATGTTGACGAAAACTGGGATTGAATCTTCTTTATTTAGGCTCCACGCATTTTACCTTCGTGTTTTCCAGTAAAATTAGCTAAAATCGTAAAATCAAGGAATAGGGAGGCTATTTGTTCCTGTCGGTTCAGGCCAGAAGGACTTTTCGTAGTTTAGTATACATCGGTTGTTCGCATCCCTGTAATCCGACGATTCGCAAGCAGCTGACGTGCAACAGAATGACGAAAAATATTGATTTTATTGGCGATGTGATAGCGAATTTTGAAGTATTAACATGACTGAGATAGAAGAAAGTTTTGGGATTGGCACATTCGACTAGTTCTCTTGTATTCTCACCACAGTCTTTGCTTTTCCACAAATCAAGCCATGTTCTTGCTTCCGACTCCAAATTCTCAATATTATAAAAATGAGATAGCTCCTTGATTTCTTTGACAAAAACATTTTTTTTCATATTTTTCATCATATTGGGATGAAGTAAAATTGCTTTGAATGACGTTTCATTTCGATTCAAAAATCTTGACTCAAGGGATATAATTAAAGAGTTTAAATATGGATTTAGAAATGCTGCTCTGTAATATTCAAGAGGAGTGGCCATAGGAAGGTTCGAACGATAAGATTCTAACGGTAGACGTTCTAAACATTTTGATTTCGATTTCTTACAGTAACAATTCTCCATTAGCTCCATGAAAATTTCTGAAAATTCTACTTCTGATTCCATTCTGTGCATAAGAAAAATCTCAAGAAGTTCCATCTTTATGTTCTGATAAACCGAATGCAAATCTTAATCTACAGATTGTAATATGTTTACAACTGGCTCCAGATAGAAAAAATATCGAGAAATTATTTTGAGATGTACAATAAACTTTATATATGACGTTGCAGCATCTAAATGAATGGCTTGTGAGCGTGTTTCTTGGTTCGTACTATTGTCTAGAGAAAGATTACAGAGATTTTCTTTAACAGTGGCAAAACAATTAGAAAAATATAGTGTGGACTTGACTTATACTTTTCTGACCACATTGTTTCACATAGACCAGGAAAGTGTGATTCGCAAGAATTCGACGAAAATTATTTTGTCTTGTTCTGTAGACTTAAGATAGAATTTTCGAGTTCGGGCTGCGTACAATCTGACACATTCAGGATTCTAATCTTTATTATATTCGGGAAAAAGAATTTTTCAATTAAAAATTGCACTGTACCGTTCACATCTTACTATTAAATCTCTCTCTAATTTCTCCGCGTTTTGTTCATGCAAAATCAGTTTTACCCGTGAAAATTGATCCTGTCTATAACAAAATCCTTCCTTATGCAGAAAAAGTGTTACCGTCTTGTAGGAAAAAACTACACAGTAACACCAGCTAAGATAAAAATAGTCTAAAACGGAATTTGTTTCCTATCTTGTGGTTTTTCTCTTTGTTAGAAGCAGACTATTGGAAAGGACTAATTAAAAACTTATGAAAACAGAACGTGTCTAAAACAGAATCCAGCTTTAAAAGAAAAAAAAAATATGGTTGTGACAAAATGAATTCTCAACAATTATACCTGCTAAGACGGAAACCCGTCTAAAACGGAAATTTCTTCCGGTGCCTTCTGATGTTGTCGAGTCATATTTTATTATGCTTTGTTCATACAAGATACATTTTCATATCTTGCAACTGATTTATATTAAAAAAATTTGACAAAACCAAAATCTAGGGGGGGGCTCAAGCCCCCCCTTGCCCCCCCATATGGGCGCCCTTGACTTCATAGGAATTTGGACATATATAATTTTAATTTTAAACAACTAAATAGTGAAATAACGAATTTACAAAACAAATTTATTATTACATATGTTGATAAATTACCAAACAATTATGCTTTCATCTGCAAATATTATTATTCGCAGTTAATAACTAAAGCTATAAATACAAATTTAAACTTTAAAATAACTAATCTAGATAAAATCATTAATAATCGACATATATTTCAATTTTATAAATTACTAAAAATTAAAAACTATAACTTTAATTATCCATACATAGTTGTTATACCTAAATTCCACAAAACTCCTTTAAAATTTAGAACTGTAACAATCGGTTGTAATACTTATAACAATAATGCAAGCAAATTTTTATTAAGTATTCTCACTAAATTGTTTGAACTTACAAAACAAAAAGATAATTTGTATAGCATAAAAAATAGTTTTCAACTTGTCAATAATATTAAAAATTTAAATAACATAAAATACATGAAGACGTTTGATTTTAATGACTTATTTAATAACATTGATATTAACGATATGTTCACGATAGTAAATTTATTATATAAGGAATACAAGGATTCTATTAAATTAAAAAATAAAATTTCGTTAAATTACTTTAAAACATTAACTAAATTTATTCTCCATTATAATTATATTGTTTTTAATGATACTATATATATACAAAGCTGTGGACTCCCTCAAGGTGGCATTGTTTCTTCAATTCTTGCAGAATTGTATTTATATTATTATGAACGTAACTCTAATATTGCTAATTGTAAAATATACCGTTATATAGATGACATTATTGTCTTCTATTTTAATAGTAATTCAAATTATTTATTACCTATAAAATATCATAAAAATTTAACTTATAGTTTCAATGTTATGGCAAATAATGAAATTAATTTTCTTGATCTTAAGATAATTCTTAAAGATAATAAACTTTTGTTTGACATTTATGACAAGCGAAATGATTTTACTTTTAAGGTTAACTTATTTACTAACTATTTGTCATGTATACATAAATCAGTATTTGTAAATATTTTACTAAATTTCGCACATAGAATTAATAATCTTTGTTCAAATAACTTTAAAAATCAAAATTTAAAACATATCCTTCAAATTGCACAAGTTTATGGATATCCTTACTATTTAGTTAAATCAATTTTACACATATAAATATAGATTTAATTTGGGTTAAATGTCTGTATTTTTTTTTTGTTAAAATCTCCTTGATAAAAATGATAATCAACTTTTGATTGTTGATATATTTGGCTAAACTATGAATCCTATTGTGTGCGTTGCTGCATAGGATTATCCTAGTTTAATGTCATTCATATTTTAAAATTTAACGTTAATTTTCAACTATTGACTGTTGATATATTTCGCTAAATTATAACTCATATTAAGAGCATGTGCTGCATAGGATCATCTTAGTTAAAAGTCATTCATAAATTAAATTTACATGTGGGCAAATTCTATAATTGTTGTTATGATTATATGGAATTAATATTATTGGGGTTGTAACAAAAGTTAAAATTATCAAGGATGTTACAATGGGTTAATCAATACAATATAATATTAATAAGTTAAACATATTTAATTTTAGTAAATATTAAATATTTATTAAATATAGTACACTAATAAACATATCTCTTAGTTTTATATTATTTATTTTATTTTATTATTAGTTCATTTAATTTAATTAATATTTATGTTTTTTATATATTTTTTTCACGGTAGATATTATTTAAATAGCTGGATTTAAATTATAATAAGTGCATTACCATATTGAATAATCTATGTTATTTCTAAGTATAATACTAATTTATAAAATGAAAGCATCATATGGATTCTACATTAATGTTTGGGTTAAATTAAGATATATTTTAAATGGGTTAGTTAAAATATAAATTATATTATACTAGTAACTCTTATTCTATATATATATATCATTAATATTAACTAGTAAAATTAATATATTTACACTACATTACAGCTGCATATAAGTAATTATACATACAATATTAAAGTTTTAGTAGAATATCTGTACACCAGATGTCAGCAGCAATGTATTTGATAGTATGCTAAAATAGTCTAATATTTTTACAATAGATAGCAGTAGTATAGCTTATTTAAAATATTAAAACTTGGAAATTTAGTATGGAGGTAATAATATCTATGAAATACTTTCAAATTATCAAGTAATATTATATATTTTAATTTATTAAATTAAAATTAAAATAAAATAATTAATGGTTTTTATTTATATGTATATCATAATTTTTTTTTCTACATTTTTTAAAATGTTGTAATCTATTTAGTTAAATAAAAATAACTGTAACTGTAGGTTACAATTTATGATCTGAAGGATTCTCTATTTAACTGTGAATTTAACCTCTTCTTTTGGATACAACTTTGTACATGTGCTCACAATATACTAAATATCTTGGGATATTATTAATATAAGTAATATATATATTTTTTAATTTTTTTTTAATTCTTTTTCACACTCCTTTTCAAATTGTATGTATAATTTATAATATTCCATTGTAAAGGTCTTGTTATTCAATATTGTTTCAGCGATTGTTCGGGCAAGATATGGCACTATATTTAGCAAAAGCTGGTGTCATATACAGAAAACAATCGTTCTTTGCTTATAAATGTGATTTTCTTGCCCTTGAAAAAGTAAATTACTTTATAAGCTTTTATTTGTGTATATACTCGTGTGGTTTATATTTCATTCCTTATTTTCTATTTATTTAATTTTTTTTTTCTTCTTCTTAATTTGAATTAATAATGTTACTTTTATTAGGACTACAATTTTAATTTGTAAATTGACAGGGCTCTTTGGTATCGGGATTTCAGTGTATGTGGTCAGTTTCTTATGTTTCAATGGTTAAATTTTACTTAAAGTTTTATATATATATATATATATATATATATATATATATATAATAAGTATATATAAGTATATATATATATATATATATATATATATATATATATATATATATATAAAACTTTAAGTAAAATTTAACCATTGAAACATAAGAAACTGACCACATACACTGAAATCCCGATACCAAAGAGCCCTGTCAATTTACAAATTAAATATATATATATATATATATCTGACTTATGTCATACGATAACGCCCGTAATTATGAATCAATTTTGATGAAACTAATTGTGTGTATTAAGGTCACTAATGTCTCGACCGAGTTCGTTGGCCAGCTTGGTCCGCCATCTTGTTTCAAGATGGCGGCCATTTAAATATGTAAAATAACTTAAAATCTAAAATAAATATACAAAAAATTTTAAAATTCAAATTTATTTTTTAATTACGTGTTAGGCCTTGATACAAGGATTCCAGAGCTTTTTTTGGTTTACCTCTATCTTAAAAAATGGCTGAGATAGAGCAGTTTGAAATTCTAGGGTGGCTGACATTTTGAAACAAAACAGCACATTAACGCGCAAATTATTAGGTAGCTTTCAATACAAAAAAGTATAAAGCTACCTATTGCAGCCGTTCGGAGGAAAGCAGTTCCGGAAAATTTTGATATATTTTCACCGATCATGACCCCCAGACCCCAAAACCACCCTCCGTCCAAATGTTGATTTATATATATAGATATATCCATATATATATATATATATATATATATATATATATATATATATATATATATATATATATATATATATATATATATATATATATATATATATATATATATATCTGACCTATGTCATACGATAACGCCCGTAATTATGAATCAATTTTGATGAAACTAATTGTGTGTATTAAGGTGACTAATGTCTCGACCGAGTTCGTTGGCCAGCTTGGTCCGCCCTCTTGTTTCAAGATGGCGGCCATTTAAAGATGTAAAATAACTTAAAATCTAAAATAAATATACAAAAAATTTTAAAATTCAAATTTATTTTTTAATTACGTGTTAGGCCTTGATACAAGGATTCCAGAGCTTTTTTTGGTTTACCTCTATCTTAAAAAATGGCTGAGATAGAGCAGTTTGAAATTCTAGGGTGGCTGACATTTTGAAACAAAACAGCACATTAACGCGATTACTCGCAAATTATTTACTTTCATTGTTGTAATAATTTTCCCAATCATACGCATAAAACTATATATTCATATCCGTTAGCGCCAAATTCTCGCCAAAATTGGTTACATTTGGCGAAATATCGCCAAATTTGGCGACCAAAATAAGTCTTCATAAATGAAGCCAATTTGGCTATTGCTCAATAATTTGGCGAATTTCTTATTCAAATTCAGTATTAACGAATCTTTTGTAAACTTTTCTTTGCATTTTAACTTGCTGTTTTCGTGTAACATTAGCTAAAATTTTAAAACGAAGATATAGGAAAGCTACCTTTTCCTCCCGGTACAGGCCGGAAGGACTTTTTTTCTGTTAAGTATTTTAAATTTTATTAGCTTCTAAAAAATGAATAATTTAAAACACAAGTTTTCAGAATTGTATTTGTGTTCAAAAATTGACAATAACATTAATTTGTTTTACTGCATTAATCCTTGGGTATTTTGTATTCTCTATGTGCAATTATTTATTGCACATATACATTCTAATTTAGTTATGGTGTTGCTGAGTTCTGTCACTTTCAAAACTTTCTATTTTATATTAATGTTATTCTCATTTTATAAAAGATTTCAGAATTTCAAAATAAATTTTAAAATTAAAAAATTCATATATTAGTTCAGATAATATATAATTCTATAGTTTTATAACCATTTTTATGTGAATTTTATTAACAATTCATAAAACTATGCTAGATCAGCTTTAAACTTTTTTTATATGTTTCTACTGATATACAAACTTGCCAGATCTATTTTTTAAGGAGTGGGAGGGGGGGGGGGGAGGGGGTGCATTTTTGCTTTGAATAAAAATATTTTGCATAAACAATTACGAACCATTAAATAGAGAAAAAAATATATATAAGTTACAAAAGAGGTCAACTTACTCTTGAGTTTGGAGTTACTATGAAATCCTTTCGGCAAAGTGCTTGCAACCATCGTCGCTAAAACTCATTTAAATGTATTTGAAATTTAAGAAAAATATAAACTCATTCATTTGCTTAATATGAAATTTTGTAATCATATAAACAATTAAATATATATAGAGTTAAAAGAATGGAGCAATAAAAACAGCATATGAGCAATATAATTTGAAAATGTATTCCTTTAAACATATATCTATTCCAGATTATATACAATATTCTGGAATACATACAATATTCATTAAGTGAATTTGGAGCATGTATCACATATACTTAAAATGATCATGATTCTTTTTTATAAACTTCAATGGATCTGAAAATATTATTCTTTGTTATTAAAATGTTTGAATAAAAAGAACCAATTTTCGAACTTTATGGGTAGCTAAGCAATTACAGAATTTAGAGTGAATTGAAGTTGGATTTATTTGATATAAAAAAATTATTTTTTTAAGTCTTTCCAAAAAGCACATTGGAATATTGAACCATTTGATTTACATGTGCACAAGGAAGAATAAGATCTCTACATAAATATCAACAAAAATACTTTTAAATAACCTATATATTTATTTATTCTAACATTTTCAATATCTTCATAAGTTTCCATGTTTCAGTATTATAAAAATTACATAAGATTTAGATATATTTTCAATAGATAATATAATCATTAATCTTTTAACATTTTTCAGCTGAGATTCTGTATTTTAAAATTAAGATTTTTATTTTAAAGTGGGATATTTGGTTTAAATAAAATTCAAAAAGCATGGATTTTGAGTTCTCAATCTTTCTCAATCATTAAATTTACAATGTATTTTTGTTAAAACATAATATTTATTACGAAACATCTTGACCTTATTTTTTTTCTTTTCTCAAAAAGTTTATTTAAATCAATGATTTTTTAAAAAAAGAAATCATGAATTAAATCAATGAACCTTGGCTTCAGTCATAAGAAAAAAATCATCTATAGAGAAAAAAGAAATCGAAACACAAACTATTTCCTAGCCAGGTGTGCCGAACATCGGCGCAAATTCAGCGCTGACACCTACAATGGTCTACTTCAGCGACGTCACTGTTTCCGTGTGGAGGCTTGCTTATATAGGGGGTAATGGATCGCTTCGCGAACATGAAACCGTAAAAAGAAACATCACTGGATACAGCAACCTCGTCGTATCGGAATCCCCAAAAATACACGAAATTCGTTAATGCCGCGATCACTGTACCGCACGTATGATCGCTTCGCGAACATGAAACCGGATAAAAAACATCACTGGATACAGCAGCCTCGTCGTATCGGAATCCCCAAAAATACACGAAATTCGTTAATGCCGCGATCACTGTACCGCACGTATGATCGCTTCGCGAACATGAAACCGAAAAAAAAACATCACTGGATACAGCAACCTCGTCGTATTGGAATCCCAAGAAATACACGAAATTCGTTAATGCTACGATCACTGTACCGCACGTATGATCGCTTCGCGAACATGAAACCGAAAAAAAAACATCACTGGATACAGCAACCTCGTCGTATCGGAATCCCAAAAAATACACGAAATTCGTTAATGCCGCGATCACTGTACCGCACGTATGATCGCTTCGCGAACATGAAACCGAAAAAAAAACATTACTCGATACAGCAACCTCGTCGTATCGAAATCCCCAAAAATATACTGACATCTCTGGATGAAAAAAGACATCAAAAAAGACATCTCTGGATGCAGCAGCCTCGTTGTATAGCGATCACAAAAAATACACAAAATTTGTAAATGCGGCGATCACTATATGATCGCTTCGTGAACATGAGACTTCCATAAAAACTGCAGTCAGTTAATTTTTATACTATTCTAAAGTAACAAGAGTAACCACTCACAAACATAAAAAAAAGAAGAAAAAAATCATGCTTGAAGATTATTTTAAAAACCGTAAAAAATCTGTAAATTGAGATAGAATTAAAATTTTTTTAAAAAGTGCTTTTGCAGCTCACAGACTATCAAAACCTGTGAGCTAATGTGCCCGCCGGTTCTGTATGTACGTACGTATGTAGACACACATTAGATCACTATAGATACATATTTTTTTAAACAAATAAATAAAAGAAAAAAACACACCCAATGACTGTGTTGCATAAACTAAATAATATATTCTTTTTATCCCTCATATTAATTAAATGAATGAGTTTTATTTTTATCGTTAAACTGCCTGCTTGCAGAAAACTAACCTAGTGTGCTATCTGATTTTTCTGGTTATGTTTGTCCAATCAAACTAACCAAATATATCATATGTTTTTTACTTTTTTTTTCTCTTAAATGTGAGATTGGCAGCGATAAACAAGATTCGCAATGACCGGTCATGGATATTGCGTAAGCATAAGTACCCCTTGAACTAATGTCAACGCCATGAACCATTGCCAATCATGCCAAGTAGTTCTCCAGTCAATATAGATAATACTAAGATGTAGACGCCAATGAAACCTCATAAGGGATTACTCAATGAATACAGCAGCATTTAAGGTTTTTTTTTTTTTTTTCCTCCTGCCATTTCTTTTATTCCGGAAGACAGCATTACATTTTTGCATAACTGATTTTGTACGTATGATTGTATAGATAACGAAACGGTCAATTAGCTAGTGCACCAGCAGGAAGCCTTGCCATAGAAACTTATCGCCAAACCCACTGCCAAGCGAAATGAACGGTATCTCGATTACGGATGTTACTCCCGCTGATGGTGGCAGTCATTCGTAATCGGGATACCGTCCATGTCACTTTGCAGCGGAAGAGAGTTGCGCGATGTTGCCATGGCACCTCGCCCCCCTCCCACACCACCACCACCCGTCATCGCTTCTGTCACGCTGACGAGTAGTTTCGTTATTTTTTTTTTATCTAATCTGTACAAAAATCAGCGACGCTAAAATAAGTTGCAAAGAAATAACTCTGCTTCTCGCATTGTTTAGACAATTGCAAACACTTCTTCTTTCTTTCTTTTTTTTTTTTTCGAAAAACAAAAAATTAAAATTACTCTTTTGTCGATGCGTAGGAGCCCTAAACAGTTCATGTTCACAAATGTTATTGCCGAAAAATGGCAGCTTAAAAGAATATGTGAAAAAAAAAATTATGTGTTTTGTAAGGCTACTATAATGCGTTGTTTTCTTTCACCGAAAAACTAAGAAATTTAGAGAAAAAAAAGAAAGAAATGCAAAACGTCATTCTATTATTTCGTCGTTACACATTTCCGCTAACTACCCGTCTGTTTTCTTACAGATAGCAGTGCTTGAGGAATGTGGGGCCCCACATGGGAATAAGTCGTATTTTCGTTAAAAATTGGCCAAAATTACCAAAATTCTTACTTTTGTAAAGATTATTGCGGAAGGTGGCCCTCCTCCAAAAAATAACCAACTACATCATCAGAAACCTGATAATCAAAGTTTTACTGTAACAACTAAGGAATCCATTGTTTTCTTTCAAGAGAAATTCATTATTGACATTATCCTCGTAACAAGACAAATTAAAACTTTTAAGGATGGCGATATTTTTTTCTTCTAGACATCTTATGACATACACTAGCAAGCTACGCTGGTCAGTTTCTCTTAACGAACCTTTAATCAAACGAAATATTGACCTTGAAATTGAACTTGTGTTTTAAAACCATACGGACCTTTACTTGGAATGTCCTTCCGCATTTCTGAAAAATCATTTCCGTTGGATTTTAATGAACTTACAATACTTCAAATATAATGAAATATAATGATATGCCTCACTGAGGAGGACTAAAATATGCTATTTGTCGAGAACTATATGGACTAAAATATGCTATTTGTCGAGAACTATATGGACTAAAATATGCTATTTGTCGATAATTGAATAAACATCCTGCACTCGTGACATCATAATTCACTTTTATATTTTAACAGAATGATAAGGCTACTATAATTTATGACTCGTGCTATTGCCAGTATACAGGCTGCCGTTATCATTATCTTTTTACGCGTGAAGGTTTCGTTATGGTATTTCATTGTGAAATTTGGTAATTTTTTTAATTCAATATTCGAAAAACGGCATAATCATTAGATTTTATATTTATATAAAAAAATATACAATTTTTTACCTTTCTAACGCAGTTTGTCTAACAATTTTCTGACAGATATTTTTCGAGCTATTAATTTTTTCAGTAACTTCAAATGTTTCATTTTCCGAGATTAATCTGTGGCAACGATTCGCGAAAATCCCAGTCGTCAGCAACACATATCTACCCTATATATATAAAATCCTAATGAAACGAATTTGTGAAACGATTTTATGAAACGAATTTATGAAACGATTTTATGAAACGACTGATTAAACGGCTGATTATGTTTCAGGGCTATTTCTACCCTATATATATAAAATCCTAATGAAACGAATTTGTGAAACGATTTTATGAAACGAATTTATGAAACGATTTTATGAAACGACTGATTAAACGGCTGATTATGTTTCAGGGCTATTTTTAATAAAATATTAAACGCTTGATTGTGAAATTAATACTAATTGTCCATAAAAATCCGCGGATGTCAAAACTGGTAATAGAATTTTGAAATTGGAATTAGTTTTCGAGATATTAATTTTTTTCTAATTTTAATGACATTTCTGTAATGATGGCAACTAATTACTCAGTTTTTTTTGTGACAAAAAAGGGAAAAAAATTTAAAAGTATCCCGATAGGGATTATTGATTTCTTTTTATTCGTCATTTTCAAATTGAAATTGGATTTATCTTTTATTTCAATCGATAATGAAGACAAGATTGTGATTAAATATGTTTTTCAGGAAAATTTGAAAACAAAAATCACATTTCTATCGTTAGGATTCAATCGTCTGTCAGCATTTAATTTAATTTATGAACTGAAAATATTTTGAATAAATTCGTCAAAATGACGTCATTTATGTAAATGCAAAAGAAAGGGGGGAAAAGGAATTAATAGTAATTATTATTTATTGATATCATTTTGTTATTTTTTTGTAAAATTTAATTAAACGAATTTATAAAATCACTAATTCGGATATTTGAAACGAATATATAAAATAATAATTGCCCAACTGAACGGAAGGAGAATAAAATATCCTGCTTGGTTTTCTATCCTGCTTGGTATATCCGCCAAGCTTTTTAAAAAAACGTCAAGACCCCTATAACAGAAAAACACCAAAAGTTCATTGGGTTTGTTTTTATAACTTTTGGCAACAAATCTATGAATATTAACGAATCTATACCTTTTTGAAGCTCGAATTACGCCAAACCTAAAAGCAAAGGATCCTATACTGGAAAAGTACCCGATTTTCTTATGGACAATATTCAAGTGACATAACGAGGTGTAAAATTATCGCGGATAGCAAATTTGTTTAAATATCTCATCAATTGATGCCGAATAAATGCAGACATGCGTGCACAAAATATTTATTTAATTTTGTATGATAAATAATTATTAGAGAATTCGTATATACATATTAATTAAAATAAATAATTTACATATTTAAAATAACATGAAAATATGCATGATGGTGCACTAAAATAGAGAGAAAATTAAAACATGTTACTGAAAATGTCTGTAGCGTAGTACTTTTCAATACCGTGGTTCTTAATGTTATTCACAAGCAGATGGAATTTTTCTTATCCTTAAACGCAAAGGAAGAATAGAATACAGATCGTTGTTATAAAAGTCCGAGAGGTAGCCACAATTTAAACCTAACCATTTTATACAAGTTGGTTTTCAAGGTGTAATTGATTTCACTTATCAATCCTGAAAACAGTCGTCAGTTGTCGTAACAGCTGTGGATGAGGCCATGATAATAAAAAAATGCCCCATTAAAACGTTAAAAGCACGGCAACTCAATTACAGATTTACCAATACAGTCAAACCTCGTTAACACGAACACGCTTAACGCGAATTACTTTTAGCACGAACTGCTTCCGATTGCCCCATCCAGTTGTATGTAATGTATAATATGTCGGATAACACGAACAAAAAAAAATTCCCCTTGAGTGTTCGTGTTAACGAGGTTCGACTGTATTTTTAAAATAAAGCACGCTGTCATGTTTTTAGAGGCCTCGAAGTCTGAGCGGGGGTTGGCGAGCTTAGCTCGCAGGGGGTAGGCCCCCTAGTCTTTTTATTAAAGATATATATGATATGATATTATGACAAATAGCCAAGAATGACAGAAAAATCTATATTTACATTTCAACGGCCAGAATAAGCTCTTATATTCCTATACAAAAAAGAACAAGTTGGAAATTGTACGTGAAACGTGCAAAATGAGGTGCGTTCGTACTATAGCTAGTTATATAAATATTCAGATCTTGATTTTTAATTCTGTGAAATGAATTATATCGTCTGCAAATTAATTTCTGTCATAAAATAGGTATCTCGGTCGCTTGACGATACAACCTCGGAAGCTCCTATAACAAAAAAGCACCGATTTAAAAAAAAAAAATTCAAATTTCTTAATAAATATTTTTATTAATATCTTCTAAAGTTTTGGTTCAATTTTCATAAAAATTGAAATGTCTCGACAAAATTCTGCAAAGATAATATATCTTAAATTTCAAACCATTCGGTTAGGTAGTTTTTGCGTTGTTATATGCGGACGGACGGACAGACAGACGGACTTTGACAATAGGTGCTACGTATTTATATAATTACGAACGCACCTAAAAAATATATTTTATCATCTCTTATCATTTTTCTTATGATACCCTGTATACAAATATGAATAGTACCTGCTTCTAAGTTTATGTATGCAGTTTAGTCACTTCTGCGTATTTCAAGAAAATTTCCTTTGGATAGATAGAAAGGGGGCCCCCTGGAATAATGCTTGCCCTGGGGCTCTAGATACTCTAAGTCGGGACCCTTACAGAGTGACAAACCAATTCCGACAATTACTGGTCATAGTCAGAAAGCCATTTTGAAGTGTTTTTTAGATCTTAGCAAATGCAGAAAGAGTCTGACTTATTTTCCAGCTTTCGACTCATTTAGGAAATATGCAATAAAAAAAATAATGAACAGATGTATGAAGAATGGAGTCGTTTACAAACTTATATTTGTGTCTGTTACCGCTAGATAGCAGCACCATAAATAATTTTTTTTGAATGGATGTTGGCCGGAGTTCTTTTTACCAGGGCATAAAATAACATATAAATTAGGCGACACTAGTGTCGCCCAGTGGGAAATTATTGTCGCCCAGTGACAGGAAATGGTGCCGGCAATTTTTGAAATAAAAAATTTTGAATAACAAATGCTGTCTTTGTGCTTCGGATATTATAACTGTCGACATTTGTTATAGCAGATACCGAGTGTAGGCAGGGACAGTACGATACAATATGAGATGGGAAACATGTCGTTGTTGTGATCTTTGTGTTTCTGCTTGAAAGATTTATTTTCCGACAATCCATCTAGTGATGGGATTCAAATAATATAACAACCGGTTCGCTTCACGAATGATTTTTGATGCATTAACAATAAGGGAAAATTAAGCATCACACATATATTATGAAACACTTTACATTAAAATAACAACATAAACTTTGAATTTTAAGTATAATGGGGAAAAAAAAATATCCTGAAACATGCTTTCCTATAAGGACGTAATTTGTTTAATAAATATTAGGCAATCATGAAATCCTGATCAAAATTTCTAACAAAAAATGAATCAAAACCTAATAATACAATAACGATAATGCAAGAATAGCAGAAATTTAAGAAATGTTGAATAAGCATGCTATATAACCAGGGAGTTATCCTAGATTGCCGATTTAGATACCCAAATTCATCAAATCTTCAATATTTTAATGTTTTTTGTTAAGTTAAATTGGATTCTCACAGGATTGAAGAATTTTTTTTTTCAAACTAAACATTATTTTATTAAATGAATCAATTTATAAAATGTCACAGTGTTATATTTTAAAAATGCTGTTGTGCAGATGCACATTAAGAAAAAGTAAATTAATGTAAATACGATTTTCGCATTTGAAGTATTTTAAGAACCAGTTCGCCGAACTCAACACAAATTAACAACTGGTGCAAAACAGCTGAATCCCACCACTGAATCCATCCACCTTCATCCAGTGCATCCTGGCCTCAAGAAGAACTTAGAGTTGGAGCCCCACTGTCTTCGGCAGCGTATTAAAAAAATGGATGGCACAATCTCATTGGCATTCTTGGATAAAAACTTTAAAATCACACAATGCAAAAAAAATAAAATTGCTAATAGAGCTTGCACTGGATGTTTATAATGATAGCCGACAGTTGACTCTCTCTGCTCATTTTTGGCTTTCGCGGTTTTTAACGAAAATTCACATTGACTCACAAATTGCCTCTTACATGGACAATGGTTTAGAGTGTGACTTTTCTTCTCTTAATCCATCTCCAGCACTGTTGCGGTATAGAAATCCAGTAATGTATCGCGAGATGCTTGATATTGTTGGTGACCAAGTAAAAGAAAATACAGACACGCAGCAGTGGTGTAGTCCTGGGGAAAAAAGTGGGGGGACGCTCATAGTCTCGATCATTAGTGTCTGTATCTGTATCACCCATAGGGCAAACTTGATTATGATTCTTGCTTTTCATTTTGAATTGCAGAGAAAAGTAATTGAAAAATTAAATAAAAAAATTTAAATTAAAATTTATTTAAATTAAATTAAAATTTATTTAAATTAAATTAAAATTTATTTAAATTAAATTAAAGTTTTTTATCTGTTGGTCGTTCATAGCTTCCCATAAATTAAAATATTGTTAACCTTATTTCATGCGTAAAAATATTTGAAATAGAATTCGTAATTTAATAACACTAATCCACGCAACGAGACTTTTGTTAGACATTGTTTATTTTTGAGATAGTCATAGAATAACTATTGTATACTAAAAGCATTGAAAATTATTGCATTTTTACATTACGGACACGTATAGTGTAAGGAAAATATTGTAATCATGACGAGAAAAAAGATTATGAAATTTATATCTTTACTTTTATAGGTTCCTGTATCGCAGCGCCGGGGCGAGACAAAGCCCCTGGTGCGTTATAAGCCCTTCAGAGGCTTGGGCGCGATGGTCGTTTACGCGCGTCGACGACCCCCGTGGGCGCCGACGGCGCAGGATAGAATCCGCTTTTCCTATTTCTGTAACAATTCTCTTTGTATGTGCGTATGCATGTGTGCGAGTCGGTATTTTCTTTAAGATTCCCAAAGTCTGTGTTTGGTGATTTTGCAATGAGTCAATATGTGTATGTGTCTGAGCAGGATAGCATTTAAACGGTGTTTTCGGCTGAGATTAAATTTCGCAGGTATGTTATATATGATGAAAAGATTATTTAACATTCTGGATTATATATGCCACTGCCCAAACTCTGTACAAAATTTTGAATAACGTGTTTCGTGTCTAGACAATTTTTAAGCCATTTTTTGACCAGAAGTAAAAATATGTGCAGTTTCTGAGGGGGAAAAAAACATTAAAAAATGTGACCGATGCCGAGGATTACCCATAAATAATGCTTTTTATTGACACAAAGACTATCTTTAGGATTCATATGCTAGCCCAAATCGGATTTTTAAAAAAATATTGGGTTGTTCGGAAAGTTTCTTCCGTTTGGGAAAACCAATTCGTACCGGAAAATTCTATCATTTAATTATTAGACATTAATTTCAATGTCTAATGTCAATTGACGGGCAAAATTTTCCGGTACGAATTGGTTTTCCCAAATGAAAGGAACTTTCCGAACATCCCAATATGAATTTGAAAGGGATGAAATAGACCAGTATCCTTATAAAAAAAAAATTCTGAAAATCGCGTTTCATCAATATTTTTGTAGAATTAGTAACTCTTTAAATCAGTAACTAGGTTACTTCTAATCTGTAAGTATCGTATTTTTACGGAATGAAATGGAGAAAGACGTTCAGAAATATTGGTTTCATCATGATTTGTGTGGAAATATTCGAGCAAAAGCAACTGACTTAAAACTTGGCACACATGTACTTTCAGGACTTACATGCTCGTAAAATCTTATTTATTATTTTTTTTATTTACATTTTAAAAGGATGAATTGTCCAGGGCTCCCAAATGGTTCGCCAACTGATTACCAATATTTTTTAACAGAAAATTTCTTAGTAGGTTTCTAAAACTTTTCTGCAAAAATTTACTTCCGAAGGTTGTTTCTGCAAAATTTACAAGAAAAATCTAAAAATAAAATTTTTCTAAGAAAATGCTGGTATTCAAAAAGCGGACCATTTGGGAGTCCTGATTGTTAAGTAAATCTTCTAAACTCGTTTCATCACGATTTATCTGGTAGCTATTATTAACATGCAGATGCTCACGAAGAATGGCTTTTAAAATATTCGAAATTTTAAGTGCTGAAATAAGCCGAAAACTTTTTAAAGTTATTATTCTTCTGAAACTATCAGTGCTAGAAACTTCAAATTTGACATAGAAGTTGTTTAACTCGTATATATTCTCTACGATGAATTAAAATTTTAATGTGGGAATAGTCTCCGTGAATGTTACCACACTATTAATAGCGATATAAAAGTCTGCTCTAGTTATAAATTGATTTAAATCCATGCCATTCTATAAGTGTTTAAAGAATTGAGTGGAAATTTTTTAAAGATATAATTTTGAAGCAGAGTTTCTATGGCAAATAATACTTATGCTTGTGTCAGATGACTTATTTAAGAAACACTTTCCTAATAAAACTACTTCTAACGTTAAGAAAAATAAATTAAATATAGAAAAAAAAACATACTTTCATTAAAATTCACAAAAAGTCAACTTATATTATAAAGCACAAATGTGTGCATCGCTCAATGATGTCATACTGACGCGGACAGCAATGTGGTGAAAATGGGTGAATTTTGAAACAATGGAGCTATTTTTTTTCAATTAAACAATCGTAATGTTATTTCTATGGGGGTAAATGCATTTTTTGTGCCGACGTTGACCCCCCCCCCCCCTTAGGGATCAAATTTATTAAATGAATGTCCAATTCATGTATTTTCCTCAGGTATACATATATATATATCCCAAATTTCAAAGCTCTACGTCAACAGGAAGTGGGTGAAAAATGAATCACAAGATTTGACTGTCACATACATACAGAAATGTAAAATAAAAGAAAGTGGGTAAAAATGTGGCTCAAATTAATTTCTTTTATTTATTAAATATTTAAATAAAAGGGGGAAAATGGGTTGAAAACAACAGCAATATATTTAATTCTCTCACAGTTTAATAATATGTATTATTTTCCCTCTTTCAATAAACTTTACAGAAATACTTATTTAAAAAAAAAAAAAAAAAAAAAAAAAATCATCTCTTTATATTTTCTAGATTTTACCGCTATGATTTACCGCTTTCCAAATTTTGAGTAAGGCTGTGGTTTTCACTTAGATAAGGATGAATCGTTAAAGATTAGAATTAGAAGATTAAACAGATTATTATTCATTAAAGTTAAATTACTATTATAAATTAAAAGCATCAAGTTTTGTCACTAAAAACCATTTTGAACCACGTTGCTATCAAAGTATTTGCATTTTTTTGACAAAGTCTTCAAGTTTGAGCTAAGGTCGACTTTTACAGGGCGTCCGAAACAATTTAAACTTGAAGATAAGTAATCAATGTAAGGTGCAAAAAAGTTTAAAATAAGGTAGGAAATATGCAGGGGGGAGGAAGGGGACAACGATTATATCAAATTAGAAAAGCTATGAGGTATTACAAGACGGTAACAGTAACATGGATGATAATAAACATGTGCGGTTAACCCCCAGTTATGTAATGCAGCTGACGGAAAATACATAGAGTATGCTTAGCCAATTCTTATTATTATTATTTTTTTTAATTTGTAAGTTTTAAAACTACACTGTCTCGTTACATGATTTCTGCCCGTGCAGCTTTTAATTTAGATACACTTGCGATGCATTTTTTTTCCTTTTTACACTTATTAATATTTAATTTTGTTCTAAAAATGCTATCGCCAATATGTGCACAGGACCATTTTCACTGATAAAGTAATATTTAAATGGTTCGAAAAGGTTTTATAAGTCAGCTTTCTTCCTTCATTTTTTAAATTTAATTTTAAATATATATAGGTATGCAGATTTTTAATGATTTTATTGCAGCAAAAAGGAAATTTTTTCTGACTGACAAATTTTGAATACAAGAGTCGCATAAAGAGTTATTGCGTAAATGTTTGAAAATTAACAAGATAATTATTTCATCGACAATATTATTTCAATATTATTATTTTTTACTTTATTTTAAACTTTTTTATAATTTACGTTATCTACTTATCTCCAGCAGGTAACAAATTAAAGTGCGTGTCAACTTTTATAATACACTAGCAAGCTACGCCCGCTAAGCTGGTCAATTTATCTTAACCAACCTTTAATCAAACAAAATATTGACATTTCATAGTTCACTTTTACATTTTAACAGAATAATAAGACTACTATATTTTGGGACTCGTGCTATAGCCAATATAAACGTCAGGACACGTCGCCCTTATCATTATCTTTTCGCTATGGTACTCCATTGTGAAATTTGGTAATATTTGAAATTCAATATTTGAAAAATGGCATAATCATTAGATTGGAAATTTATATTAAGAAATATACATTTTTTTACCTTTCAAACGCAGTTTGTTTAACAATTTTCTGACAAATACTTTTCGAGCTATTATTTTTTTTTCAGTAACTTCAAATGTTTCATTTTCCGAGATTAATCTGTGGCAAAGATTAGCGAAAAACCCAGTCGTCAGCAACACATAGCTTTATATTAAAGAGGATGTTGGAGAAGGGATTGTCACCATCACTTTTGAAATCGGTTCTGTAGTTCCAGAGATTCCATAGAAATTGTAATTTAGAATGATTTTAGAACGTTTTTCGCTCCTTTCACCCTTTTAAATTTCGATTTTTTTAAAATTTATTTTTAGAGAGCATTTACATCTTATAAGTAACTATCATGCCAAATTTCAAGTTTCTAGCTCCTTCGATATAATAAAAGTCGCAATTTACGAAATTTTTTTACTACTGCACCCCCCTGGGATTAGTGGCACCGACATAAAATATAGCCTATGTTGGAGCAGGAAGTGTCACCATCAATTTGCCACCATCACTTTTGAAATAGGTTCTATAGTTCCAGAGATTACATAGAAATTGTAATTTAGGATGTTTTTAGAACGCTTTTCGCTCATTTCAACCTTTTAAATTTCGATTTTTTTAAAATTTATTCTTAGTGAGCATTTACATCTTATAAGTTACTACAATGCCAAATTTCAAATTTCTAGCTCCTTTAGTATAAAAAAAAATGCAATTTTAAAACGTTTTTCGCTCATGCACCACCCTGGGATTAGTGGCACCAACGTAAAATACAGCCTATGTTGGAGCAGGGATTGCCATCAAAAATTTGCCACCATCACTTTTGAAAAGGGTTCGGTAGTTCCAGAGATTCCATAGAAATTGTAATTTAGAATGTTTTAAATACGCGTTTCGCTCATCTCACGCTTTTAAATTTCGAACTTTTTTAGAATTTTTTCTTAGAGAGAATTTACATCTTATAAATAACTACCATGCCAAATTTCAAATTTCTAGCTTCTTCAGTATAAAAAAAAATCGAAATTTTAGAACGTTTTTCGCTCTTTTACCCCTTTTTCCTGTAGCAGTGGCACCGATATAAAACATAGCCTATGTTACAGCAGAGACTGTTACCATCAATTTGCCACTATTACTTTTGAAAATGGTTCTGTAGTTCCAGAGATTCCATTGAAATTGTAATTTAGAATGTTTTTAGAACGCTTTTCGCTCATCTCACACCTTTTAAATTTCGAATTTTTTTAGAATTTGTTCTTAGAGAGCAATTACATCTTATAAGTAACTGCCATGCTAAATTTCATGTTTCTAACATCTTCAGTGTAAAAAAAAAAAAAAAAATTAAATTTTAGAACGTTTTTAACTCCTGCACCCCCCTGGGGGTAGTGGCACCGACATAAAATATAGCCTATGTTGGAGCAGGGACTGTCACCATCAATTTGCCACCATCACTTTTGAAAACGGTTCTGTAGTTCCAGATATTCCATAGAAATTGTAATTTAGAATGTTTTTAGAACGCTTTTCGCTCATCTCACCCTTTTAAATTTCGAATTTTATTAGAATTTGTTCTTAGAGAGCATTTACATCTTATAAGTAACTACCATGCCAAATTTCATGTTCCTATAACTCCTCCAGTATTAAAAAAAAAATCGAAATTTTTGAACGTTTTTCGCTTCTGCACCCCCCTGGAGGTAATGGCACTGACATAAAATATAGCCTATGTTGGAGCAGGGATTGTCACGATCAATTTGCCACCATCACTTTTGAAATCGCTTCAGTAGTTCCAGAGATTTCCCCCTACAAACAAACAAACAAAAAAAAAACAATCTTTACTGCTTTATAATATTAGTAGAGATAGACAGACACACTGTATACCGTCCAATATATATTATATTCATTACACACAAATGTTTGTAAAATTAATTTGGTGCAACAATGTGTGAAGGAAAAGCATGTCTAGCGTTTTTTTTTTAATCGAAAATATAATTTCGTTCAGTTTAAACACATACCAAGCAATAATTATCTATAAATGGTAACGTATTCATTCGAATTATTTTGAGTGGTCATGTATAGAAATTAATGATCATATGCTCATCACATAACACACTAAAATTTAAACCAGCTGCAAAACGCATTTCAAGAAATATCCGGCCATGACGGTAGTGTATTTGGATAATTTTTTTGTGGCCCTGTATACGAATATCATTTACGTATCACTTAGCAGATGGATATTTTCTTCAGCTGAAAAATACAAAATATAACCGAAAACACGTTTCGAGCAACTGAACCCACGTCTGACAATGTGTCCGGATTCTTTGGCCTGGTAAAATAACTATAAATGTTTCGTGCACCGTTTTCCATGCATTGCAAACAATTACTGTTCATGGTGTTTTGGTGTTTCGAAGTATTTTTTAACGTCCCTGTAAACGAACGATAAATGCTATTTTTGATAGGGAATATGTTGAAACGAATTTCAATACCATATGGCATTACTTCCTTTATGTGTATTTCAAACAATCTCTGCGTCCGCTCAGTAAACAGTAATATGAAAGAACTCTTTTTTGATCACTCGTAAACGAAATACTGATGCTATACACATAATTCAGAATAGTGATAAGGCTACATTGAAAAAATATACATAAAATTTTGTCGAAATTCAAGCAAACTTTTGGAAGTTATACAAGTAGAATGCGAACAGATGGAGACAGACAAGCGATCTGACACCGTAAACACTTTCCATGTTGTTGAAAAGTATTAAAAATCAATGGCTTATTTCTTAAAATTGTTGATTTGTTGGTGTGCTCATAATTTAAAAAAATTAATAAGTTTGAAAAAATGGCTTCCTCTCTCATCTCTAGCGTCCCCCTTGAAAATAAAAAGTAAGGGGACGCTCGACATAAAATAAAAAAGTGAGGGGACGCCGTGCCCCCGCGTCCCCCCTCGACTACACCACTGGCAGTTGCAAAAGGCTGATTGTTTTTCTATCCAGATAGATGGTTCCGTTGATAAATATGGAGTTGATAATAAATTTGTTACAGCACGATTTATTACAGAAGAATAAGAAATGAAATCAGTTTTTCTAGGAGAATGTAAATTGAGTAAGCGAGTAGCAGAAGGCCTCATGGATTCTGTCAAAATCGTATTTGAGAACTTGGGCATCTCCAACAGGATAGATGCTTTCTTAAAAGCAAGAAGACCAACAGAGGTTGTTAGTGCAGCCCGCCTTGATGTTGGGAACCTTCTTGGTAAAGACAAAATTGCCGATTTTACCGATGATGTGGTTGCTTTTTACGCGGCTGAAAAACTGCCTCCTCCATCAGATATGACCTCATCAACAGCAAGACTCTATCATTACTTTAAAGCGTCTCAACCCCACTCAGGTTTTAACAAATTGGTACAATCATATGTTTATTTAACACCTCACAGCGCTGGCCCATACATACAACGCTTAAATCTAAAAAACAGTCGGGACTATCAAAAGAAGCATTAAACTCAAGAACATTTATTGCTCTTAATGGAATTGGAACAGCTTTTTATGATCCAAGACCTGCTGTTGCAAGGTTCCTAGAAAGCAAAGAAAGAAAGAGAAAACTTCCAGACAAAGAATTCTAACAAACACAAGAGTTTGTCAACAAATTCTTTGCAATTGATAATAACTTGTAAGAAAAAATTTAAAGATTTTAACTATTATTGTAACATTTTAAAACCATTATAAAAATATTAAAAATTTTAACTCATTAAAATATAAATAACGAATCGATCTCTTGTTTAATTGAATTATTTCAATAAGAAAGTCCTTTGTATAAAAAATTTAAACTATTGTAAATATTTCTGTAGTATTTTGGAAATATTTTACAGTTAGAATTTGATTCTTTTAAACATGAAGAGTAAAATCGATTTCCTTGTTTAGTTCTACTCTTTTCAAAATACAGTAATTTCTGAAAGGCTAAAGATGTTTAAATACTTTAATTATTGTTCATTTGGCATTTTGGAAACATGTTATAAAATTTAACATGGTATTTTTTTATTTAATATTTTTAAACAGCAAGAGGAAAATCTTTTTGATTAGTTCCACTTTGAGTCTAAAACTATAGTTACGAGAAATTAAAAACAAATATTTAATGATTCAGATCAAATTTGCTTTTCAATTTAATAATTTATTCCAGGCTCCAAATACCAAATTGGTAGATGTAATACTGTTATGTACAAAAGTCAAGTGTAGAAACAGTAAAAGGTAAGCAGCATTTTAACATAATTTTAGCGATAAATTTCATACATAAATTTTTAATTAGATACAGAAATTTGGTAGGTTGAATGTTATGTTTGACTATATATATGACTAACATAACAATGGTTAACAATTAGTATGAACTGTGAATGTAGACTTTCTTTAATGCTACCTAGCTATAAATGAACGGGTTTACATGATTCAATGAAAACATCATTATTTACTTACCAGGTACAGAAGAAGTAAAATAGACAGAATTAATAAAACAGAATTATAAAAATCGATATTCTAATTATTTGGTTTGCAGTTATCAGGGGGGGGGGGGGCGGGTTGAATTTAAAGATATATGCTTGGGACAACAGATCAAACCTATTGTCGCCCAGTGAAAATTCCTTAAAATATGCTCTGGTCACTGTAGGTGCAAGATTTTCTTTTATGACAGTTGCATAGCCAAGGATGGGGTCGTGAAGTCCCCACACCCTGAATAAGAAACTTCTACTGAATCATGCAAAAACAGTAAAAGCTTTGAATATGGAATTGCAAAGGAGCAAAAAAAATTCAGTTTTAGACAATTTTCTATATTAGCAGCTATTCCTTTCGCCTGAAACATGGAAGTTTTCTGTTTAAGACAGGATTCAGTTATACTCATAGACAGGTTTCGTTTTCATAGATATCCTTTGTTAACACATCCACTCTTTAATACACCTTTGGAGAGCATTACAGTAAAACTTGTGAATACGTAACCTGTCTATAACAGAATGTCTTTTCAAACGGAAAAAAAAAATCAACTTTGGACTAAAAAATACCATACGATTATACTTGCTAAGATGGAGACCTGTCTAAAATGGAACCATTTTTCCAATCCCTTTCGACTCCTTCTTTGAGAGATTTTACTGTTTGACAGTAAAACCTTTGAAAACTGAATTCACTATTAAATAGAATCCCGATGATGAAAGGATTATACAAGTATAGCAGCTAAGACGGAATTTGCTTCCGATTTTCAACAATTCTATTTCATAGATTTTACTGTAACTAGATAAAGCATAAAACTTCTTCAACACTGACTTTGATGTTGCCAACACGTACTGAAAAAGACCAGGGATGCTATTTTAAAACTTTCTTGAGAAAGGTGGTTGCAAAGATTTTTTTTAAAACTTATTCAAGTATAGTTAAAATATTATCTACAAAAAAAAAAAAAAAAACAAAAAAAAAAAAAAACATATTAAGGCATGTTTTATACATTTATGAAAATAATCAGATAACATTACAGATTTAATGGAAGCAATTTAACTATGTTTACTTGAAAGAAAAGTACCATAATACGAGATTTTCCATTTTTGTTTCTTTTCTTAAGACTTTAAATTAAATGTTTATTTTTTCGAGAAATAATACCACAATTTCAGTATTAATATTTAAAGTTGGAGAGCAGCCGTGACAGTCTTACAGTGCAGCCAACATAATGTTATAATCAAATTTTAAACTCTTCTTTTGTAAAATTTTAGTTTTTCGTGTTGTGACAGTCTTCTTCCAAGTGAGCAATATAAATATGTACAGTATAATTATAACAATTATATGTCAAATACAATGTTTAATATAGTTTCAGATGAATAGAATGCCATTATGATAAGAAATCTGTTGTTAATAAAACATTTGCACTTTGGTAAGTAATTCATAAATAAAAAAATAAAAGAAACCTGTAGCAATTAATCCAATAAAGGAAAATGACGAGGACACATTTTTGCAAAATTATCTGCAAGTTTATCAAGACTAAAAGATTTTACTCATTTCTTTTCCACAGACATTAACAGTAATTACTATTTAATCTTTCATTGCTGATTGTCAATCTGATGTATATTTTCACATGTTTTAAAACTGAAAAAAATCATTCATTTGATGCTGTACTAATTGGGAGAGTTAAAGAGACTTTTATTACTTCAGAAAAGGCTGTTGGAAGTTTCTCAAAGATATTGAGTGCAGGTAGTAAATCATTTTCTCCTTTGGAAAGTGCATCCATCACGTATTTTTTGGCAGTTCTTAATTGGGATAAAAGGTAAATCTTGTCAAAGTAATTATGATAAAGCTCTAAAAATGTGATTTTTTTTCAGGTTCTAAGAAAAATTAATTTTCATGATCCAACGCTTACAAAAGTTTTTGATTGGCTAGTAAACCTTTTGTCGAATTTATTCAGCTAGAATTCTGTCAGCAAGAATAAAATATCTTCTTTTCATTTTGGTTTCAAAAGAAAAATTCTGTCTTGTTGAGGTATACTTGACATAAAAAGAAAAAAAGCCTGTAGTTTTGACAGGATTTTTTTCTTTCTTTCAACATATGCTGAATCCTGGAAACTAACATTATGTCAGTGAACAAAATCCTGGGATTTTTTGAAAAGTTTGCTCCATTCTTCTTCAGAACAAGCATTATTTAACTCATCTCTCACAATAGATATGACTTGCTGCTTTTGATAAATTTGGGTTTTCTGATTGTAGTTGTTCTGAAAGATTACATGCTAAACCTAAAATGTTTTCGAGTATGTACAGATACACAATATATATACATGCTTCCAATTTTGTCTTTAAGCCAATAGCTTCAGCAGATGCTTTAATGTGAGAATCGGAAATTAAATCCAAAACCATAACAATAGCTTCATATGTATTTGTAATCTTCATGAGAGAACAGTGCCAATAAAACCAACAAGTCACTGTGTTTCGTTTTAGAGTAAAATAGTCTGGAATCAAAGTTCTTTTTGACATTCAATGAACAACATATATAGGATTGCTATTGCATATAAAATTATACAAGTTCTGTATAATATAAAAGAATTATTTTAAATCCAGTATTTTGCTTACTGTGTCAATAAGAACAAAGTCTATGAGCATAACAATGAATAAAGCATGAATTTAGTGCCACTTCTTTTATTTTAGCCCCATTAGCCTATCCATTCATAATGCTTGCTTCATCATAGCACTGTCCCACACAAAAATTAAAATCAAGGCTATAGCTTGTCAATAATTCAATTATAAATTTTCTCAATGATTCAGCACTTAAATATCACATATGATATGCACCCACAGCACATTCTCTAATGCAACCGTTATGAACATATCTAAGAATTAACTACATTTGCTTCTTTTTAGAGCAATCTTTCATTTCGTCCACTAATAGTGAAAAATTCCCTGCTTACTTTACTTCAGATATTATTGTATCCTTAATTTTTTTTATCCAAAAACTGTTTTTATATCATTTTGATATTCATGTGATGTATAATGACCTTAGAGCCGTGACATTTTGGCTTTCAAATTGTCATTTTCTTCAGACATTGTTTCAAGAAGTTCAATGAAATTCTCTTTGTTGTTGCTTTCCGACGACTCACTACGTCCTAAGTGACAATCCCAGTCGTCCTAAGAAACTAGCAACTCTGAATAATATTTTGATGTGCTTGCGGTTTTCTGTAATTTCTTTCAATCTTGTGGTGCACAGCTCAGAAGCAATAGATAAAGTTTTATTATCAGATATCCTTTTAAAATTACCCCAGGCACTCATCGATGATAAATGTCTCTCACTTTGATATTGTTGGAAGATCAAGGTTCCATTTTTAAAATCATTTGTCAATAAATGTTCGACATCCCATTTTCTCACCTTTCAGCAAAATGTTTTCTGAAGAATTTCGGCAAGTGAAACAAACTATCTTCCCATTCTAAATATTCAATCCATTCATGTTGCTTATACCAATTCAGAGAAAATCTGCACCCATTTGTTAAAGGATAGTTGATGGATGATTTCAAGTACTGGTTCTAAAGGTGAATCAGTTTTTATTTTTCTTAAATGAGGTTTATTTAGCACCGGTTCTATATTTTGTGAACCTTCTTGATTTTCCAATAACCTGGAATTGGTGGCTGAACTTTGACCAAAAGTTTCGTTTTCGTACACTTCAATTTCTCTGACATTTAAATCAATTTCTTTATATTTGGATTTCTCAAAAGAAAAAAAAAATCTAACAGTTTTTGATTTTTTTGTTGTATTATCTTTAAACTTTTAAGGACAGCAAAACACTAAGTTCTAAGTACCCTTGGAATAAAGATCTATTCAGTTTCAACTTCATCATCACAGAAAAACATTGCTGTGAATAATAAATGCTTTGGTAAGTTTTATCCCCCTCATACTACCCTAAATTATAATCCTATTATCCTGATTGGCTATGCATGAAATTTTCAGTGCTAGCAGAATTTATCGCTGCGGATTTATCTGCCAGTTAAAATGAATTTATATAAATATTTAAACTATGGTTTATTTTTAAAGGTATAATAAAGGTAATATATAGATATATGCAGGTCCAGATTTTCCCTAACGCCTAATATTAAATATTTTTTCTTAAAATAAGTATAAATTGCAATTACAAAAATGTCATAATATATAAATATAACATTAAAGTAAAAGATAATTACTTTTTCATTGAGTAAGCATGATGCAGACAGACAGTCTGGTGGCTTTGGAGATAACTGTGTGATGTAAAACGCTTTTGTTTTTCAGGAAAAAATTTTGAATAATAAAGCTTGCAAACTGCTTTTATCCTCAGAAATCAATAATGAATTTGTATCTTTCGACCATTTCATTTTATATTCTAACTAGCTGAACTGCCCAGCGTTGCCCGAGCCAGTGATAAAACCGTAAATAAATCCCAAATTTATATTATTTTATGTATTTTCAACGATTTTGAATGAATTTATATCTTTAATGACAAAATCGTAAAAAAAAAACATTTACTTCTTTTTTCAAGTAGCATCGTTATACAGTTAAAAAAAAATAGCTTTTGTGGTCCAAACCCTTTGAAATTTTCAATGGTCATAAATATAACGGTTTTACAGCTTGTGTAAAAATTACGTCAGAAATATTGTTACATGGTTGTAAAATAAATGTTTTATTTTCGCGTCAGGTCCGTTAACATAAAAAAAAAAATAGTATTCGTTGAATACAAAACATTTAGTAACTTTTAGCGTAAGAATTTTTTTTTTCTCGTGAGGTGCAAAATGACCTGCGTTCGCCGGTGTTTTTGAAAGGGTTAAAATCCGTATTTAAAAAAAATAATTATACCGTCTATCAGAAGAAGGTTTCAGCTCTAAAAGCATGTGTTTGATTTGTCTGTATCTCTAAAAATGTACTATCGAGGGGCGTTGGCATAAGGGAGAAAACAAGCCCGGGAAAACGACCCTTTTTCAAAAATGTTTTTCAAAGGGTTAACATAATTATTTTTTTTAAATTGATTACTGCATTGGAGACATAAGAGTGAGATCTTTCAGAATATATTTTTCGTTTTTACATAAACCAAACGGTTTAGTCGAAAGAATTTAAAACAGAATTGCAAAATAAACACATTCTTCATGTAAATGGTTCTTCATTCTCGTACATCTTCGTTCTCTGTGATAAATCGGGTTCTGGGCATGCGCACGTTCTGAAAGCCGACTCGCAAAAAATAGATGAGTTATTGATCAGTTTTTAACTAATATTTTTGTTAATTTTCAAAGAAATAAAATTCTGAGTGCACCAGGCCAGACTTTGGACTATCCACACCTAAATTTTCGGACTTCTAGGTGAGCTAGATTTTGCTAGCCATTGCAGACAGACAAACACACACACAGAGTAAACACACACACAGAGCAAAATTTTCTTTTATTAGTATAGATATTATATTCTAATATGCTGAAAAAAATATTTCTTAACTTTTCATTCATATTTGCGGATTTTAATCAGTTGCGGATTAAATTCAAATAGAATTTTCAAGTTGTGCAGGATTTTAATAAAGTGTTATTTTAATTAAAAAAAACTACAAAGGGGAGAAACAATCCCTTGAAGTTTTGTTTTTTTTAAATTTTCCCTTAAAAATTACTCACTTTTTATGTGATTGATGAAATTCAGTTATGGTGGTGAATTGGATAGTGCTTAAAGTGTCAAATTAATGCTAATGTTTCTATTTTAATTAAATTTGGCAAGTTATTTAAGCTTTTGTATAACTACTGAAAAATTTACATATTAATGAGTACTTTGTATTATTTAAGATGGGCTCTCAAAAATATTTTTTTTTTCTCAACAACGCGAATTTTTTTGACAAATGAATGGACTTATCTTTAAACACAAAAGCATGAAATTGACAGGCATGATTATTGAAGGGATTTGGAATCGAATAGCGTTTTAAATTTTCAATAAATGTATCGCAGCTTGAGTTATATGCGATTGCTGTCTCATAACAGCCTACCTCGAACTGTAGTGTCTGGAAATTCGCACAAACTTTGACAGCATTTTCTGAAAGGTCTTTCACCTTTATCGAAAAATGGGAAATGCTATTATATTTTATAAAATAAGATCGCTAACCAATTTCATGCACCTAAGATTAACATTGGCTTTGTGAATATATTAGAAAGTTAAGAGTAGTAATATTTTACATTATTTGGCATATTTTGAGGCTATTTTACTCTGAATTATGCGATTACGTGTCTTTTGTCATCATGCCTTTAATATCACAACTGATCTTGCACGTTTCCTTTCACATTTTTTTTCTTTTACTTGTAATGGAGGCTACACTCAGAAATGTCAAATTCTTTGGGGGGGATCCAAATGGCGCCCCTGTTTAAAATACCTGCCTTTCACTAATTTCATTTAAAATACTAAAAAGAAAAATAAATAAGAAGAAATAATACCATAAGTCAACATATTTTATTTAAACATTAAAGAATTGTTTCTGATTTATACATGCGAAATATAAAAATTGCTATTTATGATTTTTAAAAATGTGGCGATATTTGCACCAAATATGTAGTACTAATAAGTTATTACAAATTTTTTTCTTTCAAATAGAAAAAAATCCAGATTTTTTTTTCCAGTTTGATTAAATTGAAATATGCTTTATTGTACTCTAATATTAGTGTGTGCGTAATTTTTTTGCTCCATGTGTTCTAATCCAGCAGAGGTCTATGAGGATTTTTATCTATTTTTTTAATATAATTTAGAAACGGTTTGAAATTTATTCTTGGTAATATGTCACAATCCATGTCACCCTCATAAGGTACCTTCTGTGAAAATTAGAATGAAATACGTCAAATATTTTTTTAGTCATACTTGACGAAGAAAACCAATAGCATAGAGGTAGTGCACCTGTCTATCACACTACTGGTGACCAGTTCGATTCTGGCTTCTGGGCAAGGTTTATTCAACCTTTTATCTATTTGGGGTCAATAAAATGAGTACCAAGCTAACTTGGGAACTAAACACTGACGGCTCCGCATTAGGCTGACCGGGATATATGCTGCATAGCACATCAGGATCCATGGTCAAGAAATCAGGGCTGGGGACTGTAGGCCAGAATCCTTAACAGATTGTTGCGCCGCAGATTTAATTTAGTTTATATTGTGCTGTCCTCTGAAAAAAAAAACATTTTTTGAAATTTTCTCTATATAAAGTCTAAAAAAGAATTTATAAAAATTGAACAGGGCTAAATTTTTACAGCTTGTTTTGACTAAGATTTTAAAGTTGAGCATTTTCCATTTTATCACTTTATTACAAAATGACAACCAATTATACAAGACTTTAAAAAAACCCTCACTTTTCTAAAAAATGACCCATGTTACCTGAAAACAACCCACACCTGACATAATCAGCTGAAAATGAAACATTTTATTACATATTAATGGTTTAACATATAAAAAATTATGTAGATCATTCTAAAATTCTATTATAAAAAGAAAATCTGTAAAAATGAAGCTCATGTTTTGCCAAAGTTCTACAATTGTTAATTTAAATTATTTTAAAACTAATTTTTATTATTCTAAATGGTGCATAAAAACAAAAAAAAATGACTTTAGTAAAATATTTGGTGTAGTATTAGGGTGGTTTTTTTTTAGGAAACATTTCACTGTGGTTTTTTTTTTTTAGAGGATAGCACAATACTACTTGATGAAAGGTTTTAATATATCCCATAGCTATATCTGCCCCCAAAGTAATATTGCATTATGTATGAGTCCTCACTTAGCTCAGACAAATATGGAAAAAAATTGCTTGTGTAGATGAAACAATGAATAGGTTGCCAGAAAACATCCGTAAATTCTCTCACCAAGGTCATTTTCTTTATCTTGCCATGGCTCATATACTGGAAACGTACCATAAATATAATTGCATTCAATAATAAAATATTTTATGTTAATAATAATATATTACAATGTTTCATAACAAATTCATAAACTAATTTTTCATAACAATTTTTTATAATGTTTCACAAGAATAACAACTTTTTAATGTTACGCCTTATATTATAGGCCATATTTCTGCAATTTCTTCGAATAAATTATCAGGAACATAATTTTCTCTAGATATTTCTCTCCACATTAAATTCTGTAAGGTAGGATTCAAGGTGATGGCGAGCTGTGCCTCATTGTATTTTATTGCACCACTCAGCAGAACACCACATTCTTTCAACATGTTATGTATGAATGAGCTTGAACACCCTTTATTAGATCAACAAAATTGTACATGATTCACAGTAAGGGGCTGTCCATAAATGATGTCACACATTTTTTCAATATTTTTGACCCCCCTCTCCCCCTTTGTCACACTTCACCATACCTCTTCCCACCCTCTTGCCACATGTCACACTATATTACATAAACATATACTTGCAGTTCACAAACAAAGCACTACCTTATAGATCATATTTCATATTTTATTTTTAAACTTTAACTATGTGTTTTAATGATATTTGTGAGCATAACAGTAAAAATGATTCGTGGACTTATTTTGTATGAAATAAGATTAAGATTTACAACAAAAAATATAATTAATATACAATAGTAATAAAATATTAATATGAAGGAGCATTTTTTTTTTTTTTTAAGAAAGGAATATAAGTAAAAACAAATCACATGAAAGTTGTTTTAGCCCCGATTAAAAAATACCCTCAAATTCTGGTAATTTCAAATTAACTTCAAAATTTAATCTGCTGATTTTAAATGATTTTATTTAAAATCAAAATGTGTGATGTCACACTTCTTCTTACCCCTCCCACCCCCTTGTCACAATTTCATGAACCCCCTCCCTCCCCTCCAAGCGTGACATCATTTATGGACGGCCCCTAAAGTGCTTATATAACCAGCCTTTTGAAGCTCCTCTGAATTGTACTCTTTCGAGCAGTCAGTGTAGAATGTTGATCCATCTTTTACATGTTCACTAATATTTTGCATGAATGTACTATTTGAGATTTGAAGGAGGAAGCATTCATCATTTTCCTGGCATATGCCTCCAAAAATCGACTGTTTTGGAAGTATCATGCTTCTGTTTTTTTTTCGACATTACAAGCTTTCATTGGTCTCAACAATTTTATTGGCACCACCAATTTGCCTATTAAATCCTTGTTTTCGGTGTAGGGAACAAACACACTTCTCTCATTCTCATGTAAACCCATATATAGTTGATTTTTACACCATTTTATGGATGTTAATTCATCTATCCAACCATACATAAACCTTAGAGTAGTTTCAAACGGTATTGTTGAACCATTAAATCAATTTCCAACACGGAGGCTTTTTTTCTTTACTTTTTATGTTGCATCTCCATATAGCTTCATCATTAGTAACATACAGATTCCTATTATAGTCACATAATAAAAGAAAAAATTACAAAAATTCAACAAAAAAATCTTTTAGAGTTGGCGTTAAAAAAAAATCTCTTTGAACTATTCTCAGTTCTTCTTCAGAGTATGTTTGTAATGATAGGCCTTCAGATTGCAACATGAGGCTGTACACAAATTATACACTATTTTTCTTTATTATACATTTCACATTGGGCCACTGCATTGTGATGCACAGTTTTCTTGTTTCGATGAATTATTCCTGACATGTGTACCCTTTCTAGAGTGTTCATTCACATCACTATAACTTTTTTTAATGCTGTTTCATTCATCAAAAATTATTCACTTATCTTAAGGCAGTGTTTTCAGTTTTGCAAGTGTTTTCAGTTTTACAAGTGTTTTCAGTAACTGGCTTAGGATATCCAAATGAAATATTAAAGTCTCTTTGAATAACTCCACGAAATGACTCATAAGACACTTTATATTCAGGGTTTTGAGCTGTATACATGCGATGCAACTTTGCAATATTCAACTCTTCAGGCAAGTAAATTTGTTCTGAATCCTCGATTGAGTAATCGGAATTGCAATATATTAGTGAATTGATGAAATCTTTAACTGAATCCACTATATCATCAGCAAGTTTGTGGGGCCTATTTGCATGTTTTCCACGCATATCAACCGGTGGCTGATCAGTTGAAACTAAAGCATTCTGGATAAACTGAATGCGTCGTGGCGTAATACCATGTAATGAGATAAATGCTTTGAAACACACTGTAACATCCTGGGCAACTTCACTGTTTAGCACACGTACTCGATAAGCATAAGATGCTGAATTAGCCCTTGCATGATCCTCGTCATTTCGGGGCCGTCTGCGCTTCACTAGATAAACAGTGATAAGACTACTTAAGTAGATATTTTGCTCATTGTAATTTCCTATTTTATTAAATTCGCGTATAATTCTAAATCGTTCACTTTCAGGAATAATATCAAAACATTGATAACGCTTACACTTACAGTCTTTGCCTATCTCGTGTGTTGAAGCACGCAAACACTTCATTGTGTCCCTCATTCTTCCGATTCCTTTTCGTTTTTCAGTCGGTTTTTTCCCGTTTTCTTTATTAGAGCTCGTGGAATATTTGCTGTCCATTGTCAATGCACAATCCATAATTTGAGTTTGAAGTTTGAAGTTTGAAGGGGGGGAGGGTTTGGGACATATAGCTGCACGGCTGTCGTCCCGAATGATCCACAACTAGTGTAATCACCAAAGCAAAACCAACAACACTAAACCATTAAAACCGGTCAATGCTATGAAGGAACAACAAAGCTGAAACACGAAAGTCTTTAGACGCGCAAAACTTGCTCACAAAACACACAAAAGAACTAAAACCACCACTGTTCAACACCCTACAATCCCAGCAACTACTGCGATGAGACTGATACTTCAAGCAATTAAACAAAATGTGATCCAAGGAGTCTATACAACCACACATACTACAACGGCCATCCGGAATCAAGTGAAACCGTGCTAAAACCTCAGGGGTAATCAACATCCGACAGAGAAGCCGGGAAATCAACACGTCCTCCCGTCTGTTCCGAGCCCATGACGAGGTGAGTCTAACCGAGGGAATATTCCCATGCGAGACACTGTATTTGGATGCATTGTAATCTTGATCGAACTGACTTGCCGCTTCCCGTTTGTGAACGCTGATCATATCCTCAGGGGAAATCCAGTCAACCAGAACATCTGAATAAGTGACGCCTTTAGCCAAACTATCTGCTTTTTCATTTAAAGGGACACCCCGGTGACCCGGAACCCAAAGGAAGATAATATTCGAGAGAAATTGAGCGGAACGAATGATTTTGTTATGAAGCCAAAGGATGACCATAGGAGATTTTAGAGTTATGGACTGAAGAGCAGACAGCACGGACAAGCTGTCAGACAGAATGAGGACACGTGACGACGGGTGAGCCAGTTCGTCCAGCGCAATCCCAATTGCAAGGGCCTCCGCAGTGAAGATGGAATTCACATGGTGGACTTTATAAGCAAACTGATTCTTTGAATTGCAGCCAGCTATAGAGGTGAGGAAAATGGTCTTCGAAGCATCGGTTGCGATGATGTTCCATTCATTGTAATCTTGGATGAACTCAGCAAAATATGGAGCGATCATGGCCGTATCAAGATCTTTATTTTGGAACGGGAACCCCGCAGTGAGGACCCTGAAAGCTTCAACATCCTGGGGTAATGGGACTTGGAACCGAAGAAGATGATCTGGAGTAATCCTTAATTTTGTCAGCATCTCAGAAACATTGGGTAAATCTTCAACAAAAAGGTCTAGACCATCCGCCCGAATGTCCCAGAGGGGGGACCAACTACCCAAAGAAAGATGTTTAACCCAGAAGTTGAACGCCAAAGCTTTGATCCTGTCTGCAAGTGGGGCAGCACCGGCATGTCTTCTTAGCACCATGTTTGGAGTCCATTTCGGTAGACCCAACGCAATTCTAAGGGCACTGGTTTGGAGAACTTCTAGCTTACGAAAAAGAGAGACGCCTGCTGAGCTGAGAATCGTTGCTCCATATTCTATCACACTTCGAATGGAAGAGAAAACTAAAGTTAGAAGGTGATGGGAGCGTGCGCCATACCGTTTGTGTGCCAGAGACTTGAGAATGTTTATTCTGGTGAAGACTTTTCCCCGGAGGTACTCGATGTGCTTCCGGAAACCTCCACGCCGTGCGATATAGAAACCGAGGAACTTGATCTCCGTACACCACACGATTAATCCACCGTTGACACTGAAGTCGAAGTAGCATTCCGCGGGGCGTCTGGACAAGTTGATAGCATGGCATTTATCCGGCCGGATGGAAAGCTTCCAGTGTGTGCACCACTGAGCAACTAGTCGGAGCGCTTCTTGTAGCTTGATACGGCAACTCTCCAGAGAGCAGTTGTCACAGTAGAGGAAAATGTCATCTGCATAAATTAAGTATTTCACTCCAAGACCCTCAAGTACCTCGAAAAAATCAGCCAGAAAAATAGTAAACAGGATAGGGCTCAGCACCGCTCCCTGAGGGACACCTCTATTGACATACCTGAGTGACGATGTGACATTCCTCCAGGCCACCTTGATGGACCTCCCAGAGAGGAAGCGATGGAGCCAGCGTAAGATGGGACCAGTAATGCCAACTTGGGCGCATTTGTAAATAAGTCCGTCCACGTAGACAGAGTCATAAGCAGCTTGAAGGTCTAGAGATATGCCCAAAATATATTTTTTCTCTTTCCTTGCCATTATGAGGTCCTGATGGAGCCGGGTAAGTGTGGCCTGACTATCTCTGAAGGGTAGGAAGCCAAGATGTCTACGGTCCAAGGTATTATTCGCGAGGAGGTGATAATTGATACGGGTAGCTATCATCCGTTCACAAATTTTACAGGCCACAGAAGTAAGTGCAATGGGCCGGTAGGAGGCAGCCAATTTCTTAGTTCTGCCGGGTTTGAGGATTGGCAGGATGATCGCCGTGGTCCAGGATGATGGGATGTCCCCCGTGAGCCATATGTCATTATACAATTGAAGCAAGACTCCAAGCGAGTGATCGTTGAGGCCTTTAAATAATGCAGCACTAATCTTGTCCTCTCCTGGAGTCGAGGTTTTCGTTCGGCGGATAGCATCTTTTAACTCAGTGATATCGAAAGGATTGTTGAGCTGAGGACTGGTTACAATGCCATATGTGATGGGAATGGATTCATGATCCCCCTCCCCAGTGAAAACATTAGCGAACGTCTCCGCTTGGAAAGCCGCATCAGCGCTAAAAATGTCCCCTACTTGAAGAACAAGGTGTGTATCGATGGGAGTGCTGGATCGATTTCGGATCTTGCGGAATACCTTGTGCAGAATCTTGGGATCCCTTGCATCAGTACAGATTAAGTCCCAGAATCGCTGCTTGGACTCTTTGATGACTTTCCTGAGCTTGGCAGACACTCGCTTGTATTTGATCCAGTACTCACTGGAAATCAAACCCCGGGCTTTCTTTAGAAAAAAGTTCTTTTGCTTGTGAAGATTGCTGCATCGCGCATTCCACCAGGCAGGAAGGCATTTGTTACGCCTAGCGCGGGAAAAGCTGTGATTTTGCATCGCACCTTGAACCAACTGAGAAAAGGAGTCATAATCCATGGAGGAAACCCGTTGCAGTCTGTCATTGGCGCACCCACGGGGGGGGCTAAGGGGGCTGAAGCCCCTCCCAGACACTGAAACTTAATAATGAAGTAACAATATAAAGTTTTCTATAAAATTATAAAAAGTTTTTTTTTTTTTTTTTTTTTTTTTTTTTTTTTTTTTTTTTTTTTTTAAAAAGGTCTTTAGAAAAGGTTCAAAGCTTTTGTATCTCATTTCATCTTTATTCTCAATTTTTTTTGCCGTTTGCGACATACTTTAAGCGTAAAGATTTTGTAAGCATAAAGATACGTTAAGCGTAAAGACTCTGATTCTCTCAGTTCTGAGTACACATCCATCATCCATACTTTTAGCACGGTCAAGCGAATTGAAGTCCAAACGAGTGTGGTATTTCGTCTACATTGTACATCTGTGTAATGGACAATACGACCCATTGAAGGTCGATAAACGATTGGCACTATCCATTTTGCAAAACACTGAATTGGGGTGCTGGAGAAATAGCAGCCCCACACTAAAAACCTTTTATTACTTTAGTACAAATGAGGTACAAACGAAAAGATTGTTGGTACAAACGAGGTATAAACGATTGGCCCTATCCATTTTGTAAAACATTGAAGTGGGGAGGGGGGGGGGGCTGGAGAAATGTCAGCCCCACACTAAAATCTTTTTATTACTCTAGTACAAATGAGGTACAAACGAAAAGATTGTTGGTACAAACGAGGTATAAACGATTGGCACTATCCATTTCGTAAAACATTGAGTTGGGGAGCTGCCTTTTCTCCAGCCCCCCCCCCCCCTACTAAAAACCTTTTATCACCCTAGTACAAATGAGGTACAAACGAAATGATTGTTGGTACAAACGGGTACAAACGATTGGCCCTATCCATTTTGTAAAACATTCAAGTGGGGGGGGGGGGGGTGGAGAAATGGCAGCCCCACACTAAAATCTTTTTATTACTCTAGTACAAATGAGGTGCAAACGAAAAGATTGTTGGTACAAACGGGGTATAAATGATTGGCACTATCCATTTTCTAAAACATTGAAGTTGGGGGGACTGGAGAAGCGGCAGCCCTACACTAAAAATCTTTTATTACTCTAGTACAAATGAGGTACAAACGAGGTATAAACGTCTGGCACTACCCGTTTTGTAAAACATTGAGTGGGTGGGGGGGGGGACTGGCCGTTTCTCCAGCCCCCCCCCCCCACACACACACTAAACACCTTTTATTACTCTAGTACAAACGAGGTATAAACGATTGGTAATATTTTTGAAAAAAAATGTGAGTGGGGGGGGGGGGCGAAATGCACCTCTATTTTATTAGTACTTCTGGTTATACACATTTTTTTTTAGCATCATTTGTGTTAAAACATTTAACTCAACGTATAAAAAATAGACATAGTTTTAAATTTTATATTTGGAGGATTTATATCATCAAAGCTCGAGAAAATCATCTAAGATTAGAATAATTCACCAGCACTTCATCACTAAAATGGTAAGCATACATATTAATTTCTTTCTAAGGATAATTACACTAGTATATTCGTAAGCATAAAGTTTCAAATTTATTAATAGCCAAGAGAGGGCATATCCCGTGGTCTGCTCCTCCCTCCTGTGCCAAACAAAGTACTAATTTACTGAATCTTGGACACAAACAAAAATAAAAAATGCTAAGACAAAATTGAAATGAATCGATGAAGAATTCCATTTTATACAGGTTTTTGCTTTACCAGGTAAACTTTCAAGGTGTTTCTTTTGCTGAGACCATGGAATGTTTGCGATCAAGACAATATTACGTTATAGACAAGTTTCATTTACACAAGTTAAACAGTATGGTGTTCTTTACACAAGTTTTACGTATACTGTTTAACCAGTGTAAATGAAACCTGTCTATAACGGAATATTATCTTAATCGCAAACATTCCATGGTCCCATCGAAAGAAACACCTTTACAGTTTACCAGCTAAGACGAAAGCCTGTCTAAAGCGGAATTTCTCACCGATTTATTGCAATTCCGTCTTAGCATATACTGTTTTTGTATCCATTGTATCCAAGCCAAAGAAGACTCCATATTATAAAATTGACTTGTTTTCCTATTCACAATAGATGTAAATTGTCATGTTAATGGCTTTTAGCTCGCAGGCTATCAAAGCCTGAGAGCTACCTGATTCCACCGGTTCTGTATGTACGTAACGCGATAACTCTTGATAGAACTAACCGCTTTGCTTCAAATTTTGTTTATAGGTTCATTGTGATAAGGCGATTTCCTGATTAGTTTTAGGGATTCATTAGTTAATTATAAGGGGGCACGGGGGATGATCCCCCTGTTAATGTATTTTCAATTCCTTTATTTTTCGAGGGTTTATTTAAAATTCTTTGAAATAAGAGTATAATATACAATGAGTGTGAATAGCCTGTGAGCTCAATTCCCTCAGTTTAACTGGGCAGTTTACTCTTTATTTATTAGCTCACAAGCGATCAAAACCTGAGAGCTAATGTGCCCACAGGTTCTGTACGTACGTAAGTATGTATGTACGTAACGTGATAACTCTTGATAGATATATCAGATTTGCTTCAAATTTTGAATAACGTTCATTCTGATAAGGCGCTTTCCTGATTAATTTTGGGAGTTCATTGGTTAAGTATATAGGGGGAGGGAACAGGGACTAATCCCTCCCCCTTAATTTATATAAATGGATTTTTCATGCAGAATTATCCGATTTGCTGCAAATTTGGTATACCTGTTTATTCTGATATTAGATTTGGAAGTTCATTGGTTAAGTATAAAGGGGGGGACTTGGGGAGATAATCCCCCACTTAATTTAGCTAAATGGGAATATCGTGCAGAATTATTCTTTGAAATAAAAGTATAATATACGGAATCAGTGTGAATAACCCCGTGAGGTCAATGCCATCAGTTTAACAGGGCACTTTTCTTTTCTTTTTTTTTTTAATTAAAAAAAAAGTTTTAAAAATGGATTGAATGATCATAATATTAATTAATTAATAGAAGAATAGTTTTCCCCATGTAAATACACAGCGGCAAAAAACCGTTGATACTGAAAAATAAATAAGTAGATACAATTTTCTGTCATTCATATCAAAGTTCTATTTATATTAACAGGCTAACTATTTTATTATAAAATTATATTCCTCTGTTTTCTTCACAAAATGTTTCATTTCTGTTCATTTATGATAAATAATATACGTGTTAGCATATGTTCAAATTCAAACGATATCGAATTAATGATAATAAAGCAGAGACGCACAAGAGCAGTCATCATAATTTCATTACGTTGCTGCAATACAACGAATACCGTACTATTACATTACATAAAATATTATATCACAGAATATGTCAGCTTTAAATCGTAAAATAAAGTATTTTTGTAAAAAATTTCAGTAATCGTAAAGTATAAAGGGAAAAAAGGAAAAAAACTGCACATATCCATAAATAATTAACAAATTTTGTATCACTGATGGATATCAGAAGTGATTATAGTAAATTTCAGCTACTGTTGCAGTGCGCAAATGCAGATGGTCACTTGATCACCGACTCGTGAGTGTCATACAAATGCACTAGAAGTCTGCACAGGCCAGAATTTCGAGGCCAGGCCCAAACGAAATCTATCTTGCCCGTTGCAAATTTAAAAGTTTGGCCCGGTAAGTACAAAAATCAAAGAAAACAGGCCCGACCCGGCCAGTGACAAAATCAGTTAAATCATGGCCTATCCAGTCCGCTCAATTTGTATTTTAAAAAATTCCGATTTTACTCAACATAAAATTAAGATTCTTTTAAAGAATATTGCATACATATTTTTGGAGAAATTTTACAATATATTTTAACTTATATGTTTACAAGACAGAAAAAACAGAATAGCAACATTAATGATTACTCAGATTTTTCAGCCTTCAAATAAATATTCAATCTAAGAATTAATGTAGTTTAGAATAAAAGAGGAAAAGAGAGTTAAAAAATCATAATTTTTAAGCTGTATAAAAAAGTAGATTTTTGAAAATATTTCTTCGTAATTTATTAAGGCTCTTCTCAAATCGAATGGCGCGCTACTTTCTGACACATTTATGAAATAAAATTTCTTCAGGAATGCATAAAATTGACAGGTGTTCTTATTCAGAAACTATGTAATCGAATAGCGTTTTCCTTCTTCTGATAAATGCAAAAAATCTTTCTTTATCTTTTAGAAAATACTATCAGAATTGGCGTTTTGAATTAAATTTCCGGACGCGATAGCATGGTAAAGAAGAAAAACCTATCGTCACAAGAAAGGAATACTTATATCTCAATAGGTTATTTATTTATCAAAAAATGGAAAACAGTACTCGATTCCAAATCACTTCAAAAGTCAGACCTGTCAATTTTATGCCTTTACAGTTAAAAATAAAAGTCAAAAAATGTTTCGGAGAGTTTCATGTTGTTAAACTGGGAATTTGAGAATCACTTAAGGCATATTTTCTTCACTGAATCCATTAACAGCAACTTTTTATTTCTATTACTTTTGACAAAACAAACTGTTTGGGCACAATTAAGTCCAGTTCCGACCCGGCTTGACTGTATATAAAAGAATTTAAGCCTGATCTCGGCTCGGCCCGAGTCTGCTAAAACAATAAAACTTGAACTCAGACACGATGTAAACATCCGATGTCGATCTCTACGCTTGACATGTTATATTACTCTATTGATGATGTTGCTAAACTAGCGTCACTTCATGAAGCAGATTTATACTTATTCTCGCGAACGTTATGATCACATTTTACCGGCTTCATTTAAATTTTTATATCAGGCCGGTTAAACGTAAAATTAATTTTTAAATTGATAGTGATAGTGACAGTGATGAACTGATTTTTATTCAAAGACGACAAAAAGAGTGTTAAACGTATATCTTTCAAATATTCTGATTCTGACGATGCATGAAAACAACTGAAGTTTCAACAAGTAAAAATCTACAAGTCATCATGGGTCCGAGGCCCGTACCCGGCCCCATTAAATTTTTTTGTTAGCCCGTTTGTTTTGTCAGTCGGCCCGTCACGGCCTATCAAAAATCTTCTAATTCTGGCGGCCCGGCCTGTTAGCTTTCCGGTGGGGGGGGGGGGACAGGTTAGGTGACCCCCCCCTGTTTTAAAGTTTACCTTCATTTTGCTGGATACGGGCCGAGCCGGACCTGTGCAGACCTCTGAAATGCATTAGCCCCCCCCAAAGCGAAATCCTGGGTGCGCCACTGCAGTCTGTCGTTGACCTCCCGACAAATGTTCGGCCACTTGTAAAGAATAGGGCTAGGATGGGGTGGACTGGAAAGCTCTACAGAAATGATAATTGGGAAATGATCACTATCAAACAAATCCTCCTCCACATGGATTGAGGACTGAGTGAAGATTTCTGAAGTACAAAGAGACAAGTCTATCAAAGAACAGGAGCCACTGGGAGAAACATGAGTGGGAGTGTCCAGGTTCATGATACAGTAAGGGCTGTCCAGAAGCCAATCAACGAACAATTCGCCAGCACGCGAGGACACCGGGGCGCCCCACAGATGATGATGAAGATTAAAGTCTCCGAGAATGAGAGTATTACCTGGCAGGCTGTTTGTCACATTCATAATATCATCTACCACCAGACCCGAAGACGAGTAAAGGTTAATTATATTCAAATGATGTGAACCAAGAAATATGCGAACCCCAAAATCTCATTAGAGAGGTTGAAAGCGTCAAAGTTTAACTGGAGGGAGGACCAAGCGTCTGTAATTGCAATGAGGAGTCCGCCACCAGGGCGACCCAATCTGTCCAACCGATAGATCACTTTTCCGGGGATGGTCAGGGACTTTTCAGCAGTTAGAAATGTTTCTTGTAGAGCCAAGATGTCCGCAGCGGCGAAAAGGGGGGTATGCAGCCAGGGGAGTTTGTTTAAGATACTACGGCAATTCCATTGGAGAACTGAGATACCCATTAAGACAAGCTGAGAAAAAAAAGGGGGGTGAACAGCAAAACATAACCACAAGACACACACAGTGCCAAACTGCCCCGGCAGTACAGAAGGCAAACAAAAAAAAAAACGTAATCAATAATGAGACGACACACACAAACACACTTTTTTTTTTTTATGTCTTGTCAGGTTTATGCGGGCGTTTGCGCTCCGGGGAAGAGTCGCATATTTTAGCCAAAGTATTTATAATGCTTGCACTAAAGGCATCCAGTTGCTTCGTTAAATTAGCAGACTGATTTGAAATCACGTCAACGATGATTTTGAGCAAATGATTCGTTCGGACTTCCAACAATTTCTGAAAGTCCCCGAATTCAAAACTTCTAGTGCTGGTTGTCTGAGCGAATGACTTCGCCTCGGGTTTTTGAGTAAAGAATTTTCTTCTGGCATCTGTGAAGGAAAGAAAATTGCGACTTTTGAATCGAAGGAATTCGGCTTCCTGGAGCCGCGAGGGGCACTGACGAAAGTCCGCTCTGTGATCCCCATTGCAGTTCGCACATTTAACTGGGGTGGTACATGGCCCCGAGTGTACAAGGCTACATGTGACACAACACTGCTGTGCTGGGCATTTGCCTGACGGGTGAGAAAATTTGAAGCATTTAATGCATTGCCGGGGTCGATCAATGAATTGCGTGACTCTCTGTAGTGAATACCATAACTTGACTTCAGCTGGAATTAATGTCCCCAAGCTGGTCACCAGAACCGGAGACACCGCACTTTGAGAGTCCTTTCGGATGAATCTCCGAAGTTCCAAAATGTTCAAATTGTTATTTTCCGCGAGTTCATTACCCAACTCTGGTAACGGGATGTCAACGGGTATATTGAAAAGCAGGAAACGATTAGTAATGTTTTCCCACACTACTCTCTTTGATATAGTAACTCCCAAAAATTCAGACAAATTAACGAAATCAATCGCACAATCCACCTTTTTTGTACTGACAATAATATCACCCAATCTCGTATATCTAATATTGGCAATGTCCGCTGCAGACGGAACTTTTGACTTGATTTCTGCCTGGACCGCTCTCGGGTCTCGTTGGGGGATTGTTTTCGACACCGAGATGTGTAAAAAGATGTTAAAGTCCTTACCACCATTAGATGCCGCAATTTGAAGCAATCTGTCCGTAGACACTGTAGCGCGAGCTATGTTTCCATTATTCATATCACATTGTAACAAATTTTCGGAAACCTCTACCATTTCGACACTACTAACTGGTGGTTGTAAAGATGTTTCATCATTGACCACATTAACTGTCGAATTAGCCATCTTGGATGCCGACGGCCATCCCGACATTACCCACACGTCACTAAAGTTCAAACTGATAACTACTTACTACGAAAATAAAAGAAAACAATCCACACAGAAAAGCACTGGTGATACAGCAAATCTCCAGAGAAAAATAAATATAAACCACTTACTTTCAAAAGCAGCCCAAAACGCACAAAAAACAGATAAAACTTCTATCACCTGAACACAAACAAACCACGACAGCCGGCAGCTAGAATACGGAACCGCCCCCCACGTGAACTGTAAATTCAGCACGAGAGAGAAGCCAACCTCTCACCATCCAACCGACCGCCGAAAAAAAACCACAATCCATAATCAATGCGACAAAGGGAGCATTTTGTTTACAAACAAACATGCATAACGTTTCGAGTAGCGTTGCCAGATTTTTCAAAAGTTATCAATTTACTTCTGAGCTTTAGAGTACTTTTCTAAAGGAGAGAGTGGCGACTGGTTAAAGACGCTTTCAATCTGACGTCAAACTGACTCAAAACAAACGTTCGCTTTGTTGTATTTTCTGAATGTTTTAATACTTTATATGTAGAGGAAAAATTTTCTACGATTTATATTAAATAAGAAAATAAACGTAAGTAGTGGGAAAACGAGAGTTCAAGCTCAGGAGGTGGAGGGTGTGGAGGGATGAGGCGGAGGGATGAGGCGGAGGGATGAGGTGGAGGGATGAGGGGGAGGGATGAGGTGGAGGGATGAGGCACCGACCCTCCGATCGCCCCCGCAACGCACCCTAGCGGGAAAAATGGAAATTGTGAAAAAAAGGGTTAATTTTCTACTGTAACACGAGGAGTGAAAATAAGAACTCTAAGAAAAGGTTAAATGGACAAGATTATCATACTATAAGATGAATATTGATTTTATATACTAATTTTGAATGACAAACACCTTAATGAGTATCACTAATTAAGCGAAACAATGGAAAAATATCAACCTTAACGAAAAAAGCAGATTTCTTTAGAATTTTTCAACTATAAGATGACGATATCAACTTATATGAAGAAATTTAAACTTACATTTTAGTTTTGCACAATGGACACCTTAACGAGAATAATAATTAAGCAAAATAAAATAACAATTTTAACGAAACTGCTGATTTCTTATGAATTTTTCAACTATAACATGAGAATATCAAACTATAAGATGGATTTTAAACTTATATTATAGTTTCTGAACAATAGACACCTTAATGAGTATAATAATTAAGCAAAAGAAAATATTACTTTTAACGAAAATGATGATTTCCTATGAATTTTTTCAACTATAAGATGTGGATATCAAATCATAAGCCGTAGAATAAACATATATAATTATTTTAAATGACGAACATTTTAATGAGTATTACTAATTAGACGAAACAATTGAAAAATATCAATTGTAAGGTATAAAGCTGATTTTTTAAGAATTTTTCAAGTATAAGATGAGAATATCAACTTATAAGAGGAAATTACACTTTTTTAGTTTTTCAACCGTAATACACAGAAAATATTCAAAATTTGAATGAATTTTATACCTAATCAATTGATTTTCCGCACAATAATAGGAGTTTTAGCAACCATTATCTAATTTTACTGTGTATACTTGATTTAATTCTGTTTAGACGTACGTAATATAATCTTTTTATATCATTTAGACTTGAAATAAGAACCATATTTAAATAAAAACCAGTTGTTTATTTATTCTTAATACGCAAACTTTTTTTCTTTCCTAAAATGTAGCATTTCTGAGGAGGGATAATAATTCCACCCCACATTCTAAGGAAAAGGGGAGTCTAACAATGACCGTCTAGGTCACAACTTTTACTATAATATAAATATTATTCGCTATCAATATGTTTACAAAAAATCCATGTTGGGAGATAGATATGAGTTATATTTTAATAAAGTTTACCCTCCTCCATCTTCTACACGATGCTAACAATTATACAAAACAAAAGAAATACCGATTTTTAACGAAAAAGGGTGAATTTTAATGAATTTTTACACAAGTTTTCGGTATTATTGTACACTAACAGGTATGATATTATTTCTTAGGTGATTACAATACAGAGAAAATTATTCACCTTTAGATTACTTTTCGTGAAATATTTAACAGTAATTATATAAACTCCTGTTTACATCACTAATTTACATTTGAAAATAAGGATTTATAGGATAAAATAAATAATCTTAACTTATACTTAGTAAATTTTACACAATTCCAATTATTTTATACCGTGTTTTTCACGAGTTTTATATTAATTAGTAATTTTATATTAATTAACTTTGAATATTTTCTATGATATGGTTAATCCATTTTTATCACAGAAATACCAGTACCTAAAATTTCACTTAAACTCATATTCTAAGTATTAATATTCACTTATAACTTTACTTTTAGTTATACTTTTACTTGAAACCATGTGAACTTGTAGAACCCTGCTTACACATATGGAGTTTAGTACATCACACTGTTATCTAAATGAATATGAATACCTTATTGTTTTAAATTTTCCAATTTTAACAGAATATGCACGAATATAAACTTTAATTTTATCTAAACATTTTATTTCAAATACCCTAGTTTATGAAAACGATACATATTACCAAATATTAGACAACATTTTAACATGAACTTAGATACTGATCACATACCTATTTTAGCATAATTTATTAGCATACATAGCATTTCTTCCATTTCTTTCAGAAATATACATATAAAATTATGGATTTACCGAGTATATATCCAATTTTAGCTTTCACTTACCAATTTTTACACCATTTCAATGATTTCAATGATTTCAAGCTATTTTATATTACAGAAACGAAAAAATAATTGAATACAGACGCGAGTAAATAATATTTGTATTGTATTTTCCATTCAAAGATTTGAAACTCAAGTTAAAATTTATGTTATAAGTATTGATATCCACTTTTAGTTATACTTTTACTTGAAACCATATGAACTTGTAGAACCTTGCTTACGCATATGAGTTTAGTACACACTGTTATCTAAATGAATATGAATACCTTATTGTTTTAAATTTTCCAATTTTAACAGAATATGCACGAATATAACCTTTAAGTTTATCTAAACATTTTATTTCAAATACCCTAGTTTATGAAAACGATACATATTACCAAATATTAGACATTTTAACATAAACTTAGATACTGATCACATACCTATTTTAGCATAACTTATTAACATGCAATAGCATTTTATCCATTCCTTTCAGAAATATACATATAAATATATGGATTTAACGAGTAAATATCCAATTTTAGCTTGCATTTAGTGATTTTTTACACCAATCCAACGATTTCGAGCTATTTTATATCACAGAAACGAAAACATATTTGAACATAAACGCCTGTAAAATAATATTTGAACTGTGTTTCCTATTCAAAAATTCAAATCTCAAATTAAAATTTATGTTCTATCACTTATCAACTATTTATCCCACATAACTTTTACCATAAAAACATCGTAGAAATTAAATATACGTTAAATGAAAATAATAAATTGTAAGTACCTAAAAATATCAAACACAAAATCTATTAATCAAAACTTAAAAAAATAAAAAAAAAAAATTAAAAGTTCTTACGAAGTTTAAAAAAAAAATTTACAAATGAAAAAAAAAAAATTTACAAATGAAAAAAAAAAAATTACAAATGAAAAAAAAATTTACAAATGAAAAAAAAAAATTTACAAATGAAAAAAAAAATTTACAAATGAAAAAAAAATTTTACAAATGAAAAAAAAAATTACAAATGAAAAAAAAAAAATTACAAAATTAAAAAAAAAAGTTTTTACAAAAAAGTTAAAAAAAAAAGTATTTTACAAAATTAAAAAAAAAAGTTTTTTACATAAAAAAAAGGAAAAAAATTACGAAGGTTTAATATATTACAAAAAGTACCCATTTTTTACAAATTTTTTTAAAAATTAGAAGTTTAATTGCTATTATTACCACTATCACTTCTCAGAATTTAGCAGCCTAGACTTTTGTACACTATATATTTTTAATACTATAAAGAAAATTTCAACTGCAATTGTACCAACACTATTATTAAGTTCGCATAAACCAAATTTCATACTGTATTTAGCAAATTTCCAATTAACATCTTCCGTGTAGAGTAACCTTTTCCTCTAACATTTGAAATCGTGTATATCTGCTACTTTCATATTTATAATTAATATTTCAGAATTAAGACCATACTAACCATTTTAATATAAGACCATATTTAAGCAAGATTCCATGATAAAGCTTATTATACTGATTATTTTTATTTAGTACGCATGCGCAGTTTTGTCACATGATCACTTTAACTGATGATAATATAAAATTTTGAAAAGTGATGCAGAGGTTCTCATTTCCCAAGTCAAATTCTTGCAGATGACTGTATAATGTATAGCTCCAGTAAATTTCCTGATTTTAACCCAGTTGGGGAAACAATTTATCTGTTAACGAATAAAGTAAGTTGTACTATATCATTGTAAAACATCAATAAATGATTATTTATCTATTAAATTTTTTCTAAGTATATAATTATATTTCTTTTATTGTATAGATGTTACACCAAGATGAATCAAAACAGCAGAAACTCTCTTTACCAGAAATGGATACCCCGGATGATTCATCGTCAACACATATAGAGTTAAAGAATAATATACATGTGAGTACTTATATGTGATATATTAGAATACATATATTAAACATAATTAGAGTGAATTTACAATAAAATATTGTACCAGATGTTCTATAAAATGTGATGTTTTTTCGTCTATAGTGTTAGAAGGAATTCTAAATATATGCATTTATTTCTCTTGCAGATGTGTTTCACCTGTAACAAATACTTTTCAAGTAAATGGAATTTAAAAGAACATATACAAATCCATACTAGTGAAAAACCATATACTTGTAATCATCGTCAAAAATCATCTACAAGAAAGCGTGAATTATCTTTTACTAGAAAATACAGACCATCAGTTCATATGAAAACACATCCTGTTAAAAAATTGTTTCAGTGTGAAAAGTGTGAGAAAATATTCGTTATTCGTAATAAACTGAATAGACATATGACTGTTATGTTGAACTTGTCGAAGACAGTATCCCAAATCATATTGAAGATGGATATTCAAAAATTAACCAGTAGTTTGAAGAATTTAACAGTCAAAGATCAGATTGGATACTTCGAAAAATTGACTGTATAGAACATAAACCAACATAACATTTACCCAAACTACTCATGCAGCATTATTGATTTGACATATGATATCCAAAAAGTGAAATTTGTAAAGAAAAATCCAAAGTGTTGTAAAGAATTTTATTGATATAATTGATAAAATGTATTGAAGAGAAAATGATATAAATGTAGACAATATTCACAATGTATTGTTTAAATACCCATAATAATAAAAAATGTATCTATACACATCTGTGTTTATTTTTATAAAACATATTTCATTGTTAAAATATATTGTATGATTTTTAACATGAAATTTCTACATGACAGTAAATAACTAATTTTGCTTTACGTAAGACTTGAGATTTATCATAACTTGTTCAACGAAACAACATTTTTCCCCAATGAATATCCAGTTTACACACATACATATGAAAATCAACTTTTGATAATACTATACATCAGATTAATGAAAAATATATAAAATTCATTAAAAAAATGTTTTTACAAATAAAAAATTAAAAATTTTTTACAAATTTTAAAAAAAAAAGTTTCTTTACAATTAAAAAAAGTTTTTACAAATTAAAAAAAAAAGTTTTTACGTATATAAAAAATGTTTCTACAAAGTTAAAAAAAAGTTATAAAAAAAGTTTACAAAACTAAAAAAAAAAAATAAAAATTTAACAAAAAATAAATAAATATTTCAAGTTTTTCTAAAAATATTTACATATTAACAAAAATTTACTCAAAAGTCAGAACCAGACCTATGTCTAACATAGCATTTTTTCGACTTCAGTTGTTAAAATCATAGTGTTAGCGCTGTGAAAATACAAAATAATACCTTCAAATGGTAATCTATCTTGGATCCAATATATGATATATTAAGAATCATTTGTGATTTCAACAAATTAAATATGCATGAGAAAACCATTAATGTATCAGCAACTGATGGGACTCATTTTGCTGATGTTATATCAATCTATAAATCTGGAAGTTACCGACAGTAACAGTAACCAAAGACTAACAGATAGAGATGCTTTAAGGGTGTTGACATTACAGACAGATACAAGAAACAATTTATATCAGTCTTAATCAAATAAAAAATCTTCAGAGTTTCCTTTAGATTTACCAATTGAAGTGTAGATAACTGAAAACATATCTATCGGTCCAGAAGTGACTAATATAACAGCAAAGCATACAGATAATGGGTATCGCGGACTTTTAGTTTATGTTATCACTTCAAGTGATAAATACTGCTGATTTCGGATAGATATGCATACAAGTAAATTATATGATGAGTCGAAAATGAACCGAGAATTCATATCGGAGTATAACTTAAACATGTGTACCTGCTTATGACTTGAAAAATTCACGACATTCTACAACGACTGATTTCAAATTACACAACCAATAAAATATTTACCTTCAAGGAAAGAAAATGAAACCCCATTCAACTGTTTCAGATATCCAAATTGATCACGTGATCGATGTTGAACAGCAGGATCAGGCCTAAATCTAACATCCCATTTTTTCTCGATTTCGATTGTTTAAAGTGTTATTTTAAAGAGTAGTATAATGGTTGCCTAACCATTGTACATTTCTTTAAAATAAGAACTTTAAACAACCGAAATCGAGAAAAAATGGGATGTTAGATTTAGGCCTGATCCTGCTGTTCAACATCGATCACGTGATCAATTTGGATATCTGAAACAGTTGAATGGGGTTTCATTTTCTTTCCTTGAAGGTAAATATTTTATTGGTTGTGTAATTTGAAATCAGTCGTTGTAGAATGTCGTGAATTTTTCAAGTCATAAGCAGGTACACATGTTTAAGTTATACTCCGATATGAATTCTCGGTTCATTTTCGACTCATCATATAATTTACTTGTATGCATATCTATCCGAAATCAGCAGTATTTATCACTTGAAGTGATAACATAAACTAAAAGTCCGCGATACCCATTATCTGCATGCTTTGCTGTTATATTAGTCACTTCTGGACCGATAGATATGTTTTCAGTTATCTACACTTCAATAGGTAAATCTAAAGGAAACTCTGAAGATTTTTTATTTGATTAAGACTGATATAAATTGTTTCTTGTATCTGTCTGTAATGTCAACACCCTTAAAGCATCTCTATCTGTTAGTCTTTGGTTACTGTTACTGTCGGTAACTTCCAGATTTATAGATTGATATAACATCAGCAAAATGAGTCCCATCAGTTGCTGATACATTAATGGTTTTCTCATGCATATTTAATTTGTTGAAATCACAAATGATTCTTAATATATCATATATTGGATCCAAGATAGATTACCATTTGAAGGTATTATTTTGTATTTTCACAGCGCTAACACTATGATTTTAACAACTGAAGTCGAAAAAATGCTATGTTAGACATAGGTCTGGTTCTGACTTTTGAGTAAATTTTTGTTAATATGTAAATATTTTTAGAAAAACTTGAAATATTTATTTATTTTTTGTTAAATTTTTATTTTTTTTTTTAGTTTTGTAAACTTTTTTTATAACTTTTTTTTAACTTTGTAGAAACATTTTTTATATACGTAAAAACTTTTTTTTTTAATTTGTAAAAACTTTTTTTAATTGTAAAGAAACTTTTTTTTTTAAAATTTGTAAAAAATTTTTAATTTTTTATTTGTAAAAACATTTTTTTAATGAATTTTATATATTTTTCATTAATCTGATGTATAGTATTATCAAAAGTTGATTTTCATATGTATGTGTGTAAACTGGATATTCATTGGGGAAAAATGTTGTTTCGTTGAACAAGTTATGATAAATCTCAAGTCTTACGTAAAGCAAAATTAGTTATTTACTGTCATGTAGAAATTTCATGTTAAAAATCATACAATATATTTTAACAATGAAATATGTTTTATAAAAATAAACACAGATGTGTATAGATACATTTTTTATTATTATGGGTATTTAAACAATACATTGTGAATATTGTCTACATTTATATCATTTTCTCTTCAATACATTTTATCAATTATATCAATAAAATTCTTTACAACACTTTGGATTTTTCTTTACAAATTTCACTTTTTGGATATCATATGTCAAATCAATAATGCTGCATGAGTAGTTTGGGTAAATTTTATGTTGGTTTATGTTCTATACAGTCAATTTTTCGAAGTATCCAATCTGATCTTTGACTGTTAAATTCTTCAAACTACTGGTTAATTTTTGAATATCCATCTTCAATATGATTTGGGATACTGTCTTCGACAAGTTCAACATAACAGTCATATGTCTATTCAGTTTATTACGAATAACGAATATTTTCTCACACTTTTCACACTGAAACAATTTTTTAACAGGATGTGTTTTCATATGAACTGATGGTCTGTATTTTCTAGTAAAAGATAATTCACGCTTTCTTGTAGATGATTTTTGACGATGATTACAAGTATATGGTTTTTCACTAGTATGGATTTGTATATGTTCTTTTAAATTCCATTTACTTGAAAAGTATTTGTTACAGGTGAAACACATCTGCAAGAGAAATAAATGCATATATTTAGAATTCCTTCTAACACTATAGACGAAAAAACATCACATTTTATAGAACATCTGGTACAATATTTTATTGTAAATTCACTCTAATTATGTTTAATATATGTATTCTAATATATCACATATAAGTACTCACATGTATATTATTCTTTAACTCTATATGTGTTGACGATGAATCATCCGGGGTATCCATTTCTGGTAAAGAGAGTTTCTGCTGTTTTGATTCATCTTGGTGTAACATCTATACAATAAAAGAAATATAATTATATACTTAGAAAAAATTTAGTAGATAAATAATCATTTATTGATGTTTTACAATGATATAGTACAACTTACTTTATTCGTTAACAGATAAATTGTTTCCCCAACTGGGTTAAAATCAGGAAATTTACTGGAGCTATACATTATACAGTCATCTGCAAGAATTTGACTTGGGAAATGAGAACCTCTGCATCACTTTTCAAAATTTTATATTATCATCAGTTAAAGTGATCATGTGACAAAACTGCGCATGCGTACTAAATAAAAATAATCAGTATAATAAGCTTTATCATGGAATCTTGCTTAAATATGGTCTTATATTAAAATGGTTAGTATGGTCTTAATTCTGAAATATTAATTATAAATATGAAAGTAGCAGATATACACGATTTCAAATGTTAGAGGAAAAGGTTACTCTACACGGAAGATGTTAATTGGAAATTTGCTAAATACAGTATGAAATTTGGTTTATGCGAACTTAATAATAGTGTTGGTACAATTGCAGTTGAAATTTTCTTTATAGTATTAAAAATATATAGTGTACAAAAGTCTAGGCTGCTAAATTCTGAGAAGTGATAGTGGTAATAATAGCAATTAAACTTCTAATTTTTAAAAAAATTTGTAAAAAATGGGTACTTTTTGTAATATATTAAACCTTCGTAATTTTTTTCCTTTTTTTTATGTAAAAAACTTTTTTTTTTAATTTTGTAAAATACTTTTTTTTTTAACTTTTTTGTAAAAACTTTTTTTTTTAATTTTGTAATTTTTTTTTTTTCATTTGTAATTTTTTTTTTCATTTGTAAAATTTTTTTTTCATTTGTAAATTTTTTTTTCATTTGTAAATTTTTTTTTTTCATTTGTAAATTTTTTTTTCATTTGTAATTTTTTTTTTTTCATTTGTAAATTTTTTTTTTTTCATTTGTAAATTTTTTTTTTTAACTTCGTAAGAACTTTTAATTTTTTTTTTTTATTTTTTTAAGTTTTGATTAATAGATTTTGTGTTTGATATTTTTAGGTACTTACAATTTATTATTTTCATTTAACGTATATTTAATTTCTACGATGTTTTTATGGTAAAAGTTATGTGGGATAAATAGTTGATAAGTGATAGAACATAAATTTTAATTTGAGATTTGAATTTTTGAATAGGAAACACAGTTCAAATATTATTTTACAGGCGTTTATGTTCAAATATGTTTTCGTTTCTGTGATATAAAATAGCTCGAAATCATTGGATTGGTGTAAAAAATCACTAAATGCAAGCTAAAATTGGATATTTACTCGTTAAATCCATATATTTATATGTATATTTCTGAAAGGAATGGATAAAATGCTATTGCATGTTAATAAGTTATGCTAAAATAGGTATGTGATCAGTATCTAAGTTTATGTTAAAATGTCTAATATTTGGTAATATGTATCGTTTTCATAAACTAGGGTATTTGAAATAAAATGTTTAGATAAACTTAAAGGTTATATTCGTGCATATTCTGTTAAAATTGGAAAATTTAAAACAATAAGGTATTCATATTCATTTAGATAACAGTGTGTACTAAACTCATATGCGTAAGCAAGGTTCTACAAGTTCATATGGTTTCAAGTAAAAGTATAACTAAAAGTGGATATCAATACTTATAACATAAATTTTAACTTGAGTTTCAAATCTTTGAATGGAAAATACAATACAAATATTATTTACTCGCGTCTGTATTCAATTATTTTTTCGTTTCTGTAATATAAAATAGCTTGAAATCATTGAAATCATTGAAATGGTGTAAAAATTGGTAAGTGAAAGCTAAAATTGGATATATACTCGGTAAATCCATAATTTTATATGTATATTTCTGAAAGAAATGGAAGAAATGCTATGTATGCTAATAAATTATGCTAAAATAGGTATGTGATCAGTATCTAAGTTCATGTTAAAATGTTGTCTAATATTTGGTAATATGTATCGTTTTCATAAACTAGGGTATTTGAAATAAAATGTTTAGATAAAATTAAAGTTTATATTCGTGCATATTCTGTTAAAATTGGAAAATTTAAAACAATAAGGTATTCATATTCATTTAGATAACAGTGTGATGTACTAAACTCCATATGTGTAAGCAGGGTTCTACAAGTTCACATGGTTTCAAGTAAAAGTATAACTAAAAGTAAAGTTATAAGTGAATATTAATACTTAGAATATGAGTTTAAGTGAAATTTTAGGTACTGGTATTTCTGTGATAAAAATGGATTAACCATATCATAGAAAATATTCAAAGTTAATTAATATAAAATTACTAATTAATATAAAACTCGTGAAAAACACGGTATAAAATAATTGGAATTGTGTAAAATTTACTAAGTATAAGTTAAGATTATTTATTTTATCCTATAAATCCTTATTTTCAAATGTAAATTAGTGATGTAAACAGGAGTTTATATAATTACTGTTAAATATTTCACGAAAAGTAATCTAAAGGTGAATAATTTTCTCTGTATTGTAATCACCTAAGAAATAATATCATACCTGTTAGTGTACAATAATACCGAAAACTTGTGTAAAAATTCATTAAAATTCACCCTTTTTCGTTAAAAATCGGTATTTCTTTTGTTTTGTATAATTGTTAGCATCGTGTAGAAGATGGAGGAGGGTAAACTTTATTAAAATATAACTCATATCTATCTCCCAACATGGATTTTTTGTAAACATATTGATAGCGAATAATATTTATATTATAGTAAAAGTTGTGACCTAGACGGTCATTGTTAGACTCCCCTTTTCCTTAGAATGTGGGGTGGAATTATTATCCCTCCTCAGAAATGCTACATTTTAGGAAAGAAAAAAAGTTTGCGTATTAAGAATAAATAAACAACTGGTTTTTATTTAAATATGGTTCTTATTTCAAGTCTAAATGATATAAAAAGATTATATTACGTACGTCTAAACAGAATTAAATCAAGTATACACAGTAAAATTAGATAATGGTTGCTAAAACTCCTATTATTGTGCGGAAAATCAATTGATTAGGTATAAAATTCATTCAAATTTTGAATATTTTCTGTGTATTACGGTTGAAAAACTAAAAAAGTGTAATTTCCTCTTATAAGTTGATATTCTCATCTTATACTTGAAAAATTCTTAAAAAATCAGCTTTATACCTTACAATTGATATTTTTCAATTGTTTCGTCTAATTAGTAATACTCATTAAAATGTTCGTCATTTAAAATAATTATATATGTTTATTCTACGGCTTATGATTTGATATCCACATCTTATAGTTGAAAAAATTCATAGGAAATCATCATTTTCGTTAAAAGTAATATTTTCTTTTGCTTAATTATTATACTCATTAAGGTGTCTATTGTTCAGAAACTATAATATAAGTTTAAAATCCATCTTATAGTTTGATATTCTCATGTTATAGTTGAAAAATTCATAAGAAATCAGCAGTTTCGTTAAAATTGTTATTTTATTTTGCTTAATTATTATTCTCGTTAAGGTGTCCATTGTGCAAAACTAAAATGTAAGTTTAAATTTCTTCATATAAGTTGATATCGTCATCTTATAGTTGAAAAATTCTAAAGAAATCTGCTTTTTTCGTTAAGGTTGATATTTTTCCATTGTTTCGCTTAATTAGTGATACTCATTAAGGTGTTTGTCATTCAAAATTAGTATATAAAATCAATATTCATCTTATAGTATGATAATCTTGTCCATTTAACCTTTTCTTAGAGTTCTTATTTTCACTCCTCGTGTTACAGTAGAAAATTAACCCTTTTTTTCACAATTTCCATTTTTCCCGCTAGGGTGCGTTGCGGGGGCGATCGGAGGGTCGGTGCCTCATCCCTCCACCTCATCCCTCCCCCTCATCCCTCCACCTCATCCCTCCGCCTCATCCCTCCGCCTCATCCCTCCACACCCTCCACCTCCTGAGCTTGAACTCTCGTTTTCCCACTACTAACGTAGCAACCTTTTGTTTAGATCTAGACTAGATCTTATTACGCTCGATCGTAGGATGGACACGGAGGCCCTGGGAGTTTCGTTTGCAAGGTGGTTTGTTTAGAACAGAGTATGCACCCTGGCAGCGGAAGGTGGAAATAAAGGACTTTCCGGCGCGTGCGCAGCACTTTTAAAACCTTATTATCATACAAAATCGTGTTAAAGATATAAAATCATACAAATTTGAGTTCTGTTTTAATTTATTATCACGGACCCGGGTGGGTCAGCTAGTACATAATAAAACAAGATACATGCCCAGATTGGATGTTTCTGCAATAGAAAGGGCGAGGCTAACGGAAAAGACAGGCTACCGCGGTGCATTCCACTTATCTTTTTTTACAGACTGCTAGAGTGACGTGTTGCTCTTTTCGTACACTTGCATTGGTGGATTTGAGCATCACGTGACTCCCGCGGTCTGTAAAAAAAAGATACGCGTAAAGAACCGCGGTAGCCTTTCTTTTTCGTTAGCCTCGTGGAAAGGGCAGTTGACGTCACTGTTGGTTCAACGAGGCTAACGAAAAGACAGGCTACCGCGGTGCATTCCACTTATCTTTTTTTACAGACCGCTAGAGTGACGTAATGCTCTTTACGGTTGGTTAGCAAGAAAAACATGTTTGTTCTTTATGACTCCTACTATACACATGCAACGGGGAATTTCGATTGGTGTATGTTAAACTGGTCTATAATATGATTGGACTACGTCGCCATGACGGTTCCTGCGATGATAGCTACGACAAAAATGAAGTGGTTTGTTTGTTTATTGAGAACATACATCTGACTTGTGTGCTTGACATCAAGTGCCCGCTTATAAGTCATCGTCAATATACAGGGACGAGATAGCCACAAGGAAATTTACAACACCAGAGAGTTACATCCGGGAGCTCCACAAAGTGTGTGCAATGGAGCTGGCGGGAGTCGAACCCGCCGACCTGACTCCTACGCTCACAAGCGATTAGCGGAATGGTGTCTTAACCAAAGAATATAGAATAGATAAGAAGTCTTACTTCGACCTTTGGGTAAAGTCGGTAGAACATTTTCAGGAAAAAAACAAACTTTACAGGGTGCGCCGCCAATAACACGCATGCGCCAATCTGTCACATACTTCTCACCCTTCGTTCCCCATAGAATATCTTCTATGGTTCCAACCAAACAACATTCCACTGTTCCCGCTCTTTTTTTTTTTTTTTAAGAGATCGTATATTTTGCAGAATTTCCATCGCTTCATAGCTATTTATTTGGCTATTTATTAATGGGGGGAAAAAATGTAAAATATTATTCCAATTGACACAAAAGACTAAAATTTTAATAATAGTGGAATTTTACAAATATATCTTTTTTAAAAAGTCTGAGAAAGGTTTTAATAATGTTAGAATTCATTTCAAAACATCACTTATACAAATTATTTTTTTGTTGTATTTCCTTTTAAATATGTGTTAAATTAGTATATTCACAATATCTACTAATAATCAAATATAGATTTACAAAAGCTTTGTTTTAAAAAACAAAATATAATTTCCCTCATTTCGAAAAAACAATAAGCTTTCACAAATTAATATTGTTTTGTGATACATATTATTGGCTGATTAAAAACAAAAAAAAAAATACCTGTCTTTGTCATTTAATTAAAATTAGAAAAACAAATTTAAAGGATATGGTGCAAAAATGGAATGATGGGGTTAATAACAAAGGCGAAGTTATTCGTTTCAGAAATACAAAAGTGAAATATGCTTTACTTTTCATAAATCATTCTTATACATACAGGAAAAAGTATTGTTAAAATATATGAAATGGATCTTCTAAAAATACAAACTTTGTTAACGATTATAATTCCACTTGCAATAAAAAAGAAAGAAAGAAATCGCTGTGGTGTAATTATTTTTTCAATTAAGTTGTAAATAATCATTTACTTTAATACAACTTAAGAATGGGGGGGGGGGGGATGCAAAATATTATTCCAATTGACACAAAAGACTAAAATTTTAACAATAGTGGAATTTTACAAATATATCTTTTTAAAAATTCTGAGAAAGGTTTTAATAATGTTAGAATTCAATTCATGGTTATTAAGTATGGCTAAACATGAAAGAAAACTTTGTTATTTTAAGATTTTGATGTGAATTATTAGTGTACATTTATAAGGCGAGTTTTCACTGAATAATTCAAGAGAAAATTATCTCATCATTATGCATATTTGTATTTAGTTATGCATTATTAATTATTTTAATTATTTACTTGACCTTTATTTTTAATTTTTTAATTTTATTTAACTAGTTTACTTTATTGTAAGCATTCATTATAATTTTGAGTACATTGTTAAATTCAAATTATTGTTTAAAAAATGTAAACAGTGACCAGAAATCCGCAAAATTCTAAAATCTGCATAACCTCCGGTTTTAAGCTATGCAGATTTAAGGCAGTCTAGTGTATTATTGGAGTAATACCTTAATGAAAAATTTAATAACTTAAATTAACTGCAAATTTATAGACACAACACACATAGGTGTAATCTTATCTATAACAATTTAACAGTAGAATAATATTTTAAATTTTAAGTAAATCTGAATTTGTTTGCAACAATTTATTTTTATTTAAATTATTTTGAAATTTATCTAGGAACTGTAATAAAATTAATAGAAATGTGTATATCTATGCAGAGAAAATAAAATAAATACATGCACAGTACACAAATAATTTTAATAAAAAAAATCTGATTTAAATAAAAAAAAATCCGATTTAAATCAAATAAATCAGATTTTTTTGATTTTTTTTTTAAATCATGATTTTTATCAACCCTGTCCCCTAATAATCAAATATAGATTTACAAAAGCCTTGTTTTAAAAAAATATATATCATTTCCCTCATTTCGAAGAAACAATAAGCTTTCACACATTATTGTTTTGTGATATATATTATTGGCTGATTTAAAAAAAAAAAAACCTGTTTTTTTAGAAATATTTTAGCTATTTAAGTATTCAAATTTAAATTGTAAATATTATCTGATGTTTTGAAAGGAGTTTCTACTTAAATAAAGTAATTATCTCCGTAATTTAGAATAACAGAATAAAAAATGACGAAAAGCAAAATGACCGAAAAAAAAGGTTAAAACCACCGGTTGGTTTGCGCTTACTCCCCTGTAAAGTTGTCTATCGCGCATTACTGTTCATTCTGCCGACTTGACTCGATGCGTTTTACATTACGCCTATGGGAGTGAATCTTCTTTACGGAGTAAATATTCTTTGTCTTAACCACTCGGCCACGGAGTCCCCAAATGAAGTGGTAGATTGGTTGATGAAACTATTTGTTTGTAAACATTCGCTTTCCTTAATAGACTTCGGTTTCTTTCAGTGTTGAATTCAGGGGGAGGGGGGTGACATCCTCCGGAAGATTTGACATTTTATGCTTTTAATGGTTATAAAGTGCAATGCCCCCCTATCCCCCCCCCCCCCCCGGAGTCACAGAAATCCCTCTCGGAGAAAAGTGTCTGAATTCAACACTGGTTCCTGTGCATGAGCCCAGATAACAATTTTTGATTTTTAAAACATTTTTATAACCCCAACATGTAAATGACTAGATGCTTTTTAAAGGCTTTGTCTGAAAGGCTTGCCAACATTTTAAAAAGCATTATAAAAGGTTGCTAGTTGACACAATCTGAGGTACTTTGTAAGTGTTTTAGGACAAGTATACCAAAATGTAGAAACGTAAGGCTAGTTACAGGATTGTAACAAGAATTACAATCAAAGGCAGATAATAATGCTTTTATTATAAGCATCTATAAAAGAAATTAAAAATGTTTTGATAACCTGTTAGTTTTAAATCTTAATTGCATTAGATTTTCATCAAAATTATCTGACTTAGAAATTTTCTTTGTTTCTGTGGGACACTAAATTTTAGCTTAATTTCTATATACTGAAGAAAAAAAAATGGAAAATAGGAATTTTTATTAGCTGATATTATATTTAAGAACTCATAGCAAGTTATATATTTTAATTAATATATTTCTTTTTTCCTTTGCTAAAATTTGATTTTTTATATTTTAATTAATGTATTGCTTCTAAAAAAATATTAATTGTTGATTACATTAATTTTTTTTAAATCTAATATGCATTTTGTTAGAATGAACTATAAGAATTAATTTACAGAAGTTTTCTAACTTTTGTTTGAATTTGACAGAACTAATTAAAATAGATAACTTTTTTTGTATCTTCTACCATTCAGTTTTAAAAATAAAGTCTAAATTATACCGGGGATAATATTTTCCTTTTAAAGTGAATTCGGGCAACAAGAAAATTTGTATATTATATTTTTTCTTAAGCCCTACTACATTATCCTGAAAGTTTCACAATAGTTTAAATTTCTGAGTTGGGAATTATGTCTTGGTTGTTATGTTGCCTTTACTTTTGTGTTTTTATATTTGGAAAGTGATAATGGTTACCCACTATCAATTACTCTTATTTATTAGTTGATTGGCAAACTAAAGTAAGTTAAACATTACTGCATAATTTAATTTCATAAAGATTTAAGAACTATATAAAACCAAATTTTGGTGTTTAAATAATTACTAGAAAAAAAAATGCAATTTCCATATATAATATTTTTATATCATAAGCATATTACCTATTTGTTTATTTTTAGTCTACTTTAAGCATGTTTTCATTCTACTTAATACAGAAGAACAATAATTTTTCAGAATGATTTATCTCTGAATTAAATCTATTGATGCTCCGTAATTAAAAATAAATAATAATAATCGGTTAACATTATTTAGACTTTTTTTATTTTCCCTTTTTTCTTTAAAATATAAACCTTCATTTTTAAAATCTTTCATAACTATTAGTATGTACATTGAAATGTCAAAAATTTAAATAGTTTGATTTCATTAAAACTCATTTTTTTAACTTCATGAAAATAAAATGTATTAAACAAAGTAATAAAATAACAATACTTTAAAATATTGTAGCGACGCATACAATAAAAATTTTATATCTTAAACGTACATAATATAAAAGCAATTGTCATTGAATGATATTTTTAAATGAAATTTTATACAACATAAATTACTAAAATATAGGACAGTTGCAATTGACGTCACGTTGGAGGTAAACAGTACAAATAGCAGTTCTGATTGGTGGGATTACCCTTACCTCCAAGTGAATACAATGGTTGATCAGCTGATTGCAACTGCCCTATAAGAAAATAAAACGTATGCGCAAAAATAATTAACTTTGACTAAATTACAGTTTAAATACTACTACAAAATCTATTATTATTATTATTACGCAATATTTCAAACTTTTGACGGTAATTTTTAAACACATGAACTATAAGATGAATGTTTTAAAATTGGGGAGCATCAATAGATAATAACATAAACGATAATAATATATTTTAAAAGATAAACATAAACAAATGCTATTCTCTGTTGTATTTTGTAATGAAAATATGTGTAAAGAACTCGCATTAATTCGTTAAGAATAAAAACATATTATAAATGGAAATTTCAAGAACTACAACAGAAATATGCATGTGTATATAGTTCTTACAACGAGGTAAATCTTTATGAAATGAAATTAATACAAAATAGTTTAACATACCTTAGATGGAGCATGATTGCAAATGCAAAGTCGGCACTCCATGTCCGGCACTTTCAGACCGGTGCTACGACGTGACCTGCTCGCACATCATATCACCTTCAATGAGTCATGAAACGCAAGCACAAGGACAATTTGCAGCGCGAAATAAGTTGCGCATGCGCGGAAAATAAATGTGCAAAGGATGATTTTAGACCGTAGGTTTTCTGACGGTTATTCCAAAAATCTAATATTGAAAATATTACTGTGACCGTGGTATACGGTAAAGATAATATACCTTTGCAGAAAAATCGAAAGAAAAGGAAAAAAGACCGTTTTCGGAACCTTGCTTGCTATCTGGGAGAGTGGTGACATACGAAACGATACTCATATTGTGCTTAGTCAGACGCGTTTATCTAACTATAGCAAGCCCACATTCCAGAAATTGGCGATACTCTCCTAAACAAGTGAGACAAAATAACGAACATTAAACCAATCAAATTTCATACCCGTGTGTCGCCACTCTCATTCTCATATTGCGACCAACGAAATACACGGACGATTCATGACTTTTATTTATTTTTCTTTTTATACTACTAATCAGGCATAATCTGCCGGGCATGAGTGCCTAGCATGACGAGTTAGTACTTGCGCTGGGCGATATTCCCTTGTTCGCATCGCTGCACTGCTCTCTAGTGGTTTGCTACAGTTTTCTTTGTTTGCTGGTTCAAGGTTTCTATTTAACTTTATTGAATTGGAAAATTTTTAAAAAAGCAAAAATTAAAGAAGAGAATGGAATTGGTCTCGTAATTTAGAGCCTTGATCAAGTGACGAGAGATTCAGGACGGAGTGGGTCATCTTTACACAGTGATTGGTACATTGTTTTGGCCCATCGTTCTGTGCCAATCGCCGTGTAAAGATGATCCCGCCGTGTGACGTTTTAAAAGTCATACACTGGCCGTATATTTCACTTGTCGCGCTCATATCGAGGCACCATTAAAAGAGTGAGAGAAATAGAGAAACATAAACTTGGCGAGAATTGCAGCTTATCCAAGTTTATGACCAAAACATTCTCAACCAATCAAATCTTATTTACCGTGTGTCTCTTATTGTTCAAAATACACTTACACATGATGTTTTTTATAACATACAGACTTATTTTGAACATGGTAGATAAAAATAGAATCTAATTTGGAAGAACGTGATATATGGAATATTGTTATTAAAATTATTATTAATTATGAATTCACTTAGAAGTTCTATAAATTCAAATTTGGGCAAACTTTACCTTGTTATCTAACGTGTAACTCATGAATGACGCATGAAAGATCAAACTGTACAAAAAATGATCATTATGAACAAGTTATATTCAGGCACTAGAGAGTTAAACTTTTGCTCACCAGGCGTATTAAAGTACTATACTTGTGAAGCTGAATTTGAAATGTGGAGTTCGCAATCACTTTTTCAGATTATTTCACTCTTGCAAAGTACGCATATACAAATTTTCAAAAATTTAACTCCTTATTTAATTATTTATATTATTATGTAATAATTTTATTAATATTATATTTCCATTTTTATTATTTTATATTACATTTATATATATATATTTATTTTTTATATTTTTTGTTTATACTTTATCATTTTTTATGATTTCTGTACGTATTATAATTATATGTATATTCTTATTTATTATAATATTTAACTATTTGTTTGAAATATGCCTTTTTGTACATTATTGTTAAAAAATTTTTTAATTTAATTTAAATTAGGAATTTAAATTTGGCATCAAACCTTTTGTTTTGATTTAGGGGGGCCGTGACTACGCTGCCGGCTGGTCGGTTTCCTAGTACTGGCCACTCCGCTGCCGTCCTACGAGTTTGTTTACAATGTTGCTTTGTTTATTCGGATCAGCGCCCTCTATCGGTTGCCGGCTGGCCAGGCCAGCCGGCAATATAAGGTTGTTTTGTTGTGGTTAGATTTGGAAACCGGCTGGTTTTTTTTTTTTTTTTTTTTTTTTTTTTTATACCGCTAACCAGGCCCCTACCTGCCCGGCATGAATGCCTAGCTTAACGGGTTAGTACCTGGGTGCGGGGCGGAAATCGCCTGATCACAGCATGGCTGTGATCCACCTGACTATTGATTTGTTCACATCGCTGCTGTGCTTGCTCTCTTGTGATTTGCTACCGCTATCTTTGTTTGCCGGTTCAAGGTTTCTGTTTAACTTTGTTGAATTGACAGATTTAATAGGTCTCGTAATTTAGAACCTTGATCAGGTGACGAGACCCTCACCTGACTAGGCACCCCCAGAGGTATTATTCACAGGTAACTTGGAGGGCTTTGCACCCACGACGGATTTTACATGCACCAGGTGCCATTAGCGTACATAGAGAAACCGGCTGGTTTAAAGAAGCACAGAGAAATATGTTTACTTTGGTTTCAGATCAATGATTATATTTTTATATGATGATTATATTTTTATATGATCAATGATTATATTTTTATTTTATTTTGCTTTCCACTTTCGATTTCTTTCTAAAGATGGATTAAATTAAATTTAAATAAATAAATGTATTTAAAATTTAAATTTTAAAATATATTAAATAGTATTATTTTAAAAAGTATTAAAAATTATCATTTCTAAAAATATGAAATATAAAAAATATATTAAAATTGTAATATAATTTTTTTTTAAACTAGCTGGTTTAAAGAAGCACAGACAAATATATCTATTTGGACCTTAGAGATTAATACAATTTCTATATTTTAATTTTATTTTGCTCTGCTTTTTCGATTTTTTTTTTTTGTAAAGATGAGCTAAATTTAATTTTAATTAAAAAAATTACTTTTAAAATAAATAAATTAAAATTTTAAATTAAAAAATATATATATATTCAAAATTAGTATTTAAAAAAGTTAATATTAAAAATTAAATAAAATTTTTAATTATTATTATTACTGTTACTATATAATGAAATAAAAAACTTTTTTTTTTTTTCAAATTTTCTAAGTAAAATTTTAATATCCACCAAAATATGAACAAACTGGAAGGCTGTATGCTAAAAATTGGTCCGAGTTTAATATTACTCACATAAAACTAAATTAATTAACTTAAGGAAGTAACTTTTAATATCTAGGTGATATCAAGTACTCCTCATACTTGACTTAAGATTTCAGGTAAATAAAAGATGATGATTAAAACTCCACAAGAACAAGTAAAAAAGTAAATCCCAAATTCTGTTTGATGTGCAAAGTATTTCATCAAACATATATCTATTAAATTTAGTACCAATATAAAAATAACATCATATAAAAAGCAGTTTTCAATTATGAATAGAACATTGGTCTTTAAGAAGCATATTTTATTTAAAATTATGGCCTACTTTAATTCATATCAATTGGAGTTTGATGTTTTGAGATAGAAGTGTGATTAAAAATAATCATCATCCAGAGACGTAGGAAAGAAAAGGGCTTATACTACAATTTATTTAATATTTAAAACTATCAATCAAAATTTTTAACCTGTTAAAACTTTATATTTTATGAAATTCTACTCTAGTTGTCTCATAATATGATTGATAATCGAAACTCTGTATATATTTTTTAAATTTTTAATCTTCTATATAAGATAATTAAAATGTTTATTTCGTGATAATAGCATTAGTCTGGACAATTGATAATCGCAATCTGTCGATAACTTGAAAATGACTACTTGAAACACCTCCTATATATATATATATATATATATATTTTTTTTTTTTTTTTTTTTTTTTTTGCTATGCTACTATCATAAACATTCTACATTTGAATGACAAGAAACAGTACAGCTGTTTCATTAGATATATTATTTTCATTTTAAAAAATAGAAAATTTGAGGAGTGTATTATATTAGTTTCTGTATTATGTCCAATGCAAAGGATGGGGGGGGGGGGGGGGGGTGACGTCATTCAAGAAATTTTCACTAAATTAGAAAAAAAAAATCCTACGATGAATGTAAGTGTGACCCTTCCTTTAAAAGTAGCCAAAGTTTGGCGAAAGACACAGATGATTGCCTGGATGATAGGCGTGTTCGAAGGAAGAGCCTTTGCAGCAACCCTGTACAAAACTCATTCGTCATTGTCTTACTAGCGTCTTACTAAAAAGTTGCCTTCTCAATTCTCATTGCTTTTTTCTTATTATTTCTAACCTTCTCCATCCGTTTTTTTTTTCTTTTTTGCGCATAAGAGTGGATTAACAAAATGGCTTTCGCTTAATTTTTTCTCGGCATAAGATCCGTGTAGTTAGAGTAAAGAATATAAAGAAAATATTCTTTGGTTAGAGGTCTGCATAGGCTGAAATTTCCAAGCCCGGGAACAGCCTGACGCATAGAAGAAAGTTTTTGGACCGGCCCGTACAAATTATTGGTCTGGCGAAGCCCTGTATTAAAAGCTAAAAGAACGACCGAGCTCAGCTCGGTTCGACCCGACTGAATTTCTACAAAACATAGATTTTTGCGCCTCTATGGTTAGAAATTGTCTTGTGCGATGGGTTCTGATAGAAAATACTCATTTTAGCCTTTTTTTTTTTTTTTTTTTTTTTTTTATGTTTATTTTTTAAAAAGTACCCAGAGTTGTCGCTGTGATGCATTGCATAGGCACATCCGTTATAAAATACTGCCCCTCCCTACATTTCTTTCTTCCTGTGCCTATTTAAACTATATTGATTTTTTAATGAATCTCTATTTGTATATAATTGTTTGTGTGTGTTATCATTAATGTCTTTAATCCATATTCCATGGCTTGAAGACATAAAAATCTGATAAATGCTATACAGTAAAATCTTTTAAGTCGGAATCGCATAGGAAAGAAAAATCCGTTATAGACAGGTTCCCTTATTAGCAGGCACATCGTCTGCTGTAAATGTTTTATCTTCTTTTCGCACGTATTATTATGTACATTTTGCAAAGATCAACACTTTTTCCGCTTAAAACAGGATCCCGTCATTGACAGATTTATTTTCACAGGTTTTACTGTACTTTATTATCATTACTTATGAATAAATTTATTAACACTTTCCAACATTAGTTGAAAAGTGTTTATGACTTCGGTTTGTCTGCCGTCTGTCCGTGCTCTAACTCCCGTAAAAAAGGATTGACCTGCAATTTTTATATGTTATTGTCGTTATCTATAGCATGTTCCCTATTTCAACTGAAGTGTGTAGCAGTTATAGTTTTTTTACAGGGTCACTCAAAAGAATTCCGTTACATTACGGTCTACGGGGAAAAATCATTTGCGGTTTATTTTAATGATGTTACACAATTTCAAATACATTGTAATTGATATATATCACTAAGGTGCATTACAGGAAGCTTAATATGGAATAGGGTGTGCATAGCACTTATAGTTACTTTACAGGGACAGTCAAAAGAATTCCGTTACATTACGTCTATGGAGAAAAATCGTTTGCGGTTTAATTAAATAATGTTTCACTATTTTAAACGCATTGAAATTTATATATATCACTAAGGTGCATTACAAGAGGCTTACTACAGAATATTGTGCATAGCAGTCATCGTTCATTGACAGGGACACACAAAAGAATTCTCTACTGCCTGTTAAAAATAATTCCTGGAAGTGCGTTTTAAGTTGCTGAACGCGATTTTAAATTTAACTCATTTTTTGTCTATTACTTGGTGTGTATAAATTCTGTATTTCATATACAGGGCAGCACAAAAGTTCCAACACATTTCCGTTTATTGACAGAAACTCCACAAGTAGAATTTTAAACTGTGCTGCGAAGTTTCAAAACAAAACTAAAATTTAGCATCCTATGTAGTATATATACAAATCTGTAGATCCTATACAGGGCTGGATAAAAGTATTCGGATAATTTTCCGAATATTGTATATGTTGGAAATTCCTGAAATTACGTTTTTAAATAGGTTATGCGTTTTCCAAATTGTTTACTTAGATGTTATCTTTCAGCTTATTAAACGGTAATAATTTGTAAAATTATTTTGGAAGCATTGGAAAGTGTTACATAATCTATGCTTGACGCATGATTTTTGTTCTTGTTTTTTATGTAGAAATTACTATTCATTAAAAAGAATTTTAATTGTACAATAATGGCGATTTAAAAATACATGCATTTTTCGCAAAAAACTGTTGAGCCAAGCGAAATTTTACTGATATTTGCAGTGGTATCAGTATGGGTCGGTACCGGGCCTGAAATTTTCAACATATGCAGACTTCTAGAAAGAATGAAGTCCAGGTTCGACTGGACTAGGAAAAAAGAATTTTGGCCCTACCCGTGTCTGCAGGGAAAAGTAATGACCGGCCCGGAAAGAGTGAAAAACATGCCCGGTCTGGACCGAGTCTTGTGAATGAAAATTGGTTCGACCGCATGTCGTGCTCGTGCCCGTGCAGACCTCTACACTTAGTGCTGTCATTTTCCAATCCATAAAAAGCCGGACGGCGGCTTCGAAATCGGACCGTAAAAATACACTAAATTCTATGAAAACTGCATCTGTCTGAAACGGAATCCTGATTTTAATGTAAAAAAGTTCTTAGTCCCTATGTAAGAAATACCATAAAGCATAAAATTATACCTGTTAAGACGAAAACCTGTCTAAAACAGAATCTCTCTTCAGTCGTTTCAGTTTTCCTCTTAGTAGGTTTTACTGCGCTAAATAAACATGACAATCTTACACAGTAAAATCCGTGAAAGCGGGATCGCTAAGGAGGGAAACAAAATTCAATTTTAGGGATGTTTCCAATTGAACAGTTACAATCGTATGGTATATTCCTTCAGTAGGCACTATAATTTTTTTATGCTTTTAAGACAGGATTTCGTTATAAACAGCTTCCGTTATCCCAAGTTCTACTGATCCATGTACATTAAAACGTGTAAAAACAAAATCGCTTAAGGACCGGATTTTTTTTTTTTTTTTTTTTTTTTTTGGGGGGGGGGGGGGACAGGTTACAGACTTAGCATGTAGATTTGTACGATATCCCTTTCGGCAGTACCATAAAGATTTCCCATTATAGACAAGTTTTGTTTACACAGGTTTTACTGTATAAAGTCAAACTCTACGCAGTATGTACTAAAACTATGGTATACTATGGTCTAAAAGAAATTTAAGAGAATTTGTTGCAGTTTCACACAGACAGTTGGAATATTTTGGCAAAAGTGGTATAGTCCATTGTTTTTGTAACGCGTAAACAGTTGTAACCATAAAGAATATTTGATGATTTATCATCTGCGCCCTGCTAACAAAAAAATTGCTTAAAATTAATTTATTAATTTATAATTAAATTCTAAAAATATCAAAATGTTGTATTAAAATTCTGTACACTTTCCACAATTAAAAAAAGTTTTGTTTTAATGTAGGAGGTTAAGCATTCATATTTATTAATTAACTTTAAGGCTGTACTCAAATCCAAACTGGCAACTTTCTGACACATTTCTGAATTCTTTTTTGTTCGCAAACACATGGAATTGGCAGATGATCTTACTCAGAAACTATGTAATCTAACTGTTTTTCCTTTTTCTGTAAAGGTATAACGTGCAGAAAATACTGAGAAGTTGGTGGTTATGAATCGAATTACTGGGCGCGACAGCGCAGGAAAAGAAAAAACTGTCGTCATGCGACAACAATCGCTTGCAACCCAAGATGTAATTCAATTATCAAAAAAGTGAAAAGGCCTGTTCGATTACAAATCTCTTCAATAATCATGCCTGCAAGCGTTATATCCTTTTGCATGAGTTCGCATATGTGTCAGAAAGCTTCTCATTGTTAAACGGGGAAATTTTTGGGGGGAGATCCGCCTTAAGGACAATCCTCCATCCTTACCTAAAAAAGTATTTAGTGTATTGAATTCATTCTTCGCATTCGTACATTGGACACATTAGCTAGTAATTAACTTCAGTATACATAATTTCTTACTTGACTGCTGACATGGATTATATAAAAATAATAATAATAATAATGATGATGATTAACGATTGTTGATGTGATTAAAATGAAGCGAACGGTTTGTGCTTTCATTTATCTTTTAAATAACTGAAATTAATTAATCGAAAATTCACAAATATATATTTTTCTATAGACAGATTAAAAGAATTTGGAACTAAAAAATAGTTTCAGTTCTAAAGCCAAAAAACAATTTATGTTCAGTTCTGGTTTTCATTTCTTCATTTATAAAATTTTTCGTGTTTCCATTTTTCCGTTAGGTTCCAGTTCGAAACCCTACGGCTATTTTAATTTTTACGTAAAAACAGCTTTCAATTAAAAAAAAATATTTTGTACAGCCCTGTATGTTACCTACAGATTTTTAAACACGCCACGTTATAATTTTATTAAGCTAAACTTTAATTTGTTACATAGTTCATAGGTTTGTAATAAATTATTTTATTTGTTTTAAAGTTGTCATTTTTTGTTTTATTTAAAGTTATTTTATTTTATTTTATTTTATTTTATTTATTTTTGTGTGTGAGGGGGGGGGTAACATTGTGTTTAATTTTTCCCCTTATATTTCATTACAAGTGTGAACTATGTAATTTACTTTCGATTGATTGACCCTTTTCATTCAATAACACTGTTTACCGTAATCATCCATAACTACTGATTTTTTTCAGTTTTCTAAGATTATATTAAACAAATAAAGAATTCTTTGTGATTTTAAACAATGGAAAATTTTAAACCCAATACCAGGATTTTGTTTTATTTATTACGAGCAAAACCAGCGGCTTTGCTCGCGTAACTCTTGAAAAGATGCAAAGTGGTATTTGTTGGCCAATTTTCATTAGAGGAGATTTTACTGCCACAGATAATTCAGAAATTACTAATTAAGCCACACTAATTAAGCAAATTTCTGTAATAACTATATCACAGAAATTGCAATTTTAAAACTTTTCTGTTCCTGCTCACCTTAAAATTTCAGATTTTTTTAAAACTGTTCTATGGATGCATTTGTGTCTCTAACGTAACAGCAATGTAAAATTCCAAGTTTCTGTCCCTAACAATTTCAGATAAATCATTGTTTAGAAGGTTTTTAGAACTTTTTCAGCTTATTTCGTCCTTTTTTAAAATCGTTTTTAGCGAGCACTGAAATCTTAAAAATAGCCACCATGCCAAAATTCATCTTCCTATACCAGCAGCATCACTAAAATCGCAACTTTGGAATGTTTTTTGCTTCTGCACCTTTTTTAAATTTCGAATTTTGTAAAAACTGCTCTTTGGAAGCATTTACGTATAACAAATAACAGTCATGTTAAATTCTAAGTTTCTATCGCTAACAATTTAGAACAAAAACATAATTTATAACGTTTCCCGCTCAGTCGACACCTTTAAACTTCGAATTTTTAATAGACTTTTTATACCAAGCGTCTGCATCTTAAAAGTTACAACTATACTAAATTTCCAGTTTCTAACCCGAATAAATCCAATTAAATCATAAAGTAGAACGTTTTTAGACCGCATTTCGCTGATTTCAGCCTGTTACATTTTGATTTGTTTAGATACCGGTCTTAGCGACCATTTGCATTTTAAGAGTAACCACCATGCCAAATACGAATCTTATATACCAGCTGTATCACAAAAATTGCAATTTTAGTACGGTTTTTTTTGTTTTTGTTTTTGCTGCTGTCCTTTTACAATACTCATTTTTAGTAAACTGTTCTGAGTGATCATTTACGTGAGTAACAGCCAGGCGAAATTTTAAGTTTCTCGCCTTAATAGTTCCAAATAAATAGTAATTTAGAACGCTTCTCGAGCATTTCACTCTTTTAAATTTCGTTTTTTTTTTTTTTTTTTTTCAAATTGTTCTGTGCGACCAAATCAGCAGCCATATAAATTTTTAAGTTTCTACCCCTAACAATTCCATAGTAATTGCAATTTAGAACGCTTTTTAAATGCTTTCCGCTTATTTTACCTTTTGAAATTCTTTACAAACCATTGTTAGCGAGCATTTGTATCTTAAAAGTAACCGCCATGTCAAATTTAAAGTTTCTAATCCTGTTAGTTAAAAAAAAAAAAATAATAATAATCGTAATTTATAACTTTTTTTTTCTTTTTCACCCATTTAAATTTCGATTTATTTAAAAAACTTTTCATTGTGTGCACTATTGCCTTAAAAAGTATCAGCCATATTAAATTTCAAGTTTCTGTCCTTAACAATTCCATATAAATCCTAATTTAGAATGTTTTTAGAACAGTTTTTCCTCATATCACTCTTAAATTTCGATTTTTTTAGAAACTGTCCTTTAGAGAGCATGTATATATTTTATAAGTTACTATCTTTCCCAATTTCAAGTTTCTAATATCTTCAGTATAATAAAAATTGCAATTTTAGAACGCTCTTCGCTCTTGCAACCCTCTAAGGATAGTGGCACTGGCATAAAATATAGCCTGTGTTAGAGCACAGACTGTCACAACAAATTTGAAAGCATTACGTTTAAAATCTGTGCGGTAGTTACAAAGATTCCATCGAAATTGTAATTCAGAATATTTTTAGAACACATTTAGCTCATTTCACCCTTTTAAATTTCGAAATTTTTAGAAACTGTTCATACAGAGCATTTACATCTTATAATTAACTAACATGCCAAATTTTAAGTTTCTAGTTATTTCAGTATGAAAATTTGAAATTTTAGAGCGTTTTTCGCTTTTGCACCCCCCCCCCCCCCCTGTGGTAGTAACCCCGATATAAAATATAGCCTATGATACAGCAGGGACTGTTACCTCTAATTTGCCACCATCACTTTTGAAAATGGTTCTGAAGTTCCAGAGATTCCAAAGAAATTGTAATTTAGAATGCTTTTAGAACGCTTTTCGCTCATCTCATCCTTTTAAATTTCGAATTTTTTTAGAATTTGTTCTTAGAGAGCATTTACATCTTATAAATAATTACCATGCAAAATTTCAAGTTTCTAGTTCCTTCAGTATAAAAAAAATTGAAATTTTAGAATGTTTTCCGCTCTTGCACCCCTCTGTGGTAGTGGCACCGACATAAAATTTAGCCTATGTTGGAGCAGGGATTGTCATACCATCACTTTTGAAAACAGTTCTGTAGTTCCAGAGATTCCATAGAAATTGTAATTTAGAATGTTTTTAGAACGCTTTTCGCTCATTTCACCCTTTTAAATTTCAAAGTTTTTTAGAATTTGTTCTTAGAGAACATTTACATCTTATAAGTAACTACCATGCCAAATTTCATGTTTCTAACACCTTCAGTATATAAAAAAAAAAATCGAAATTTTGGAACGTTTTTTGCCCCTGCACCAGCCTGGGGGTTGTGGCACCGACATAAAATATGGCCTATGTTGGTGCAGGGATTGTTACCATCAATTTGCCACCATCACTTTTGAAATCGCTTCGGTAGTTCCAGAGATTACCCCCTACAAACAAAGAAACAAACAAAAAAACAATCGTTACTCCTTTATAATATTAGTATACATTATTATTTATTTATTTATTTATTATTATTATTATTTTTTTTTTTTGAGGGAGTAGCGTATAGTTTTTTAGTTACATTGAATTTGTATAATAATACAAAATAACAAATAAAACAGGGGGGGGGGGGGTTAAGAAATAAAGTATTTTTTTTATTTTTTTGCTGTCTTGTTTGTTATTTCGTAACAACAATAAATAGATATTATCATTATTATAAATTAATATGGGGGAATTTAGATCATCTAAATCCCCCTGCCCCTGTGACAGTTTTGAATATATGAGTATTGGTTGGACTATAGAACTGACTTAACAATCTTTTATATTTACAGACACATAAAAACTGTATTTTGACAAGTATTTTTTTTAAATCGGTTTGTTTTATATAATTTAAAGTAATATATCAGCTATTAAGGTTAGAGGGAGGGAGCTACAAGGGACTAGTGGAACTTTAATAAACTCATTTACACATAGATAATTATAATACAAATTTAACATATATGTGTTTTAAGGCTGAAATAATTAGACTCAATCAATTTGCTCTAAGTAGTAAAATCTTTGTCGATTTCAATGGCTTTTTAACCTCTGGCATGCAGATAATGCAAAAGTATTGCTTTGAATAGATTTCAAAACTTTTCGAATACACAGTTGTCTAATTTAACACTAGCAAAGCTGTCACAAGTGACTTTTTATTTTATTTTTTTTTTTTTTTTTAAGGTTTAAAATTTAGAACCCCTAATATGTTAAATCCATTTGTAAGTATTGCAAACAAATTTGGTACGTGTGTAGTTTTTTTTTTTTTTTTTTTTTTTTTTTTTTTTAAAGCATAACTCCAGAGCTTACGTGGCGGAATGAACTGTAATTTTATATAAACACTAGCTGACCCGCCCAGCGTCGCCCGGGCCCGTGATAAAACTTTAAATAAACCCGAAATTTGTATTATTTTATATATTTTACTCGATTTTGTATGAATTTATATCTTTATATCTTTTTTTATTTATATTTTATATCTTTAATGACGAAATCGCAAAATCGTAAAAAAACATTTACTTATTTTTTTAAGTATGATCATTATATAGTTAAAAAAATAGATTTTCTTGTCCAAGCATTTTGAAATTTTCAATGGCCTTAAATATAACGGTTTTGCGTAAAAATAGTATTTGTCGTTCGATCTCTCTAAAATTTTAATCGTTTATAAATATAACTGTTTCCAAGTGCTCTATAAAATTATGTGAAAATATATATGCATTTTAGGTAGATTTCGTAAGAAATACTACATATTACATTCTCCTCTAAGTTGGAATTTTTGGAAAATTTTTGCAGATCTACGCCGATCATGACTCCCAGAACCCAAAACCACCCTCAGTTCAAAACTTTATCTATCTATCTATCTATCTTTCTATCTATCTATGTCACTTTTTTATGGACACGATAACTCGAATAATTCTTCTCAAATCTCTTCCAAACTCATACATAAAATCAAGGGGCATAAAATGTCAGTCAGGTTCGTTAATGGGCAAAATCGAACCAAGGAGGGGGGAAATGGGGGGGGGGGCTTTTTGTGAAAACAGAAAAAAACCCATAACGTCTTAGTTATGATACGAATCGAATCCGTTTAAAGTTATTATTACTTCTAGGAAAAGGGCCGAAAATTTATGTATGACAGAGTTTTGATATCATTAAAAATGGCCTCAAGTGGGGAGGGGGGGGGGGGGTTAGAAGAAAAAAAATCATAACTTCGTCAATTCAAAAGATATCAAATCCACTTAAATTTATTATAACTCCTCTTAATAGTATCTAAAACTTTTATATTGACAAGTTTTTTATAGGACTAACCCTTATAGCAAAAAAAAAAAAAAATTAAAAACAAAAAAATCCCTGCCGACTCTGCCTGCAAACAAGTTAGGTTTCCAAGTGGACGGTTCCAACTGTCGCATCATGGCAGAAAGGTCATTTCTTCCACAATTCCCAACAAACAGGCGCCCCACGGTCTGCGTCTTCGAAATGTACCTGTGCATGTAGGCCGAGCCGTCAGGGATTTTTGTGTTAATTGGCGTCTTGTAATAGGTGACGTTAAACATAATCCAGTTAACATAAACGTAACATAACATAACGTTAAACATAATCCAGAAGAGTCAGGAAGTTGTATTATACTAAAGAAAAGGAGTACAGTCATAGTCAAGAGACTTTTTCTCTTCCCATATGTACATGCAAACAGCCTTTTAGAATGAAAGAAGAAAAATATGTTCTACTTTTCTGCAAAAAAGAAAAAAGCAGGGAAATATTTTTACTTGTAATTCGATTATACCATTAAAGATTTTGTTAAAACGTGATGGAAAAAATATACTGCTTATTTGAACAAATATTTGTGTGTTACAATAATGTAAAGCAACATTTGCAGTAATAAAAGAGTGCTGTTTTTCTTTCATGTTGCCAGTTGCCATATCTCTTTAAGGTAATCTCAAATTCCCTGCTCAACAATATGTGAAACTTTCTGACACATTTTTAAACGTAAAGGCATAAAACTGGCAGGTCTGATTGTTGAAGCGATTTGGAATCGACTGCGTTTTCCATTTTTTGATAAATAAATTCATTATCGAGTTATAAGCGATTCTTGTCACGTGATGACTTTCCCCATTCTCGCGCTGTCGTGCCAGGAATTCGATTAAAAAGGCCCACTTTGACAGTGTTTTCTGAAAAAATCTTCTGCCTTTTCCAAAAAATGAAAAATGTCATTCAGTGACATAGTTTCTGAATAGGAACACTTATTAATTTCATGTGTTTCTGAACGAAAATTAATTTAGAAATGTGTCAAAAAGGAGCTCCTTTGAATTTGAGAGCTGCCTTAAGAAAACTGCGCAAAAATTAATTTTTTTATATCAATCCATTATTTTTTAACCTATAATAGTGAATTTTACATGGGAATGCAACGTCGTATAAAGAAGCAGATTTTCATTTATAAAACAGGAATTTTAAATTTGGAGTAATTTTCTACTTTTAAATGCACGAATGAAAGTATGCTTTTTAAAAAAACTATTTTTACTTTTACAAGTAATATTCAATTATAAGCTTATAATTAAATATATTTCCTGTATTATCAAATATTAAGTTGTAAAACACAAAGGGAATAGAATTATAACAGAAATTTAAGCATTATGCCAAAACTGGAATTCTGAGTTTATATAGATTTTCGAAAAATCAAAATTATATTTTAATTGTAAAAATATTATATTATAAAATAATATCAGTTTTTAAAGAAATAGAAAATTTGAATACTGATTGTATTAAGAAAAATGATAAAATCCAAATAATTTAGCAAGTAGTCTCATTAATCTGGTTTTAATACAGTTTAAAAGACATATTATAAAAATAGCATATATATGGGTCGAAAGGGAAAAATTATGATAGTCATAAACTATGTTATTCTGAGTTATTTTTCTTTACCGGCGTGGATATCTTAGCTTCAGCACTATGTATCGATCTTGTCTTTAACTGCTTTTTCAAAGGATTATTTTCATTTTATTCCTCTACCAAATGATAGTACGCCTTTCAAACCATTAAATGAAACTGTCACCCCAAATTTCACAAAAAATGGACTATTATCGTTCTCCTCTTAATAATTTAATTTTCCTCTAATTTATCTAGAAAGAAAACTGGAAAGTAGAAACATTTTTTCCCCCACCATTTGGAAAATTTAGGAAATTTCACATTTCTAATTTACAATAATAATAATAATATATATATATTACACAATTTGGCAATAATAATATCTATATTTTTTTTATTTCAATATTTTTTATTAAATAACGTTCGAACTACGCGATAAAAACTCAGAAATGATTTAAAAAATAAAAAATAAAATATTCAGCCATATTTTGTTTAGGTTTGGCTGAATAAAACCCAGGAGGAAAACAAGATTTAAAAACTGATGGAATATAATAAATTAATATTAACTCATATTTAAATCATTGAACAAAACTTGAGAAGCAAAGATATTTGAATTTTATAATCAATACGTATGAATAACTGAACTTTCTATATTAGTATTTCTCAATCTTGGATAAAGGGCACACTTTACACGTAAAGACATTCTCACATCGTAACATATTTATTTTCCATCTGTACATGCATAAAATTTTCAGATATTCTTCTGCACTGCAAAAAATAAGTGTTGATTTTACAGTATAATACTGGAACCCCCCCAGCCGTCAGTATTATACCGTACAATTAACAGTAATAAACAGTAAAATAAGCAGTAATACGCTGCGGCACATGCGCGGTAGCGTATTAATGCTTATTTTACTGTTTATTACTGTTAATTTTACGGTATAATGCTGGCAGCTGGGGTTCCAGTATTATACTGTAAAATCAACACTTATTTTTTGCAGTGTGAACTTTTTGAGAATCGTACAAGGTATTTCCTTTTACTTTCATATAAGGCATGTTTCAGATTATGCGTTCAACATTGCTGTTTTAATAAAAATATTTAGACTTATGGTGGTTTTCAAATCCAAACTGGATACTTTCTTACACAATTTTGTTCTCAAACGTATCAAAGGGACAGATGCTCCTATTTAAAAACTACGAACGCTAACAGTTTTTCCCTTTTGGGTTAAAGGTAGAAAATTTTTCAGAGAATACTATCAGTGTTAGCGTTTTGAACTAAATTTCCGGATGCGACAGCACAGAAAAAAACTGCCATCATGAGAAAACAATTACTTATAACTCAAAATGTAATTCAAAAAAAGTTGGATAACAAATCATTGCAATGTTATACCTACAAGTGACGTGTTTTTATGTTTTTAAACGAGTTCGTAAATGTGCCAGAAAGTTTGGCGTTCTAGAGCGGGGATTTGTGTGTGTGTGCAGGGGGGGGGGGGTCTGAGCAGAGCAAAAATCATTAAAATCATGCAGGCCCGACAGGCTCAATTCCTACAAAAATGTCCGGTATTTTTTAGTCATTATTAGCCTACAATTAAAATTATTTAAGAGAATATTGCATACATATTTAAACAAACACTTTAAAGGGCAGCTTTTTTCAGATTATATATTCGCAAGTCATGGTATACGGAATTATAATATTACTGATCAGATAAGACAATTATATTCAAATGGAGATTCGTTAAAATTAAATTGTTTAAAATGAAAGAAAAGGACCTGTGTGAAGTTGGCAACCCCCATTACGAATTTAAATATATGAATTACGTAGAAGTTTTGCCCACCCATTATTTAATTTAGCCCACCTTTTATAACTCTGTAAATCACATTTTATTTTTTGACCCATTTCTCATACTAGCACCCAGCACCTCACAATACGAAATTAAAAAGAACAATTGTGCCCCACCCATTATTTAATTTTGCTCACCATTTCTAATGCTGTAAATCAAAGATATCTTTGTTGACCACGTGTGGAGTTGGCAACCCCCCCCCCCCCCCCCATCAATTACGATTTAAGATTTACAAATTACATAGAAGTTTTGCCCACCCGTTATATAACTTTGTCCACCTTTTATAAAGCTGTAAATTAAAAAATATGGTTTTGACCACGTGTTCAGCTGGCACCGCCCAATTCGAATATAGCTACACAAATTACGTAGAAGTTTTGCCCACTCATTATTTAATTTTGACTATAATTTTTAACGCTCTAAATCAAAGATATCTTTGTTGACCACGTGTGAAGTTGGCACCCCCCCCCCCCCCAATTACGAAATAAGCCTTATACACATAAGTTTTGCCCGTAATTTAAATTACGTAAAAATGTAAAAATTTTGCTTTTGCACGTCTTTTATAATGATGTAAATCAAATTTTATTTTTTGACCCAGTGTGAAGTAGGCACTCCTCAATATGAATAAGGGCATATAATTTACGTAGAAATTTTGTTCAAGTTTTGCCCACCCATTACTTCCTATTGGGGGATGCTATTAAGAAAAATAGGTCAACAAATAAAATTTAATTTACAGTTGTATTGGGAATAGGGCAGTTGCGATGCTAACGAAAAAGAAAGACTACCGTGGTGCTTTACGCGTATCTTTGTTTAAAGACCGCGGGAGTCACGTGATGCTCGAATGCACCAATGCAGGTGTACGAAAAGAGCATCACGTCACTCAAGCGGTCTGTAAAAAAAGATAAGTGGAATGCACCGCGGTAGCCGGTCTTTTTTGTTAGCCTCGGGGCAGTTGCAATTGACGTCATGATGGAGGTCACACACTACAAATAGGCAGTTCTGATTGATGGAACTATACTGACCTCCAGTTGAAGTACAATGGGTTGATTAGCTGATTGCAATTCCCTATAGTCATCGAAAAACTTTCGGAACATCAGCTAAATCCTGGCAAAACTTTAAGAACGGCCGATAAATCTCGAAGAACGTTTGGCAAAACTCTGAGAACACTGGAAAAAACAGGTCAATTTTATATGGTCACGAACAATGCAGGTCAAAAATTTAGGAACGGTAGGGGGGGGGACTCTAGGATATTGGGGAAAAACGGCCAAAACCACAAGAATGTTGGACAAATCCTTAGGAACGCTGGACAAAACTTTAGTAACGTTAGGCAAAACTTCAGGAAGGCTGTGCAAGACTGGGTAAACATTAATAATGCTGAACAAAACTATAGGGACACTGGACAAAACTAGACAAAACTCTAAGAAAAGGGGGGAAAACTGGGCAGTGCTATAAAAGAATTTGGGCTCAGCCGGATAAACCTTTAGGGACGATGGACTAAACTAGGATTGTTGGGCAAAACTCTAGAAACAATGGGAAAAACTGGGCTATGCTATAGGATTACGGGTAAATGTCACAACTGCTGAACACAATTCTAGGAACGTTTTGAAAAACTTTAGGTATACTGACCAAAACTTTGCAATGCTATAAGGAAAGGGCATGTTTACAAACAAACACTCCCGTCAATCAATCTCCCCCTCTCCCAGCCAATCAGACAAACTCGTCCCTGTTCGTACACCAATCAAAACCATCTTTTGCCCTGAGTGACGTCAAAGTTTTGCCCTGAGTGACGTCAACTGATCTTTCCTTATAGAAACAAGGGCAAAGCCAGACAAAAAATTAGGAATACCGGGCAAAAAATTTTAAACATTGGCCAAAACTAGGCTAATTCTAGAAACACTGTACAAAACGGGACAATGCAGGAACACTAGACAAAACCTGGGAATGCTATCGGAACACGTGAAATCCACGTAAAACTTTAAGAATGCTGTTCAAAACCGAGTAATGCTAAAGGAAAACGAGTAAAGTCAGGTAAAAAAAAATTGAAATGCAAGGTTAAATTCTAGAAATTCTAGTCAAAACTCTGGAAACGCTGGATAAAATTCTAGGAACGCTGTGCAAATCTGGACAAAGCTCTTGTGAAATACTGAGCAAAACAGGGCAATGCTATAGCATAATTTCAAAAAACGGTCTATGAGCACGTTCAGAGACCGAAACGCGAGTTACTCGTATAATTGGGGAATGACGTCATCTGATTTTGTCAGGGTAAAGTTGGGTTAAAACGGCTGTGAACGATTTTGGGTGAAGTTATGGGTATGTTTACAATCAAACACTTCCATCAACCAATCTACCATTACATTTTGATTGCAGGAAGCATCCTAGCCGACGTTGGTCAATTATATCATAGTCCTGTTAAATGTAGACCAATGAAATGGTCAGGACTCAAGTGTACAGTAGGAGTCATAAAGAACAACAGTTGACAATTGCAGTTAGCTATAAAGCAAAAAAACAAATAATATTTCCCAACCACGTGATCACTTTACCCAACAAAATTCTTCAGGTAATGTGGGTTACCCGAAGTCTGGGTAATTTCCGGCTCTGAACGCTACTGGAAAACCTCAAAAAGTCACATGATATTGATCTCTGAACGCTTCGGGTTCCTTATGCGTTATTCTGTGTAACTCGGGGTTCGGTCTGTGAACGCGCCCAATGTTATATAAAAACAGGCAAAGTCTGCAAAACTTTAAGAACGCTAGGCAAAACTTTATAAATACTTGGAAAATGCTGCAAGAATGTTAGGCAAAGCCGAAGAAATCTCTAAAAAAGCTAAACAAACATAAGACTGTTGGGAAAACACTAGGAACAATGGGCAACACGTGGTAATGATATAGCATCACGGGCAAAGCTTTAGTAACGCTGAACAAAACTCTAGACGTTGGACAAAACGGGACAAAATTCTAGGAATACTAGACAAATCTGAAAACTCTAACCCTGTCAAACTCTCAAACTGTCAATCTGGAATCACCCTCTCCTTCGAAACATACCGCAAATGGGACGCTGATATAACTTTAGGAACTTTGGGAAAAACGCTACGAACACTCTAAAAAAACGGACAACGCTATGGACTTTACCCACGAGTGGCAACAGCTACGTCTCTGCGAGTACATGCCCTCCGAAAAAGACTGTTTATTGAACGAAGGGAAAGTTGTGCTAAGCTAAAATGTTCTTCACGCCTATTGCTGTTTTTCTGCTATATACCCGCAGATGATCTGGCGGGTCCCTCTTGGTGGTCCTGACTTGGCCCCTTAAGTGGGAAAGATGACCGGAAGCCAAGCATTTTGCGACTCTCCGTCGGGTTGTTCCGACTCGACCCCTTAAGTGGGGAAGAGGACCGGACTCGATATAGTGAGATGTTCGTCGACAAGACAGAGACAGGAGACGGACGAACTACCGCTTCATCGTGGTCCGCCGGTGAAAAAGGGATATCCGAGATACCCAGAAGACCCATTGTCGGGCCTCAACGAGGTCCCTTAGGGCCGGCGGGTCCCCCTATCGTAAGCGCAGATTCTCCGTGGTGCCAGGACTCGGTCAATGCTCGTAGTCTCCTCCGTAGGTGGTGGAAGGACATCCCGTAGACCAATCCCAGTTGCTTGGGCAAGGGGCTCACTAAGGAGACTAGTCCTTCTCTTTTGTGCCGAGGTAGGTGACGCTGGGGAAAGGCAAGCAAAAGGTAGCTGGGCCATCTCCACAAACTTATCCAAGGAATTGACGGCGGCGAGATCAGGTTTTGGTTTTGTAGAGCACGATGCGTGGTGACTCTGTAGCGCGTTGGGAGATACGGCATTCAAAAACTATCTGCACCGTACCAGCGTCAGAGGTGGAATATCTACTGGCGTGCGTGCGTATGGGGCGCATAGCCCGCAGCCACCACGTCATCCCTTGCAGCTGAAGCAGTTGGGAGCCAATCTCAATGGGTGACAGTGCAGGAGGTTCCAAAACCAGATGGAGTTTCAATCCAAAGGCGGCTCCTCAGGTCGCTGTGGACGAAAATAAGGCTACACTAGATACCAGGCTTGCTCATTCATTATCATGACGTCACAAAAGGTGGCTGGCCGCGACCAGCGATTGGTGCAAAGCGACGACCCCATCGTTTTGTGCCAATCGCTGTATGTCTTTCATTTTGTCGTTTCGCTTTGTACCAATCGCTGGTAGCGGCCAGCCACCTTTTGTGACGTCATGATAATGAATGAGCAAGCCCGATATCTAGTGTAGCCCTGACGAAAACCATATCTTGGTGAGGGGATCACCTACTCCTCGTGTTGTTCAACTACGAGGAACCGGGCCGGAGGCTCGTCGGCTAACGCGACGGCGATCAAGCTAAAACTTGGTCCTTCGCACAGTGGGGCGTTTTGAGGATCTAGGTGGGCAAAATTATTGCGTTGAAGTTTAATTAGGTTTTGCTGGGTTTTCGAATGTATCAGTAATAAAATAATCAAACAGTGATAAATATTTGGCTTATTTAATTATTTATATTATTATTATTATTATTATTATTATTTATATTATTATTATTATTATTTATATTATTATTATTATTATTTATATTATTATTATTATTATTTATATTATAATATTGTATTGTCATTGAAACTACACATGTATTCAAAGTTTCAGCTCAATCGGATAATTAAAAGTGGTTTAAAATTGACTTGCAAGATTAGAATTAAACACTCATACATACACTTCAAGTTAATATAATTTAATGATTTGCAAACTTTCGCAGGAGCTTTCTAAAGTTTCCAATACTTTAGGAATGACACTTTGATTTTAAAAAATGCTTATTTTTAATAATGCTTAATACTGTATTAAAAGTCAAGATGAAGTTTGAAAACAAGATGGCGCTTATTTTCAAACAACAATAGGTTTAATCTTGTGAAAAACATGTCACATATGTTCAGTAAACTCCAGCTTTCAAATAAAACAGAAAAGTCACGACTTGTTTTAGAACTTACAGAAAAATAGTGCAACTGTTGAAACTATCTCAAACCAACTGCCTTTTTTACGGTCGTAGTTAATCGACGAATCGGATTTTTTCGACAAACCTCGTACGGATCTCGAAAAAACAGACATTCATCTACCAGTATACGCGGTCTTGTTAAATTCCGAGATAATCGGAAAAATGAATTTTGTCCACCTAGATCATCAAAACGCCCCACTGTGCCTCGGGTCAAAAACCAATCCAGCGTGTCTTTGCGTAATTGGAACTCTCCGTGCCCGATGGTTGTATTAGCGGTAGTCTTCACCTAATTTTCACGCAACTAACCTCGACCGAGACTGCTTCTTTAGCGTTCTTGAAGGAATTTTTCATGCCCATCAGAGTTCGGTAGTGGATCTAAACCTAATTTTCCGTTGTTTCTAACATTTTTGTGATATGTTAAGTTTTGTGTTTGCATGTGTTGTTTTTACATGTGGATGATCCTCTTGATGGAGTCCATCGGATACCACCTGCGTTCTTACCGTAGGGCTCACCGGAAGCAAAGCCATCGAGAGAGGATAACCTAAGGCGTCAAGGGACAAGTTTCTTTGTGGTCCCGGGTTGGCGAGAAATTCCTTCTATCGCACAAGCAATAATCGCGGCAGATGAACTAGTCGTTTCCTCCTTCCCTAGGACTCGATGTTCGGACGCCGCGGAAAACAAGGATCGTCGGGGGAACTCGGCATTATGGCTTAGAACCCGGTTACCCTCATGGGGTTCCGGCGACGAAGCCGTCGGCTGTCTTCGTGGAAGTCTCCTGATTATGGGAACCTCCACGTATTGTAACGACCTATGTCGTCCCCACTTCGTAGAATCGGAGTGATGCGTAGGAGGTGGTGCTCCGACGCCGTAGCGCATATGGGCGCAGACCTTGTTCGTGCGCGTTATATGTCCCTCAGGACATGTGTATGGCGGTTGAGACGCTCACGGTCGCCACTCAGGTGCCTCACGGCGCAGCTCAGTTTTTATACCCGCAGATAATGTGACATGGGTTTTATGTAGGGCTACTGTTATCGCGACCTACGTTATACACGGCCGGTGCATGACGTTTAAAACGTCACATGGAGTGGATAATTTTTACACGGTGATTGGTGCAAAATGGGGGGCGCCCCAGTTTACGCCAATCGCGATATAAAAATGATCCACTCCATGTGATGTTTTAACAGTCATGTACTGGCTGAGTATAACGTAGGTCGCGCTATAATACAGGCTGAATCATCAAGCATTTTGATGCTCACTTAAACCAATCCGCGATTGTTGCCACGCTGCGTGGCCAATCGTTCTCCTCCTGCTCCTATGGGCAATTAAATGACGGCGTGAGTCAGCCCGGGTTGTATTATAGTCCTCCTTTACCCATGTGAGTGGAAAAATGGAAATTTGTAGGAACGATGAGCAAATTTCCAAGGACACTGAGAAAACCAGTTACTGCTATAAAAACTTTGGGCAAACCTTTAGGAACGCTAGGTAAAATTCTGGAAATATGGTCAAAAGATACATATTTCATTATAGCGTTATAAAACTTTGGCAAAATTATTTCAACTTAATTCGTATTGGAAGTAGGGGCGCGACCTGCGTTATACACGGCCGGTGCATGACGTTTAAAACGTCACATGTAGTGGATCATTTTTACAAGGTGATTGGTGCAAAACGAGGGGTGCGTCGCTTTACACCAATCACCGTGTAAAAATGATCCACTACATGTGACGTTTAAAACGTCATGCACCGGCCGTGTATAACGCAGGTCGCGGTAGGGTGGAGGGTTGAAAACTTAGTCACACATGAGTCAACAAATTTCTAAATCGGATAAAAGCGGGAGTGAGACAAAATTGCAGTACATACAAATTTTAAACTTTAAATAAAAGTTTGTAAAAATTTGATAAATATATTTTTTTTGTTGTTTATGTACATATTGAAACTAATAAATTTGTTTTAATATAACTGAACCACCCGGCTTCGCCCGAGTTAACCTTGGTCTTCCGGGTAACATAAGTAAAAATATAATATCCTAAAAACACGCCAATCACAACAACGCACTCGCGTCCATAAACCGTCAAAATGATATTAAGAAAAACTTTATCTATTTTGACGTAATCATACTAAGTCACTCAGCTTTATAAATGATAATTAAAAAAAATTCTTTTAAAAATATCTTACGTAAAATATCTAATCAAAAATCCGCAATAGTTGTCTTATTCGTCTAACTTCCCATAATCGTGTTCATATATGATGTTTAACGCCTTTAGTGGGTGAATTTCTAAAATCGCTGACATAAGTGCATAACTATTTTTTTTTAGTAGATTTGTTATCCTGAATTTCATGCTCCTACCTAACACTCCTGCTGAGATATGACGAAATGATTTAAAACGTTCGACCCTCCATTTAACCCCCTTTGGTGAATTTCTAAAATCGCTGAAATACGTGTCTAACTATTTTTTTAGTAGACATGTTATGCTGAATTTCATGTTCCTACCTAACTTCTGCTAAGATATGACGAAAAAAATGACCTAAAACTTTCGACCCTACTTTAACCGTCTTCAAGGAGAGGGAGGGGGGGGGGGGGATTTTAAAAAATACTTTTATATTGCTTGCCCAGATAATAATAGCAATCTACTTTCCAGATTTCGTGATCCTGACTTTAGTCATTTCAGCTGGGCATTGATGAGTCAGTCAGGCGTTCTCTCTTTATATAATAGTATAGATATAGATATTAGATAACCAGGGCTTAATATGCGCTGGAGCCCACCGGAGCCCAGCTCCGGTACTTCTTTGTTTTTAGTAAATATTTAAATATTGGCCATAAATCAACGGAGCTATAAACACTGCGCTCCGGAGCAATAACGCTTCCGAAAAACGAATCCTAAATTACCCTTTTATTTCCCTCCTATCTCCAATCATTTGCTTTCTTTTGTATCAAAACACTTATAAGTGACGTAATGTGCCGCTCACGTAAGAGATAGAGATGAAACAGGCTCGATTTTTATACCAGCCTTCGGGTTTGGGCAAGCTACAGCTCAATTTGTCTTAAATTCAATTTTTATTTATTTCAAATCATTTTAATGCTATTTTGATCAGAATAAAGAGTAAACAGAAATAGTCTTTTTCTATTCTGCATAGCTGCGAACTATTAATTTTTTGTATTAACACTATTTCCGATTCATACTCCTGAGCTTATTTAATCGCAGAATTCTCCAATTAATTAGCATTAAGATTGGGCAAAGGTAAGTAGTAATAACTAAAAAGTGGAATAGTGGATAGCTAAAATTTTTATTTTTCTAAATAAAAAAACAATGCTTTGAATTTTGAAAATAATGTATGAAATATAAATATGCAAATTGGAGTGACGGCAGAAAGAGAGAGGGGTACGCTACGGGTGTTAGTACTGCAGAATATTTGGGCTCCGGTACTTTTTTCCTTAGAAATTAAGCCCTGTAGATAACAATAAAATTTTAGGCTGTTTATGCTTTTTTTTACTTTAATTTTTACACATTATAATCAATCTTAACACAAGGTTTTGTATACATCTGATTATCTTTAAATGCTATGGGAAAGGCTTTAACTCAGAAATCACCCTCCGTTCAACCCCACACTTCTTCAGTACATATAGCTTTAACTCTGAGGAAAAATAGATGCTTGATATTTTTTGACTTTCTTAACTTTTTCTACGGCACATAATAACATTTAACTAACTTACATAGAGGAAGACCCTGCAACGTTTAGCCCTTTAAAAAAATTGAAATTTGATAAATTTTAAACTGGAATGAGATTGATAATATTAGCTTGATGCAGATTGTTGACTGTTAAAATTTTCGACAATTAAGTTTATTTACTAGAAAAGCAATTTTTGTATATGAAACCATGGTCACAATGAATTTTTTCAGTCAAATATACAGAATGTTTCGCTCCAACCACACCCTAATTCTTGTTTTGTTAAAATGATGGATCTATTTTAGCGAAAATCTCGATAGACTTACCTTGTTTAGCGACAAATGTAACAATATTTACGTATCACGAGAATTGGTCAAAGTTATTATCACCCGCATCCAAACAGTGCTGAATTAGGTGCTCCATATTTCGGAATGTAGTTGACATTACATACTGTGTCATCGACTGAATTACTGTGCACATCCAGCACTTTTCTTGATATCGCACTCCGCATAAAGCAATGTAAATCTGTTGAACTTTTCGTTAAAATATCGTCATATTATTAACCTCTAAATAAATATTTGGGTTTGGCTTAAAGTCTATACCCTATATTTTTGACTAAAATGCATTGCGACCTAGTTTACTACGATACAAAAATTGTTAATTGTAGTGTGCTCTACCACCTCTTACAGTTTGTCCCATCTTTTTTAAAGTGCTCTGTATATGCATTTTTTTTTTTTTTTTTAAAGAGAGAAAGTGTGGTTGATTTTAATATTTATTTTCCATTTGTAATATTTAATAACAAAATGATGAATAAAAATTTTAAGAGTATGTTAGCATATAAAACATTGTTATTGACTCTTTTCAAATTTTCCCCTAGTGAAAATATTTTACAAAATCACATAACACTTTTTTAATAATCATAATTTCAATATTTTTAACCATATTTTATTTTAATACTCATTGAAGTTTTATTGTAATAATGTATAAGATACACAGATATAAATATCCGGCGATTATGTGAGGTACTTTTTAGCGCAGCGTTGTGACATTTTATTACTTTACAATATGATTTCTTTGTGCGCCATGCAATTTTTCACGTATGTCATACTGATTTTATTTATTTTCCCAATAAAAATTGCCTCACAGTCTCAGTGCTGTTAACATGTTATAATAATAAGCGAATAATACTAGAATAGTCACATATTAAGCATAATCACTAAAATTAGATCATTTATTTGTAGAGTTCCGATTTTCCTTGATACATAAATTCACTTAAATTTTCTTTAGTACCATGGTGTTCTTTAGTCTGCATCGAATGGAACTGAAAAAGAAAAAAAAAAACTGTGTAAACAGAACCTGTGTATAACAGAAAACTTTTACGTTCTTTCTTGCCGAAAGGAATATAGTACAAATCTATACCGGCTAAGACGAAAACTTGTCTAAAAACAACATATTTTTCCTGTCACTGTTCCTAACGATTCAGTTATTACGTAAATTTAATGTACATGGTTCAATAAAACCTGGGATAACGGAAACTGTTTATAACGAAATCCTGTCTTAAACGTTAAAAAAAAAAATAATAATAAACTTTCTAGTGCAGGAATAACCATACAATTATAACTTCTCAATAGAAAACCTTTCCAAAACTGAATTTTGTTTCGGGCCGAAGCAATTCCACTTTCACATATTTTAACTGTGCAAGATTAATATGTTTATTTAAAATAGTAAAACCTACTAAGAGAAAATCTCAAATAACCATCAGAAAAATATTCCGTTTTGGAGAGGTATCAATCTTAGAAAGTATAATTTGGGGGTATTTTTTCGAAAGAGAGTATGATTTTTTTACGTTTAAATCAGAAATCCATTATAGACAGGTTCCGTTCTCGTAGAATTTAGTTATTTTATATGTCTTGATTTAGAAGTCGCTGTCCCGCCATTTTGTCAAAGTGGAACTGCCAACACTAGCTTTAAAATACAATTGTGAACAGTGTCCATTAATAACTGCTAAATTAGTCGCTCTCACAGGGAAAGGGGCAGAAGAGGTTCCGCAATTTGTTGTATATTACAGCCTTCTCTCTTATTTGGCTCAAAGTCCTCCACTGGTACGAAAGTGCATTCAAATATTAATCTAAAAAAGTAAGTCTTTATGACATAAGAAAAGTATGATACATCATAAGGCGGTCCTCAAATTCATTGGCAGATGTATTTATAATCGAATAGTGTTTTTCATTTTTCGATAAAAGCACGGGATTTTCGAAAAATGCAGTTAAAGTTGGCATTATGAACTGAATTTCCAGATGCAACAGTCTGAGAAAGGTCGTCATGAGACAACAATTGCTTACAACTTAAAATGCAATACATTTATCGAAAAATGAAAAACCCTATTCGATTTTCAATCATTATAATAGTTCAATTTCATGCTTTTGCGTTTAAAAATGAGTCGGTGAATGTGTCAGAAAGTTTCTTGTTGTTAAGTGCAGATTTTTATTTTTCGAGAACGGCCTTAAATGAAAAATACATTTTATTCAACAATTTAATTGATTTCTCATAGATTCGTTTGTATTGAAAAGAAAAAAAAAAGTCCTATTCAATCAACAGTCTTCCATATCCGAGGATGCGTTTGCTTTATTTATTTTAGTAATGCATTTTCAACAAACAAAAATAATAGCCAAGAAAAGAAATTTTTATTATATTAAAAATTGTTATTGTTTGAAAATATATTTCCCGAATACAATAAAAAAAAAAATTATATAAATTAAAATTTAAAGCAATTAAATGAAAAATGTCTAAAACAGTGAGTAAACTTGTTTTAAATTATTCCAATAAACGAAATGAAAATCATTTCTGATTATTGATTGTCTGAAATCTTTTAGCACATTTTTATCATAATTACTTTAATATAAACTAACTTTTAAGTGTTTTGTTCATCTAAAAGTCGCATTTCAAAATAAAATGAAATTCTTCTGATAGTAAAAATTGTCGTGTCTAAAAATCTGTTTATTTGAAGGATTGTAAAACATGTCCCTTATTTCTCGTCGTCTATCAATCAAAATCCAACACCCCCTTAGATCTGAAACACCGCCCTTTCTAAGAAATTCACTATCACTTCCAACAGATGTTTCTCTTTACCTCCCTCCTACTCCTGGAAACAGAAACACTTCAACAACCAGACCAGCCAGAGCACGTTATCGCTCTACCATCCCCAAGACTTTATCGCTTTCTTAAAACTGTTTTATCGCCATACTTGGCGCGGTCAAGCATAGCTACACTCATCCCCATGAGGTTTTGAAAAATTAACATATATTTTTTTTATAAGAACATTTCTTCTCTGTTCAGGAAGATTTTCATAAACATTTTTTTTATCAAGAGTTGAATCCGAGTCATTATTAACTCAAGGACAAGGAGGGTCCTCCTCAATATTTCAAATAAAGTAAGAATTGAAAAGAAAACTTCAGTGAATGTAATTATAAAGAATAAATTATAACATGATTACAATTTCATTAGAAGTGTACGATACAATTTTATTTTTGCTCAATCCTATTTGCTCACTAATAATGCTTGTCTTGTTTTTTAAGTAAATATTAATAAGTAAAGGAGTAAAATATTCAAATTTTCGCCCTTTATTTATTTATTTTTTTTTGGGGGGGGGGGGGGGCGGTAGATCTTGTAAGTCTTTAGCTACACTTCTTTTAAATAAAAGTACATGAGTAGTAAATGCAAATATCTTTATTATCAGCAAATTACACATGCAACATAATACTTTTAAAGCTGGTTTAGCTTTTTTTTTTTTTTTTTTTTACCTTTCTCTTTACATTCATAAAATGTTTAGTGATGTGTATACCTATTACCTACTCATAAAAAACCCATGATAATAACTATTATTGATTTCTCCATTTACATGTGGAATATGAAGAAAACAAACAAGCAAGAATTTTTGAGTGAAGGGGAAAGAAAAAGGCCTATGCTATGATACATTGGCTCAGTAAAAAGGTGGTGGTAGTCTTAAAATTTTAGTGTTGGAATTCCCTCTCCACAATCTCTTTGGAAATAGCAATGTTCAAAAGTTGAAAAAAATATACATGGGATGCTCACAATAAAAGGACTATAGTGGAAAACAGAAAATAAATATTTTAAACTGCAGGTACTAAAAAATTCAATTGATACTATAACAGGGATCCAGATTTTTCTCTCAGGGTCCTGTTTTTGTGAAATTGTGAGAAGTTTTTATATTTGTGAATTTGCACCTATTGCTACATTCATGCTTCTGTGTATATCCTTTACACAGGAGCTTTTTGACGTATAAAAAGAAACCAAGTAATATGTTCTTTGACAAGTTCAGTTCTTTTGCGACAGGTTAGAGTTTATTTTATTTTTAGGTTAAATTATTATTAATCTATGAGATTCAGTTTCATAAGCAGAAAAGTTTGTGAAAAGGTCTATTTTTAAGACAACAAATTTTATGAAGGATCATGTTTTGGGATGAAATATTTTATAAAATGTTCTGTTTTAAGATGAGGATTTTTATAAAGGATGCTGTTTTAAGACCTAAAAATTTTCTAAACAGATTCCTGCTGTATTATATTGTTACCTGCCTTACCCTTTCCACTAATTGGTATTATTGACTTTTATTAAAATTTTTTAATAAAAGAACAAGGGTAATAAGGTAAAATTTGGGGTCTAATTAGGATCCCTTTACAAAAATCAACTTACTGAAATAGGTCCCTTCACAAAATTCTTTCTTATTAAAACAGGTCCTTTCACAAATTTTTTTTAATAAACCACACACTTTCACATTTTTTTTATAAATATAACAGGGCCCGTCATAAAATTCCTCTTAATAAAATAAGCTACTTCACATTATTTACATTCCATAAAAACATAATCTTCATCAATTATTTTTATTTTGTTAGATTTTAAAATGTGTTATTTGCAAGTAAAACAAATTCACCAGAAAAGAAATCTTTTGCAAAAGAACTTATTAATAAAATCTTGGTTCAAAATTTTAAAAATGGATTTCATCTTTCATTAATTTTTTTTATTTTTTTGCAAATATTAATAAATTCACAAAAATAACACTTAAACTTTTCAGAAAACGCCCCCCCCCCCCCCAAAAAAAAAAAAAAAAAAAAACTTTTATCGACCACTGAAGAAATAAGATTATGTTATCTGTTTTTCCAGTTAATGTTTTCATGTGGTACACTGAACATAAAAGAAAAAAGAATAAAATTTGAGCATTTTCCAAATGGAAAACCCTTTGAAGAAAAACAAAAAAAAATTTAGCTTAGACAATCAGATAATAACGAAATAAGAATTTAAATGAGGAAGTTAATATAAAAGGCAGTTTTAAGAGATCAAAATTAAAATTGTTTACTGATTCTTCTAAAGGTCAGTTCAGAGCTTTCCTGAGCAAGTCTTACTGAGATAGGTCCTTCCTTCCCATTCTTCTTGAATCATTTTGTGGTAATTGACAAAAGAAATGGGTGTTTTTCAACCTGTCAATGGCTCCCGTTCTTGACCTCTGACTTTTAGATATGCTAAGCTAAAAGAAAGTCATAAAAGAGGAAAGGGAGCACTTTACCACATGAGAGATGCTGCACACTTAGAACATAGTGTGTATGATCATTAATTCTTTCAGAGCAACTATCCGGGTGGGGGTCCCTAGTGCACGGCCACCTTTCAATAAAAAGAGCTCTGTGCACTAGAGATTTTCACCAGGCTATTGCTCTTAATATCTGAAGATTTCACAAATAGCTCAAGGGTTCAGCTAACCTGCAGACTTAAGCTTTGAACTTATTCTCTAAATCTTCAAACAGGAATCTCTCAGGTGAACTCAAACTTTCTTTTCTTTGAAACGTCTAAGCACTTCTTTTCATAGAATCAAAGATGAACTGGAACAAAAGCTCGCAAAATTGCCCTGTTGATAGGAAAAAAAGAAAATCAGTTTAAGTATATAATTTATAATAGTTATGTCAAAGCTTTATTATAGAATGGTACACAAACACTGCATCAGACAAACTTTAGTTTTTTAATTCAATTGTTTACCAGGGCATATGCTGTATATCTTCTGGATTTAGTTAAGGAACTTGTTACGAAACTCCGTATACCCTCTATTTCTGAAACAAAGCTATAGCATATACTTTGATTTTTTTTTTTTTATGACTACACAACTGTTGCTCATACTCAAGGTTGTGAAAAACCAGTTTTTTTTTAAAAATAAAAAACCCAACCAGGGCAGCTACCTGCCCGGGCTGGGTACAACCCTTATGGTTGTAAAAAACCCAGTTTTTTTTTTTTTTAAACCCAGCCCGGATGGGTACCCGGCAGCTACTCACTACATCCCTGTTCATACTACACACTAGGTGCCATTTCAGTTTTCAGCTACATTACCTTAACGAAATTCGGGTATAAAAAGAGTAATAACCTGTCTATATGAAGGTCAATGATCTTAATATTAACAAACCAAATGTAGAAAGAAGAGCAGTGACAGTTTAAAACAGTAGGACGGCATATATTCAAACACTCATATTTCCCTCATACATAAAATTTGACAAGTCATAAAAGTAAAAACGATTGATGGGATATATGCAATAACATTTATCAGGGACAGAATCAGAGAGAGAGGCTACTCCCCCCCCCCCCTTCCCCCTCAAAAGCAGATTTAAAAAAAATTAATTTTAATAAAAGCATTGAGAGAAAAAAAAATGCTGTTTATGATTGTAATTGAACTCATTATTGCAATTTCATCCAGCTCATTTTCAAAATAAATGAATTAATTTAAGCATGTACCTAACTTTTTTTTTTGAGAGGTAGGGGGGGGGGGGAGGGAGGGTACAGCTTTTTAGTTACAATGACTTTCGCTTAAATAAAAGTAATTGAATACATATTTTACCACTTATTTCGGTTGCCTGAAGGCACGTACTCTTCATTGACCTCTCCACGCCTAACGAATGCGATTGATTAGAAAGTATATCCTACCACATCCACATGTAATACACGTAATTATATCTAAAATTCAACACAAAATAACACTGAGCTAAAACAGTTCAAATAACAGGATTTAACAAAAAAGATAATTAAACAGAAAACAATATACAAAACACTTACTTGGCATATTTTCTCTTTTTTCCTTCATTAACAACAGACACAACACGAGGAAAGGTTGAACTGAAAATGAAGCGCGAACATAGGGAGGGGAAGGCGGGGAATACACGCGCTTACTACGCATGCTCAACCAGCCGGTGCTTTATCCCTGTTGTCTACGCTGCCGTCTACCAGCCGGCAGCCTAGACACTCCCCTTCATGGACACAACAACAACAAAATACAAACAAAAACAAAACAACCGATATCGAACATTACATCGAACAAAGTTGCTTTCAAGTCGATATTTTTTCTAATAATTTATAGCAAAAAAATATAATTTGTTTAAAATATAATGCTACTTTATTAATTCTTTTTAAAAATGCTAACATAGTTGAAGACCGTTCTATTTTTTGACATTTACAATTTACATTGTTATAAAAAATATATATCGCTCGGCGGTTGTAACGAAAAGCTAACCAACTTTGGCCCTGGAGAGGACCAATCAACCAACCACAAAATAAGAAACAATGGCGTTGTTTTGGTTTTCAAAAATGAAGAACAAGAGTCCTCGAAACAGACAGAGCTTCTTACTTATTACATTTTTGTTACAAGTTACAAAAAATCTTTCCGAGCCTTGCCGCTGCGAACTCGACAGCTTGAAGCACTCGGAAAAACGCCGACGAAAAGCAACCCGCTCAGATAGGCAAAATTTCGACTCCACTACACAAGAATAGCAAATTATCGCTAAGAAGGCTTTTTCCGACCGGTTTCAGCGTTCCGATAACACCAGAATAGATTCCCAGATGAGTATATGCTCTTCTCGTGATACATATGGGGCGGTGACCTGTGGCGTTTTCTCTTTCGGCTATTAGAATGAACTCTTCTGTCATTTTTTTACTGGTTTTAATGTACTATCATAAGTGACTATTTGAATTCTTTGCTCATTATTGAACATGTAGTGGTTAATTTTATTTTTACATTTTTGTTAGGGTTATGGGATTTTAGCCAGGTCCCCCCCCCAAAAAAAAAGATAGCCGGAATTTGTTAGCTTTAACCATTTAAAAAAGCCAGCCTTTTATTTACGAAAAGGTGGTTTATAACTAATACACTATTTTGTTGGCCGCCCTAGATTTTCCATAATAAGACTATTTAAACTTAATTTTAAAATACAAATTATTCCTGTATTTGATGACATAGGTAATCCTTCAAAATAATTACGATAAAAATACCTCTCCACATGTTTGTGTTGTGTTGCTAAATTTACAGTTATTCTAATCCACAATATCAATTAAATTGTTATTGGTGCTTTTCTAATTATAGTTTAATAATATAATTACGGGGAAAGGTTGTTTGAGTAAAATAAATTGGCACAGAATTTTACCAAAACAAAAAGTATTCACACTGTCCACTAAGTTCAATAGTTTCTAAATAAATAATGGTTTAATTCTATATTTGTATTATTTGGGCTGAATGTTTGTTTATTAACATAATGTTTTTAGAATTGGCCTTTAATCGGTTGATTAAAGCGCACTTCAACTTGTTTAACGTTAATTTTGAAAATGTTTATTTTTGGAACGATCATACTGCACCATTATTAACAGATATATTTTTAAATATGTGGTTGTATTTTAAATATTAATTGAAAGGAGTTGCTGGTATTTTAAAAGGCTTTATGGAGGCTGCTGGTTAAATTAAATATAAATGATTATCCATTTACTTTCTTGCATGTGTTGAAAATTCTGTTTTTCTCTCTCTCTCTGTTTCTCTTTCCCCTTTTTCCCCCTTGTTTACAAGAATCGGAGAACAATGAACATCGGAACGAGAGCTTCTGGTAAAGTAATCAAAGAGGGAATAACCCTTTAGCGTCACCACGTGATCAACAACGTCACAGACTTCCGACAGTGGCGAGGAGGGAATAGAATGAGTTTACCACATGTGCGTAAAGATACATATCCATTTTTTAATCAGAAACCTTAAATGAATTTAAGTAAAGAAAATGATGAAATGCAATTAAGAATCTGATGCTCTATTGCTCAGATTAAGAATATTTTTCAAAATAGCTCATCTTAATTAAGGTTTTCCTTCAAGAAATGCACGTAACTATTTATCCTGCGCGCATAGAGATCAAAAGTAAGTGAGCAGGCTGGATGGCGAGCATTTTAAAAACAGAGAGAGAGTCTAGGATTCTGATGATAATCGAGCTTGAGAAAGGTCTTCCTTTTTGAGTCTGACAGCGGCGATGATGGAAAATCTTGAGAACTATCTGTCAACACTTAGTGGCCCGGGGCCCCTGCATGATAAGTTATTTTCGTCTTTCCTTTCATTTCTTTAATTTTATGCATGAGCATGATCACTAATATTTACATTTTTAATTAATGAATAATTAATTTCAATCTTTCGTCAAGCATTAAGCTTGATTTAAATTAACTTAATTTATGTTTAAATATCTTTATTAAACAAACCAGCAGCTCCGATTATATTGTAAACATTATATGAATAACTTAAAAGATCCACTCAACTACGTATGATCGAATTATGTATTGGAATTATAGAAATAATTCAATCGACTATTTGATGTCTAATTTTGTGCTGAAGGGAGAATTCCGTAATTAATTCTGAAAACAAAACTGTACTTAAATTATATATGTTTATCTCAATAAACTAAATTAAATTATACAAATGATTTGCGTTTTGAATACCTGCAGTGCTATTCACTATTTTAGTTTTGGATATGTACCTTCCTTTTCAGATGAATGTTAGCGATCATCGGAAGAGTTAGTTTTTCTAAATTTCTATTATATAAGTAAATATTTCATTAGTTAATATTTTAATTTAAATTTGGATAATTAGTAAATTAATGTTATTTTGAACAATTTTTATTTAATTTGTAACTCTTTCTATAATTGTTGACATTCAATAACTATCATGAAGAAAACAAAATTAATTCTGAAAGAACCACTTATATTTCATAATCAAGTAGAAGCTTAAATTATAGAAGTAAAATTTTAATCATGCATTATTAATTCTTTTTCATTAATAGTAATTTATATGTTTTAGTATTCTTTTGGCTATTTTGATAATTGGTTCTGTCATGGAAATTATATCAGTTTTAGGAGGAACCCAATAACCATCCAAATGAATCATCAGTATTATGATAATTTAAAACTTGATCACCTCACATTTTTCTAGGCCCAGCATCTGGTTTATTGTATTTTATAAAATATTTTGATAACACCACGCATATGAATTTCTATAGATTTAAAGTGAGAACTGAATTAAGTGATTTTATTTTAATTGAGAAGAAAGATTTAAATGTAAGAAGTAAATTAATAATTATTCAGTGAGAATTTAATTATTATGATTTATATTGGAAATGAGAAATATCAATACTTTTTAACCTTATATTGCACAATAATATAATTAAGAATTTTTTATTCAAATTCAAATAAGAAATTAATTTTATAGAAGTAAATAATGTTTGTAAATGATTAACAATTATTTTGCTTTTAATGAGAAATTATTATGAAGTCCAATATATTTTTGAAGAGGTGATTTTTAGTTGTGATAAGACACAACATTTGGCACCATTTGTGACTAAGCAGACCAGGATATTATTATAGTACTAGATGAAGGCAACATTTTCCATATTTTGTTATTCTTGTATTTACATAACTTAGCATATGCCTGTAAAAATACACCGGAATTGTGAGAATACTCTCACATTGTTTACATTTTGGTCTGTGCCGTTTTTAGCGGTAATGATCAATAGACATTTTGTTAGGAAAATTGAAGATAGCGAGTGGTATTTAGCGCACTCTAAAGTAATATAAATATTAATGTCTACTTTGATAAACATAGATAAGATTTTGATTACCTCCTTCTTCAGCAATCATCCTCACTCCTCATTATACCGCATAGTAGGTCCGTCAGAATCACTGGTTAATCCATTAAGAAAAATGATGTATCCATTACATTTGCACATACAATATGTAAATCCTTGATTGAAGAATATCCATGTGACTAAGCAATGTGAATAAGTTATTAATTAATAAAACATTCATTATACTGATTAAAGAATTTAATTTACAATTTTTATATTTAATAGTTACATAATTTTAATCTTAAACATTAATTAAATTTGATAAGTTTAAGGGAGATCGGAGTATACATGTTCCATCTCCATCGCGAGAGAAAAAGCTTCTATTAAAGTTCTATATAGCAGAATGAAATCAGTCTTTAGTCCTTATCAAGTGATGTCATTTTACAGTTCTTTCATTGGATGGAAATGACGTAAAGTCAATTTACGTCATTCATACGTATTTTAGTCTCTTACTTCCTTGTTCAGTTCACGAGTCTGTAAAAACCTCTTCATATTGCATCATGTATTTCATTTCCTCTTTGAAATTGGATAAACACTATTTATAATGATGAGTTTTTAAGTGAACTGTCATAAAAATCAATTTGGGGAGATTATTATCATGATGTATTATCAACAATCTCCTCCTTAATCTCTGGAATTTGATTTCTTAAATTTAAATTTCTCCTGTGAACTTCGAAGATAGGCTTGGGAGTGAGCTTAGTTAGGATGTCCGCTACCATGTTTTTAGATTCACAATACTTTAGATTGATTGTACCATTGTCCTTTAAGTGTTTAATGGAATGATACCTAATATCAATGTGTTTCGTGCGACGGGTGTATTTTCCTGATTCGATCATTTTTATGCAGGACTGGTTGTCCTCATGCATAGTTATGGGTAATGTCTGTTCTAAGTCAAATTCTTGTAAGAGTCTAATTAACCATAAAATTTCTTGTGTCGCATTTGCTGCTGAAATATATTCAGCTTCAGCACTTGACATGGCTATGCATGATTGCTTTTTACTAATCCACAAAATTGGGGTTTTCCCTAATAAAAATAGGTTTCCGCTGGTGGACTTTCTAGTTTGTATGTCTCCAGCCCAGTCTGAGTCACAATATACTTCTAGTATAGGTTGGTGTGTTGTATTTATTTCTAATTTAAAGTTTTTAGTGTGATTTAAATAGGAAATTACTCTTTTAGTTGCTTTCCAATCCTTCTGTGAAGGGTTTTCGTTTTTTCTACTTAGGATGTTAATCACAGCTGAAATATCTGGTCTTGTGACAGTTGAGATATACAAAAGAGCGCCAATTGCCTTTCTATAATTGATGTTGTTTGGCAATGGTATTTCTTCATTTTCATAATTTACGTAGCCTGTTTCCATGGGCGTATTGTAAGGCTTTGCTTCTTCTAATTTAAATTTTCGAACTAATTCTTCAATTTTAATTTTTTGATTTAGTTTATATCCTTCGTTTGTTTTTTCAATTTTAATTCCTAGGTAGTAGTTTAATTGACCTAAATCTTTTAGTTCATATTCAATCTTAAGTTTCTGTATAATTTCTTTAATTTCACTTTCTTTTGCAGATATCAAAATGTCGTCAACATAAACGATAATATATGCTTTACTGTTTTTAGTATTACGTATGAATAAACACGTGTCTGAAATTGATTGTTTGAAATTTAACTTTTCTAACGATTCTGAAATTTTTGTGTGTCAGGCTCTAGCTGCCTGTTTTAAGCCGTATATAGCCTTATTTAATTTGCACACTTTGTTTTCATGATTAGGTTTGACATAGCCTTCCGTCTGAGTGATGTATATATCCTCTTCTAAATTTCCATACAAAAATGCAGTTTTAATGTCAATGTGGTTTATGTTTAGTTTATGATAGGCGGCGGCTGCTAAAAAAGTTCTAATGGTTGTATGTGAAACCACTGGAGCAAAAGTTTCATAATAATCAATGCCAAAATTTTGAGAATAGCCTTTTGCCACTAATCGCGCTTTATATTTTTGTATTTTTCCTATATCATCTAATTTTGTTTTGAAGAGCCATTTCGAACCTATTATTTTTGTATTTGGCGGGGGGTCAACTAATGTCCAAGTTTTATTTTGGTTGTGAGATTCTATCTCCTCCTGTGTCGCTTTGATCCAGTTTTCTTTTTCTACTGGGTTTTCCATGTTTATTATTTCCTGCCAATTTTTCGGTTTGTTTATATTTTCATCTTTAACCAAATAAATTAGTCTATCTGGGGGAACCCCTTTATTTACTCTATCTGATCTTCTCGGTTCGGTTTGATTCAGTTCAGATTCATTCTGATTATCATTTTCATTTGAAATTTCGATTTTTATCAGATTTGGGTTTTCCGACTTTTTGTTTTCGGCATTAGTGTTTTCATCTATATTTAGTTCTAGCAATTTTTCTTTATTTGAATTTTTCGGATAGTTTTCCAAAAACTTCACAGTTCTTGCTATAGTTATATCTTTGCCGCTTGTGTATATACGATATCCTTTGGAATAATTATCGTATCCCACAAAGATCCCTTCTACTGCTTTATTATCTAATTTCTGTCTTTTTGGCTTGTTAATATATGCATAAGCTTTGCAGCCAAAGACTCTTAAATATTTTAGATTTGGTCTTCTGTTTGACCATAACTCATATGGAGTTTTCTCGTTGGCTTTAGTTGGCAGTCGATTTTGTAGGTGATTTGCGGTGCAGATCGCCTCTCCCCAGAAATGTAATGGTAAATTAGAGTCACTTAACAATGTTCTTGTCATTTCAATTAATGATCTATTCTTTCGTTCAGCAACACCATTCTGGCTGGGAGAATATGGTACTGTTAGCTGTCGCTTAATTCCATTTTCTTTTAGAAAATTATCTATATTAGAATTTTTAAATTCTTTCCCATTATCAGTTCTGAGTTCTGTAGGCTTTTTGCCAAATTTATTGTTGACCAGGGCAACAAATTCTTTTAATTTCTCAAATACCTCACTTTTATTTTGTAGGAGATATAATATCGTAAATCTAGAGTAATCATCTATGAAAGTTAAAAAATAATTTTTCCCACCTATGGTTTGAGTTTGAATAGGACCACATACGTCTGAATGCACCAACTGCAAAATTTTATTTGCTCTAAATTCCGTCTTTTTGGGGTATGGTGCTTCAGTTATTTTTGCTTTGATGCAAGGCTCACATTCGGTACTATGGGAACAATTATTTATGTTTATTCCGCATGCTAATTCCTTAGTCATTATTTCTCTCATTGACGCGACGTTTTTATGTCCTAATCTTCTATGCCACAGTTCAACGCAATTTTTATTTTTGCAATTTGTTATCATATTTATGAAATTTTCATCTGTGATTTCGTTAGTTTGCTGAATTTCGTATAAATTGTTTTTTTTTTTTTACCTTCCAAGCGAATTAATCCTTCATATTCTAGAAAACATTTATTATTCTCGAACATTATTTTGCATCCGTTTTTCGTAGCTTTAGCTACCGAAAATAAATTAGTTTCAATTTCGGGTACTAGTAGAACATCTTTTAATGTTATTTCATGTGTTCTACCGTCGGAGGTTATTGTGGTAATGTTTACATTACCCGACCCGTAGGATTTTAGTTTATTGCCATTGGCAATTACGACGTTGGTATGTTCTTTATTTGTAAATTCAGAAAATAAGTTTTCATCATTTGATATATGGGAGGACGAGCCAGAATCTATGATCCATGCTTTATTTTGCGATTTGTTAGTTAAAAATGCGCAATTTTTCTTTTCTTCGGTTCCGAAATAAGCTGTGCTTTTATCCGGGTTGTTCGGATTATTTGAATCCGCGCTTCTTAACTTGTTTTCAGTTTTTTGAAATACTAATGAAGAAGAAAAATGTTTTTTGTTGTTTTGTTTAAAGTTAGTTGTTTTATGTTTGTTATGCCAGCAATTAACTGTGTTGTGGTTTTCATTCGACAAATCGTGCAGTATTTTTCTTCTTTTTTAAAACCTGTGGGTTTAAATTTTCTTTCAGCTCTAAAGGCTTTGTTGGTATTATCACTTGTATTTGAATGCTCATTTCTTTTATTAAATTCGTCTGTTAATTTACTCTTTATAAACTCTGGAGTTAATTCGTCTTCCTGCCTGGCTTCTAATGCGGTTATGAGGGTGTTGTATGAAGGAGGTAAAGAGCAGAGCAGTAATGCTGAAATATGATTTGTTTTAATTTCTTCGCCTATGGCTGATAACTTATCGATAATTTCTAATATTTTGGTTATATGAGTAATCATATTTCCTCCTTCAGATAATTTCGTTCCATAAAGTCTCCTAAGGAGAAATAGTTTACTGGAGAGATTTGATCTCTCATGGATGTTTTTTAGCGTGTTCCATGTGTCCCGTGCATTTTGTAAATGCTTAATATGGATGATTTGATTATCCTCAATACTTAAATTAATAAGCGCTCTTGCTTTTTTATCTTTCTTAGACCATTCCGTTGTAATTGGATTAGGTGGGTCGTCTGTGACAACTTCAAAGAGCTCTTCTCTTATCAAGAGCATCTCCACCTTAAATTTCCATTTTGTATAGTTACTGGAATTTAATTTTTCAATTATACTACCTTCTTTGAAGGTTGCCATTTTTCTATTTTAGAATATATCTAAAATTAATTAATTTCTTTTAAGTATTCGAGGATTTAAGGACACTATATTTTTATTTTTATCCTTTATATACTTTAGAATATTTCAGTCTCATAATCTTTGTTAGGAAAATTGAAGATAGCGAGTGGTATTTAGCGCACTCTAAAGTAATATAAATATTAATGTCTACTTTGATAAACATAGGTAAGATTTTGCTTACCTCCTTTTTCAGCAATCATCCTCACTCCTCATTATACCGCGTAGTAGGTCCGTCAGAATCACTGGTTAATCCATTAAGAAAAATGATGTATCCATTACATTTGCACATACAATATGTAAATCCTTGATTGAAGAATATCCATTTGACTAAGCAATGTGAATAAGTTATTAATTAATAAAACATTCATTATACTGATTAAAGAATTTAATTTACAATTTTTATATTTAATAGTTACATAATTTTAATCTTAAACATTAATTAAATTTGATAAGTTTAAGGGAGATCGGAGTATACATGTTCCATATCCATCGCGAGAGAAAAAGCTTCTATTAAAGTTCTATATAGCAGAATGAAATCAGTCTTTAGTCCTTATCAAGTGATGTCATTTTACAGTTCTTTCATTGGATGGAAATGACGTAAAGTCAATTTACGTCATTCATACGTATTTTAGTCTCTTACTTCCTTGTTCAGTTCACGAGTCTGTAAAAACCTCCTCATATTGCATCATGTATTTCATTTCCTCTTTGAAATTGGATAAACACTATTTATAATGATGAGTTTTTAAGTGAACTGTCATAAAAATCAATTTGCGGAGATTATTATCATGATGTATTATCAACACATTTCACCTTTTTGTGAGGCCAGCGACTCCAGCATTTCTTCGTTAGTCAGGTGAGGGTCTCGTTACCTGATCAAGGTTCTAAATTACGAGACCTATTAAATCTGTCAATTCAACAAAGTTAAACAGAAACCTTGAACCGGCAAACAAAGATAGCGGTAGCAAATCACAAGAGAGCAAGCACAGCAGCGATGTGAACAAATCAATAGTCAGGTGGATCACAGCCATGCTGTGATCAGGCGATTTCCGCCCCGCACCCAGGTACTAACCCGTTAAGCTAGGCATTCATGCCGGGCAGGTAGGGGCCTGGTTAGCGGTATAAAAAAAAAAAAAAAAAAAGCTTAACATAGGAAGCAGCAGTGCATTCATCCAAACTGTATGAAGGTGATGATTTGTGCATGTGCCTTTTTTTACCGATCCTGAGTGGATGGATTTCGTTACATTTTATCCTGTATTAGGTGTGGCTTTCGCTAGTCAATCATATTAAATTTGTTGTATTATTTAAAAATTCATTTGATTTGTTTCTAGATAATTTCTTCATCAATTAATTAACTAATCACTTCAAAATTTCCGTTCATTAACTTTAATACCGTTTCATTCGTATTTATATGGATGTAATGAAATTTTTAGTCAGAAGAAGAGGAAATTTAATCTTACGATGTAATACTTTGCTGTGTGTGTTTTGTTTTCGGCACGAGTCTGTTGGAACGTGCATTAATATGCTGAAATTCAAATCACTTGAAACATTCTTAAGATCTGATGAAATGATAAAATCTAGTGATGTATTGCTGTATGTTTTTATTTTAAATTTTAAAGAGTTTTACCTAGTTTATCGATTAGTTATATTTTTAATTAATTATATTAACTAGTTATTGGTGTATTAGTTTATTTTATTTTAGATTAAATTAGTCTTATTTTAGATCTAACTAAATATTAAGATTTCTGTAAAATGATCACTCAGTAGCATATGTGAAGTGAAATGCCAATCCTAGCATCAAAATAAAATATGTATGGAATTCTGCAAAAAGGCAGACACATCACTAGACCTAAAACAACATTCTATATTAATAATGTCCTACCCAACCATTGGAAGACATCCTGAAATAAAAGAGGGGGGTGGGTATTAGCTGCCAAAATAAAATATATTAATGTATATTATATATCCTGAAAACTACAGTGTTCTCATGGTAATGAGATCTATAAAGTGTTATTGCTGCATAAATTTATTTATCAGTTATAACTCCGAATTATAAAATCGGTTGTGTACATAGTATATCTCATGCTTTTCTGGGTGTGAGAAAAATAAATTAAATAAAATATTGTGAAATTTAAATTGAAAATTATTTGTTGACTTAAAAATGTCTTTTTACTATAGTTTGCAGATTACTCTACTGAACTGTGGGATACCGAGATTGCCATTGTCTGAAGAATTGCATGCATTAAAGTCTGATCAGCGGTCTTCATTCATCGAACAGAGACTGTCCGAGAACCTCTACAAACTGAAAGTAAATCCAAAGTTTATTAATTTCATCCTTGCCTTTTTATTATTATTAAATTAAAAATATCTCTATCTCATGTGAAACTTTTTTCTATATTTTACAGATAAAGCTAGAATACCTGTTAAATATTAGTATTACCTATTAATTACTATTACTTAGGACTTAATTTCTAGCAAAAAAAGTAATGGAGCTTTAATATTCTGCTGTAATAACAGGCATAGTGTATTCTGCTGTGCCCTCCACTCGCATATTTATTTTTCAATGCATTATTTTCAAATTTTAAAACAATTTTGTCTTTAGTAAAGGAAATTTTTTTATATATTTCAACTATATATCTATATGCATTTATATTATAATAAAATATATTGAACAGAGCAAAAAAATTAAAATCAGGTGTGGGAAATTTTCTAAAAATCCTACTCGCAAACGATGTCTTTATATCAACTAGCAAAACACAGCATGCAGCGCTGTTGTGATGGGCTTTGGTACACAGTATTTATAAGTTCAGATGCGTTCCAACGAATATTTATATATTCACTAAACATAAGGAAAGGGCATGTTTACAAACAAACACTTCTGTCAATCAATCTACTACTACATTTTTGCCTTAACGATCATTGCAGAAATCGTCATGGCGATGTAGACCTACTTCACTCATGCAAAAATACTCGCTTGCTAATCTTAATCCTATGGGGGAAATATTTTACGATATCTCATTCGCATTTCAATATATTTAATTTTTTTTTTTGCATTGGATAGCTGAAGTCCATCTCTATGCAGGCCTTTTTCTTACTTTTTCGATTTTGGTTGCAATTTTTTTTTTATTTAAGATGTACTTTCACTTTCGAAACCCGGTCAGAAAATGAAAGTATCTTAGTTTAAAAAAGCTTGTACAGTCAAAACACCTTATAACGAAATCGAAAGTGCTCCAAAGATTTGCTCGTTATAATGTGCTTTTGTTAAAACGTTTTAAGGAATTATTTCGTTAAAACATTAGGACGAATTATTTTGTTTCACAGTAAGAACTCCAATTATCCGAACTAATGTGGTCTGAACGTAATCTGAGTATGCAGCAGCAGTGTTGAATTCACATTCCCCCCGGAGCATTGAAATGTCCTCCCTGGAAGATTTGAGATTGTATGCTTTTAATAGTAAAAAAGTGCAATTTCCCTCCCGGAACTCTACAATGTCCCCCCTGGAGCCACAGAAATCCCTCCCGAAGAAAAGTGTCTGAATTCAACACTGATGCAGCAGTCCGGATAATGAAGACAATCATTAAAAAGGGTGATTTATTACATAAAGATATCTCATAAAATTGCTTTTGTTTAATAAAAAAAAAGCTAGGTCTTATGTATTCATATTAAATTAAAGCCTTCGTAGGAAGGATCACATTTACTAAAAAAAGTGAAAAGAAGAAAAGTGTTGAATTAAAAAGTGATTTCAAGATAATTTCATTTTTACAAATATATATGTACAAATTGTATCATAAAATTAAAATTTTGTGATTATAGATCTGGATGACTGGATTTCAGATAATTAGAGATTCGTTAATTAGAGAAATATTAGCATATTTTATCATTTTGAAGGTGTACAACATGTTTAATTTTGAAATTAATTTTTTTTAAATATCGCATTTAGTCCACAGACAGATATTATTATGACAGAATATAATAGCTTGCTTTGCCCGCTATCGGGCTGGTTTAGATATTCGAAAAAATGAGAAAAATAGGCCGGTAAATTTTTACTTTATAAAAAGATTAAATGAACACCCATATCCCCGTATGTAATACTGATATGGAAGAGCTCAGACCAAATTCTCCCCAAAACATACTCTCATCTTTTTCGCATTAAACTATCCGTTGTCATTCATGAAATGATTTGGTACCTCGAGTCAAGAGAAAATATCCGTTACTCAGTAACGAATACGTACGGTTTGTAACGGCTCTTGCAGGATTCATGGAGCTGGATAGTCTGATAAAGAGAGTTTTTGTTTGGACTTTGGACATATGGTTGTTCATTTAGTCATTTTGTTACTTTCGTACTGGCTTCATAAAGGCTCGTTCGTTCGCGTAAAGACTGTTTAGTCTTTTAGGGATTACACTTTTTTGTAATCTCACAAATATGAAGTTTCGTATGTATTTTCCAAATATTAACAGCAGAACTGATTGCATAAGAAGAAACTTGTAGAACTTATTTTGACCAAAAGAAATATTAAAATTTCCATGCACATATTTTAAAAAAGAAGGAAAACTTTAAGGAACCATGGATCTAAGAAATAGGGAGGCAAGATGTGTTTGTTTTCCTTGTAGGATTTTAATTAGGTTAATTTAGTATTAATTATGCATTTAATCAATTAAAATTGCTCATAATTTTACTGTAAAAAAGAACAGAAGCTTATAGTGAATTAAAATATTCGTCGTAGCTATATTTAAGGAATGGTAAAGTATTTTTATGAAATATAACTTTTTTAATTATCAATTTTTATTCATAAATGCATAAAATCAGTAGTTACTCATAATCAGAAATTAAGAAATCGATTGGCGTCTCTCTTTTTTTTCTTTAAATGCAAAAGAGTTTTCTGGAGATACTGTCAAAATGGGTGTTTTGAACTGGATTTCCAAACACAATAGTGATGGAAGGATCGTCATAAGACAGCACTCTATTATAACTCAAGATGTAATACATTTATCGAAATATGAAAAATGCTATTTGATTCTATAATATATCACTCGTCGTGACTGACAATTTTATGATTTTATGTATTAAAATGAGTCTATGAATGTGTCAGAAAGTTTTGCAATATTGAGCGGGAGAAAATATGTTTTTGGGAACCATTTAAATGCTATTTTTTGTTACAAACAGGTTCTGATGTTGTAGGTTTACTGTTTTCAGTTAACAATGAGTATTTCTATTAAAAATACTGAAGTGGTATTTTTTCTTTAATATATACAGTAAAACCTGCTAAGACAAAATTGTAAGGAACTGTAGAAAAATTCTGATTTGGACAGATTTTTCTGTCTTAGCTCATGAAATTTTATTGGATTATTTTCATTGAAATGGACATTGGAATATTTCTATTGAAGGCAATATTCTATTTTTACAGGTGTTATTGTATTTATTATTATATTTTAATTATTTTCACTTTTATTCAGATTTCCGTTAGAGAAAGCCTGTGTAGTAACAAGATTCTGTTATGCTTCTAGGTCTAGGTAACAGTTTTCCAATTACCTCATGTATAGTATATAATTAGATTTTATGCAGTTCTGTGAACATGTATTTCACATGTAAGTACTTTAAGAGCTCTCAGTTTTATATTTTATGAAGTGTTAAATTACGGCATGTATCCAGATACGTTTTATCTTTGTTTTAATGAATAATTAAAGTTTATTGTAATCGAAACAATCCTCTGAAAATTAGAAAAAAGACCGAATATGTGTGTAGTACTTACGATGATTGTTAATACACATTTTCTAAATAGATACAAAAGTAACGAGTAACAAATACTTTCTAACGGGCAGTGAGTTTGAAAGTAACGAATACATATGGGTAGTCATTTAGTCATTACTTTTACAGCACTACTCACAATCTTTACCATACTAGTAAATCTGCAGATCAGGCGCCTCAATGTCAGCTCTGCAAGTCATTGTGTTTAGGTTTTCGTTTATCTCACGAAACCCTATTCGTCCTGCTACATTGTCTGTCAGAGCCGGTTCTCAGAAACTATATAACTTATGGACTTGAAATTTTGTGTACTTATAGCTGAATACCTACTATGAAGCTCAAAACCATAAAAAATGAAAAAATCTGGTTATTTTAATATAGAGATAAAAAACCATAAATCTTAACAGCCTTTTCCTATTAAATTTAAACATTTTTCGTTATAGCAGTTGCCAACAATTAAAAATCCACACTAAAATTCTTTCTACAATAATTAATTTTCTATTGTTTGTTTGAGAATAACTATTGTTTTTTGTTTTGATTTTTTAATACAGAAATTGAACTATCAAATGAGCATAAAAGGCATTTTTTCTCTCGCCCAACCCTACTAGTGTGCGGCAAGCTATGATATTCCTTTTCATTGTACTTTTAATGCAAGAACAAAGTTTAAAAGGCATTTTCCATCTCATGCACAGAAAACGCTTTTCTTTTCCGCTCTAGCCATCTAGAATGTCATTTAATTAGAATTGTGGAGGGGAGAGGAGCAGGCAGGTTTCAATAAAACAGTAAGAAATAGTTTTAATCCAGCTTTTGTTACACATAAAATTGGATACAATGCGAAAAAATGAACGTCATCCGATATTGTTTTTTGTAGCACTCAACTACTCGGACATTTGAAGCATTTGGCAATAAGCATTTCCCGAACATGCCGGTAAATTCAGCCATTACAGCATTTTTTTTTCAGTTATATATAATTTTCAGTACGAAACGTAGTTTATATAAAATTTCTAAATTGTGTACTATTCTAAACTATGTAACTAATAATTATAAGCTATGTATGTTATTATTTTTGTCAATTAATTCATAAAAAACTTTTGTGCTTTTTGAAAATTAATGATGGGGTAGGGGAGGGAGAATGTTAAATATTTGTTACTGGCGACTAGAATTTTTTGCTGGCTACCAAATTTTATCAAATTTGTAAAGCCCTACTTGGGTACACTATTACTTACTCAACTAAACATACACTATGATGAGATTACTCAATACTATAACATCTTTGTACACATAAGTAGGAATTCCCCTAGAATTACACTTTAAATCCTTTATCTTATAAATGTACCTTCATACTTGGATACAAAACTATGGAATCATCATTTCTCTCATTTTTTGTTTTTAACTTCAACTTTTCAAGAGCCTCGTAAAATTTTGCGATATCACATAGCTATTAATTAAATCCTTGAATTTGTATCATTGTGGATATTGATGCATAGATGGGTATTATTTTTTTAATCCCACATATATATTTAACAAACATAGGATTTATGCAATAATAATTCAATCTTTGCACGTTTCAAAGAAAGTCTTGAAATAATCCCTTCAATTGCTTTTATTAAAATATGCAATCTTGTAAAATAACTGTATTATTCAGATGCAAATTCACTGCAGCCATTTGATATTTTAAAGATTTTTGAATGGAATTTTACTGAAGAATAAAATTATACATAAACGTTCTTTAAATAAACAAAGCTGCTATCAAAAGAAAAAATTCTATTACAAATTTACTTATAGTATTTAAATTACTTATAATTGTTTAGAGCATAAATTTACTTATAATACAACTTAAGAATAATTGAAAAAAAATAGTCTAAAGTTTAGATCTGAAATTCATTCAATTATCTTACATAAAATAACAAAATTTCAAAAGATAACAACAGAAACCATATAAGGTCATTGTTTCAAAATGAGACTCAATTCTTTACAGTTTTGTCACACTTGGAATATATTTGGCATTTTATTGAACAAGTATGTATTTTATTGAACAAGTAAGTATTTATTGAACAGAAAGAGGCTTAATACAGTGCTTTTAATTCAAAACTAATTTGTTTTGTTGAAATTGAATCATTATCTGTAATCCAAGCAAACAATGTATGTTTGTTGCAGTAATGCTCTTTTTGTCGCATTTACAGTAGTTAAAACTTAAGTAACACATGCAAAGAACTTAAATGTGACAATGCATGTTATGCATGGCAATTTATATTAAACTATTCATTTAAATGTATCAAATTTTAATGTATTTAATAAAGAATTGAAATACATAAAATTCAAGGTTAAAATACTTATTATTAAGCTACTTAATCTACTAATAACTTAATTTAATAACAATAAAAATAATAAAAAAGTAACTTTCAGATACATCATATTGGATATATTATAATTAAATAATGAAAACTTCAATATTCATACTTTGAACAGTCTTAACTTTTGTAATGTAAAAAATAAGAAATAACTAATAGATGTCCAATACAACATAAATTTTACCAAAGCCATCTTTATTATTGCATGTTTTAAGAAACAATGCTGCTTTCCTTTTTACTTTTAATTCATTATCTTCTGTGTAGGTCTGGATAATTTCTGTTTAGTTTCTCGAATGTATGGATCTCAAATCTTAGATAATTTTGAAATTTAGTCTTCATGTCTGTTGTTTCTGCTGTACCTTTACATTGAGATTGTTTTAGTGACTGACTGCAAGTTTTTGCTGAATTCTATTTTTATAATGCTGTTTTTGCATTTTTCCGGTTTAATTGTTCTTTCTTTTCTAATTTTTGTCTCTGTTTTTGCTCTTTCATTTCATTTTACTTTTTTTTTTTTTTTTCGTATGTTTGCTTCAGTTGCAAAGCATAGTGTAAAATTTTATCCTACTGCTTTTTGTCTTTTGGCTGATTTTTTATTTGCTGATGGAATTTTTTTTAACAAACAGTTTTCAAAAGCATGACCTGGATTAATTTCAGGAAGATAAATTTGTGAATGTAATTTTCTTGGCACTCCAGAGCAGTGTTGAATTCAGACACTTTTCTCTGGGAGGGATTTCTATGGCTCCGGGGGGACATTGTAGACTTCCGGGAGGAGGGGGGGGATATTGAACTTTTTTACCATTAAAAGCATAAAAAATCAGAAATCGTCCGGGGGTGACATTTCAATGCTCCGGGGGAGGGGGGGGAGAGAATGTCTCCACGGGCCACCTCCTGAATTCAACACTGCTCCAGAATATTCTTGGATAGAATTTGAGCTATTTCCGTGCATTCATTTTTTTTTTAAATGCATACATTGTTTCTAAAAACTCTATAATCTTCATCACTTATATTTCTATTCAAGTTAAATTGATTTAGATAGACACAACACCCATTATTGAAGAAGTTGTATTACTAACGTCATGGTGCTTAATTTGAAAACTAGTTCTGGCAGAACAGACAGCATAAGTTGTCAAGTCCTCATTAGCCAGAGTTTTTAAATCACTATTAGTGTCAAAATCAGAAGAAATGTTGTCCTTCTTCATGGAAAGTTCTTTTGTATAAAATGCATACCAATCTTTTTATCTATTTGTCAAATTTAATGCACTTGGCTCAGTTTCCAGCTGCAAAATATTTTGATCCAATTTCATATAACATATGTATATTGTATCAAACGACAAACCAAATTTTCATGTTTGACACTTGGGGCACATCCCCCCCCCCCACACACACACACACACATACCACCACCTAGTGTTGGCCATGTCTATGCCTTATCAGTGCAAAATTTTTAAATAATTGTCACTATCTTTGTTTTTCATGGTAACATAAGAGACAAAACAAACATTTCTGAAAATGGCAAACATAGGAGACAACTAACTATAGACTTTAATGAAGCAAAAAATGGCCTTAGAAACAAACTGGAAAGAAAAATCATACATCAAGCATAGATGAAACACTGTCCAACACTTGTAATAAAACTATTGTAATAAAACTTCATTGTTTAATATGGTAAATGAGATCATTATAGGTTGAAAATTCCACTTCAGCAATTTTTACCACTGATGGAAACATACTTGAATTCTTTTGCACAGCCATATATATTACTATAGATTTTTATACACGCCACGTATTAAGCTAAAATTTTATTCCAGCTGAAAGATTCTTAAAATTACTGAAATCGAACTTGCAGAAAGTATCATCCATAGGGTATCCCTGTATCCAGTTTTTTGTGTGGTCCTGCAAGTGATTTTATTTATATTCTACAAACATCTCTTAATATAGTACTATATATAGTTCTGCTTGAAGATGCGTAGCTCAATTAAAAACCACCTTTAAGCAATTCACACTCATACTCAATAATGCTAACAAATTCTTTTGTGTGGCCCTGTAAATGAATAATAAATGCTTTGCATCCCATATTCTATGGAATGCATGTTTTAGCATAAATGCATATTGATTTCATTATGTTTGAAATGGTGTAACATCATTAAAATGTGCTTGAAACTATTTGTTCCCAATGACTGTAATGCAACTTTAATGCCTTAATTAAGAGTTTTAAATGAATAAATTACAATAAATTTTTTTGAAAATGAGTATTATAATAAATGATTTGTTTCAAGTATATTTGACCCGTTGTTTATAAAGTAAATTTAATAATGCACGGAATGATCTATATTATGCTAAAATTTATAATCTGCACAACTCCTGGTAACAAGGAATGTAATATAAAGATTCCCTACTGTATTTTGATATGTTTTAGACATATTTGGCCATGTTTACAAGGTAAGTTTAATGATGCATGAAATGTGATATATATAATGCACAACCTCACGTTTTTAGGTTTGTGTTATAAAAATCTTTTACTGTATTTTTTTCTGAATAAAAAAAAAATGAAAACTTGATCAGTAGTGAAAAACCTACAAATAGGATAACTAGACTTGCAACGAAAAACCTATGAACAGGATAGCTGGAATGGCAACAAAAGATCTGCAAACAGCAAAATCCAATCGCATCAGAAATGCTGAAGAAGAAAACTGAATAGGCACAGACAGGATTCAAGACCAAGAACACTGAAGACCTACAAACAGGATAGCTATAATTTTGCAGGTACTTATAGTAGGAGCAAACATTCATATTTTGGGTTGGTTATCGGGCTGTTTTGCAATGTCTGTCTCTTGCAGAATCAGCTTGCATTTTGGCTACGATAACCGACTTTCACGATGAACTTCCTAGTCAGCAAAGAAACTGAAGATTGACGGTTCAAGATTACAAGAACTTCCTAGTCAGCAAAGAAACTGAAGATTGACGGTTCAAGATTACAAGAACTTCCTAGTCAGCAAAGAAACTGAAGATTGACGGTTCAAGATTACAAGAACTTCCTAGTCGGCAAAGAAACTGAAGATTGACTGTTCAAGATTACAAGAACTTCCTAGTCGGCAAAGAAACTGAAGATTGACTGTTCAAGATTACAAATTATGTCTTTGATACCTAGATGCCACCTTATACACCTTTATGCTATCCAGTATGTGATTACAAGTCAACGGGAGTATCTTTAGCAGCAAAGAGTATGGAGTGACCATTTTGATTTTTGGACATGAATACTTCTGAATGATTATGGAACACTCCGAAAAAGCATATTGCTGCTCTCTATCTTCATTCTCAGGCTATTTTTATACTTAGGGGGGAGCAGGTCTAGCTGCCTAAGTTGTTACTTGTAATAGTAAAATTAATATATTTTAGAGTATTTAGCCTTTTCTTACAAAAACTATTTGCAGTTTATATTTTAAAATGCTCATTTTTTTTATCAGTTAGTATCTTTTTTGCAACTTTTGTATGTTTGTAAAAGTTCATGTTTATTTAAAAATATTTTATATTTTCCAGATATTAAAGATCAAAGAATATATTTATGGACAGTGATTTTGCTGCTAAATGTGGTATGCATATTTTTTTTTTCTTTTTATATCTTTTGCATTTTTTTCTAATAAATTTTAATTTAAAATCATTTGACTTTTGAATCTTTCCTCCTCTGTTTGATATTGTCATGAATATTTTGATTTTTGTTTATTCAAATGCAGAGTTTCCTTCAGACAGTTTTAGAAGGGTGCTGCGCCCTGCCTGCCCTTTGGTTTATAAAATAGCACACTTCTCGCCCTTCATAAAAATAATTAGCACCCTTCTTGCCCCTCATAAAAATAATTAGCACCCTTCTTGCCCCTCAGTGAAAAAAGTGCCCTTTCTGCTTTTTCCATTAAAAAATGCACTTACATAGTAAAAATTGATTCAATGTTGTCTTGAAAAGAAAGCCTTAACTTTTAAATATAAAAAAAGAATACCTTTAACAATTAAAAAAAAATGTCCTTAAGAATCTGAAAAGTTCTTTCAAGAATTCAAAAAGTGCTCTTAAGAATAAAAAAGTGCATCAGCAGCCCCCTGCCTCTTTTTAAACCTGGGGAAACTCTGCAAATGTACAGATGTATAATATATATTTTTTAATTTATGATTTTTGTTTTTATCTTACTTATGTGTGTTATTTTACATTATTTTTTTTTATATATATATTCTGAAAGTTTTTATTTTAAAATATAGCTTGTTTTATTTACTTTAATGGACACCTGTAAGTGATATTTTGTCGTAATTTCTTTAGATAGCTGATATTAAGACATGTAATTGTTTTTCTAATTAGTATTTGATATTTTCTTAAAATTTTTAACTAGAGGACTTGTATATAAAAAAAAAAATTGATGAATTTGTCCATGCATATGTAATGATAAATTGTTGCATAATACATAGCTGGCAAGTACGGTTTCTTAAGAATTTCTTTGATATTTTTAGTGTAGTCCAAAAACCTAATATGTTGTAGAATTTTTTTTTTTTTTCCCCCAAGATTATCTTATTTCAGCTGAAAATATTTTTTCTGAATCTGGTTATTGATTTGAATAGGACGCAGAACTTTAAGATAATGGTGATAATTGTTCTTGAGTGGAAAAAAAGGTGCTTTTTTTCCCAAATGTTTGCCGTATTCTTATCAACTTGCTTGTGGATACATCATTCTTTCAAAAATTCAGTAGATTTTGTTTAATTGGAACACATTAATTCTACTAAGATTTGTCCTGATAAAGTGGCTGCTTCAATTATCAGAAGTAAAGTTAATGCTGTTTTGCTATTCTGTCCTTAAAAATTTTGTGCCAATTACACGGCTGCCCCAATTAAATGGTGGCCCAAATAATCAGAAGCTACTGTATGGAATTCAAAAATTGATTTTTATGTATCTTTATTTGTAGCTTGTAACTATTATATTGGTCGTTTTTGTATTGGGAGTTGTGTAATTTTTCATTTTTCTATTAAAATGTTGTGTAATCTAAATGTTAGCAAAAAGGAATGCGTATTACTGCCCACCTCCTTTTATTGCCAAAAGGAATGAAACTTTATTTAGTAATCTTAAGGCTGACATATTTTCTAATAAATATTTTGATTTGTTTTCTTATTACTAAAAAAAACTCCACTAAAACAGATTTTGGAAGTGCAAAAAAATTGAAATTCCAAAAGTCTAGTGGTATTATTGAAAATTGGCAAATTATGTAATATAAATAAATTTTTGAGGTCTTTAATGGTTAATGACTACTTTAAGAAATAATTTCTCAGATATCTTGAGCTTTTGTCGGTTTTACCACATTACTTACCCAGATATGCAGTGAGGTTCCTTGGCTGAGTACATATTTATCTTGTATATCTGCAATATGACTGGTCAAAGAGTGCTGTTCTTTCTCTTGTAATAATTGCATGTGCCTCCTTCCATACATCAGTAATACTAAGTCCAAGATTATACTAAATGTTGTGACCTGCACTGTAATTTTGATTGCATATATCTTTGCTTCTAAATATGTCACTCAATTTCACTCTTTACTCCATTGATTAGGTCAAAAACTTAATTTATTGATTTTTGATATTTTTTAAAATAAAATATTAAATTTTAAACCATTTGCATCCTTAGCATATATATATATGCATGGAATTTTTCTGGTCTGTATCACCAAAAGTACATATATGTGCGCAATTTTTTAATTTTTTTTTTTTTTTTTATGTATTTTTTCTAGCCAGAAATCATGTTTAGGCAGTTAGTGAATGCAAAATCTATGGGGATGTGTCAGACACTTTTATAGCTTGTATTTAAATTGTTTAAAGCCTGTAACAACTCCTCATTAGCCAGACTTTAATAAGTCTATTTAAATCTTCTCACTCATTTTTCTTTAATCTTACTCACATAAAGAAATCTGAAGTAAACCAGATGTGGGCCTTTAAGCCTGAAAGGAAGCCGCAGACATATGTTCAGCATAAAATTTCGTCTGTGCATACCGCCAGATTACTACCACATCTTGATCATCTGTGTTTTCTAATAAACTTAGAAATTATTGCAGTTATAAATGCGTGTCGCTTGCTAAGAAGTGACGTTACAGGAACATTTATGTTCTCATATATTCTAGCCACTTGAGTTCTCCGTCAGGCACTACAGATTTCAAAGAACTGTTCATCTCTGAGAGACGGAACACATGTAAGCACTTCAAAGCTGCCTAACCTATATACACGACGAGCAGAGGCCGAAGTAAGTTAGTCTGATTTTCAGTTGCAGCGAAGCAACGGCCCTAGGCTTCTCTGGTGAGAAGGCCTATGTATACGGTCCATGTACCGATGATTAGGCAAGAACTTTGCCGATTAAATGAAAGGACTCTGTTTCCTTGAATGTAAGGGAGTGCCTTGCTCTGAAAATTCTCTACCTTGAGAAACTGTATGTTTTGGCCGCCTGTGCCGAATAGAACTAACTGGATATCCTGACACAAAAATTCCCATGTTAAACGCTCACAGGTTTGCTTTATGTATTTTGTTGTGTGTACTGTGAAAAAGTGACGTAATTAAATCAATGTTTGCCTAAAACTGTCTAATGATTTACAATTACGCTACAGATTGGTGTACAGAAGTTGGATACGATTACAAAAAGGATTTGAAGAAAAGTCAGTCCACGAATTAAGATAAGAAAGCTTAGTTCTGTTTTGAAGAGTCCATTACTCTGGAAGAAGATAAGAAAGAAAACTGAGAACGGCCCTTGTGAGTTCTGTTTTGAAGTGTCCAGAAAGAAAAAAAGAAAACGAGACGAGACGGTAGAAGGAAGAAAGAATTTCCGATCTCGGTGTTACGGAAGACGAAGAGAGTTCTGTTTCGGAGGAATTTTGCTAAGAGTCGACTGTCGCTCTGTTGACGGATTGCCTATGCTGTTGACGGAAGTAGAAAGAAGGTCCCTGAATCTCCCCCCTTCCCCGAGTTGACATCACGACAGCTGGGTTCAAGTTGGTACTTATGAAAAGGAAGGGTTTCTGAAAAAGAAGACAGAAAGAGAGAAAAGTTTTCGTCTTGTGCGTGACCTAGAGAAGAACTCTAGTTTCGGAATTGCAGGCTTAGAAAAGAAGGGTTCTCCGTCCCCCCGACCGAATCAGCTGTCCGCGGTGTAGTGGAAAAAAAGAAGAAGAGAAGTGTTGGTTGTTGATAAAAGTAAGAAAAGGAAAAGAAAGAAAACGCTCGGTTTTGAATCACTGTTTTGAAAGGCGATTCTCATCAGTATGTGTGTGTTTGTGGGCAGAAATTGCCGAAGAAATTAAAATTCTTGGATTAATCGTGGCCTTATAGATTAGATCTGAAAATGAGTGAGTACAGAATTTTTTTTTATTTTGGAGTTATTGTTATTGTAAGCTAAAATTTTATTATTTTAAAATAATAATATTGAAGTTAGAATTAACGCTAATCTGAATACAATTTGAAAGAGAAGGTTGTATTTTGATAATTGATGTATGTATCTGTGTTTTTTTTTCCTTTTTCTTTGAATTTTATTGTTAGAGTTAAAGAAAAATATTGAAAGCAAATATGTCATATTTTGGTAAAGGAAAAAAAATTGATGTGCTTGAATTAGCTCGTGAGTTGGAGATTCCGTTAGTGGGTAATGAGACATTACTAGAAATTAAGGCGCGAATAACGAGTGACGAGAATTACGATGAAGTAGTGGTGAAAGAATTATTCGAGACCATTCTTGCTGAAAAACAAGAAAAATTAGCTAAGGAAGAGCATGAAAAATCGAGACAGGAAAAAATAGAGCGGGAGGAAAAATTGAGACAGGAAAATTTGGAACGGGAAGCAAAAAAATTAGAGGTAGAAAAAGAATTAAAACAAAAGGAAATTGATGCTGAAAAAGAATTAAAACAAAAGGAAATCGAATTAAATTATGAATTAGAAAAACTAAAAATAGAACAAGGTGTCCCCCCTCAGTCGTCAACATCTAATGAAAATGTTCGCGTAATTGAAATCAGTTTAAAAAAATTAATTCCTGAATTTTCTCCGGAAAAAACGGATATTAGTTTATATCTGGTTATGTTTGAACATCAGGCAAAACGCATAAGAATAAATAAGGAAAATTGGGTAACACATTTAATCGGACTACTACCAGTAAATATAATAGAATTAATTGCAAGAGAACCTGAACCCCAATGTGAGAATTATGACTATGTAAAGAAATTATTACTCACAAGATTTAAAATGACTACAGACACGTTCCGTCAAAAATTCATTACACACCAGAGAAATGTTGGAATAAATTGGAAGGATTTCGGGTTTGAACTACGAAACTATTTGAATGAATGGCTTGAATGTCTTGAAGTCAATTCTTTTGAGGATTTGAAAGATCTAATGGTGGCCGACCAAATTAAAAAAAGGGTTAAATCGGAAATCCGAGAACATTTTATAGACAAATGGTCCCAAATTAAAACGAAGGAAGAATTAGTGAAAATGCTTGATGAATATGACAGTGTGAGAGCGTCGTGTCCAAAGCCGAGGGATACTCGCGATAGTAGGGAGGAAAGTGTTGAAGGGGCGAGGCCAACGAGGTAAGCGCGTAACATCAGAATATTAAATTCTTCAAATTAAAATTAACTCTGGTCTTCAACATGCAGAAAGAAAAGGAATTGCTTACCTTTTCTAAGGTCTATCCAATTTATGAAATATCCACTGGTTTATATATTTCAACTATTTGAGAATTTATTATAAACACTTCTTGAATAATCGTGTAGATGTACCACTGCTGAAATAAGACTTGTAAAAAAAATTATATTAATGCACAATTCACATTGAATAAATAAGTTCACGTTTGGATTGATTTTAAAAATTATATTTTACATTACTTAAAATTTTAAAAGGTTTACATTTAGATTAATTTTAACATCAGGAAACATTTTTTCCTGTGACTTTACAGAATGAAGGATAGTAATACACTGACTCATTTTCACAGAGTTTGGAAAGTTACGAGTAAAGTTGCATCATTTCTTTGAAACAAATTGACGTTGAATAATTGTCCTTTTAAATGTTTTAGTTCTGTAATAAGTTTATAATAGCATAATCACAAATAACAAATTATAAACATATTTCACATTATTAGAAGAGAACGATTATAACGAGGTAATAAATCTCTATTGCTTGATAAACTTGAAACTTAAGAGTCATAAATTAGGTCACTTGTTTTAAGAGATGAGAGAAAAATTATCGTTGGGTTTTTATCTGCGTGCTTCATCATTTTCTTTATTTATTTATTTTACTTTGAGTGGAAAATATTAAGTGATTGAAATGAATGGATTAGTTTTCTACAATTTCCCCCTTAATCCATTCATGGGGATTAACTAATATTTTCATTGAATTTCTGTGTTCGATGAATCGAGGCTTGGGTAAAGGTTTGGTAAGTGCATCAGCTATCATTTTTTCTGTTGGAAGATATCTTAACTCAATTATGCCTTCTTCGCTATATTGTTTAATGGCATTAAATTTGACGTCGATGTGCTTTGATCTTTTCGTGAATTTTTCTGATTCAACCATTTTTATGGTACTTTGATTGTCTTCATATAAAGTGATTGGTTTTTGCTGTGGAAAGCCTAGATCGTCAAGTAACTTCAATAACCAAATTATTTCTTGGCTAGCATGTGCTGCGGACACATATTCAGCCTCTGCTGAAGATAAGGCAATGCAACTTTGCCTTTTCGTCGTCCACTGAATTGGGTTGTTGCCCAACATATATAATATTCCCGATGTTGATCTACGGGTTTTGGTATCACCTGCCCAATCGGCATCAGCGAATACCTTTAATATTGGTTCTTCATTAGTGTTAATTATTAATTTTAGTTCTTTAGTATGATATAGATATCTTATTATTCTTTTTACGGCCTGCCAGTCTTTTTCGCGAGGATTCTCATTTCTTCTGCTTAAAATGTTTACTGCTGCTGAAATGTCAGGTCTCGTTATTGTTGTTATATAAAGCAATGAACCAAGTGCCTGGCGATATTTAATATTATTTGGCATTAAATTATCATCATCATTTAATTTGTTATATCCTGGTTCCATTGGAGTTTTGCACGGTTTGGAGTTTTCAAGATTGAACTTTTTCGCTAAATTTTCAATCTTAATTTTTTGATCAAGAGAATAACCGTTAGGTAATTTCTGAATTTGAGTACCTAAATAGTTACTAATATTGCCTAGATCCTTTAATTCGTATTCTTGTTTTAGAGAATTTACGATTTCTTCTATTATTTCATCTTTGCTGGCGATGAGTATATCATCAACATATATTATTATGTACGATGTATGATCTTTTTCTTTTCTAGTGAAAAGACATGTGTCTGCTGTACTTTGGATAAAGTTCAAGTTGTCTAGTGTTTCAGCGATTTTAATATGCCAAGCTCTGGCGGCCTGTTTGAGGCCATAGATTGCCTTTTTGAGCTTGCAAACTTTTTCAGGAAATTGTTCGTTTACATAGCCTTCAGGTTGATTTATATATATTTCTTCATTTAAGTTCCCATGAAGAAAAGCGGTGTCAATATCTACATGTCGCACATTCAAATTATTATAAGCTGCTGCTAAAAGAAGTGTTTTGATGGTACAATGTTGTGCTACTGGTGAAAATGTTTCTTGATAATCTTCCCCATATTTTTGACTGAAACCTTTGGCAACAAAACGTGCTTTATATTTTTGTGTATTTCCTGAACTATCAATTTTTCGTTTGAAAATCCATCTACTTCCTATGATTCTTTTATTAAGAGGAGGATCGACTAGATCCCATGTATTATTTTTCATTAACGATTGTATTTCGTTTTCAGTGGCTTTAAGCCAGTTTTTCTTTTCTAGTGGATTGTTTATTTTGATAAGCTGTTTCCAGTTTTCAGGTTCTGTTGTATCGCAATCATTTGCTAAAGCAATAAAATTGTCGGAAGTATATCTTTGAGGTGGTACTCCTCTGTTTTGTCTTTCAGATCTACGAGGTTGATGTGTTTCTGATTGTTTGGGCGCGTCAGGTGTACAGGGTGTGTCACCTATTTCTATTTCAATGTATTTTTTATCTTCAATTAATTGTTCGTGATCATTAATTTTCTCGTTTAAATTGTTCAGTTTTTCTTCCAGAAATTTTACAGATCTGGAAATTATTATTTCACCATTTTTAGTGAAAACGCGGTATCCCTTTGTATTATTATCATAGCCCATGAAGATACCCTCTTCTGCTGTGTCATCTAGTTTAGATCTTTTGTGTTTGTTTATGTAAGTGTATACTTTACAGCCAAATACACGTAAATAATAGAGATTTGGTTTTCTTTTGAACCAAATTTCATATGGCGTTTTATTTGTCAATTTAGTGGGGAGCCTATTTTGGAGGTGATTAGCAGTATTTATCGCTTCACCCCAGAACTTATGAGGTAAATTTGCTTCGGATAATAGGCTTCGTGTCATTTCAATTAAACTTCTGTTTTTTCTCTCAGCAATGCCATTCTGGCTGGGACAAAATGGAACTGTGTATTCATGTTTTATACCATGTTCCCTTAGAAAGGCTTCTGTATTATTTCCTATATATTCCCCACCGTTATCCGATCTAATCGCCGTCGGATATTTTCCTTGTCTGGTTTTGACCATTTGTACATAGTCTTTTATTTTTTCATAAACTTCGTCTTTACTTTTTAATAAGTAAATAACTGTGAATCTAGAACTGTCATCTATGAATGTAAGGAAGTAATTTTTTCCTCCTATTGTGGGTGTTTTAAAAGGCCCACATAAATCAGTATGTACTAAATCTAATACTTTTGTTGTTTTATTTTCGATAGATTTAGAGTACGGTGCATTTGTTGACTTTGTTTTTATACAGGTTTCACAGTTTGTTTTATGATTACAGTTATTTATTTTTATCCCACTGGCCAAGTCATTTTTGACTAATTCTTTTATACTTTCATTATTTCTGTGGCCAAGGCGTTTATGCCAAATTTCGAGGCAATCTTTATTTCTGCAATCATGTGCAATGTTTATTTTATTTTGAGAACTTTCTTCTAGTGTTTCAACTTGATATAAGTTATGTTTCTTTAATGCTTCTAAGTATATTTTTCCATTGCACGATAGTATGCATTTTTCATTTTCGAAAAATACTTTGTAGCCATGTTCTGTGGCTTTACTTACGGAAATTAAATTTGATTCCAATTGTGGAACAAATAACACATTTTTAAGTGTAATTCTATTTATACATCCATCAGATGTTTTTGTCATTATTTGTGTTTCGCCGGTTCCGTAAGAATTTAATGTATTCACATTAGCAATTGTTACTGTAGTTTTTTCAGTATCGTTGAATTTTGTAAATATATCCCTATCGTTCGCTATATGCGAAGACGCTCCTGAGTCAATTAACCAGGTTTTATTAGCGGGATTGACAATTATGAATGCTGCATCTTTATGTTCACTTTTATTTATTTGTACCTGTTCATCTGTTTTTGATTGATTCATTTTATTTTTACTATCACCTTTTATATTTTCAAAACACAACGATGTGTACTTTTTGTATTTGTATTGTGTTTTAGGTGTAGTGGTCTGTGTGTTTCTGTTCTTGAGATGCCAGCATTGTTTGTAAGTGTGATTTGATTGTTTACAGTAGGTACAATATTTGTTTTGCCCTTTATAATCTTGAGTGTATTTCTTTTGTGTTTTAAACACCTTTTGTGAGTTTTCAACTTGCTCACTATTTTCTACCCGTTTATTAAATTCATCAGTAAGTTTGCTCTTGATGAATTCCGGAGTTAATTCAATTTCATTTCGGGCTTCGAGAGCTGTTATTAGAGTATTATAACTCGCAGGTAACGAGCACAATAGAAGTGCAGATAAATGCGAGTCGGTTATGTTCTCTCCTATTGCGGAGAGCTTATCTTTTATTTCCAGTATATTAGTAATGTGTTTGTGCATGTTCCCATTTTCGGGAAGTTTTGCACTATACAATTTTCGTAACAAATACAATTTACTGGACAAATTGGCTCTCTCGTGAATGTTTTTTAAACTATCCCATGTCTGTTTTGCTGTTTCTAAATGTTTTACATGAACTATTTGCGTATCGTCTATACTCAGGTTTATTAAAGCGCGAGCTTTTGCATCCTTTTTTCTCCAATCTTCGTTAATTGGTGTAGGGGGTTCCTGAGTTACGAGTTCGTACAAATCTTCCTTAATTAACAACATATTAATTTTAAACTTCCATATAGAATAATTATTATTGTTTAATTTATCTACTATTTGCATTTCCTTTATTGTCGCCATCTCGGAGAACTTGTTTATACAGTTTTTAAAGTTTTATTAGTTTAAATAGTTTATTAAATTCAATTATGTTTTCTTGAATTTTTAATCTAGCATAAGAGCTGAGTATTATTTTTATTAATTAGAGTCAATTATTAATCCTTAAGAATAAATTCTGAGTTCATATATTCATCAGGCTCATGATCACTTTTGAAGGGGCGAGGCCAACGAGGTAAGCGCGTAACATCAGAATATTAAATTCTTCAAATTAAAATTAACTCTGGTCTTCAACATGCAGAAAGAAAAGGAATTGCTTACCTTTTCTAAGGTCTATCCAATTTATGAAATATCCACTGGTTTATATATTTCAACTATTTGAGAATTTATTATAAACACTTCTTGAATAATCGTGTAGATGTACCACTGCTGAAATAAGACTTGTAAAAAAAAATTATATTAATGCACAATTCACATTGAATAAATAAGTTCACGTTTGGATTGATTTTAAAAATTATATTTTACATTACTTAAAATTTTAAAAGGTTTACATTTAGATTAATTTTAACATCAGGAAACATTTTTTCCTGTGACTTTACAGAATGAAGGATAGTAATACACTGACTCATTTTCACAGAGTTTGGAAAGTTACGAGTAAAGTTGCATCATTTCTTTGAAACAAATTGACGTTGAATAATTGTCCTTTTAAATGTTTTAGTTCTGTAATAAGTTTATAATAGCATAATCACAAATAACAAATTATAAACATATTTCACATTATTAGAAGAGAACGATTATAACGAGGTAATAAATCTCTATTGCTTGATAAACTTGAAACTTAAGAGTCATAAATTAGGTCACTTGTTTTAAGAGATGAGAGAAAAATTATCGTTGGGTTTTTATCTGCGTGCTTCATCATTTTCTTTATTTATTTATTTTACTTTGAGTGGAAAATATTAAGTGATTGAAATGAATGGATTAGTTTTCTACAGAAAGAACACGTTCAATGGTTTATGAAAAGCCTGAGGGATATAAACCGCGTGTTAACCCCAACACTAAAGTCACGGAATCGCAGAGCGATATCGAAAGGCAAAAGGCATTCGAAAAACGCATGAAATTGAAATGCTTTAAGTGTGGTTCGGAAAACCACGTCCAAAGGTTTTGCCCAAAGTTTTTACAAGAAAAACATAGCGGAACCTTGAATAATGTCGAGGAAGAGACTATAGTAAAAAGTCGAGTGAGCTATGTCGGTGCGAGAAACTTGTATAGTAAGAAAGGGTGTAAGAGAGAAGAAATTTCTCGAGAAGATAACTTGCCAATAGTTAGTTTAAATATATTGGGTAAGAACGTAAATGCTATAAAAGATTCTGAGACAGAACTTAGCATTTTTCGAAGGAATTTAATACCGGAAAAATTCCATACAGGTGGAAAGGTAGACTTGATTCCTGCGATAGGAAAGATTACTAGGGCAGAAATTGTTAAAGTGCCACTGTCACTTTGGGATAATGAAGCGGGTAGGAATTCTCAACGAATTTATATTACAGTAGCAGTTGTAGCTTCATTAAACTGCGAAGCGTTAGTTACGCCAACAGTTTGTAAATGTTTAGTTTCGTTAACTCGGGAAAAGTTTTCAAAGTCGGTTAACGAAGGTTCGGTTGAAAGACATCGAGGTAAATTTCACAAGGTTAAGAATTATGAGAAATTCGAAAACCGCTGTGAGCCTAGAATGGTTAAAAATGCACCAGAAGTGCATGAGATTAAAAATATTGAGGCTGGAAGAAATACTCGCATGTCAAAAGATTCGGGAAATGGTACTCAAATCGCGGCGCATTGCAAGCCAAAAGAGATTACCACTAAAGATAGAGATAATTTTATCGCAAAAGAGTATGCGAGTAAAAGTTCTCAAACTTGCGGAAATTTCGGCACGGAGATTCAAACTGATAGATTACCCGAAAGCAATTTAAAATTAGTTAAATTTAATTTGAAAGGAGATAGGTCCATTCAAAATGCTATGGTAAATTTATCAGAGAAAAGGCCTGGTATAATGCGGACTACAAATTTGATGGAATTCATGACTAAAATAAGAACCAAGTTAAGTTACGTATTGTATTTCATTATGTTGATTACAATAGGATTGGTAATAAACCAAGGGTTTCTTGAAATGAATTCAGAAATCGGAAAAGATTCGGTTGAGTATAAACATGTTATAGGTTCTAATGAGTGCATTAAGCCATCGCGTGTGTTAAAAATGAACGGGGAAACTGTTCAGAGAGGTTTTCCGATAAGCAAAGAAAGTTTCGTTAAGAGAGATAACGGGACTTCGGTAACGCGATGCCTGAATAAGTGGGTCAACACTGCATCCTCCCTTTCTGATGATAGAGGAATGGAAGATCCCCGAAATTTTTTTTTTGGAGGAATGCTAGCTAGGAAAGGCGGAAGTTAAATGTTTGTTGTTGTGGTAGTATTTTTTAGTTGCGTATCGTCGTGAAGTTAGATAAAAGAGCAAAGTGTCAGAGCTTTTGCTTGTTGTTGTTCTTAGTAGAAGAGAAAAAGTTTCTTTTTGTAATTGTATTTGATATATTCCAAATATAATGTGGATGGTTTTAAATGAAGTTTATTTATCTGTGTGATAAATGTAAGTGAAATGTTTAAAAGGTTAAGATTTTTATATATGTGTGATATATAAAGTGAAATTATTTAGAAATAATTGGAAGTATTCGCGTGTTCAGAGAAAATTAAATTTTCTTTTGATGAAATAAATAATTAAGAGGAATTGAATTTAATAAGAATTATTATGTAACTTTAAGAAGAGTAAAGAATTTTTATGATTGTTATACAGTTATATTGTTTGAGTATATAAAGTAAATTAATGCTAGAACTGTATTATAATTTAAACTTTTAATGAAAAGTTTAGAAGATGTTGAAGTGTTTGAGTGTTTAGAGAAATGTGTTTTGTTTAGTGAAAGGGATAATCAAGTATAGAATTTAACTGTAATAATTATTATGTGTGGTTGTATAACAGAAAAGAATGAGTGGAGAGATATATTCTAGGGAAAATTCTGTGAATAAGAATTGTGTACTGTATTGAATTGTGTATATATATATATATTTTTTGTTGTTTTATGTGTTATTATATTTATATACACCCTTCTCTTGAGAATTCAAGTGTTCATTATTTTCAAAAATTTAATGAAAATTAAGTTAAATTTTTTAACTAGTACTAAAGGCTGTATTTTTGCCTTGTAATACAATAACTCTGGAATATTAGGTGAAATTTTTCTAAGGAAAAATTTTCATGAAGAGGGGAGGGGTTGTAACAACTCCTCATTAGCCAGACTTTAATAAGTCTATTTAAATCTTCTCACTCATTTTTCTTTAATCTTACTCACATAAAGAAATCTGAAGTAAACCAGATGTGGGCCTTTAAGCCTGAAAGGAAGCCGCAGACATATGTTCAGCATAAAATTTCGTCTGTGCATACCGCCAGATTACTTCCACATCTTGATCATCTGTGTTTTCTAATATACTTAGAAATTATTGCAGTTATAAATTCGTGTCGCTTGCTAAGAAGTGACGTTACAGGAACATTTATGTTCTCATATATTCTAGCCCCTTGAGTTCTCCGTCAGGCACTACAGATTTCAAAGAACTGTTCATCTCTGACAGACGGAACACATGTAAGCACTTCAAAGCTGCCTAACCTATATACACGATGAGCAGAGGCCGAAGTAAGTTAGTCTGATTTTCAGTTGCAGTGAAGCAACGGCCCTAGGCTTCTCTGGTGAGAAGACCTATGTATACGGTCCATGTACCGATGATTAGGCAAGAACTTTGCCGATTAAATGAAAGGACTCTGTTTCCTCAAATGTAAGAGAGCGCCTTGCTCTGAAAATTCTCTACCTTGAGAAACTGTATGTTTCGGCCGCCTGTGCCAAATAGAACTAACTGGATATCCTGACACAAAAATTCCCATGTTAAACGCTCACAGGCTTGCTTTATGTATTTTGTTGTGTGTACTGTGAAAAAGTGACGTAATTAAATCAATGTTTGCCTAAAACTGTCTAATGATTTACAATTACGCTACAAGCCCAAGCTTTTAAATTAAGTATTTTTATGTTTACCCAACATTTATCTATCATAATATAGCAGCATCAATTTTCTGAAACATCATCTTCATGTCTAAAAAAAGAGAATTTCTATGTGTCATAATATAAAACAAAATTTTAAGTATGAAAATGATGATTTAGAAAATCAGTGCTCTATATTACGACAGATAAATGTTAGGTAAACATAAAAATACAGTAATACCTTAACATTCACGAGTTTTGATTATTCGCGAACATGAAAATGCAGAAAACTATTCGTGAGAATCTGACTTGATTATTTACGATTTTTTAAAATTATATCTTTTCTTTTTCAGAATTTACAGTGGTTAAAGATTGTTTCCCCTGTATTTTCTCAGTATGTATTTACAAATAAATTTTCAGTTGTCTACTTCAAATGGAGCGAGTGTTGTAGGAAAGTCAAATAACAGCAGAATAGTGTTGACCCTAGAAAAAAAGGGCTGCCAGGCGGAAATTTTTTCAAAAAGGGAACACTATTCTAAAATAAGAGCACATTTTTTCAAAAAGAGAACGCTATTCTATGTAGAGGGCATGTTTTTTCAAAAAGGACACACTTGTACCTTATTAACAAAAGATATTTTGAACTGGTTTGTTTAGAGTCACCTGATAGAATTTTGTGATATTTTCCCACGATCAATTGAATTTCCTGATCCCCCCCTCCATCAATTGACGAATTTCATGATTTTTTTCGGCAATTTATCGACGAATTTCGTATTTTTTTGCTCGTTAACATATCACTAAGAGTGGGACAGGGCAGAAAAATATGCACTTGCTTTCGTGCAAATGCTGATAGAAGAAAAGAAAATGGCGGGTTTTGATTATAAAGAAAAAAAGGAATTGGGCGCTGTGAAACTCTCTGCCGGGCGTATCGGAGGAGTTAAAAAGGGACACTGGGCATATCGGTGGGGTTAAAAAGGGACGCCGGGCACATCGGATGGGTTAAAAAGGGACGCCAGGCGTATAAAAGAAATAAAAAGGGACACCGGGCGCTGCGCTCTGCTAAAACGGCTTAGAGTCAACACTAGCAGAAGAATACTCATTGCAATGGGGATATTAGAAGTGGTAAGGTATAAGCATCTTCAATCTATTAATTTAAAATGTGCTTGTGCAGATTCTCGTAGAGATTGAGCTGAAGCTGCATACATTATCATCTCTTTGCAAATACAGTGAGAGTCGAAATTACTTTATTAAAAAAAAAAAAAAAAAAAAACTATGCTTTTTAGCTGTAATTATTTCTCCAGCCAGTTAATTGGAATTATCTTCATTAAATAAATTTCATAAATATGAATATGTGTGTACATTCATACATATATGTTATGCATAACGTAAATGTTAATACATATATCCTTTTGTTTTCTTGAAATACTGTACCACTTTAATTAAAATTTTATAGAACGTTACTCTTTTTTTAGTGCAGAGAGATAGACTCAACATTTGCGAGGGTTTCGTATTTACTGTATTTAATTTAAAAGTTTAGGCTTTAAACAATTTAAGTACAAAACAAATTTATGTGTAAAAGTGTCACATACCCCTATTGATTTGGCATGCATGAACTTTATTGAGCTAAATAAAATTGTGGATTTTTTGTTTACGCCATTTGTTTTTTAATTTTTTATATGTTTTGAACTACTATTATATTTTAATACAGCCAGGGAAGACATTAAACGCTCAACGGCTGGGTTTGCCTTCAGCCGAGTGGTCTTCCTCAGGCATTAAAATATATTAAAATATATTTTAATACAATAAAAAGCATTTTTGGTGATTAGGACCAATTTTTCACTTTTTCAAATGATGCAGATGAGTTAGGTATAAAAATTTTAAGCCTATCATAACCATTTGTTTGCTACAATATTGTAAATTAACCAGTGGTGAGGCTTGAGATTTCGCTACAGTCATCGCTAGCTCACAACATTCTAGTGCCCCTACGCAAAGGCAGTAACTGACATGAAAGATGGAGCCCCCCCCCCCCCTCACACACACTACTTGGAAAACAAGTTAGAAAAAATATATTTATTTACTTTCATTTAAAAGTAACATATTGTACCTCAAAATCTATAAGGTTGTCCCTATCCCCGGAAAACAATTCTGGCTACGACCTTGCCCCACCCATACGCATTTCTGTGTGTATTGTTTTCTTTTCTTTTCTTTTTTTTTGTAAGTAACTAGAATGTCCTCATTCAGACCCCCTCCCCTCCCCCGCAGCCTCTAAATACATGCTAATTTGTTGTGTTTTTATAGAAAAGATTACCTGATTACGGAAGGTTGGAATTATTATCACGACCAGTGACCATCTTCTACAATCAGGTTGTCATTCATTTGAATTTGACTGTGGAATTTTTCGCTTCCCAAAGCCACATCCATGGCTCTCACGACAGCTGAAGCTGTCCATCATGACGCCTGTTCTTGTGATTGATTAACTTAGATCTCTTACACATATGAAAATCAGCTTGTACAAAATGGTTAAGTAAAAAAAGTGTTGCTTTTTCCCGTACTTTTATAATGTCGAAGAAAAGTTTTCTTTTAAATGCTATAAGAAAACAATTTTAAATATGACGTTTTCAATATATTGTTCTAAATATGACGTAATTTTTCCCCATTTAATGTTTTTGCATGTAATAAATTGTTTATTTTAACATTTTCTTTCTCTTTTAATAATCACATGTAAAAATTTGTCAATTGAACAGAGTTAGGAAATATTGTTTCGCTTTTTACATATGACGTAATTTTCATCATTAAATTCTTTTTGCATGTAACAATTTCGTTTTTTTTTTTAAGGTTTCCTTCTCTTTTAATATTCATTTGTAAATATATTTTTCAACTGTTAAATGTTTGGAAATATTATTTGCCCTTTTTAGGTGTGTTCATAATTACATAAATACGTAGTACCTATAGTCGTTGTCTGGTCTGTCCGTCTGTCCGCATATAACAGTGCAAAAACTACCCAAATGAATGGTTTGAAATTTAATCGTTGCAGAACTTTTAAGGTCGTTTCAAATTTTATGAAAATTGAACCAAAACTTAAAAAGACATTAATAAATGTTTCCTTCATTCTATTAAATCCTATCATACGGAATTAATTCAATGATATTTCATGATAGGTAATGATTCTAGGTTGCCATGATGATTACATCATATTTAAGATGGAGTCCTATTATTTCCGTCTTATTGAATTTAAAAGTCGAATTTGTATACTAAAATTGTTTAATTATAGCAATCCTATAATCTACCGACAGTTTTTTGGACAGATGTTTCTGGAGAAATGAATATTAAAAGGAAAAAGAGTCTAAATATGGATTTCAAGTTCCGAAAAAAGCTGGAATTTTCAGTAAATGTCAACAAAAGATAAAATATTGCCAATTTAAAATGTACTTATTTTATTACAAAATTAATCGTATCATAACAACAGACGATATAATTCATTTCACTGAACTAATAACGATGATTTTTTTTACATTGTAAAACTAGTTATAGTATGAACGAACATCATTTGTCACATTTAATGTACAATTTCCAGCTTGTTTAGAACCTGACAACAGTAGGTACAAAATATGACTTTTTCGAAATGTGAAATAAATCCCTATTGAGATAATGAAATTTTGAAAAACAAAAATAATTGAAAAACAGAAACTTAAAAAATTAGACAAAAACGAAAAAAAAAAAAAAAAAAAAAAAAAGATTGGATACTGCACATTGCAATTTAGTCCAGTATGTGTGTGAAAAAGATGATTAAATTGTTATGCATAGTTTAGATCCTATAAAACTTTTTTAACTGAAATATTTTGACTGATTTCAACTTTAAATAGGTCTCAAAATATTTCTTAGATTTAAAAACTGCCTGCTTCAGCGTCTTTATTAAAAAAATTTCGATAGAACTACCAGTTTTCACATTTTTATATGCACTTGTTAAAATAAAAAAATAAAAGCCGAAAAATAACCCCAGTCATAAAAATTTCAACAATGGCAGCAGCAGCATTAATTATTTATTTATTTTATTTTTTTAGTATAAAGAGATTCATATAAAATAGAAAACATAGGTTTAAAAAATTTAAATTTATTTTGTTGAAGTTAATATGAATATGAAAATCTATATAACATCATTTTTGATAAGGCAATGTATGGTATTTCATTTTTAGAAATATTCCATTCTTTATGATTATGTGACAAATTTTTTAATTGCAATAGCATAATTTTCATTTTATAGCATTATTTAAGAATTAAATATAGTACTTTCTATTTAATAAAATAGTTTTTCATCCGAATAATACCAAAAAGAGATTAATCATTGTAAAAACAAATGCACTCTTTTTCTCCAAAAGATGGATTTTTTTTAATTAGCGATGACTAGCGCATTGTATTTGAGCAGCCAGCTCCATTCAGTTTTGTGTGGGCTGTTAAAAAGCTGTGTGCACATACTAAAACAGATTCAGATTTCTGGGTGATTGTAGGAGGAGACAAATAGGTCTTTGCCATCTCATATGAAATCTGATAAATGGGAGCACCATTTTAAGAAAAAAAAAAATAGGAAAAAAGAATAATTATATAATAATTGAAATAATCTCATTGTGTTATGGATAAAAACTAAAAAAAAAAAAAAAAAAAAAAAAACCTATTTTAAAATATGGAGGTTGAGTGCATGTAATGTAATGCGAGGGATTGGAAAAACGGCATTTGTCCTTTAGTTCTGCAGACTGTTTTTAAAGTTTCTACTTGTGTTGCAGACTGCCGAAAAAAATTCTGCTGCTGGGCTGCCTATAATACGGGGAAATTTAGTGAAATAAAGAGCTCATAATGGGAATGTTTGAAACATACGATTATGAAAAGGTGTGGATTTATTTTAGAGCTTGTATAATTCTTCGAATCAGGGTGACTCATATTAGTATTTTAGTATTACTTTACTTTCCTCAATTTTGAATTGATATTTCTGTCTCTTTTACATAAATATAATAACGTTCTTCAGAGGTTTTTGTTTCTTGAATTTCTCTGGATGTTAAGATTTTTTACCTAATATATTCTAAGTTTTCAATTATCTTTTAATGAATGTTTAGAAAAAAAGAAAAACTGTTAAACCATTTCTATTTGAAAAAAATTGTATGTTAATTTAGAAAATGTTGCTACTAATTTAATAATATTTTTAATATTTGTCATTGCATTTAGTGTATTTTGTTTGTTACAAACCAAATAAAATTAATCATAAATATAATCTCTCTCTCTCTCTCTCTCTCTCTCTTTTTTCTTTTCTTTTCTTTCTCATAATTGCAAGATTTTTTTTTTAAGTTGAGCTATAAACATTCTTATTTCCCATTTCTGTTCAAATAAAATTTCCAATTTTTTTTTTTTTTTCATTTCATTTTATCTTATGTTATGATTTATGAAATGTTTTGGCAATCTAAAGATTGATGATTTGCATTATAATTTACTGTCAATGTGCAGAAAACATTGTATTTTTTTTCTTTTGTAAGCAATGTAAACAGCTGATAAGTTTTTAGTTAAGTTTCTATTAATTCCATGCAATTCTGAAAAAGTTACTTAATAAAATTTTGTGTATATCTGTATATGGAATAAGTCTTTTATCTATTAAAAATGTACTTTGGACTATTGGTATATCAGCCTATCCCAATAATGATAGGTTTGCAAATTTCTCACTACGTCTGAGACATAAGATGTTCCAGGTGTTCTCATTAGAAGAGTAATAGTTGTCTCCTAGATAATAACAGAGAATCAGTGTGGGATTTTAAAAGAACAAACTAAATTAGTAATTAGATTTCCTTCACTTTCCCATTACAAATTTTCTAGCCTGCCTCTGGGTATAGTAATTTTCTTTATAACTTTGTCCAATTGTTGAGTTATTGTTTCCTAAAACTCAGACAAAATTCAACTTCTTTCCTCTAGTACAATTTTTACTGTATCTTTGCAATACATTCAAGATGGGGAATGAGATTTTGACTAATTTTTGTCATATTGTTCAAAAAAAAATAAATGCTAAACTTTATGTGTTTCTGATATATTATATAAATATTATTCATTAAAAGAATGCAAATAACTCAAAGCATTTATTGTAGCAAATAGAGAGAAAAAAAAAAAAAAGCTAAGTATTGTAGGGTGTTCTCTAGATAGTGGTGATTATTATTATCACATGGTCACACTAAAATGAAATATTTGTGCTCCCAAATAATGGAAACTTTATTTATATTGCTCAGAACATAATGAAGAATTTTGCTTCTTTTTAACTTCTCTGAGATTAGCACAGGAATTCTTATCAATGTGAATGTCTTACCAACCATTCAGCATAATATATGCAGATCTGACAGAATTCTCTTCCTGGGTTCATTGTACAGAATGTGAAATATGATTAGAAGTTTTCTATCATTGAAATTTCTTTAGTTATGGACAGTGCTTGACAAATACGGTCGCCACTGGCGACCCAATATTTTTATCTGGTGACCAAGTTATTTAATCTGATAGGATTTTTATTGTTGTTTCTTTTTTGTACAAAAATTGACCTAAGCTTTCTTAAAATGAGCACAAAAACCCCACTTTCCAATATTAAAAAATAAGCTTTGAAACTATATTCACACAAAAAATATTTTTAACTTTTGTTTTTAATTTGGCAAAATAAATTCATCCAATGTAAATTTTAAAATAATCAAATCAGAATTATTTGAGTCTTCGACAGAAAAATAGGCTAAACTTGTTTTCCTGCTTCATTATTTCGTCGATGCACTCCTCAGCAGATATAGATTTTGTAGCATTCAACTATCCGGACATTTGAAGCATTCGGCAATCAGCGTTTTGCGAACGTGTCAATTAATTCACTCTTTACAGTTTTTTTTAAAGATTTTGATAAGTTTGATTAGAAAACTTAGTTTATATTATCTTTCTAAACTATGTAACTAATAATTCTAAACAATGCCTGTTATTATTTTTCCTCGATTAATTCATAAAAAGTTTTGTGCTTTTTGAAAATTAATGACGAGGAAGGAGGGGGTGGTAAATATTTTTTACTGGCTGCTAGAATTTTTTTTTTTTTTTTTGCTATCAGATTTTATCAAATTTGTAAAGCCCTGGTTATGGATAATGATTCTTATCATGTCAAATTTTCTGGACATAAACAACAAAGAGCAGAGAGGCACCATATTTGAACCAGCCCATTAGTGCCTAAAACAGAAATTAAGCCCTTTATATATATATGTGACACATATGCAAGGCTTTTAAATAATCTACTAACTATTCATGCATACAGGCATAATTCTTTAGAGTATTATTTTTTATCTGTATCTTTGACATTATTTCCATTTCTTTTGAGTATTTCTCTTTCCCATAAATTAAAGTGTATATTGTTTTCAAATCTTAAAATACCTTTTTTATTCCAGACTCTTCTTTCAACAACCAGAAAACTTTAATTGTGTTCCTTCTGTCAGAAACCCTTAGAAAGTGAAGAGATAGCCGAAATTGTAGTTTTAAGGTATTTTTTATAGATTATGTAAGGGATAATTTGCTTTTTTAATTAATTGAGGTAGTTGATCATGCTTATTTATTTCTAAATGACATCATCTATTATGATTTGTATTACATATTTTGCTGTCTCAACCCCCCTTTTTTTAAATTTTCCTTGTCATAGAGAGCGAAAAAAAAATATTTATAGTTAATTGAAGCTGTTTTGTTTTGGGCCCTGCAACATACAAAAATTCTTAGCTTCACATAGAGAAAAAGCATTATAATTTTTTAATTATTATACAAGTTGCACTGTCAACAAAATGTATGTATGTTTATAAAACTATAATTATCAAAAACATTATTTAAAGGATGATGTTTTATTAAACTAATTATGTGAAATTATATTATTAAATTAAATATAGAAATCGTAAGTATGAACAATAATAATTTTAATCTTGCATGTTGACTTGTGATCACTGTTGGATAACATATGAATGCTGAATCATTTAATTGCTACTTTAAACATGATATTTATGTATCATTTGATTTATGCCTGAACTTATTTTGAATTATTAAATTGTGAATTTTCAATCCTTTAAAGTTTTCAAATGTATGTTGACTCAGTGGTGTAGGTTTTTTTGTGGAGAATCTAAGACCTTCAGTTTGAATGAAAGTAACTTTCATTGTTCCTTCATCTTTTTTTAAGCAGAAAAATCCTTTTTAAACTAAACATATTGTAATGAGAAGAATGTAAAATTTCAAGTTAAGTAAATAGTTGATAACTGAACGCTGATACATCCAATTGCTTACAGATTTTGATTTTTCTTAGGCCCATTTGTCATATCTCAATTCAGCTTCTAAATCTGTCAATAAAAAATTTAAATCATTAAAAATTTATAAATTGTCAAGTTCATAAATTTTTGTTTCAATTTTATTTGACAAAGCTCTAAACTTGACATTATTTGTCAGAAATTTTTGTTGCAATAATTATAAATAAAATGGGTGTACCTATAAGACTAAAGAATAAAAGAAGTGGATTTTTCATAGTGTTACAAAGAGAAAAGGGAAAGGGGGTATTAAATTATAAATTAAATATTGGGATAGTTAAAAAGGGAAAAGTAAGAAGAAAGGGGTAATTATTTAATTCTGAAGTAGAAATAAAAATCATTTGGATTACAGAATGATAGATATTTAAATTTTGAAGTTATCAAAATGAAAAGGAGAATGAATTTCAAATAAGCCAATGATCTCTAAAAACATTATATAGTGGAAGTATCAAAAGAAAGAGGAAAAGCATTGTGAACGTTAATAAATATAATTTAATAAATCGTGGTGAAATCATAAATAAACATACATACCTGATGTAGAACACAAACACCTGAAATATATAACCGCTACACTGAAAATATATTTTCAATATACCAAATTTTGTGCCATAATTAATTTTATATTTATTTTTGAACCACATTAAAATTACTGTATATAAGTACTTTACGTAAGTTTATATGCCTTATTATCCATATTGTTTAACATATATTTTGTTGTAATATATTGAAAATTTCAACTTATTAAATTACAATTAACCAGAATTTGAGTTATTAACTAAGCTTTGTCTTTTAGGTTAAAACAAAGGCACATAGAATATTTTCAAAATATGTACAGGTATAATAATGTAAAATAGAATACAAAATAAAAAGACAGTAATTATACGAACCAAATACTTTATTAATGTAGTATTTCTTGAAATGAGCATATATATATACTAGGGGGCCTACCCCCTGCGAGCTACGCTCGCCAACCCCCGCTCAGACTTCGAGGCCTCTAAAAACATGACAGCGTGCTTTGTTTTAAAAATATTGGTAAATCTGTAATTGGGGTTCCATGCTTTTAACGTTTTAATGGGGCATTTTTTTTTATTATCATGGCTTCATACACAGCTGTTGCGACAACTGACGACTGTTTTCGGAATTGATAAGTAAAATCAATTACAACTTGAAAACCAGCTTGTATAAAATGGTTAGGTTTAAATTGTGGCAACCTGTTGGACTTTTATAACAACGATCTGTATTCTATTCTTCCTTTGCGTTTAAGGATGAGAAAAATTCCATCTGTTTGTGAGTAACATTAAGAACCACAGTATTAAAAAGTACTATGTTATAGACATTTTCAGCAACAGATTTTAATTTTCTCTCTATTTTAGTGCACCATCATGCATATTTTCATGTTATTTTAAATATGTAAATTATTTATTTTAATTAACATACGAATATACGAATTATGTACATACGATACATATATATACGAATTATTACATGTATATACGAATTTTCTAATAATTATTTATCATACAATATTAATTAAATATTTTGTGCATGCATGCCTGCATTTATTCGGCATCAATTGATGAGATATTTAAACAAATTTGCTATCCGCGATAATTTTACACCATGTTATGTCACTTGAATATTGCCCATAAGAAAATCGGGTACTTTTCCAGTATAGGATCCTTTGCTTTTAGGTTTGGCGTATTTCGAGCTTCAAAAAGGGATAGATTCGTTAATATACATAGATTTGTTGCCAAAAGTTATGAAAACAAACCCAATGAACTTTTGGTACTTTTCTATTATAGGGGTCTTGACGCTTTTTCAAAATGTTTGGCGCAATTCGGGCATCAGAAAGTGACATTTGCTGCCAAATGACATAAACAGCCATGGAAACAAATTCGACGATTTTTTTGTTTACATGCGTATTTTAATTATACGTATATTATTATTGTTTTTTCTATACAAATTACTTCTGATTATATATAAAATAGGATAAATGACATTCTACGCTAAACAAATTGTATAAATATTGAAAAAATGCTTCTGTATACGAAATGACAAAGTTAATAAGTTGACAGAAAGTATGTTGCCAAATTTCCTTTTCTGCCAAGGCTATTTTCTCTGTTTCGTCAAGGCTTTGTTATTTATGTGTAAACATATAATTCATTATTAAAAAAGTAATGCTACTGAAATATTCATTTGTTTTAAACTTTAATAGCATTTCTCTAATGTATAGGGAGCATTTTTTTCCTTGCTGCCAATAAAAGAGAGAAAGGAATAAATGTCATTTTACCATAATTTATGTCATATTCTCATTAAAATTGGAAAGAAAACCAAGCAGGATATTTTATTCTCCTTCCGTTCAGTTGGGCAATTATTATTTTATATATTCGTTTCAAATATCCCAATTAGTGATTTTATAAATTCGTTTAATTAAATTTTACAAAAAAATAACAAAATGATATCAATAAATAATAAGAAATAAATAAGTATTGCACTGCCGCGCAATACTTAAATTACTATGAATTCCTTCCCCCCTCCCCTTTCTTTTGCGTTTACATAAATGACGTCATTTGGACGAATGTATTCAAAATATTTTCAGTTTATAAATTAAATTAAATGCTGACAGACGATTGAATCCTGACGATAGAAATGTGATTTTTTTTTCAAATTTTCCTGAAAAACATAATTTAATCACAATCTTGTCTTCATTATCGATTGAAATAAAAGATAAATTCAATTTCAATTTGAAAATGACGATAAAAAGAAATCAATAATCCCTATCGGGATCCTTTTCAATTTTTTCCCTTTTTTGTCACAAAAAACTGAGTAATTAGTTGCCATCATTACAGAAATGTCATTAAAATTATAAAAAAATTAATATCTCGAAAACTAATTCCAATTTCAAAATTCTATTACCAGTTTTGATATCCGCGGATTTTTATGGACAATTGGTATTAATTTCACCATCAAGCGTTTAATATTTTATTAAAAATAGCCCTGAAACATAATCAGTCGTTTAATCAGTCGTTTCATAAAATCGTTTCATAAATTCGTTTCATAAAATCGTTTCACAAATTCGTTTCATTAGGATTTTATATATATAGGGTAGATATCATATGAATTTTCTGATCAGAGATTCTCAAAACAAAATACCCCAATGATAATTTTCAGTTTAAGATTATTAAGTTTACAACATAATGCATACAAATTATGATTGTTTAAATTGTATATAGATTAATTTAAAATTACAGATTACATATTTTTATATAGTGCAGAATATAGCAAATGTTCTTAAAATTAAATTATCATGCTCCTTTTGCCCAAAAGGTTATTGCAGTTTCTCAAACATCATAGTTGTTAAAAGAGTTTGTAAGTATTTTCTTTACAAGGTGTATAAGCGATCATGATTATAAAAATTTTTGTGCCACTCAAGATAAGAATTAACCCAAAGTGCACTGAAATCTAGCATCATCGAAGTCGATTTGTTATACCATAGAAAAGGACAAAAAATATGGATAGTTCTTACTAATTCCTGAGATCATAAAAAAAAACGGCCATAAGAAAGATTACTTTGTTGACAATGTGAATCACTCATCCTCATTTCTTTTCCATAGTTAACTGTATGTCCGATAAATCATTCTTCATTTTGTCAATGAATTTATGACTGTTTTTCTCCAGATAGTGATAAGTTTCTTCACTACTTGATGAATCTCAATACAGGAGAAATAAAATGGTTGTAACTCCAGATAAATCCGTGAAGAGAGCTCACTCTTGAAAGCCGATGTTAGAAGCATTTAACACATCTGCACCGTGCCAACATATATTTAAATGTAAGTAGTGATATTATTTGTATTTAAGATGGAGTTTAAATACCATATAATAAGTATTGAAAAATGTTGCCGACCACAGAAGCTATGTAGTTCTAACGGTCGGCCCAAAATTTTATGGATGCCGAGAGACACATCTGTCTCACATGATTTTTTCTTACCAAAGAGCAGGGGGGTGCAGTTAAGAGTCGCCAACCGCTAGATAAGCCAATAAGAAAGCTCCATTATCGATCAGCAGATCGCGCCAAAACCATTTCTGTGTTCATGAACGGCAATGATATGGGTGAAGTCAATAACCCCATATGCAGCCGTTAACTAGACTTAAAAACTTTGACTTGGAGAGGAAAAAAAAAAAAGAGAATATTTTTACGTCTAGACAGAATCAGAAAATTATATAACTGAGAATGGAAGTTGAAATTTAATATTTAGGAATTGAATAATAATTAAGAAAAGTAATATTACAATGAGATGGAGAATTTAAAATGTAATAAATAAGATTAAGATAATATTTAAGAAATAAATTTTTAAAATGAAAAATTTATTAATTACATTCGAAGTTATGAATAATAATAAATGAATTAAATTTGGAATAATTAAAATATTGATTTTAAAATATTTAAATTGATAGAGATTTACTGATTTGACGTACCACATAGCTTAAATAAATAAAATACATCATCGTTTTCAGTTTTAAGAAACTTGATGTGAAGAAATTATTTATATAAGTATAGATGTAAAAACAAATGTTCCTTTTTTTTTCTCCCATAAAAAGCACATTTCAAACTTTTTATTTCAGTAGGAAATCTTGATCCCATGAATCCTCCACTTTAGCCTCTGTACTTACCAATAAGACATTTAAATATTTTTAGAAATAATAATAATATTCAGCTTTTAATTTTACTGATGAAAAAACTGATCAAGTTTGATTGCCAGCGAGTAGCAGATTGAAAATCTAAATGAAAAGTTATGTATTGCTGTGGTTAGATATATTGGATTCCATAGTGTTAAAAACTCAACTGGATTCTCAACAATTAGGTGAAATGTCTCTTAAAATAATGAATAAAATTTTAGTTATAAAATGTACTTCTATAATGTAGCTGAGTGGTTTTAACTTTTGTATTAATTACTTTAATTACAACATAAAAAATACTAATTTGTATGTTATTACATATTTTATATATTTGATTCTTATTATTATTATTACTCAAGTAATATCAAATAAATTATATTATGTTTATTTTCATTTGAGACAATATAAAATAACCTTAAAAATTTATTGAATGAAAAAAAAAAAGTTTTTACTAAAAAGGATGCCAGTAGAATTTTGTGAAAAATGATTGCTGTTGCATTTTTTAAACTTTTATTTCAAGAATGTATCTATTAGGGTAATTATCGTATTTTTATTTCATGTAGTATTTATATTTTTTAGCATAAAAAAAAAATTTAACTAAGCCATAATTATTTTATTAAATGCATAGGTAAATTTTACCTTTTATTGAAAGAACAAGTTTAACAATATTTTTTTGGAGGAAGAGGTACGGGGCGATGTCATTTTTCTTTTATTCGACTATTAGTCATCATTTATGCATACATATAATTAAGTTGAATAATACCATACTAAACTTTTTTCTATTTCTGATTCTATTACTCATTAAACTTTAGAATTATGTGGGAAAGATTAAGTGAGTAGCTTATTAACAAGACACTTAGTTTATTAATCACAACACAACAAAATAAAAATATTTACTGCATATTAACATTAAAAAAAAATAAATAAATAAAAAATAAGGCTATTTTGTCATTTTCCTTGACTTTACAAACTGAAGATTACTGTACCTACTAGCTGGCTTCGCCCGCTAGCGGGCCCCTAATTTACATTGGTGCCTTGAATTGTAGAAAATCTCGGATCTTGTAAAACCTTGAATATGATAAACCTTGAACCGAACGAAAGTCCGGATCGGGTCCCTGCTGCTTTCGGCACCGTATACCGGTCATGCTATGCACACACCAGATAAATAAATTTTTGACACTAGCTCAGGGGTCTTGAATTTCAGGGTGGTATGGCAGGATTCGCACCCAAAATTTTGAAATTTGTTTCTTGAAGTGATGATAGAGTCCCGCGACCGACCGACGGATTTCGTGATATTTTCCCGTGCCCAATCGACGAATTTTGCAGGAATTTTCCCACGACAGATCAATGAAATTCACAAGTTTTTCCCACAACCTATCTGATGAAACCAAATTTAAGCTCTTCTCATCCCTGTACACACATTACAGTAGAGCGCCGCTAATTCGCAAAGGCCTCTAATCCGCAATCAATTTATGAATGTAAACAAAGAAATTTAATTCTTGAAAAATGCTTCAATGGTGACAAAATTTTGAATTTTGAAATTTTTTTTTCACCAATTTTAACATTTTTCTTATCTTTATATATAATATTATATATCATATAACATTCTTCTTTATAGTTTAAAATGAAAGCACATTTAATTAGTATATTATTTTATATATTCATTTCTTCATACAATACTTGTAAAATACAATTTGAGCTTTAGTGATTTTTTTTTAATGATAAAAAATCCTTACTTAGACAATATATTTTATAATTTATTTATTTTTTCATTAAATCGTAATTATAAAATTGAAAAACACATAAAAAAATACATATATATTGCTTTTGAACTCTTACTTAAAGATAAAATTCAATACTATAAACCAAATGTCTTAAAACAGACAACAATTGATGCCATATTTAAAAAATTTAAAAAATAAAAAATTATTTTTTACATAATTATTACTTTATCTATATATTAAAATGTGTAATTTATTTATTTTTTAGTATTAGCAATCTAAATTTGTTCAAAATAAGAATTTAAAAAAAATGTAAACAAAGATTAAATAGACATGGCCTGTAATCTGCTAAAAGCCTCCAATCCACACAACACTTGGAACCAAGCTTTGCGGATTAGTGGCTTTCTACTGTATTACACTTTTAGAGATTTATTCCCACTCTGGTAACTTATACTTTTATTTTGACCTTTATTTCAATTACCGATTCTTTAGTTACCAATTTCATTTCCAATATTTTATTCTATTTATCAATACCTTGTTTCCTATATCAATGTATATTATTTTGCCTGAAAAACTAAAGGCTATCGCATCTTGTGTCAACAATTGATGACATGCCTTCTTTTCCACCAATCAGCGTCCGACAATTGGGGGCGTTGCATCAAAGTTACTTTTCGGCATATCTGATTTAGATATAAGCTGTGGACTTTGAAGACTCTCTCTCTTGCTTGTTTATTTCTCTCCTGTGTCATCTGGTATATTTTAAGTTAGTTTCGTTCACTTGCCAAGGGCTGCAAGTTTAAAGTTAAACATTATTAAGAGAGTGTTTTGTCAAGCTTAAATCCTTTTTCTCTGATTAAATGACCATTTTAGTAAAGTCAAGAAGTTATTCATCTGTTCTGCTAGTTTCCCGGTAAAGCCATGAACTGTTTATGTTTCTCTGTTCCCACTGGCTCTGGAGTAAAAATCATCTGTTTATTTTTCTGTGCATTGTTGAAGGATGTTACATTTAAAGTGAACTTTTTAAGTACAAAGAGCGTGTGATGCTTTTGCCATTTTTCTCATTGCTTCCAGGATATTTTTCATGTTAGTCTTAAGAAGGCAAGAGGGATGTTTCGGTTTTTACATGCTGAATGATTTAAGACAGCGTACGGGAACTTTTCCATCACGTTTTTGATATCGTTTTTCGCTGATGGTTTCTCTTGAGATGTCTGCTATAAAATCAACATATTTCCTAGCATCAATGAATATCATGTTTATACTAAGTTGGCCGATTTAATCCTTCATATGAATATAACTCCCGTGCATTCAAGCTTCAGTTGTCATTCTTGTTTTGTTGGAATGTTAGTGTCATGTGTCAACAATAGTTCCATTATATAACGTATCTCAGCTAAGTGATTTTCATTTATCAACTGTATTAAATTATGCCTTTTTAAACTTTACTTTTAATTACTTTTCACAATTTTTTCTCTGCCTCCGAAAAAGTATAAGAACCAAGAGGGTAATAATGGCCACCAGGCGCTGCACCCGGCCAAATTCGCCTAGAATTTCGTACGAAATTATCTCAAAGAACTTTTAGAATCATTCTACGAATCATCGTTTCAGATCGTGACCTACTCAAAGAACTTTGAGAAATACTTTCGTCGTTTAAATCTTTCCAGAGTAAATCCACAATTATGAACACTTAAAATTCTGAAGTAACTTCTACTAAACTTGAGTGTTTCATAAATCTAAAATTAATATTCTAATTTACAGCTTTATTCAATTTCAACTTCATTAATAATAATAATTTTCATTTAGTTTAGAGATCATCATTTTTTTAGGGAAATATGAGTTGAACTGAATAACACATAAAAAAATATTGTGTGTTAGTAAATATGTTATTCATCGTTTATTATCAAGTGTGAAGTAACTTCCATCTTGTGTTTTATTCAGTGATTACAAGTTTAATAAAATTCATGTAAGATGCCTACTTCTGTCTCTGTCAATTTCATATTGGGGTGAGTCATATATTTATTTTTCCTTTTCAGATGAATTTAGATTCAAGCATAAATTTTTCAACATCGTTGGATAACTTAATTGAGAAAAATTGTCAGCATCAACTTAACATTAATTAAATCAATTCTTAAATATAAAGTAATCAATAATTTTTAGTATCACTAAATTTCAAATTAAATTTAACTTTTAATCTTTTTCCTTTTTAAGTATTAGATTCATTATTTTCAGCGTGAATGTCTACCACTATACGAGTACATCCTGTAATGATGTGCTGGAGTAGGATTTAGATCAAACACTTATAGGCTCAACTTATTCCTGTTGATATATTCCGATCTTTAGGAGATTGATGTATCAATATTTAAGTTGTTTTATTAATTTTTATTTGCTCTTTCTCCCGTTCCAACATTTATCATTACAATTTCAATTTTTTTTTCAATTCTTTTTGTCATGCCTGTATTAATGTAACTCTTCAAATAGCATATAAAATAATAGTGGGGGTAGATTATTTTTCTCCCTTCCAAACAGTTCAACTCCTCTCCATTTATAAATGCTGCGAAGGAAACTCCCCTGCTTGGGAAGTTTGAATTTCAAGCCCTGTAGTAGCTCCTTTTATCTATAAGCATTGTTTTTGTGGTTTGATTCTGCTTATTAATTAAATGTAACATGATTTTAACTTTATGTAAACACTTTCTCTCTCTTTGTGTTTAGAATGATGTAATTACATTGAATAAGATCGTAATGCACAGTGCTTATATACCTCAGGGAGAACATAGATATCAGGGAATATCAAGAGGAAAAATCTTGGTCATAAGGATTTGGAGAAACTTCATGGGATAAATCCAAAGTTTTCAAAACTCAGAAAATTTTCTTTTCATTGAAAATTAATATAAACTCTTGTAGTTTATTACATATTGTGTATAAGATATGTTTTCTATTTCCTGTTATGTTTCAGCAGCTAAATCTTGAAAATCTCATTGATTTTTCTCCCTCAATATTTAAAGGTGTGGTCATGTTTATCATTCAAGCTGTGCCTGATTCAGACCCATGCTTTGTGTGTTTGAAATGCTCCAGGCATCAAGTACCCGAGGCTTCAGTATCTAGTCCAAGAATATTGTATCGCAAGGGCCCTGTTACATCATTGAGTTATCAATCTCGTTCTAAAAGTGCTCAAGAGGTACGAACAATTATTAGTTTACTTACCTGAGTACTTTCTGATAAATTGTATTACTTTTATGTATGTTTACCGTAAAATCCCGATTGTAAGCCACCACCCCCCCCTTTTTCAAAATCAAAAAAGGTTAAATTTGGAAGGGGGGCTTATAATCGGGATTTTTTCTAAAAACCATTTAAAAACCTGTTTTTATCATTAATTTAGAAATAAAAAAGGGGCGAGAATCTTCCGTATTTCGGCAGATTAAAATAATAATAAAATAAAATAAAAATAAATTCCCAACCCTAAAATCCTGCCCCCCCCCCCCCCACAAATTTTTTTTTTATTTCTTATTTTATTGTAACAATAAATACTATCTATCTAAAATCAATCTAAATCTGCTCTCAAAATTACGGTTTCCCCCCTTTGCCCCCCTCCCCTCTGGTACCAAAAATGCATAGTTTAACCTTTATACTTTTTAATTTTAAACTTCTTTTCAGACTTATTAAATACTCTATATTAAAATAAATCGATCCAATCTACCACCTAAATTAACCCAACCTCCTAAAATCTCTGCTTCTCTCCTCCTGCCCCCCCCCCCCAACCTTATCTCATGAAGATCCTCCCCCTCCAAATGCATCGCATAAAATTTAAAATCTGTAAAATTGTAAAATTTTAAAAAAAGAGCGAGTTTTCCGTATTTCGTCAGATTAAATAAAATAAAAATAAATTCAACCGTAAAATTCTGCCCCTCCCCCCACTCAAAAAAAAATTTTTTTTAATATTTTTCTTTATTTCTTATTTTATTGTAACAACAAATAATCAATCATATAAATCTGCTCTCAAAATTACTGTTTCCCCCTTTGCCCCCCCCCCCCTCTGGTACCAAAAATGTATAGTTTAACCTTTATAACATTTTAATTTTAAACTTCTTTTCAGACTTATTAAATACTCTACATTAAAAATAAATAACTCCAACCTACCACCTAAATTAACCCATCCTCCTAAAATCCCTGCTTCTCCTCCTCTGTCCCCCACCCTCATCTCATGAAGATCCTCCCCTACAAATGCATCTTGTAAAACTTAAAAAAAGGGGGTGAGAATCTTCCGTATTTTGGTAGATTTAAAAAAAATAAAATAAATAAATAAATTCCCAACCCAACAATAAATCCTGCCCCCCCCCCTTCCCCCCAAAAAATAAATAAATAAAATAAAATAAAAAAATTTAAAAATCATTTTTTAAATATTTTTTTTTAATTTCTTATTTTATTGTATAACAATAAATAATCAATAATCCAAATCTGCTCTCAAAATTACTGTTTCCCTCCTTTGCCCCCCTCTGGTAACAAAAATGCATAGTTTTCTTCTTAATTTTTTCTGCTCTATTTGTGATTTTTTCCCCAGCAATATTTAAATAACGATCTACATTATACCCTCCTCCCTTCCAAAAAGTCCTCTTTATTTCTTTTGTCCCCCCCCCCCTCAGTACATACTTTAAAGTCTTTAAAAGTTTTTTTTTTTTTATCTATTTAGAACTTTCTTGCAACTATAATTAAATAATTATCTAAATTGCTCCCCCCCCCCACACACACACATACACCTCTAAAAATTGGCTTCTCCCCCTCCCCCCCCCCCCCTCAGCACACAAACTTAAAAATCTTTAAAACTATTTTTTAAAGATTTTATGTGGTATTGTCACTTTCTAGCAACAATAAATAAATGATCATCTAACTCTCCCTTTAAAGTTCCATTCTCCATCCCCAGAAAAAGGGATGAATTTCTAGACATGGAGGGGGGGGGGGGGAGGGCAAAGAGAAGATTTTAGTATTTTTGTAGTTTGGCTGTTCTCACAGCTGATATTTTGTGAATGGATGGGGAGTTATTTTAGAGAACATATTTATTTCAAAACATAAAACATACACGTGATACAGGGAAGAACAGCCAAACTGCAAAAAAGATCAAAATTTTTGCTTTCCTCTCACTTATTTAGAAATCCACTCCTCTTCTTTGGGAGAATAGGACAGAGAAAAAATTTCAAACAGAATGATGATTTTAGATGAGTGATACTTATATGAGATGATGTAAATGAAATGAGTTACCTTACTACAAAATAAGAAATAGATCAACATTAAAAAAATAATAATAATAATATTAAAGATTTTAAACTATTTGCTGGGTGAGAAGACAGAGGGGGGGAGGAGTGACATTTTTGGGAGAAAGGGGGGTAATTTAGATGATTGATTATTCATTAATATTGTTACTAAAGAGAAATAAATACAGCAGTTTAAAAAGAATAGAGTTTTAAAGATTTTAAAATTTGTGTGTGTGTGTGTGGGGGCGGGGGGCAGACACTTTTGGAGTAGACAGAAAACATAGGTGACAAATTAGAAGGCAACAAGTAGGACATAAAATTTCTTCACATAAGAGTTTTATAAATTTTAAACTTTGTACTCTTTGGATGAGAGGGAAATATGAATTTCGATGGAAGGAGTTTGTAATTTAGATGATTCGTTACTTATTTATTGTTAATAGAGAGCAACAAAGAAGACAGAGGATTTTTTTTTATAAATAGTTTAATTTTTTTTTTTTTTTTTTTTTTTAGGGGTTAGCTAAGTGAAAGAAGCAGACATTTTGGTGGTAAAGCGATAATTGAAATGATTGATTAGTTATTTATTGTTACTAGACAGCAAATTTTTTAATAAAGATTTTAAGCTTCGTATCCTGAGAGGAGAGGGAGGGAAGGAAGGAGAGTGGAGGGTAATTTATACAATTGATTATTTACTTATTTTTACTAGGGAGCAACATGTAAGACAGGATATATTTTTTAAATAGAGTTTTAAATATTTTTTTGCTGAGGGGAGGCAAAAGAGCAGAAGCAGACATCTTGGTGGTAAAGAGAAAATTGAAATGGCTGATTATTTATTTATTGTTAGTAGAGAGCAACAAATAGAGCATAATTTTTTTTATAAAGAGTTTTAAAGATTTTAAACTTTATATGCTGAGGCAGAAGAGGAATAAATTTTGGATTGAAAGGGAGATTGTAGTGTAGAGGATTGATTTTTTTACTAATTGTTACGTTACTAGTGAGCAGAAAGAAGTACAGAAGGATTTAAGATTCTCAAGTTTTCAAACTTTTTATGTTAGAGAGGGCATAGAAGGGAAACAGGACAGTTCATGTGAGAGGAAGGATTTCATTAACATCATATAAAAACATAAGTGGAAATCTGTCAAAAATATCAAAAGAATGAAAATTGCCTCCCTTGGATTTTTAAAATAAATTTTTTGTGCATAAAATTTTTTTTGTATGTGAGAGGGGGGGGGGGGGTGGGTGGGGGGTGGAGGTCGGGTTATATTTGGAAATGGAAAAGAAAATCAAAATTGCTTAAAAGTGGGAAGGGGGGCTTACTTTCGAGATTTTATGGGTTTTTTTTTTTGGGGGGGGGGGTTATATTCAGGAATGGAAAAGAAAATCAAAATTGCTTAAAAGTGGGAGGGGGGCTTACTTTTGGGATTTTACAGTAATTAATCTCTGCATCACTCTTTGACCACTGCGGCACTGCTTACTTATTATGTGTTATGCAGTTGCATAGCCATTAAAAATTATGAGCTGAAGTAGTCATTTTAAAATTATTTGAATAATTATAATTATCAATAATTAATAAAACATTTATAAGATTTAATTGTCCATACCAATCATTTGCACCATTATCACAAAATCATCATTTTAATTATTTTAGATAGGAGATTAAAGCTACCAAAAACTGTAAAGAGTTGTTATTATTAAATTATGAGACAACAGGTGATTGAGTGTAGCAGAGCCTCTCTCTCCCCCCCCCCCCACCCCCCCCCCCCCCCCACCCCCCCCGCTTCATATTATAAAAGTTCTCACAGAAAATGCACAGTTTTAGTGTACTAGTATATGTATTTATATTTCCTGTAATACTCCTAAGAATAAAATATACTGAAAATTTTACTTGTAGTAATACTAATTTTATGATGCATACAATTTCTGCATTTAAAATTAATGTTTTCAATAATTTATTTAAATTAATTATTTAATCGTAATTAACCAATATTTAAATGATTTAATAATATTAATTAACTTTCAAATTAATTATTTAATAGTAATTATTTAAACAGTCGAAATATTTTCTTTTTTTTTTTTTAAATATTCTTCTAAAATATGTTATTATAAATTAAATTTACTTTATGTATTTAAATCACTTTTTAACGTCAATAATCATTTTGAAATTAAAATAAAATAATTTATTTAAGTCTCTGGATGAAAATACAAAATTTCCGTTGTATTTTGACATAGTCTTGCGATCATATCACGATCTTTTCTAACATAAGTACAAAAGATTAAACAATTTTTTTTATGTATTCTGCCAAAATTCTAGCAAAATTCAACTTAAATCTTGGCAGATATACATTTTTAAACATTTTTCTTAATTTCCATGTTTACATATCGCAGCTTCAGAACGGCACCTAGCCATTTTGGATTTGAGTGGATTCAGTAGCGTCAACAACAACATAGCTATTATTCGTCATCCATTTCTGTTTAGGGGTTACTCATGTAGGCACTCAAGGTTATGAATGCGATCTTCGGTGGGGAAAAGGTGGTTTGAAGTTCCTTCTAGAACATTCTCGTAAGCCATGGAAATTCATTTCTTCCGCTTCATGCGGGGTTGAGTTGCTTCTTTTAGTTTTTCTTCTAGGCTATGGTCATGATTAAGGCGGTTAAGCTGAAGAAGAGGAATATTTCGCCATGCTGATTGGCTCTCTTAACTTCTGGTGTCAGTTAGGAAAGTCGCTAGTTTGAATTTAAGAGTTGGTTTTTAACAAACTCTGAACCATGTAGGACGGTACTTAAAAAAAAGCAATGTCAGGCCGTTAGGCTGGGTGCATTTTAATGACTGATTTCGGAATGCAGAGTTCCTGAATTTTTCTTCTGGCAGTGTGAAAGCAGTTTAGTTACAACTTCATAAGAAGTATAAGACAATGATCTTCATGGACAGATCTTTTATTATTATTTTATTTACCATAATTCTATGAATAATATTTGTGGCGGTGTGAAAGCAGTTTAGTTACGACTTCATAAGAAGTATAAGACAGTGATCTTCATGGACAGATCTCTTTTATTATTATTTTATTCACCATAATTCTATGAATAATATTTGGCGTAAGTTTTGAAGATCTATAGTATACGCATGTGGAAGAAGACGATTCTAAACATTTTCAAGTTAAAGATGCCGCATAATAAGTCAACATTCTAATACTTAGCAATTTAGTTTCTCTAAATAGTTGTTCTTCAATATTATTCGCAGTGTCAGTGAGGTGTTGCCCGATATAGGCCAAAATACTTCACTTCAAGAAAGCTTTCATACTGTTTCTAGTCTTCAGCGACATGCACCGAATTGAAGATTCTTCTTCATTTTCGGTAGCGATAATCGACTAATTTTATCCTTATAAAACTCAACGCGAAGTAGCTCTTGCTGACTCGGCAGAAAGAGTGAGGCGTCGGCAGAGTTAGTCGAAAAAATGTCACTTAAAAAAATATCAATACCTTTCTTAATCTTTTACAAGGTTCATCTGAAAGACTCCTTTATTTTCATGTTAGCAGGACTCATCTGGGCTTTTAAAACTCTCGATTTCCTCTAAAAAACTTTGCTCCATAGCTGATAGATATCTTCTAGTTAGTAGTGCAATAGATTAATTATAGAATTTAATATTACGGACTGATCATCATCATCGACGAACTGTTAGTGTTTAAATTTATGATGCTGCAACAACACATGAAGATATTGTTTTAATTTCTTTACAAAACATTCTGAACTGTTTATATGACAATATAAAAATTATAATGTCATTCTACTAAAACTACAATTAATTATATCTATTTTATATAAGATTTGAAGCTTCAGTTTATTTATAAAATAATGATCAATATGTCAATAAAAAATATTTTGTTTCACTGGCTACAATCTCTATGGTCATTTCTGATTTTGGGGTGAATTCCCTTTTATGTTATTTCTTTTTCAAATGATTTAAGATTCAAGCATTAATTTTTAACATCATTGAACAGCTTAATTTTAGAAAAGTTTTCAGCATCAACTTAACATTAAAAATATCAATTCTTAAATATAAAGTAATTAAATAATAATAATAATTAAACAACTTTTAGTAATACTGAATTTCAGATTAAATTTAACTTTCAACAACTTTCTTTTTTAAGTGCTAGATTTATTACTTCAGCGTAATGAGCTGACACCATACGAATGTGTCCTGTGGTGATATGCTGGAGTAGGATTTAGAGCAAATATTTTTTTCGGCTTATCTGGTTTCATTTTTGATATATTCTGATCTTTAAATGATTGATATATCATTTTTTAATTCTGTTCATTTAATATTTATTTGCTCTTTCTCCCGTTCCAATATTATCATTACAACTAACATCAAAGAAAAAGAAACTGCTGATTGAAAGTTTCAAAATATTAAATGTAATAAATTAAAAATTAAAATGTGATTTGCAGAGCTGGCATTGAGGCCACTGATCTCTATATATACTAGTTACAAATGTTATATCAATATTATTTATAGTACTGTAATTTCAGGAAGAAACATAACGTCGCTTACGTGTTTGAAAGTTTAAAATATCTGCAGTGCGGTGCATATAATAGGGTGGCGGGTGCAATGATTTTTTTTTCTCCCCCATAGCAGTTTTTGGAGAAAGCACCATTTTCCCTCCTTCATCAACTCACCCAAATGATTGTCATGAGTGTTTCCCACTCTCAATAAGGTCATTGGTTGCATATTTTCAAACCATTCCACCTATTCTCCCCTCCCCTCCCCTCCCCCCCTCTAAAAATTGTAATTTTCAAATAATGTGTCTTTGGAACTTGATTGCTTGGATCACATTCATAGTTTTCATGTTTCATTGTGTATAATTTATACATGAATTGAATATTAATTGAATTAAATTACATGAATTTAATTTTATATAGTATAATATTAAATTTGAGTATACAGTCGACAAATAACGTGTACAAACACAAAGGTAAGTAATATAAACAAAATGCAACTGTTGCCAGTCTGAAAAAGCAATATAACAAAAGATTAGTTACACTGTTTATTTACCTCCATGGAGATATGAAGTAAAAAAAATATCAATAATGGAAGTTATTAATTAAATAAATTAAATTTGTTGATTAGAAAAAAATCGTGATAGCTAATCTGAAACTACTATGCAATTTGCGTAATCCTAATAATAACTTACTTTTGAATTTAAAAAATTAAAGTTTTTAAAATCAAAAACTTTAGAAAATGTATAAAAATACCAAAGATAGCCTGAAAGATGCTTTAAAGTTTAATGGACTTAAAATAAATTTAAATATGAAATAAATTGTAATGATCACTGTTGCCATTGCAATGGAAAATTATCGAATGTGGCAAATGAACAGAGCCACAACCAAACAACTCAACCGCTTTGCTAGTAAATCAAAACAAACCCAGAATCGGCAGTTTGCATGCTGAAAAAAATAAATAAGCAACCAAAAAAAAAAAGTGTTGTGGGGACTTGAATAAAAATTACAAAATAAATAAAAAGCTGTGAGAAATTTAGGGACTGTACATCCTACATGAATCCACATATCTTATAAAGTTAGGTTTAATATGTCTACAGACAACCAGAGTTTCGCTAAAGAAAAAACACCAACTTTTTTATACAAAAGCTGTGTGCTGGCCATGTTTAAACACATTTTTTTTTCAAATTTAATTATCATAATCAATTTCTTTTATGTGCTTACCCAAATAATTCATTTTTAATATAGTGTTTATTTCCATTGATGCAGCGCTTACAAGTAATTTTTTATTTTAATGTATTTTCGCAAGTGTGCCGCTTATGGTAGGTGCAACTTTTCTACTGAATTTTTTCTAATTTCAATGTATTTTCGGAGGTGCGATGCATACTCACGAAATTACAATACTTGTTTATCAGGTGTTTTTTTTTTTTCTTTTTCTTTTCAGAGATGAATGAACAACTCATATGACTTAAAAGAAAATTGTCTTAATTTTTGAATGGGACAATTTGAACCCCAATGAGATCTTCCCTTTATTGTGTCCCTGGTGTCATAAAAAGATATGTGCTGCAAAAAAAAAAAAAAAAAAAAAAAAAAGTCATCAATCGAATCATAATTTTTTGGTTATTTCTCAAAATGAATTTTCAAATACTGTAAAGAAATGCCATATAAATATTTATTCTGATTATCAGATTTGTGAGGTGTGAACTTTTCTTAATGTATAATGTAAAAAATAAAAATTAGCCTCATCTAAAATCTTATGAGTATGTTTGTATAAAATTCAATCTTACATAACATGTTATTAAAAAGTATCAAGCTCAGCACTTTAAATGAAACTAAATAAGTTATAGGTTTGGATGTAAAACAAGGTGCAAGTAACAAAATGTGAGTTTTCAGACATTCACTATTCAAGCTTTCGAACAAAATTATTACCAAAATTATTATTATTATTGTTTCTTCTAAAACAGCTGATTTGTTAAGACTGGGCATTCAGTTAACTTATGTGCAATATTTTTTGTCTGGTACATTTTATTTTATTAGACTCATTGAATTTTAATTTTAAGAACTCTTTAAACTTGACGAAAAATTATTGGAACAGATGTCGTAGACTCACCGGGGTTGGTGCCATTTGTTTGTTGCGATACTTTGATGAGAAAAACCCGTTTTTGAATATCTATTAGGCCTAGAATGCAAAAATCACAGGTTAGTTTTATTTTATTCTGAAATTATATTATAATTTTTCTATAAAACATGCACAGTCAATTTTATTTATTACACACTTTTAATTTTATTTTACACACACATTTTTATTTAAGGTACACATTATTTTTATTTGACACACACTTTTAATTTTATAATAAATAAAACACTTATTATAAAAAACTAAGTTGCTGTACGAAGCAAAAATTGCTGGTGTTACATAACAGACTTGAGAAAGGGGGTATTAAATATAATTTAAATATTTAAATAATTAAAAAGGGGGGGAAGAAAGAAGAGAAGGGAAAAATATTTAATTCTGAAATAGATTTAAAGATGTTTTGGATTATTGATTGATAGATTTTCAAGTTTAGAAATTACCAAAATGAGAAAGAAGAATAATTTTGAAATAAGCCTGTGATCTAAATATGGTTTATAGTGGAAGTACAAACAAAAGAAAAAAACATTGTGAATATTAATAAATATAATTTTTAGGTTCATGGTGAAATAATAAACAATAATACATACCTGAAGTAAGTAACAGCTAAACTGAAAATACATTTTTCAATAATACAACAATATTGATGTGCCATTAAAGTTAAATTTTGTTCAAATTAGTGATCGCGAATATACGTATAATACGTATAAAACGTATTGTAACCGGTAACAATTTTGGATAGAAATACTATGGAAAAAAGGCTTAACTTCGTATACGTTTAAACGTATATTCGCGAGCACTAGTTCAAATTGTTTCTGTCTAAATATATTGTGAGAATATACACCTTAATAACGTTAATTAAAAATATTAAATATCATTTAAATGTATATAGGATTATAGAAATTTGTGTAATTAATTTTTGTATTATCCTTATCTAAATTACATATTTTGATATTTTCCAATAATATTTCATATATTTATTTTATTGATGTAATTTATTATATTATAAAAGGCACATAGAATAAAAATATTTATGAAAGAAATTGTTGTAAACATATATAAATGAATAAAACACATTTCATATACCAGATGTTCATTTATTATTATAAACATTAAATATTGAAGAGGAGAAAACTACGCAGTAACCTTTTACATAATTATTATATTTTCATAATCATAATATTATTTACTTAAAATTCACTATTGAGAATTGAAATGACAAAAGGATTGTAATATTTACATGTTTAAATCATAAAGGAATAAATATTCATTTATTTTATGGAGATTATATCTGCTATATGGAATAGCATAAATGTTTAATGATGTAAGTGTCATCTCAGTACTTAGATGCGTAAAATTTCCGTAACAGTTCTGGAGAATAAACTGAACTTAAACAAAGTTTTAGTATATTGAAGAATAGCAATCTTAGCATTTTGATACGTAAAGTTCCAGTATCTTGAAGAGTAGCACTCATCAATCATGCAGGGAATATACAACTCATCCCAAATGCTGTCCTTATTTTTGCAAACTTAAATTCGAGACAACCCCATATAATACCAAAATAATAGAAATGTTACCTGTTACAAGAAGATTTCACATCTGATACACCTTTGTCTATATTCCATAATAGATTAGCATTTTTATCGATTATGGTTACAACCATTTCATATATTAAGGATCAAAACATCACTGAGATCCTCAATGGTCATTCTTTCTCGGAAGGAGATTTTATTATTTAGCATCATGTTTTGACCAATCAGTTGCCTTGATAGATTCTTTAATGATTCTGTTCATAATTTAATTTGTAAGAATCTGCACTTTCTTTTAGATGATTTGGTATAGAAATAACATTATAAGCTAAATTCAAGACTCCACCATTAGGATGACCTACACCACCCTTACGGTTGAAATTACGCTCGAGAACGATACTTAGAAACGTCCTGACATCTCGGAAGTTAGAAGGGGATGCTACGTCGATTTAAAACTACTAGCAACAAATCGCATAGTGAAGAATTTCCAACCGCAAGACGAACCAATCAAAAAAGTCCATTGTTGAACGCAGTGAATCTGTTGTAACTCCCAACTCTAGCATCCATACGAAAAACCGCCAAAACAAAATACCATATATGCGATTTGCAACGATGAAGCGAATTGGGAATCGATTTTAAAAAAATGTATATTGCATAACTTTCACTGGGAAGAGCGTAGAAGTGCAATGACCATTCACCGATAACGGATTGTACTCAAAAGAGCGTTAAGGGAGATATTTGAATAAGCTGACATTATGTTTTAAATGAATAAATAGGAAAGGGATATGAAATTAATATTTATTATTTGAAAAATATTTAAGAAGAGTAATTTTACATTGAGATGGGGAATTTAAAATGTAATAAAAAAGATTATGATAATATTTAAGAAAGGAATTATTAAAATGAGAAATTTATGATCAACATTTGAAATTAAGAATATTAAATGATTTAATTTTAGAATAATTAAAATATTGATTTTAAAATATTTAAATTAATAGAGATTTACTGACGTGACGTATTTTGGCGCCAAAAAGAAACTCAGTACATCTGTAACATCTGTACCAAATTATCTTTTATTACAATAGCATACATTGAGTAAAAAAGAGAAGTCTTCTTTAGAAAGCGACTGTGAAACAATTTTAGTTTTATCAGCCTCTGGCAAGTTTTAAAATTTTCTAATTGCCCTGTTTATTATCACATTTCTTGGCTTTTGCAAATGCATTTTCTTCTTCCTATTTGACAATGTAATAAATGAATCTTATTATTTCTAGACTCGTCTGAACTCTCACCAGCTTCAAGCTTTAGATTTTTTGAGAAAATGTCAAAAAGCATCACCCAGAGTAAGTATACTGAAAGTTATTTACATTTTTTAATTTCTTTTGTTACTAAAGTTGAAATTTTTTTAGTTTGTTATGTGTTGCAAGACTGACACAATACTTGAATAAAACCTTAGTTTTGTCTGAGTTTGTGGAGTAAAATTTAATAATACTTTCTTAAAGCAACTTCTTTTTATTCTTATAGAAGAAAAATGCATTAAACCTATTACTAATATACAGAGTGTCATAAAAGTTCCCAAGCTGACAACATATGTATTTATTATTCACAAAACAACAAACCTTAAAATGATTACTTTTATGCTAATGATAAAAAGCCTTTTAATATCATGTAGGAAAAAATATTGAACCTACATTTACAATGAATGTTCAAAATGTCCACTCCTTTCTAGGAGGCAAAGCTGAACTCGTTTGTGCATATTTGTAGAAACACGTTTTAACATGCTGGGAGTGACTTCTTGTATCTTTTGAGTAATGGCAATTTTCAGATCATCTATTGTTTGAAGATTATTTGCAATAAACTTTGTTCTTTAAATATACCCGCAGGAAAAAGTCCAAGATGTTCAGATCAAGTGATCGAAGTGGCCAAAGATTTTTTGAGATGAGTCAATTGCCAAAAAATTCTTCAAACATATCCATGGTGTCAATACTTGTATGTAATGTTGCAACCAAGAATCTCATTTATTCATTTCGAACAATTCAACAAATTGCTGGATAAGTTCCCTGTAAACATAGCGATCAACAGTTGATTCGAAAAACAGAGGTCCAACAATCTTTTTGCTTGATACAGCACACCATATGCCAATTTTTTGAGAATGTAAAGGTTTTTGCATTAATGAATGAGGATTCGTTGTCACCCAAAAGCGAGAGTTTTGCATGTTCATGTAACCACCTAAATGAAACCATCCCTCATAGAAGAAAAGTGTTTTGTCCAAAATCTTGATGTTGTTGCGAATAAATCTCCAGAACCACTGGCAATAATGAATCCACTTCTCAAAGTCTGGTGGCTTTATATCTTGTATCATTTTTACATGACAAGCACAAAAATGCAAATTTTTAAAGCCTTATGTGTTGATCGACGAGATAAGCCCTTTTCTTGTGCCAAACATCTCATGGATTTTTGAGAAGTTTGCAATGTCCTTTGTTGAGTGTTTTGCAGAAATGCTGGTGTAACAACTTTTGGCCTTCCACTTCTGAGTTTGTCTTCCACCTAACCTGTATTATGAAATCGTCGAACGAGCCAATATAGCATATCTTTGCTCGTTATTGCATTATTTGGATATTTATTTCACCAAACATCTTTGCACTTTTCATACAATTTGTATTCAAAATGAGTTTCAAGCAGTGCAATTCTCTGAATACATGATAAACTCATTTCACTATGAAATATAACATAGAACTATATTCTCACACCAATTGAGTGCGAAAAGAACCAAACGATAAAAACTCAGAATTGATGCAATGATAAGCAGACGATAAAATTTAACATAAAAAAAAAATCACAGGCAGTGAGTTTTTTAAGTTGGATTACGGGAACATTTACGACCCATTGTATATTATAAACTTTATTTTCAGAATTATTTTATGAAGTGTATACTCTGTAACTTAGTTGTATTATTGATTTAGAGTTTTTTTATTCAACTATATTATGACTTTTATTTCCTTTTTGTGATGTTGAAGAAATTTTATATTTCATTTTTATTAATTTCTTTAATTGTCAATTATTTTCCTTATTACCTGATGAATTTAATCTTTTTTACTTCTCATTTTGATATTGACACTGGTTGTATTTTAATAACAATGTAAAATCGATTTAACCTCTTTTGCTTGTTCTGATGCAAGCACATTATTTTTGCATTGGAATTTCTTGGTTTAATTTGGTCAAATTTGTAGTTTTTATTTAAATAGTTCTAGCCTTTATTTTTAGTGGTAGTCTTGTATTTATTTTTCCTTTGGTTACATTTCTGTGTTTCTTTCTTCATTTCTTGTATTGAACCTTTATTTGTGGATATTATTCACTATTGATTATACAGTAAAACCTCCATAAGGGACACTCCCGAATAGCGGACACCTCTATTTAACGGACACTTTTCAAATCCCCACTCCCAAAATCTAAATTTTTGTATGTTTAACCTCTGAATAGCGGACAGTAGTTTTGGCGATCCAGGATGAAAAATGATTTTTTAATGAGAAAAAAATGGGGGAAAAAAGTAAAAAGCCTCGAAATTTATCAGGGCAATGTGCCACAAATTTTGTGACCATAGATAAATTTAAAGAGTGGTCTCAGGAAAATCCACGGTGGCCTGGGAATCCCCCAATATCGTACGTATTTTGTATCGATTACTGTTTGATTCTTCAGATTTAATTGACATACATTATTCAAAGCTTCAAAATATGTTAAAACCATTTTTATCGTTTTCTGAATAGATTGAGTTCTGTGTATTCTTAATTTAGTGTCTTGTTTGTGATTAATGTTTTGAAAATGACCTCAAAACGAAAGCGATAAACTTTAAAAGAAAAATTTGAAATTGTAAGTGTAAGTGAATCTGAAAAACGGAAATTGAGTTTACGGATACTTGCCGAATGTTTTAAAATAGGTAAAACACAAGTGGGAGAGATTTTACGAAATAAAGAAGAAATATGGAATTTGTGGATTACTAACTCTAACAAGAATGCCAAAAATGTGAAATTGGGGTATACTGATTCCGTTAAAATTGATTCTATAATTCTGAATTGGTTTACTTCACTTCGTTCAAAAAAATTCCTATCAGTGGGCCTTTGATTCAGTAAAAGGCTGTAAAAGTCGCCAAAGAACTCGTATTACATGATTTTAAGTATAGGTGCAGATTCCCAAAATCTGTAAGGAGCCAGTGGCGCCTAAACCCAAAAAATCCAGTCGCCACATTGTGAAACAAACGCATAAAAACAATAGCATTTATATGGCTATATGGTGTTTATTGTCTACTATTAAAGCTTAAAAGTAATAAACAGTATCTTTTTAACTAAAATTTACTCAAAACTTAAATAAATAAATGATTTGTTTTTTCTTTATTAAAATTGGGCAACGGGATTTTATAGAATCTTCCAACCATATAATTGTATACAGTTTGTAGGAATAAATATTTGTAATGTAAGGTCCCAAATAAACGATTCTCTAACTTTTTTGTTCTATAAATAAATCCCCCCCCCCCCCAAAGTGTTTTTCATAGCTGAAAATAAATGCTCAACATGGGCATTTGCATCAAAAAGTATGTCTATAAAAATGAAAAGGAAAAATGTATACAAAAAAATGCGGAGAAGATTTATTTTCTTTTAAGTTTTAGATTTTAATAAAATAAATTAAACAATTTTTGACATTCAGGATCTTTTTTTTTTAAAGAAGAAAACGGGAAACTTGTAGATCTGCAGAAATGTGGTATCCATGCTTAATCATGTTCTTTAATTATGGACAACAGAAAAAATAAAAAAGCGGTAAATATCGCAGAAAATGTACGGAATTGATTTAAAAAATAACATTTTTTAAAAAGACGGAAATCTAAAGGGGCATCCCTGTAAGACACTTAGACGACTTAGACATGGACAGTTAGGGGCCAAAGAAAAAAATCCAGTCGCCACGTGGCGACTGGCGACCGTGAATCTGCACCTATAATTTTAAGGCTTTGGGTAGATGGCTGGAAAAATTCCGGTCTCGGCCCATCTCTTTCAAAACAATATGTGGAACAGCAAAATCTGTAGCTCTCAAAAAAGTGGAGGATTGGCAGGAATGACTGCATTCAATTTGTGAAGGTTATGAGGTGAGAAACATTTTTAATGCCGAAGAAAGTGGACTCTTTTTCAGAATTTTTTCGAATAAGACTTAGTGCTTTAAAAAGGATGGCTGTATCGGTGAAAAAAGACAAAAGAGCGAATCACTATTTCATTATGTTGCAATATATTAGGTGAACTTTAAACCCCTCTTATAATTCAAAAATCTCTGAAACCCATGAGTTTCTCAAAGAACATCCAATTTAATAAATTTGGTGTGATGTGGACAGCGAATAAAAAAAGTTTGGATAACCAGTTTTTTAGTGATTAAATGGTTAACTTCCTTTGATAATAGGCTGAAAGAACAAAGAAAAGTTATATTTTTTTTGGACAGTACAGCTTCTCATCCAAAACATTTGAATTTGGACAATATTAAAACTGTGCCCCCCCCTCCCCCCCCCCCAAAAAAAAAAAAAACTTCCATATGCAAACCCCTTGATCAAAGCGTTATACACAAGTGTAAAGCCTGGTAGAGAAAGCTTTTATTAAGCTACATTCTTTCGAAGTTAGATTCTATGAAAACAGTTGAGAAGAGCCTAAAATTAGTTAATATTACCTATGCTCTCGAATTTGGATTTCTTCAGCTGTAAAACACATATAACTGGAATGCGTACGACATTGTTTCAGAAAAGCAGGCTTTATATTACAAGAAAATGAAACACTTATTTCCGATAGAAATGCAGAACTATCGCAATAAGTGAATTAATGAAATGTATCAGGAGTGAAGAAATGCCAAAATGTTAATCAACATTGATGATGATCTACTGCAGACGTAGGCGATTATATTCCTTCAGAATTTTCGACAAAAGCTGACTCTATTAGTGATATGAATCAGATACTGAAACCAGGGGATGTTTCCTGCAATATCGAGAATTTTCAAGAAGCGGCAAAATACAGTGAGCAGTTACACATTTTTTTTTCTTTTTGCAAAAAAAGATGATTGAGAAGGATTAAAACTACTGATAGCATTAAAACGTCACACAGAAAAACTAACTACATGTAATCACAAGCAAAAGCAAACTTTTGTAGCTGATTTTTTTCCGTAAGAATGTAATAAACAGTGGAAAAATGTATGTACAATTTCATTTCAGTTTTATTGCTTAGAAAAGTAATTTTAATGTCTGATTAATCATAAAATAGAAGTTCTCGGACGTATAATAGCCAATTAATGAAACATTAAGCCTTTCTTAGCGATTTTGTGAATCTCTGAAGTTTTCCCAATAGCGGACAATATCTGCACTCCCGAGGTGTCCGTTATTTAGAGGTTTTACTGTATTTAGTATTGAAATGTATTTCCTTTTGCTTGTATATGTATAGAATATTTGGTACTTTTCTATTAGATGAACACCAGCCACAATTTGTGTCGAATGTAGTAAACTGCTTATTTTTTGGCGGCAAGTGAAGTAACCTAATTGCAAATTGTCACTTTTTCATTATTTTTTCTTTCAAAATTTACTTTTTTTGATGAATATGGCATTTTGTTTTTCTTCTTTTTTTTTTATATCTTACACAATTTGGCACTTGCCAAATGATACAATTAAATTCTTCCAAGACAAATAAATTTATAATTCATATTGTGATATTTATTCATAGAAGCATGTGATAAAATTATGTATTCTTGATTTCAAACACTAAAATAGTGCTCTTCTGTCATATTTGATAAAGGAACAAACATATCCATACCAAAACTTCATTTCAAGATTCCCACTTACTTTAGTAACTCCTGTTCAATTTATATACGTCTGGTGTACATCCATCAATTCAGTTTATATTTTATTGAATTTCTATAGTGCCATTGGTATAATTTTTTTTTTTCAACAATGCAAAATGAAATATCAACTTTATGGCAGCTGTGTAATGAAGTATTAATTGTTTGTGAATTTCCTTTATTTTTGTTATTCAATAAAATAGTTATACTTTTCATTAAACAATACATATATCACTAATGTTACCATTTTTATCTTCTACCTCAATTAGTTTCTGCATGTACTTTTCGTAATATTTGTGAATGGTGTTTTTGTTAGATTGAATGCCAACATTTTCACTTGACACTGTGTGGCATTCGTTGAGAAGAAAAGTGCCGAATGTTTTATATTTTAGGATATTTACGTAGCAAATGATGATCAGTTAAGAAATTTAACTTGTTTGAACATGTGTGAATAAAGGATAATCGAAGATTGTAAATCTTCACAGCTTATGACCAACAGTTGTGCATAGTGAAGAATTTTGTTGTTTATAGATCATTATATTTATTGAATGAATATTTGCAATTTTTGTATCTATATTAAGAAAAGAAATAGATTATTAATTTTAAATAAATGTATGCAGGATAGAAGTTGTAGCAAGGAGGCAAGTGAAAGAAAGGAAACGTTCAGTTTTCAATTTACTTCAAATATTACTACACTATAATAAACAATGCAGCTCTTGGGTTACATTTTCTCTTTGTGATATGACTTACCTCTGCATGTAATAAACAAATTCAGTGTTTGTAAACCTGTGTGTCATAACACATAAATGTGCTGTGAGAGTGTTGTGACTAATCCTATAAAATGATGAGCTCTTTCTGCAAATTAAGTATAGACTACATTAAAATTTCATTTATCTTTCATTTTTTTTATTACTGAGAAACTGAATGTTTCCAATACTTTTAGCTTTTGCACATTGTTTTTGCTTTTAAAAAATTTATTTAAACCTTTAAAAAAATAAATAAATTATTATTCTCACCCAAATCAAGTATTTTGTGAAAAATAACACTAACAAGTTCAAATATATATAGAGAGAGAAAATTTTGGATAACTTTTATTTAGTGAATAAATAATTTTTAAACAATTTAATTATTTCTAAAACATGTATTCCTTCTGCAATAAACATGCACATGAATGCATATGCATTTATAAAGTCTGGTAATTTTAAGTTTAAAATGTTATAATGTATCGTAGAATTCCTTATAAAATCAAGATGTGTCACTGATTCTAAAGGATTGAAAAATACTGAACTAATTGTTAGTAATAAGTCTTAATTAGTATCAGAAAACTGAGTTTCTTTGTTACTCTAGTCACAGATTGTATGACCTCTTCACCCAAGCTTGAAAAGTACACAAAACTTCCTAAAAATTCAGACAGAAACAAATCCATCTTGTCTTACCAAATCAATGCTATGTTTTATTTTGTAATGAACGCAAATTTTTGGTATATTTGATAATTTTAACTGTCAAATATAAATGTGATAATTTATACTTGAAATTTTGTTCTTTAGAAATTTATAGAATGTATAACTTTTAATAATTTTGTTATGAAAGTGTAATTTTTTTATGTGAAAATATATATATATTTCTGTCACATATACTTTAATTTGTAAATTTTTATGTTCATGGGTCAAAAGAAGCAATAAGAAATCACTGCTGGTCATGTGTGTAGGGGGGGGGGGGGGAGAGCAGAGGATTCTATGAACTCAAGTTCCATATTTATAGTCTCCCGCAATGAGGCTAAAAGACCTTTTCATTTCAACTTTGTGAGGACGAGGGGGATAAGGGTATTAAAAGTTTTTCCACCTAAGCTCCCTCCACACTTAACTAATGCTCCCTTAATGTTCCAATGAAAGAAAATTTGAAATCAAACTTAATATATTTTTTAATAACAGAAGATATATTTCATCCAAAATACTTTGCTTTACCATGTTTAGAAAGCTCAGTCAATGTTATGAAACTAAAATTTTCAAAAAGAAATATTCTCTTAATTGTTTCACATGAATAGATTTTATTCTGTAGAGGAAGAGAGTAATAAACAATTTTACTCTCGAAATAAATACTTAATCTTATATATATATATATATATATATATATATATATATATATATATATAAATATATAAAGATATAAAGATATTCGTATTTCATTCTGACTGTTTATAACTCAGGTTCTACTGAACAAATTCTTATGGGACTGTTAAATCATTTTTCAAGGATGGTTTTAGTATATAATATATCATTCTACATTGCTTAGTTGTAAGAGGGAAAGTTCTATAATCAGTTGAACATGATTAAGAGATACCTCTACTACTATACATACACTCATATTATATGTATATATATATATTCTATAATCAGGTAAAAACCCGATTATGAAAGCTTCTTTTAAAAGGTTCTACTTTCTACTTTTATTTGGGTTCCATACAAAAGGAACCATTTGTTGACAAGTCCATACAAAAGGTTCAATGGATTATGATGGGAATTGCACTGTTAGATAATTTTTCAGAAGTGGTTTTAGTGTATAACACATCATTCTACATTGCTTAGTTATAAACCTATAGGGGAAGGTTCTATAATCATTTGAACCTGATTATGAAAGATTAGGCTTTTTTAAAAATAAATAATTATGTTTAAGTCAGGTGATAAAGTAGGTAAAGATTCTCGAATGTCATATATAACAAGTTTTGTGTATGTGTAACAGTGATTTCATTGTTTACCCACTAATATTGTCAGAAATATTGATAATATTGAATATTGTCAAATTGTAAAATTTAGTAGATGTAGAAAAATCACAGGACAATGACAGACATATTTAAACCTAATTAGGCACTGGTCCTAAAATCATAAAAATCTGTAACATATGCATGCATATGTTAAGGAGGAAAATTCGTCCACACACAATTGACGTATTTCAGTGAGCATGATTTCGCGCATAATTAACTTTTTTAACAATGTAAATTTTAATTTGATTAAGTCAATTCTATGTTTTTTAACCAGTAATTGGGTCTACAGATGATGATATAGTTTAGAGCATTTTTTTTTTCATTGCGCTAACCTTTATTGCAACTCACATGCACTTGAAATTACATTATTGTTAGCATTGTTCCTATTTGATGCCAAACTTGGATGTGGATTCAATTTCAAAAGATTAGCTTTTTTAAAAAAATAAATAATTATATTTACAAGGTGCATACCTTGCAAGGTACCATAATTTTTTAATAGAAGTTTTCGCCTTATTTAACAGCAGAAAAGTATTACACATTCTGTGAATAAATGAGTCAATTACAAATTCTGTGATTTAAATATTAACTAGAAATTTTCTTGTCCTAAAAAGTGGTACAAGGCTCCTTCCAAATTCCAAGGTATGACTCAGGTTAAAAAACTCTTTAAGTAAGGCGTGAAATGATGCCTAAAATTTTTTTTCTAGGTGCCAAACTGCATTTCATGGTTACAATTTTGTTATATCTGACTCTGTTATATATTCTCATTTCTGTTAGCAACCATGCTAACAATAATATTGTTTCTATCTTTATGTGTTAAAGGCAAGGGGGCTGTACTGGAATCAATATAAGGTGTCAAATTTAGGTCTTGTTTCACTTTATCTTTGGGGAAACATTTCTGACATTGTAGGCCTTAATTATACAACAACTCATTTTGCAATAAAGGTTGCATGCCACAGTGCAGTTACGGACCATATTTTTGTGATGTTGAGTCACATGCTTTGGAGAAACATTTCCAAAATTGCAGCCATTTCCATGCTTTCGAACAAGGTGTGCAATAATTTTAGGGACTTGATCTCAAAGGTCAGTTTTATCAGTCATTGAAGTCAACTTAGAAGTGATTGACAGGTATAGGGGAGTTTAAGATGTGTGCCACCAACCGATCTTTTATTCTTATTGAAAACAGGCGCTTAAATCAGAGAGTTTATTATTAAACAAAAGAGGTTATTATTAAACAAGAGGTTATTATTAAACAAAACATAAAATGAATAAAAGCTAGGCATCAAATTTAACAACTAGACATAATTTTGTGGTCATGAAATGCAATAATTTATTTGCATTTGATGACTACTGACTACTACTTTCTAACCCTGCTGTGACTATTTAACTCACTATCACTAATTTTCAGGTAAATTTACATATTCCGGGAATTGAGTACCCATCTAACTGGTGTATTTTGGCAAATATAATTCGGTGTGAAATATATTGTAGTTATCTTTTTATTGAGGCAAACATTTAATGAAATCATTTACATGGGAAAACAAATCTTTAAAAAAAAAAAAAAATAGCCTAATAGAAATTACTTTCCAAGTTCTTACACTTCTTTAAAAGATACTATTTGTTATTTATTAAAATTTGTAGTTAGATTTTAGTATGAATTTTTTTTATTTTGTATAAAGGTTCCTTCAAACTTTTTACTTTTCTTTATTCAACAATGCAGTTTTTTCTCACACAATTGCAGATTTATTTTTGCTTACAAGAAATTTTCAGATATGGATATATCCTAGAATTGATATATAGTGTCAAATTTAGGTCTCGTTTCAAAAACTTTGAAATTTGCTTCGATTTTAATGTAGAGGTGGCCCTGTAATGTTATTTTACTCATAAAAAATTATAAAAGACAGAATTCCTTGTTAAATGATGCTTTTTGTGTCTCTGTATATCAATTTGATCATCAAATAATTCAGGTCTTTTTTTTTTCTTTCTTTTGGCCGAATTTTTCTTAAAGGTTATTAATGTTTAAAATATAAATTTTTACTGCTGTTTGCTGTAATATAGTTAACAACTCAGTTTTACTTTTGCTTCATTCAAACTAGAATTTAATAAAAAAATTTAACTAAATGTTACGTTTTTAACTACATTTATATTTCTAAAAAATGCATATCTCACTAAATCACGATGTCCTTTCAATGAAATTTTCAGAAGTATTTTGCATATTTCCCTGCAAAATAAATTTTTAAACTGTGATAGATAGGAAAAAATACATAAACTTTTAAAATCCAAACTGAGTTTTGACTTTAAAATTTTGTCTGAATACATTATTTATGAAATAATCTATACTAACTGATTCCACGCAGAGCACCTGCATTCTAATATTTTTTATTAGTATTAAGTTAGCCTTTCCAGTAAAGTGCATGACAAAAATCGCACGCCTCAGTCATACTTCCATAGTTATGCTTTGGGATGTTCACTTCAAATTGTGAATTCATGCAGTTTCGTCTTCACTGGATAAGTCTATTTTGCCGTTGATCGAAATATTCTGTGGCTCGCCTAAACCTATCAGCTTCATTTCGAATGGATTTTCTGTCAATCATTCCAGCGGCATGTCGTTGTCTTCTGTGTAAAACTAAGTAAACTCATTTTTGAAAAAAAAAAAAAAAAGAGCAAAAGATTAGCGAAAAGTTATCAATTTTTACTCCTTTAATCAATGAATGAAATGTCACATCACGACAGGCTGTCACATCAACAAAATCATCAAAAAATCATCTTATCACAATATTGTAAACAAAAGTAGCTCATTTTTTGTGAGAAATACCACAACAAATAACAAAGCCAGCTAAAGTTAGGTTTAGCAGGTTTGATTTACTAAACAAACCACTCATTGCCATTGGCAAAAGAGTAATAACCACTTTTTTGCTGTCACATACCATAGCTTTTTATTGCATCAAAATATTTTCATTATAAGTAACTCATTTTTTGTGAGAAATAGGTAAAATATTTTACATCATGACAAATAATGAAGTGGGCTGAAGTTAGGTTTTAAATCAAACCACTTGTTGCCGTTGGCAAAAGACAAATAACTGAGTGTTTGCTGCCATGTATATTAGCGTTTTATATATATAAATGTATACTTCCTTGAAGATAATATGGGCACTTAAATTATAAACAAAACTTCATGCAAGTGTTTTTCCCTTTATAAGTTTGCATACCATTAAATAGGACTATTAAACATTCCATAGAACTTTTAAGACTATTATGAGACTATAAATTTCTCTAGTTCGTTTACTCTATTTTTTAATGTTGCTTCTAATCATGCATATAATTTTTTCTTGCAGCTCATATTTATTGAAGATCTTGCCTGCGACGATAGCAAAGTGGCTAAGCATAAAAGACCTATATTAAATAAAGAGGACGAAGCATTGAAACTGAATTCAATACCAGCCTGTTGTGAAAACTTTGAAAATGAATTTTGAAAACATTATTTATATATAATTTTTGTATATATTTTTTAAAATATTATTAAATTATGTTTTACAGTGCTTTTCGGTGTCTGTGCATTTTTTAAAGTACTAAACATATTGTGTTATGATATAAAGTTCTATTCAGATATCAAGAAATCAGTTTCTCATTTTCTTATAAAGTTAAATTCTTTCAGAAAATGTTGCAAAATTTGGCATTGTAAGCCCATTTTTGGGACTTGGCAGTCATAGAAAAACCATCATGAGCAAGCAATTGGTTATAATTAAAGATGTATCACATATATAAGAAAATGAAAAACATTGTTAAATTTTTTGGCACTTAAAAAGTAATGTCTACAAATTTCATGCATTTCTGTTTTAAATGACACCATGAGTATAGAAAGTATTCTCATTGTTAACAAAAAAAAAAAAAGTTTTTTTAAACGCCCTTAATATGTATTTACATTTTTAAAAATGTATTGTCGTATTTTTAAACTTTTTTTCATTCAGAGTGGGGTTGTGACCCCTGTGACCTCCCCCTTGGATCTGCTCTTTCCACAATTGCAAACAAATCGGTAAATGTCCTCATAAAATTTGAGTCTTGTTAATGAGGGAAGTGACATAGGCAAAAGTGCATGTGTAACTTCAAAATGGTAATGTTTGTAGTGGGAAAGCTGTTATGTGTTCTCATGTTGTATTCTCCAATTAGCTGATCCACACTGGCCAGGCAACATGCAATATTATCTGATCAACATCTTCCTTTATTAATAGATTGGAGGAGCTGTGGACTATAACATGTCATTGACTCGATGGGCACCTAAAAGTCCTGACTTTAACACCTTAAGATATTTTAATTATAGGGGTACGCAAAGACAAGATATTTGTCTCTCCCCTTCTTGTTGATATAGCAGAACTGAAACAGTATTGTCTGCAACTGTCTCTGAAAATTAAAAATAAAAATGTGAAGCATTGCCTTATTGTTACATTTAATATAAAATATATCAATTTTTTCTTGTTTTTACAGCAAGTTGAAATTGTGTATTTCTCTATGACTCTGAGCAAAATACTACAACAAACACACAAATACATCCATTGTTGTTTTTTTGTTTGTTTTTTCCAGCACTGTAAGCATAATATGATGATAATTTTCAAAAGATATATTGTGGTTTTTTTCTTTAATTTATCCTTGAAGGAAAAAAAAAACTAAGGTAAAAACACCTATAGTGTGCCATGTGCCACAGTGAGCCACTAATTTGTAAAGTTGAAAATAAGACTCCAGCATATATTTGAAAAACAACCAAAAGAAATCTGATTGGCTAAAACCCTTAAGAGGCTACTTCACTCATGCAAAAACACCCGCTCACTAATGTTAATCTTATGGGACAGTTCTTTTAAAATATCTCGCTTGCATCTCAATATTTTTTAACTATTTTTTTGCCTTGGATAGCTGAAGTCAATCTCTCTACAATCGCTGTTTTTTACTTTTTTGATTTTGTTTGCTGTTTTATTATTATTTTTTTTTATAAGGATACTTTCACTTTCGGTTTGGATTAACTGTCCATTAAATTGGTTTGAATAATTGATTTGTTCTGTTGATGAAGAATTTTTTTTTTTCTAAAATGTCTACAAAAATGAAATGTTTAGCAATTTTTTTTTATGTTTCTTTAAGAGGTAAATTTACTTTCAAAATATGTTTCATTTTGCATTAAAATATTGTTTATACATTTTATTAAACTCTAAATAATTAGTTAAATAAGACTAAAACTTAAAAAAAATGAGCAGTTTATTAGTTTTGAGAGATGGTCACTTCTGGGTCATTATTTCTTAAACTGTACCAATAGTGGGCATTGGAACCAACTACTGGAGCTTATGTTAAAATTTATTTTTATGCTTAATGTATTTTAATTAATTTTTATGATTCTAAATCTTTGTCTATAATTTATTTTTTGTACATTAGCACCAATAATGGGAACTGGTTTCAAAAGTCAAAGTATCTTCGTAAAAAAAAAAAAAAAAAAAAAAAATCCACAAAGAAAATTGCGGTAATCAACAGCAGAAATAAAAATTGACCAGTGGACCCGAGCGAAAATTTTGCACTTTAAAAAAAAAATCAATCGTATTTTAACAGCATTAGAGGATGACATCATCTGTTTCGAGAAAAAAAAAAAAAAAACAACCATAGGATAAAGAAAAATTAATTGAGCATTTGAATTTAAATTTTGCTTTTTAATCATAAATATAAAATAAACCCGTGCTGTAACTATGTCCCACTTTATCTTTATTGAACTTTTTTTTTTATATAATCATTGTTGCGGTATCTTATTTTTGTGGCAACAATAATTTCAGGAAAACCTTTCATGAAAACAATGCCGATTTAATTTTTAATTAATTGCAATTTTTAATCAAAATACATGTTTTAACGAAGTGTGAATGTACTATGTCAGAAGCCACTTTAAAATCCTTTCATATGGTATAACATGTATCACTCTGTGTTTTTTATTTGCTTAGAAAAAGGGATGTTGACAACAGAAATAATATATAGGATCTCTGCAATAAAATTTTTAAAAAATCACTTACAAATATTGAAATGAAAACGAGATATTAGAAAATTATTGCCCCATCGTATTAAAATTAGAGAGCAGGTGTTTTCAAGTGAGTGAAGAGGACCCTTTAAAGGGGACCTTTTAATTCCCCTTTTTATTTTTAGCAAAATTTAAATTCAAATGCTCAATTAATTTTTCTTTATCCTATGGGTTTTTTTTTTTTTTTTTTTTCTCGGAACAGATGATGTCATCCTCTAAGGTCTAAAGGGGACCTTTAAAATAAGGCTTTAATTTTAAAGAGTGTGCTTGATTCTTCTCATTTTATTTTATCTTGGTAACTCAATTAGTAAAGTCCTTTTGTTGATAGGTTAGGGCCAGCCTTAGGAACTTTCTTAGTTATGCCATAAATGAAGAAACACACGTCTTTATTTATTGAAGATTAAGACAAGTTTATGATAAGATATTAAGCAACACGCTAATTTTTCAGAAGTTTGAAATTCCAAAGAATAGCTTATTGATAATTTTAAAGACATGAGATAATTTTTTTAGAACTGAAACCAGAAACAAAAAAAAAAAAAATTCACACTGTAGAAAATATTTTTGAGAATTAAAACACCCAAATTTTGAATAGACTTTGCTTGATTTTATGAAAATTGATAAACTGAAATATTACAATCAATCGAAATATGCTTTAAAAAAAAATTGCAGATTTCCACCCCCAGTTCAAGCATTAAAGATTTCAAGGTAGGGGCCAGCAACCATAACCTGATTGTAGTGTTGCTTCTAACCACTTCTCTGAATATTAATTTTTGTCTTTATATAAAATGATTAAATAAGACGAACATTCCTATTCAAAAAAAGTGGTAACTAATAGGCCATTGGTTTTAAAATTATACAAGTCTAAATTTTCTAAACAGAAATAGTGGTAACAACCAGCTTGTGGTTGCCAACCCTTACTTCAAGGTGTCGGATGGTTAGTTACAGAAATTAAAATTTCAGCATGGCTTAAGTTTCAGGAAACTGTGTGGTGAAAGTGGAGCAGCAGAATCAGCAAATGAATGGTAAGAAAAAAATTGTTCAAATTGTTGGACGACTGGAATTGTTTTTGTTCGTGCATACTGAAAAAATTACTTCTAAGGACCTACACTTGCTAGCATACGACATTCACAAGCTAATATTAAACCAATAGATGCATTCTTTGCAAATTTTTTGCCTGCATTTCATTGTTTTTAAATGATACTTTTTTTTTTTTTTTTTGTGGAGAATATATGAAATCTAAGGCTAATATAAAAGCTTAGTTTTTTAAAAATTTATTTCTGCTGCAATTTCATTCTGATAGCAGTTTAAATTTCAGAATTGGTGACGATTAAGCAGAGTTTCCCCCAGACAGTTTCAGGAGGGTGCTGCACCCTGCCTGCCCTTTGGTTTACAAAATAGTACCCTTCTTGCCCCTCAAAAAAATAATTAGCACTCTTCTTGTCCATCAGTAAAAAAAGTGCCCTTTCTCCTTTTTGCATAAAAAAATTTTGCTTTCATAGTAAAAATTGACTCAATGTTGTCTTGAAAATAGTGCCCTGACTTTTAAATATCAAAAGTGACTTTAAAAACCAAAATAATAGCTTTTAACAATTAAAAAAAAGTGCCCTTAAGAATCCGAAAAGTGCCCTCAAGAATCCAAAAAGTGCCCTTAAGAATAAAAAAGTACCCTTTTCTCACCAGCAGCACCCTGCCCTTTTTTAAACCTGGGGGAAACTCTGATTAAGGTATTGTTTCCTTTATATCCTTGTGAAATCTGTACCAGCAAAATTTGGAACCTTTTTTTTAATATGAATAAAAACAAGAGCCTTTGACTATAGATATCCTATGCAGGAAGAACGATTAAAAATATTGAAATGGAAATGAGAAATTTGTAGAGAACGTTTCAATAAATTAGCTTGTTATGCAATTACGATAGCTTACATTAACTTGTGAATGTAAGCTCTTAATGCGACCAAAATGGCTTTGTTTTTTTAATGACAAAAAAAAAAAAAAAAATTACCCTTCAGAGAAGATAAATGAGCAGGAGATAAGAAATAAATAGTGACCTATATAGCTTTGATTGCAACTAACACAATTGGGGTCACAAAAATTATCTTTAAATTTTTTTTTTTCATATTTTGCTAAAACATTTCTCATTTTGTGAAAATATGTCAGTAAGATATTAGCTAATAAGCCAAAAAAGAAACAAAAACATTGTAGTAAAGTGAATTTTTAATTTTCATGCAAATGTTAATGGGTCCATAATTGTGTAACATTTTGTAACTTTATATTTAAGTTTTCTCGGAGTACGTAAGAGTAAAGATTATTGTCATAATCCCTCATCCCCCACTTCCAAAGGAAAAGTATTGGTGAAAACTATAAAATACTTGTTAGACATTTTAACTAAGTTGCTGAAGAAAACTGTTTTCCAGGTTAAAAAATGTCAAAAATGGCTTCTCTTTATGTGTACAGTGGTCCAAAAAAAGAGAACTTCATGCGTTTTCAGCGGCAGATTGTCTCAAAGAAAACAAAAACAGCCATACGATTAGGAATTATTGAAATAGTAGCAAACTTTGAAATTTTCATTATTAGCAGATAATTTTGACATCCTATTTTTATTCTTCGATATACATTTTTACCTTGAGGTTCCAAACAAGAAGTCATTTGTTACAATACATTTACTATTTTTGAATATTAATTTCATAATACATAAATTATGAAAATAATATTTGAAAAATATTTTATTGTAGCCTATAAATTTTTTTAGCAGAAATCAGTTGCTAGACACTTTAAATATGTGAATCCAAAGCTCTTTTCACCTTTTTTTTTTTTTTTTTTTTTTTATTACGCTTAACAAACTACCGGCATTGCAGTTATTAAAAATGAAATTAGCATTGGGAGTTCCAAACCTTACATACATCACTAGACTTTCTGTTTAGTATTTGAAAGTAAAATTTACTGTAGAATCTGAATAAGATATTAAAAGTGGGTGTTCATATCGAAAATTTCAAAGTGGAGGCGGCTACCTAAGCTTATTTTTTTAACATAAACTAGACATAATTCCTATTCGAATGGTGATTTTCATTTTTCTCTGCATTGTAAAACAAGAACAAAAAATCATGTGTCAAGCATAGATTATGTAACACTTCCAAAACACTTTTAGAAATATTTACCATTTAATAAGGCGATTTAATATCTGCCATTTAATAAATGCGATGATGTCTAAGTAAACTATTTGGAAAATGCATAACACATTTAAAAATCCAATTTCAGGAATTGCCAACAATATTCGGAAAAATATCTAAATTCTTTTGTGGAGGTATGATCTATCATGATATATGATCATCAGGATATGATCTATCCTGTATATGATCTATAGATTTGTGTGTATACTACAATATAGTATGCTAAAATTTAGTTCAGCTAGGCAACAAAAAACACAATTGAAAATTTCCCTTCAGCAATTTCTGTCAATAAATGGAAATGTACTCGAGATGCTTTGTGCTGCCCTGTATATTATCTATAGTATGTATGCACACCAAGTAACAGGCAAAAAAATAGTTAAATTTAAAAACGCATACCATAACTGAAAAAGCACTTCCAGCAATTATTTAACAAGCAGTATTTTAACTGAATTCTTTTGTGTGTCCCTGTAAATGAACGTTATACACACAATATTCTACAGTAAGCCTCTTGTAATGCCCCTAAGTGATATATATCAATTTAAATATATTTGAAATAGTGAAACATTCTTAAAATAAACTGCAAACGATTTTTCCCTATAGACCTTATGTTGCGGAATTTTTTTTAGTGTCCCTGTAAAGACACTATAAATGCTACACCATTTTAAGTACTGAATATGCCACTGTAAACCTCGATAACATATATCAATTGCGTGACAATCGGAGTATAATTAAGTGAGTTAGAGTACGGACAGACAGGCAGACAAACCAAATTCATAAACACTTTTAAACTATGTCAGAAAGTGTTAAAAAGACAAAATCTACAAAAATATAATATAACCACGAACGAAAATACAGGGTGATTTTTTTTTAAGTTGTGAAAGTAAAACACTATAACAAAAGAACCACTGATCCAAATGACCTGAAATTTCACCAGTATGCTCCCAAAGCAATGGGAATTTTTTAGGTATGGTTAAAAAAAACTTAAAATTGCACCGACAGATGGTGCTGTAAGGTAGCAGAAACAAAGAATATTGTCTGTGGGAGGAAAACAATGGACAGTACTTTGAGAAACCATCTTCCGTAGGCCCTCTGTCGTCATTGGACCTTTTCTTAAATTCTTAAGTGTCCTAAATCTCTTAAGAGCAGTTGCTGCGCTGTCATAATTCTGATAATACAGTTTCCCTCACAACGCACGGTCCGTCAATGGCGCAGTCATTGCGAGGATTTCCGTAAAATAATGAACACGATTTGTGCGTACTTCACGTTCTTATCGCCAATGTGCGTGTGTCAGGCGCAAGTTCGTCTTCCGACTTTACTGCATGTACAGCGCCATCTGTCGGTACGATTTTAAGTTTTTTTTTAACCATGCCTAAAAAAAAATCCCATTGCTTTGGGAGCATACTGGTGAAATTTTAGGTCATTTGAATCAGTGGTTCTGTTGTTATAGAGTTTTACTTTCACAACTTCAAAAAAAATCACCCTGTATATACAATAACCTCTTCCGAGGTTACCCAAGATTCCGAAAAGCGTTCTTTATCTGTAGAAACCTGAAAAACCAATATATTTTCGTGATTTATAGAAGCATTTCTTTTGCTGCCACCGATTTTCGAAATCGTTTCTGATTAGCTTTTCTAGCGTAATAATCAATTTTTTCAAACCAGAATATCGGTGTTTAGGATAACTATCCATTCTCAATTAACATTTTCAGCAGCATAATTTATACATACAATAATTACAAAATGATAATAATTTTAATGTTAATGCTGTTAATTTATCATGTAAATGTTTTCTTGACAATTGATAGCATACGAAAGACCTATATTCTGGCTTGAAAAATATATCTTTATCTCAATTCTTTTTTTTTTTTTTCAGAAATTTTGTTAAATTTTAAAAATAAATAATAATAATAAATTAAAAAAAACTTGGATTCAGCGTCACATTTTTGTAACTAATTTTAGCGTCGATGATTTGTGTATTTGTATATGATAGATAAGGTGGTACGGATAACGAAATCGGCAGTCAGCTGACGCACCAGTGGGGTGTTGCCATAGCAACATGGAACAACCAGTTTCAAAGTGAAATAAATGGAATCCCGATTACGGATGATGCCTGTGTAGTTGTGATAACATCCGTAATCGGTGTACCATTCATTTCCCTTTACAATGGGCTATGTGTTGTTGCTATAGAACAGATGTCAGGGGAATAACGCAACACTATAAATTAAAAATTTGGTATTTTCCCGAAAATGTACTTTTTTGTTAATAAAACATTATATATGTACTCTAATTGTAATATGTACTGTAATCTCACAAGGATTAAAAAAAAAATAAATTGCTACTTTTCAAGAATAACGACAATAGTTCGATTTTATTACATAAAATTTGTTAAATTTAAATAATAATAATAATAATAAATTTAAAAAAGCTAGTGGTCTTGGATTCAGCGTCACATTTTTGCAACTAATTTTAGCGTCGATGATTTGTGTATATAAATATATGATAGATAAGGTGGTACGGATAACGAAATCGGCAGTTAGCTGACGCACCAGTGGGGTGTAGCCATAGCAACATGGAATAGCCAGCTTCAAAGTGAAATAAACGGAATCCCGATTACGGATGATGCCTGTGTAGTTGTGATAACATCCGTAATCGGTGCACCATTCATTTCCCTTTACAATGGGCTATGTGTTGTTGCTATAGAACACCGCCCCCCTCCCTCCCCTCCTTCGCTGATGAGCCAGCTGACCGGCAGTTTTGTTATCTGTATACATCCTCCTATATATATATGCTGTCATACATTATTCCAAACATGTGACTCTCCCTTTCGGAGGTAGTGATAAAACAAAAGCTTTAGTTTTTTTGTTGTTGTTTAACAGAAAGCATAAAAATCTGTATCTTATAAAATATTGGCACTTTGGCGAAATTATTTTAAGACTGTTCTCAAATCCAAAAGAGCTACTTTCTGACACATTTCGGAATTCATTTTTGTTCGAAAACGCCTGAAATTGGCTGGTGTTCTTATTCAAAAACTATGTAATCGAAAGACGTTTTCGATTTTTTGGTAAAGACAGAAGATCTTTCAGAAAATACTATCAAAGTCGGCGTTTTGAACCAATTTTCCGACACGGCAGCACAAGAAAGGAGAAAAACTTCTCACGTGACTCGAATCGCTTATAACTCGATAAGTAATTTATTTTTTATTTTTAAAAAATGGAAAACGCTATTCGATTCCAAATCGTTTCAGTTGTCAGACCTTTACGTTTATAAATGAGACAAAGCATGTGTCGGAAAGTTTTGCGTTTTGAGCATGGAATTTGAGAACTCCCTTAAGTATAAATTATATGAAAGATGAAATAAACTGCAAAAAAATAACTAAACAAAAGTTGTTGAAAGTTAAAGAAACTTTTATTTTATTGTTATTTACAAAACTCTAAAAGCTAGTTTGTCTAGTAATTAAAATTTTATTTCTAAGTTTGCACGTAATATGCAAAAGTTATAATAAAAGTTAACTATTTAGTTGTCCCACTTTCATATTACACATACAGCAAAACCAGTTTGACAGGTAAAATGACTGACAAAACATTGAAATCCCAGTTATATGCTTGTTTCATTAACCATTACAGTAGTTTTTCCCACTTCTGCATTACCCATGCACCAAAACTAGTTTTACAGGTAAAGTAACCGAAATTTGGATTCAAGTCAAAAATTAATCGATATATTTTTTCTTTCTAATGCTTAGACTCATCGAATAAGGAACCTACTTAACCTATAGGGTATTTTCGGTTGACCTAGAACCTTGAAATTTGGAACGAAGGAAGGTCTTATATCACATGTAAAGGAAAAATCGGAAAATCATTAATTTATAATTGAATCGGTCGTTTCAAAAACCACATAAGTCACAGAATCAGAACTTTTCAGAAATTAAAAAAAACTGTATTATTCACAAGTAAACGAATTTTTATAGTGTTTTTTGAGCTGATTATAGATTTTGGACTTCAAAGTTTGTAAATATTGAATAATTTTTATAATTTATAAATAATAAAAAGAAGAATAACAGAAAAACTGTTCCTGATTTATGTTGTTTTAGCAAGAAACAAGGTTAGGTGGTATTTTATTTGAACAAAACAGTCATATTAAACATGTTTGTAATCAAAATTAATAAAGATAGCACTTATATAAGGAACATTTTTATGTTTTAATATGGTATTGCATGCAAATGATAATATGGTATCCCCATGTAATCTGGTATTGCATGCAAAAACCCCTAAGTCGCTGACTTTATATCGTTTAAGTAATGAACGAAAATTAGAAGATATTATTTGAAGAGGAGGGAATACACTGACTTATGGGGTTATCACCCAGATCATGGGTCTACTTTTAAGGAAGCATTTGCGATAAAAAAAAAAAAAAGTATATTTGGAAAAAACTTGACGTATGTGGTTTTTGAAATGACCGGTTCAATTCCATGTCGATGGATTACGTGATTTTCCATAATCGGGATTTCCAAAGAGAAATTATAAGGGTTCCGTTTTTGGCTTTTGAGATACGGAACGCTGATTAATTCCTAATTCTCAATTAAACATTTCCAGCTGCGCAATTGAATTTATACATGCAAGAGTAACCAAATAAATGTGAATGCTGTTAATTTATCATCTTTTGCCTGTAAAGCATGTTTGTTGAAAAGAAAAACGTGTACTTGAGAATGGATAGCATCCGAAAAACCTATGTTAAGAAAATTGATTAATAGACTATAAAAACGACTCGGAACGTTTCCGAAAGTCAATAACAGCAAAAGAAACTTTGTTTTTATAAATTCTTCCTTAAATCTCGAAAATATATCAGTTTCTGAGGATTCTAAAGATAAAGAACGCTTTTCGCAAGCGTTTTAACGCGGCAGAAGTTATTGTATATTTTCTTTCGTGGTTATCTTATATTATCATACTAGATGACCCGCCTGTCATTGCCCATGCCCGTGATAATAATAAAAAAAAAAAGTTTCCGATATCCAGTCGAATGACCTAAACCCTGTTGAAATCGAGCCCATAGAATCCAAGAAAAGAATGAGCCCCCAGGCGGTGGAATGTGTCCCCTGTAAATTTAACAAATTTCCTTTAACATTAACGCGATATTTAATTTACGGATCACATTTCCACCTCCTCCTTCTATTCCCAATCGCGCCCGTCGACCTAATCGTTCGGAGTTTTCGTGGTTTTCTTCGAACCGTGGATTTATCCATGCGTAAATACGGGTTAGGTTCCCTTAGAAAGACCCCCACGAAGGGCACTCCCCCCGGGCCTATATCCCTAGTGTAGATAATTGGCCGTCAATAATCAACCCAACCCAAACCCCTCCTCCTTCTATACTTAGCCACTTATCTTTAATAGTAACGCGATTTTTAATTTACGGCTGTAGTGAGTAAACGTAAGTTGCGGCGAAAAAGAAGATTAATATTTAAAAAAGGTGGTAGTTGGGGCTCTAAGGAAAATTATTTAGTAGTTTATAAAGTAACTGGAGTAACCTAGAACTATGTTAATGAAAATTGCAAGAGAATCAGATCATTTTTAAAGAATCTGCACCAAGGGCCCCAAGAAGGAGATTAATATTCAAAATTGGTGGCAGCTGAAGTCTGAGAAATTTTTTTTGTCGAGTAGTTAGTAGCTGGAAATCCTAAGAAGTTGTTAAAAAAGAAAAGCTAGTGAATCGGACGATTTTTTAAGGGAGCTATAATAGGTGGCCCAAAAGGGGCCAACTCATAGTTTTGAGTAGAACCCTAAGAGGAAAACATCTTAAAAGGTCCTAGTACTTAGTGTTTTAGATCTTTAATTAGGCGAAATTAAGCATAGGGTGTAAATTAATCATTAGAATAAAATTTTAAAGGAATGCATAAAAAAGGCCCTAGGAACCCAATAAAAATATGAGGGGGTGGCCCGAGGAGAGAAGTCCAAGACTCAACTTTAAAGTTATGCATTGAAATGATGACACAATTAGGCCCGGATCTTCTCCGAAAAAAAAAAAAATTGTCGTTCATATAGTAGCTTGAAGTACTAGAAGTTTTTTAGAAGAAAAGGTCGTCGTGAAACGGATGATTTTTAAGGGACTACAGTAGGGGCTCCAAAAGAGGCCAGCTAATAGTTTTGAGCAGGGCCCTAAGATGAAGTGTACTAATTGGAAAGTAGAAATGGGGGAATAACTAAATGGAGAAAAGGTCCCCAAAACAAAGAAAATCGGATTAAAAGGGGGCAAATTATTAACCGTTTAGGAAACAAAAAATTCAACAGGCTCCGTATCGAGCCATAGGAGGCCAGGGTCTTAACTGGAATAGTAGAAATGGGAAAAATTAAATGGAGAAAGGGCCCCAAAAACGAAGAGGATTGGATAAAAATGGGGAAAGTTATTAACAATTTAGGGGGACCCGAGTCTCAAGAAATGAAAAATCCGAGCCTCAGATGCATAAAGACCTGCCTTGGACTATCCGCATCCAAATTTTCAGACTTCTACGTGCGGTAGATTTCGCTAGCCATCACACGCAGACACACACACAGACAAACAACTTTCTTTTATTAGTAGGAATGTATGTAAAGTATGATGGTTCTGCATTAACTAAATTACAGTTTTTTAAGTGTCTTCGTTGGTGTACCTGGACAGGATAGTGTATAAGTACCCTAATTTTCATCAACAAGGATGGTATGTGGCTGTAAAAAAAAAGTTTCGGAAAATATATGATTGAGGCTTCGGGATATCCAAGTTCCGCAATAGAAGGTGACAAAATGACATAAAGGTTTTCACTTTAAATGATAAAAAATAGGAGTTTCACCATTTGTTTTTCAGAACTCTAATAAACATTAAAGGCATCACGGTAGCTACTTCTGCTTTTTCACAACAGTATAGCAGATGCCGTTACTGTTAAAATCCACAATTTAACGCTTTCCGGCACAGTGGTCCCACTCCAGGCACACCTAATTTTAATTCCAAACTTGCATTTGACACCAAGAATATTTAATAAAATTTTGTTTCTACAGTGAAAGCTTAAAATAAGGAGTTCTTATTTTCTAAAAAAGTCGTTTGTAAATTCCGGTGTCAGTCAGTAATTTCCCATTTTACAAACAGACTTTGTCTGTGCCGGAAAGGGTTAACTTTCAATACAAATTGTAGTTGATCAGCTAACTACACGTTTCTGTCAGCTGCTACATGTATCAAATGAAGCTTATTTTTAACATTTTCCAACATAAATGAAAAGTTATGAATTTGGTTTGTCTGTCTGTCTGTCCCTACACTAACCCTTGTAAATATACTCGGATTGTCATGTAATTTTTATATGTTATCAAGGCTTAGTATAGAATATTCGGTATTGAAAATGAAGTATGCAGCATTTATTGTTCGTTTACAGGATTACACGAAAGAATTTCGTTACACTATCGTCTAAGGCAAGAAGCCGTTTGCGATGCATTTTATTGATGTTAAGGTATTTCAAACGCAATGAGATTGGTATGCATCACTCAGATGGACTACAACATGATTTATCAGGAGTATAGAATAAGCATCATTTATAGTTCGTTTACAGGAACACACAAAATAATTCTATTCCATTATGATCAATGGGGGGAAAAAGTTTGCGGTGCATTTTAATGAGGTTATGATACTTCAAACATATTGAAATCAGTGAAGTTCACTACAACATGTTTTCCATAGATTATGGAGTGCATAGCATTTATCGTTTATTTACAGGGCTACACAAAAGAATTCGATTGCAGGACAGACTATAAAATCGATAATTGCTGGAAGTGCGTTTACCACTGTAGTGTACTTTTTAAACATATCTAATTTTTAGTGTATTAAGTGGCGTGTATAAATTTTATAGGTCATATACAGTTCTGCACAAAAGAATTTGCAAACATTACCAGATGTGGGCAATAATTGCTGAAAATGGGTTTTTACTCAGTTGTGGGTTTTTACTTAAGCTGCTTATTTGGATATCTCATTTTATTTTATGAAAAAAATGAAATTATTTCATAATATTAACAAGTGTTGGAAATTATTTAATAATCTATGCTTCATGCATGATTTTTTTGTTCTTATTTTTTCAAAAATTTTGCATCTATTCGTATCTATCATATTTCACCATCTAGTACTAGAGAGTGGTCACAGATTGCAGCACTGGGACCGACTTTTGGAGTAATTACATCAAAAATAAGCTATGTATGTTCAGTTAATTAAACTAATGGGTGCATTAAAGGGTTAATGGTGTTATGTAATTGTAAACATTAGACCTAGAAAGGATCAGAAAATCCAAAATGAAAGATTCGGAGTACTTACATTAAATTTGCTGCCCAATGGGTTACAACTATCGATACATCTTTTACCAAAAGAGCATCATTTGATTTTAACTATAACGATAATAACAGAAGTCATTACCATTCGTATCTGTAATTGGGTGATGTTAAGTTAATAACGCATAAACCATTATAAATATTGGAAAAATCTTAAATTGACTATTTGGGACAATCAAATCCAAATTGTTCCACAATAGATCATGGACTATCCATTTGGAAATCGCCAATGAACTATTATTTGAGTTTTTCTAAAAGTAATAACAAGTGTCATTACCGTTAACATCTGTAAATTAATGATGTCATTTGAATATTATATAGACTATATACAGAAAATCTCAGATGGTGACATGGTAGGATCTATTGATATCTTCCACACTGGGCTTTGAACTAATTAAAATACATTTTCCCCAAAGAGATAGCGTTGATTTGTCTAAACAACACCAATGTAGCTTTGGATATTTTGATTTTTATAAAAGAAGTACCACCTTGACTTTTATCAAAAACATGTTAAACTAACACCAAAATTTAGTCTTTTTTCATAATGCATTATGAACTACCTAACTGATTTTCACCACAGAGATTTTATTCTTAACAGTAATAACTTACCGCGATGACAACTGTCATAAATGGTGACATATGCAATTTGCCGAAGTTCTTCAATATGACTGCGACTATAAAAAATATAGGAAACTGGAGAAATAAGGTTTCCGGGCATCAATTAAGTTAGGAATTATGGAAGTGACTTTCATCAAGAAAATATTTGAGTCATACTATCAAAAACAACCGATTACATCATCGTTAACATCCAAAATTCGATGATGGAAATATGATGATTAATATAACCATACTAGGCTATAGGAAATATTTGATATTGGAAAATATCAAATGAATTCGAGATGCTGAAATTGAAAATCTTCCATGCTAGCTGTTGAACTAGCTGACATATTTTCACCAATGGCACATACTTTTTTTTTAAATAGTGGTATCAGATTTCATTACGTTAAAATCGAATAGTTTCATGATGTTACTTATAACATATAGCATAGGCTATACAAATTTTTTTTGAAAAGTGTTAATCAATTCATTTAACTGGTTTTTACAAATCAGGTTCTGATTTTCCGTTGCTCAAACTTCTTTTCAGCTGTCAGAATATCGATTTTTTTTTTTTTTTTTTTAAGAAATCCATCACGAAATTGGTTTAATAAGCAAGTCTAAGAGATAAATTCAAACATATGCAAATTTCACTAGAAAACCATCATGGAAATACTTGAATGTTATTATTTATTGATTGCCATTATCTTTTATGCAAATTTAGTTAAAACTATTAAAAAATATCGCGTAAAAAAATGATTAAAATATTTTTGGATTTCGCATTTTAAGGAAAATTGATAAAAATGATTTTGAACCTGGAAATGTTTAACTGTTTATTTACAAATATCTACTGTATGATACATTATGAAAACAGATACATAACATGGATTTTTACATTTTAAGCAGTAATTTATCAATATTTTGGGACTTTAAAGCATTTTTAATTAGAAATTTACATGTATGCTTTGCAACGGTAAGTTAGGCCTAACAGTTACCGAAAAATTAGTTATGAATACGTTTTAAGTAATTAATTATTTTTTAAAGTTTAAATAGTGCTTTAAAGGTGGAAATTGCAAAAGTTAACCCTTTGCAGTACAAATTATCTTGAAGTTACTCAGTATTTTAAAGGTAAAAAGTAAAAAATTCATACATGAGTATTCACAATGTGAGGAAAATGTCCGTTACATAATTAACCAAAATAGATTCTTATTTTTCCTAATGTTCACCTGTTTATGGTGAAATACTGGTTTATATGACAATAGCGTTGAATTATTTTGACATATTACATGCTTCAATGGTTTAAATTAATACGTTTTGTGCCCGATGCAAATTACTAGAAAACGTTGTCAACGTACTCAAATTGCGTAAGCATTACTCATTTAAAAATGAACTTTGAAGCAATAGAGAATGAGTTGTTTGTTTAAATCTACATCTATTTGTATAATTATGTAGAAATTTTATACTTTTGTCGAAAGTTAGACAGTTTATTTGTGTATAGCAGTATTTTTAAATCAACATTATATATGGATTAAAAATTGTGAAATTTTTAATGAATTTGAGTGGAAAATGGAACAAAAATATTTTATTTATTTAAATTTTGTGCAATTGAATATATATAAATAGCATTTCCTACAAAAAATGCTTATTTTACAGTATTCCTGTGACCTGAACTTAATTTGGCGTATTTTTAATGGGTTTTCCCCATATATCGCCCCTCTTGGCGACCATTTCCTTGCCAAAAATTTCGGCAACCAACAAGTGTGACGTAATTATGACATAGTGTGTGTTGCCAGCATTTGTAACATAATACAGCATCAACCAATCTAAACATAGGGATTTATCACGTGACATATAGTAACCAATCACCGACGTCTAAAGAGGCCTGTGGTCTATATAAGGAAGAATTATCTGACGTATTTCATCATTCCATCAAAGTCTTTGACCCTGTAGGTCGTGCTTTTTAAGAGCTCTTTCTGAATTTTGTTAAGCGAATTATTGAGAGGTTTTCATCGCCAATTTTTTTTATCGCCAAACGGTAAGAGATTGAGTCTTTTTTTTTTTTTTTTTTGTTCAATGTATTTCTGAATGCATTAATGTTTTATACATTATGTTTTCTTTTTTTTTTTTTTTTTCGTATATATATATATATATATATATATATATATATATATATATATATATATTTTTTTTTTTTTTTTTTTTTTTTAAATTTAATATCTGGGAACTGGGGAAATTTTTTTATTTTTAATCATTTTTTAGTAAAAATATGAGGGATACATTTAGGGTTGAAATTTGATTTAAAATTTACTTTTTGTAATCCGAATGCTTAAAATTTAAACACAATTCATTCGTTGAAAATTTCTTTTGGCATTTAATATATGTCACTCTGGGAATAAATACGAAACTTTTTGATACTTTTATTGCATTATAGATAATGCAACATTCAAAAAGTTTCGTCTTTAAATTTAATATTTTTCTAGAAAAAAAAAAAGAGTTCGTTTTATTTTGTCCTAGATTTGACATTTAAAATGAACCAGAGATAAATTAGAAAATATAGGGAGGAAAGTTTTAATAAGTTGTACAAGTTAAAATTTCAATAAAATAAAATAAAATAAATTTTGTCTATCAATTAATTCGGTACTTTTCGGTTAGCCGGGCTTCAGTGATTATATGTACATATATAAATACATATGTATATACATTTATATACATACATACATACATATATGTATATATATGTGTATGTATATATATATACATGTACATATATCACTGGCGCCCGGCTAACCGAAAAGTACCATTAATTCTAATAATTTACAAGAGTCTTAAATATAATATTTTGAATTAATCTCTTTGTTTTGTTTTTATTTTTTCAAGCCACACATGATGATAAAAAGGATTTCAGAGTCTTTCTTCATGTACCTGCTTTGTTTACGCAATGCTGCGGATTTTCTTTACTACGCCACACTGGCAAAATAAAATTATCTTTTTTAATGTGATTTAATGTTTTTTTTTTTTTTTACTTATTTAATTACATAATTTTACTTGATATTTTTGACATATTTTAATAAAGTATTTATTTGTTCACACTGTAGTATTTTTTCATAACTTAAAATACATTAAACCGGATAATACGTCAGTATTTACATATATGCAGTAATACAGTGGAACTTCCCTTTAACGAAGTCTCTATTAAACAAAGTTTTCTGCTTAGCGAAATTTTCTGCAGAACCTTGACTTTGGACATCATTAATATGTAAATTAATCTCCATATTACGAAAAACTTATTCTATATAACGAAGTTTATTCCACTTTCGTACGTGCAGAACATTCAAACGAGAAGTTGTTGTTGCGATGGGTGTATGAATTTATTTCAGCGGACTGTATGGAAATGAACACATTTGAATCATTTAATCAAAACACACACATTTAATCACATTTTAATGAAAAAAGAAAAGGTACGCTTCGGTTTTTGTTTACTTCTCTTTGTTATGTGTTTTTTTTAGACATTATTCTAATTAAATTATTCTCATATCTACATTGCATAAAAAAATGACTGCCCGAATTAAAATACATTTTTCAAATATTTCCATTTTATGTGTACTTTTCATTTTATGTGATTATGTGTATACAAGATTCATAAATTTAAGTTGATTTCTATTTAACGAATTTTCTTTATAACAAAGTGTTTAAGTGTAACGATGAGACTTCGTTAAATGGAAGTTTCACTGTATTTACATATTTGATACTATTATGGTGGTCACGTTTGACAACAACTCTTCCCATGGGATCCGATCCGATTATGGAAGACTTAACCTTGATCGCCAACCTTGATCTGGAACTTGGTTATAGGAAAGTAGTAGGAGGAAAAAAGGGCACTTTCTTGTTATAGCGGCCCCCGTAATTACGATTACGCTAAGGGTGCAGTTACGATTTCGCTAAAGTGTGAATGAAAATTTCAGAGTTAATAAGATAGCTAAACTTGGCTTTACACGATTTCAGAACTTTTTACGGAAAAAGAGTCACGAGACTTGGCTGCAATTTTTACAGGTGACGTTTTTGATGAGATATCATATATTGAAATAATAATTTCATATATGCTTTATAATTTGGCGATAAATCTTGGTCGCTTCGCGATTCATCCTTGGGGGCTGCTATAACATGAAAGTACCTTAAATACTAATCTTAAAGTGAGTGTTTCTGGTATGCGCTAATGAATGGGAGGGAAATTAATTGAGCCTAAGGCTGAAGGTAGTAACCAAATCTCTCCTGGGGCTGTTACTTCGAAGATCTTAAGGGGCAACAACAGTTTCGAAATCTTATGGAAAACACCTTCTATTGGCGTACCCTTTTCTCGGAAACTACTCAAGCGATTTCAATATTTTTTGTTTTATTTATTTTATTTTTATTTATTGTATTATACTTAGCTATATTTGGATCGTTTTGTTTTTTCTGAAAATCAATTTTCTTTTTAGTAATGCTAATTAAGAAAAAACATCCTAGAATTTTTGTGTTTGTGAAATTTTATAACAATTGCCTTTTTTATTTCTTACCTAATTTATTGTTTAGTTATAGCTAAAACTATTTTTTTAATGTTTAAATCGTTTCAGTAGTTTCCTAAAGAAAAAACTATTTCGATATTTTCCATAGGATTTCACAAGGGTTGTTTCCCTTCTAAGTGCTTCTTTAGGTATACTTGCGTATCATACGGACTCCACTGATTTCCATAGTTCAGACTTGAATTGTAAATTCATAATTTTACCATACTTGGGTATAATATTATAATTCCACTCCCCCCCCCCCCCCCCCCACAAAAAAATGGTTATCACTGTTATAATGTCTTACCGAATTTTGGCACATGAAAGTTGGTTTCGAAAATTAGTCCGTACAATAATAAAGTACAAAGTATAATTAACTTTGGATACGAAGAATTTAAGAGAATGTTTTAAGCAAACTTGGTTTGAATCTAGAAAGAAAACCAAATTAATTTATTTTTCTGAGTGTAAAATGTTGGTAAAATCGTCATTGTCAAAATCAAAGAGTCGTGTTTTAAAATTATATAAGAAATTTTTCACTTATTATATGATCAAAATAAAATTACACATGGTAAAAATGATTACATTGCATATAAAGACTAAAAAAATCATTTAATAAACAGACCTACTAGTTTCGTTCCCACAATCGGTGACATTCCCAAGATCATCTTCTATCATCATATATTCTAATACGAGCAAATCTTGTGTGTTTGGGATAGTGGTTATATATAATAGGCAAATTTTATCTTAAATACGACTCTAACGATTTTGACGCAATTTTGTATCCTATCGTTTTGGAGCACCAGAAAACCATTGGGCTAGGTCATATGTTCGAGAAAATTCGATTAGTGGGCCATTTTGGGTCACCATGGGTCAGGGTCAAGCTAATTATTTCTAAAAAACGGTACAAACGATTTTGACTAAATTTTGTAACCTACAATTTTCGGGCACGAGAAGGCTATTGGACTGGGTCACATGTTCCAGAACTTTCGATTAGTGGGTCAATTTTGGGTCAACGCGGGTCAAGTTAATTTTATCTAAAAAACGGCTCTAACGATTTTGATTAAATTTTGTATCCTACGAATTTCGGGCACGAGAATATCATTGGGCGAGGTCATATGTCAGAGAAAATTCAATTAGTGGGTCATTTTTGGGTCACTGTGGGTCAAGCTAAATTTTATCTAAAAAACGGTTTAGACTAAATTTTGCATCTTATGGTTTTCGGGCTCGAGAAGACTGAGGTCACATGTTTTGAGAAAATTTGATAAGTGGATCATTTTGGTCAAGGGTCATGATATTTGAACTCAAAGCTAATTTTGACTGAGCATAGTTCGGTCTTCCCTGCTTGTATATTCTAATACGAGCAAATCTTGTAGGTGATTATGCAAACTTTATCTTAAACTAGTCGTTGGGGGCCACCGTAATACTTACCCATCATGGATATGCATAATGTAAAATATTAAAATAAAAATGTGTAAACTACTTATAAAATGCATTGCAATTCAAATAAAATCGTGGCTTGATGACGTCATAAACTTTAAAGGCTCGATTACTGAATTGCTTGAAAGAGGTTTTTCCTTATAACTCCAAAAATAATAATCCTATTAACTAGCGGTTTATTTCATCTGATTAAGCGTCAAATTTTCAATTGAAATATATCTTTAAAGTGAAATTTGGATGAAATACAGGGTCATGAAAAATCGAACAGTGTGGAAAATAGGATTCCAAATATCTCGGCAACTCATTATCCTATCGACTTCATGCTTTATGTAAAATTTATGTTTTTTTATTGTCTTTTATATTCATTTCTTAAAATAAACAATTTCGAAAATTTTTATATACCTTTTATCAGAACGAATATTTCGAGAGTCCGAAAAAAATAGTTCCGGTTAATCGAGGTTATTGAAATGAAATAGGCTTCTTCCCATTATCACATACTAAGTACATACCAAATTGCAAGTCTCTATCTCAATTTTTTCGGGAGATAGAGCGTTTACAGACACACACACAGACACACAGACGGACGGCAAAATTTTTTTTCTAAAAATATGTTTTTCGGAATCTCCAATGTCTGAAACGTGTAAATCCGTCAAAATTTTTTTTTCGATTTTCAAAACGATTACAAGACTTACCCTATACTACGTATGATGGGTAAGTAAAACGGCTCTAACGATTTTTACGAAATTTTGTATCCTACCATTTTGGGGCATCAGAAAACGATTGGGCTAAGTCACATGTTCGAGAAAATTCGATAAGTGGGTTATTTTGGGTCACCATGGGTCAAGGTCAAGCTAATTGAATCTAAACAAGAACGAAAAATCATGCGTCAAGCATAGATTATGTAACACTTTCCAACGCTTCCAAAATAATTTTACAAATCATTACCGTTTAATAAGTTAAAAGAAAACATCTAAGTAAACAATTTGGAAAACGCATAACATATTTAAAAACGTAATTTCAGTAATTTCCAGCATATATTTCCAACATATACAATATTCGAAAAAATATCCGAATACTTTTATTCAGCCCTGTATATGATCGATAGATTTGTATATATACTACATAGGATGCTAAATTTTAGTTTAGTTGGGAAACGCGTAGCACAGTTTAAAATTCTTCTTCTGGAGTTTCTGTCAATAAACGGAAATGTGTTCGCGAACTTTTGTGCTGTCCTGTATATGATCTACAGAATTTATACACACCAAGTAATATGGTTTTCGAGCACGAGAAGACTGTTGGGCTAGATCACATGTTCGAGAAAATCCGAACAGTGGGTCATTATGGGTCAAGCTATTTTTATATTGAAAACGGCTCAGATGATTTGAACTAAATTTAGTATCCTACAGTTTTAGGGAACGAGAAGACTATTGGGCTAGGTCACATGTTCGAGAATTTTCGATTAGTGAGTCATTTTAGTTATGGGTCATTATGGGTCAATCTATTTTTCTCTTAAAAACGGCTCAGACGATTTAAACTAAATTTTGTATCCTACGGTTTTGGGGCACAAGAAAATCAATGAGCTAAGTCACATGCTCAAGAAAATCGGATTAGTAGGTCATTTTGGTCATGGGTCAAGCTATTTTTCTCTTAAAAACGGCTCAGACGATTTGAACTAAATTTTGTATCCTACGGTTTTGGGGCACAAGAAAATCAATGGGCTAAGTCACATGCTCAAGAAAACCGGATTAGTAGGTCATTTTGGTCATGGGTCAAGCTATTTTTATCTTAAAAACGGCTCAGACGATTTGAACTAAATTTTTTGTCTTACGGTTTTTGGGCACGAGAAAATTATTGGGCTAGGTCACATGTCCGAGAAAATTCTATTAGTGGGTCATTTTTGGGGCACTGTGGGTTCACCCGTGTAGCACGGACGGACAGACAGACAAACCCAATCGAAAATATCGTTGAGACGACGCAGTCGAAGAGGTTGAATACCATTTGGATGCGTGCCTACATAAACTCATAATACATAATCATTCATAAACTCTTTTCAACTATGTTGGATAGTGTTAAAAACCCTACTTGAGTTAAATCAGAATTGCACAAATAAACCATTTGGCTGCTGCTACGGATCTGATTACGGAAGATTAACTTTAAGAAGCCAAATTTTGGCGATAAACTAAAATGGCGATTTTTTGACTGGTTTGGCAATTCGGCAATTTTTGCTTCGTTTGGCAACCTAGGGTTTTATAATAAAATGTGTGTTTTATAATAAAATTAAGCGTGTGTAAATAAATATAATGTGTGGGGGAGAAAATGTGTGTGTAATAAAAATGTGTAGCGCCAAAATAAAATGCGCCAACTCCGGTGCATCTGCGACATCTGTTCCGCTGGAATTGTCATTTTTATTTATTTATAGTGTGGGAGGCAAAGTCCCTTTTTTGCAACCAATGTTCGCTTAAATGATTTGTATTTATATGATAGAGATGGTACATATAATGACGTTGCCAGCCAGCTGACCAAGCAGCGAAGGATGTTGCACAATCCACTGCTAAGCGAAATGGATGGTATCTCGATTATGGATGATTGCCACTCTAGTCGGGTAACATGAGTAAACGGGATACCATTCATTTCACCTCTCAGCGGTCTGTGTGATTTTTGCAGAACTACGCCGATCATGACTCCCAGAACCCAAAACCACCCCCAGTTCAAAACTTTATATACCTATCTATGTCACTTTTTTATGGACACGATAACTGCAATAATTCTGCACAAATCTCTTCCAAACTGATACATAAAATCAAAGGGCATAAAATCTCGGTCAAGTTCGTTAATGGGCAAAATCGAACCAATGGGGGAAGGTGGGGGGGGGTCTTTTTGTGAAAACTGAAAAACCCCATAGATACATATCGAATCCGTTTAAAGTTATTATTACTTCTAGGAAAAGGGCTGAAAATTTATGTATGGCAGATTTTTGATATCATTAAAAATGGCCCCAAAGGGAGGGGGGGGGGTGGGTGGAGGTAAGTTTTAGGAGAAAAAAATTCATAACTTCGTCAATTCAAAAGATATTAAATTCGCTTAAATTTATTATAAATCCTCTTAATATTATCTAAAACTTTTATGTTGACAAGTTTTTTATAGAACCAACCCTTATAAAAAAAAAAAAAAAAAAAAAAAAAAAAAAAAAATCCCTGCCGGCTCCTCCTGCAAACAAGTTAGGTTTCGAAGTGGGCGGTTTCAACTGTCGCATCATGGCAAAAAGGTCATTTCTTCCGCAATTCCCAACAAACAGGCGCCCCACGGTCTGCGTCTTCGAAATCTACCTGTGCCTGTAGGCCGAGCCATTAGGGATTTTTTTTTAATTTATACTTGTTTATTTACATATTATTTGCAGTTTGTGACACGAGTTGTGATCACTGTTGAATATTCGCCGAAAGGAGCATATACCAAGTGGAACAACCTTGTTTTTCCCAAGTGTGTCCCTTCTTATCGTTGACCAAAAGTTAATTCCTAAACTGGTTATTAGATTTAGAGATATATACTCTAAAAATAGAAAAAAAATGTTTCATTAACCCTTCGGCCCTGACGTCCTACTAATAGGACATATCTTTTATTGAGTATTATTTTGTCTTAAACATTATTTTTTATTAATTCCAGCACCTAATAGTGATAGTATGAATCTCTAAATTTCCTATTATGACTTCACTTATGTTTAGCATTTAGTAATAATAATAATAATAATAATTTTCATAATTATTAGCAAGCCGTTGGCATTTCTTTTAATTAAAACATACGTTTCACTCTTTAAATTAAAATTTGGGAATCCTTTTCTGAATTGGTAATTTGTGATAAAAGATAAAAAATGTTACTAATTTTTTATGCTTTTTTAATTTAGTTGTAATACGACATTTTCCAAACGTCTTCAAAAATTCTTCCTTAGACTATTGTTATATGAAAAAAAAAAAAATCCCTGACGGCTCGGCCTACAGGCACAGGTAGATTTCGAAGACGCAGACCGTGGGACCCCTATTTGTTGGGAATTGCGGAAGAAATGACCTTTTTGCCATGACGCGGCAGTTGGAACCGCCTACTTCGAAACCTAACTTGTTTGCAGGCGGAGCCGGCAGGATTTTTTTTTTCTTTTGCTATAAGGGTTAAAACCTATAAAAACTTGTCAATATAAAAGTTTTAGATAATATTAAGAGGATTTATAATAAATTTAAACGGATTTGATATCTTCTGAATTGACGAAGTTATGAATTTTTTTCTTCTAAAACCCCCCTTCCCCACCCCCTCTTGGGGCCATTTTTAATGATATCAAAAATCTGTCACACATCAATTTTCGGCCCTTTTCCTAGAAGTAATAATAACTTCAAACGGATTCGATACATATCATAATTAAGAAATTACGGGATTTTTCTGTTTTCACAAAAAGCCCCCCCCCCCCCCCCCGATTTTGCCCGATTCGATGTTCGATTATGATGTTCGATTTTGCCCATTAACGAACTTGACCGAGATTTTATGCCCCTTGATATTATGTATCAGTTTCGAAAAGATACCGGAGTTGGAGCCTACTTCGAAAAATAACTTGTTTGCAAGCGGAGCCGGCAGGAATTTTTTTTTTTTTTTTTTTTTTTTTTTTTTTTGCTGTAACGGTTGGTCCTATAAAAAACTTGTCAATATAAAAGTTTTAGATAATATTAAGAGGATTAATAATAAATTTACGCGGATTTGATATCTTGTGAATTGACGAAGCTATGATTTTTTTTCTTCTAAAACCCCTCTCCCCCCCCCCCCCTTGGGGCCATTTTTAATTATATCAAAAAATCTGTCATACATAAATTTTCGGCCCTTTTCCTAGAAGTAATAATAACTTTAAACGGATTCGATACGTACAATAATTAAGAAATTATCGGGTTTTTTCTGTTTTAACAAAAAGCCCCCCCATCCCCCCCCCCTGGTTCGATTTTGCCCATTAACGAACTTGACCGAGATTTTATGTATCAGTTTGGAAAAGATTTATGCAGAATTTTTCCAGTTATCGTGTCCATAAAAAAGTGACATAGACAGATAGATAGATAGATAGATAGATATAAAGTTTTGAACTGGGGGTGGTTTTGGGTTCTGGGAGTCATAATCGGCGTAGATCTGCAAAATTTTTTCAAATTTTCCAACTTAGGGGAGAATGTAATAGGTAGTATTTCTTACGAAATCTACCTAAAACACGCAAAATAGATACATTTGTGAGGTTTTGGTAAAGAACGCATTCGTTAACTTTCATTAAACCCTAACTTCTGTGATTCCGATAGCTATTTTTAATTTTGTTAGCATAACAGTAATTTTTTCCCAAAATTAAAAAAAAAAAAAAAAATCAGGGCCGAAGGGGTTAACCTACGAAACAAAATATAACAAAGGGCAAAAATATACAATACCCTCTTCCGAGTTGCCCACGATTCCGAAAACCGTTCTGTTTCTTTAGAAACCTCAGAAACTAATATATTTTCCAGGTTTAAAAAAGGCATTTATGAAATGAAAGTTTATTTTGTTGCCACTGATCTTTGGAGACGTTTGCAGTTTTTACAGTCTATTATTAAACCAGTTTTCTCAAACCGGAATACAGGTTTTTCGGATGTTATCCATTCTGGAGTAAACATTTTCATGTTCAACAAACATGTTTTGTGCAGACGAGCATGATAAATTAACACCATAAATTATTATTATATTTTATCTAAGATACAGGGCGTCCATAAAAGAACTCCGGAGTTTTGAAGCAAAAATTTTTAGTTAAATCATAAAATTAGGTTAATGTTATATATGTTACGGCCAAAGCCCGAAATCGGCCAATTCGCGAATTGGCCAACTTCCTTTTAAATTGATTGGCCAATTCGGGAATTGGCCAGAGGCTGTCTGCCAGTTCGCGAATTGGCCAGATGCCGTTGGCCAGTTCCCGAAATAGCTATGAATAGTTGGGCAGTTTGAATGTAAGTGCTTGACAAGTTCAGTATTGAAAATAAAGTATGTAGAGTTTATAATTCATGTACAGGAGTACTCAAAAGTAATATGCGACTTAATGGTCTATGGGGAAAATCAATTGCGGCGTGCCTTAATGGTGTTACACTGTTACAAACATAATAAAATATGAATTTCTGAGGTGCACTAAAACATGCTTCTGTAGAATAAGGAGCACAAATAATTTATCATTGATTTACAGGGTCACACAAAATAATTCTTTTACATAATGGTGTACGGGGGAAAATGTTTGCAGCGTATTTTAATTATGTTTCATTATTTGAAATATGCTGAAACTGATATCCATTGTTGATTTTTACTACAAAGAATTTTTTCTGTAGAATATAATGTGTATATCAATCATTGTTCATTTACAGGGACACATATTGATTTTGAATACAGTACTGTATCGGAAGTATTATCTATTAGGGATGATTGCTGGAAGTGCGTTTTCAGTTATGCGTTTTTAAGTTTACTTAATTTTTGCATGCTACGTGGTGTGTATAAATTCTTTTAATCCTATACAGGGCTAAACAAAATAATTTTTAAGCTTTACTATTGGGATTTTAAAAAGTTACATTAAGTATGCTTTTTAATTTGAATTATGCATTTTCAAGCACAAATATGGTATTTAGATTACTAAGAGAAGTTTTTAGAATATAAATTATATCATATACAGGGACATGCAAATAACTTGATACTTGGCTGCCTATGAAAAGTAATTCCTCGAAATGTGATTTCAGTAGTTTTATGTGTATTTTTGCCTAAATTAAATTGTAGCTTAATATTGTGTATAGGCGTGTATAAAAACCTCTAGGTAATAAACTGGTCTTTACAAAATAATTCACGCACATTTCTGCCCATTGGTAGAATTTTTTGAAGGTGTATTTTCAACTGTGTTATGCGTTTTCTAACTAAACTAAATTTTAGAATACTATATATAGAATATATACAAATCAGTACATCATATACAGGGTTTCACAAAATAATTAGTTTTTCTCCGGCTATGTACAGTAGTGGCTGAAATCTGGCTTTAAAATGTGTTTCCTAAAATGTTTACTTGAGTATCTTTTTCACCCTATTAAACGGTTTTGTTAAAATATTCTATAAGTGTTGCACAATATTTCATAATCTATGCTTGACGCATATGATTTTTCTTTCTTGTATCTTCATTGATGACATTTTATTATAACGATAAAAAATATTAATTTGCAAAAATGGTGTTTGTCAAGGGCATTAAAATTGAACTAACATCATATATCAAAAGAAAACATTCATGAAACTGCAGCATTTTCCTATATGATTGCGTCAAAATGAAATTATTTTCAAATTTTTTCACTCTGCCCACTCTGAAATTAGGTACCAAAATTTCAATAGAAGAAATTGCTTTCAGCTGTGATGATGACGTCATTTTTAAAAGACATTCGACTGAAAGTATTTTTTTTTTATTCAGAAAAGGGCAATATTTGACTACGATTGTGTCCAAATGACAAAATTTACATTGGTATTTCATTCCTCTGATACTGACATCAGACCCGAATGTTTTACAATATGTTTCTATCAGAAAAAAATGGAATCATGTTTAAGAGAAAACACACATTTTCTTCCATAAATTGATGTTTGCCATAAATTATGAACGATTTTTGTGCGCGAAGAGTAGAGATCGCAGTGATTGCCGTATTAAAGATTAAAGGCCTAGAAGAGCACAAAACCATATTTTAGTAATAGCTTTAGTAACAGTTCAGAGGATACTTCACTCGCGCGAAAACACCCACTGGCTAATATTAATCCTATAGGGGAATTTTTTTAAATATCTCGTTTGTATTTCAATATTTTTAAATGATTGGTTTTTCCTTGGATAGCTGATATTGATCTCCACGCAGTCATTTGTTTTACTTTTTCGATTTTGTTTACAGGTTTTTTTTTTATTATGAGGCTACCATCACTTTTGGAACCGGTTTCGAAAGTGAAAGTATCTAAATAAAAATAATCTGTAAACAAAATCGAAAAAGCAAAAAACGGCCTGCGTAGAGATCGACCTCAGCTACCCAATGCAAAAGAAACTTAATTAAAAATATTGACACATAAAAGAGATATTAAAAAAAAAAAATCTCCCATAGGATTAATATTAGCGAGCGGGTGTTTTACGTGATTAAATTAGTCTTTTAATGGTCGCGAAGCACAAAAAGTCCCATTAAATTAAGGGACCCCGTTATACTGATCTCAATTTAAAAGGTTAATAGGCGCGAAGCCCACAATCCCCATTATATAAAGGCGTCCGTTTTAATTATCATTATTTTAACGGTTTACGAGTGCAATTGGCAGGGAGCCTCATTTTTCAGGAAACCATGTTAGAGTGCTTGCCGTATTAACAAATTATAAGTGCGAATTGCACAAGGTCCCGTTTTGTAAGTGACTCCATTACAGTGATTATCTTATTAACGATATATGTGCACGAAGTGTCAAATATGATAAATACAAATACTCTTGCGCTACGATGATTATGGGACGTTTAAAATGCAGAATGAACAATGTAAATTTACGTTTAAAATATTTCAAGACTTCATACGAAAACTTATTTTAGTAAGGAAAAAAGGAGAAGGAAATATAACAAGGCCAACGCATAGGATCGAAATTAAATGTGATTGTGCTTTTCTTTATGTTGGTTTTATTTATTAGATATTCATCATTAAACTAATTTTACATATACAAAACACTGGATACATTTATTTGTTAACATGGGAGTCCGCAGAACAATATCAGGAAGGGGTAAGATTTTCGAACAGATGTAACTCTAATCTAATTTTTACTTCCTTCTATCTATAACAGAAAAAAAATATTGTAATCGGAAAATTTTTTCGACTTTCGGTTTCCTACGGATTTAAAAGTTTCAGGGGTCGGAGATCCCGAAAAACAAATTTATACAAAATGCCCCATTTATCAATGCAAAATTCTTCTCATTTTTTGCTTAGAAAATATACATAATTTAAAAAAAATACGACTTTTGAAGTATTAACATGTATGAGATAGAAGAATGTTTTGTGATTGGCACAACCGACAAGTTTTCTTCTGTTAAATAGAGAATATAAACATGAAATAAACGAGATGCATTATTATTTTTTTTATCAGAACTCTACGTGCAAAACAATTTTTAAGTACATCAGCATAAATACAAAAATATAACAACACATATTAAAAATAAAGAATTGAAACAGTGTACTATTTTTCCTAATCAGGGAGGGGGTTTCCCCCCCCCCCTGTATCCTCCGTTTAAGCACGTGTGCGTCACCTATCGGACAGCCTTGGTACCCCGTTTCGTATATTGGCCAAGGATTCCCGGCCACTTTGCGAATTGGCCGGCCAAAACCCGAAATGCATTATTTATTTCATATACTTCGGGCTTTGGCCAGGAATCTCGGCCAATTCGCGAACTGGCCGGCCACTTCGCGAATTGGCCGAACTTCGGGTTTTGGCCGTAACATATATATGTACTTAAAGGTAAATTTATCAAGATTTTTACAACATTTAGTAGGTTTTAATGTGTTTGTTTCACGACACACATCCAAATGGTACCACAATGGTATCGACATTCTCTTCTGACACTCGTGGCGTACCATGCGATGTTTGTTTTAACAACACACTTCCCGTTCAGGCCCTGACTATCCCACGGACACCCGGGGCCCGAAATTTCTGAGGGGCACGAAATTTTTCATAATTTCATCTAAAATTCCATTTTAAAAAATCATAATTGTGGCAACGTTTTTATTTTTTTAGCACTTTTGTTTGCACTTAGTATCAGCTTGGTTTTATAATTTAATAATAATAACATCATTAATAAGTAGACTTCTTAACAACATTTTCTAGTAATTGATGTGCTGTATTTATCAAGTCATTCAATTATATCATATTGCACATTTTTTCGAAAAGTGACACAGCTGAAAAAATGTGACATTTGAGATATTAATACGATAAAATGACAAAAATATATCTCAATCTATGGTTAAAAGTACATTTAAATAAATAATAGAAAAATATTTTATTTTATTCCTGGAACCGTTTTTCAATTTTTCGGAAAACGTACCGTAATTTTCGGCCTATAATTATGTATGACCCAGAAATTTTATTTAAAAATTTAAGTTAAATATTTACAGCGGTTTGGTAAGCTACATTATATAAAATTTCTGGGTCGAACCGTAATTGTTTGATTCGTGGATTATAGACCGGAAATTAGGGTAGTTTTTTGAGTTGACACATTTTGAATAAGCGTGCTATATGTAAAAAAAAAAAAAAAAAAAAAATACTATCAGTAAATCAACCAATCGAAGGGGGCACGAAAAATTGAAAGTGCCCTGGGCACAAAAACTTGCTAGTCGGGCCTTGTTCCCGTTTCTTTAAACGCACGTAGCCATTGACGAATGGTTTTGTCCGTAGGCGCATTACCACCATACTCGCGCCGAAAGTTCCGCTGTACAATGGTAACAGATCCAGTTTCTATAAACCATACGCACACTGAGCCTTTTGTTGTTGCGTCGCCATCGCACTGCATTAACTGAATGGAATGAGCGTCTGCTACGTTACTTCAAGGTCAATGACGCGCAGCGCTACCCAGAGGCGGATTAACCACCTACTGGGCCCCCAGGCTTAACACATTGCCCCCCCCCTCCTGCTCTATATGTAATACATTGACATACAACATATATATATATATATACAAACATAAACACGCACACACACACACATATTTTTTAAGGACAAAAAAAAAAAAAAGTCACAAACTTAGCGCCGGGCCCCTAGGCTTCAGACTACTTAGCCTATTTGGTAATCCGCCTCTGGCGCAACCAAAGTTTAAAAAAAAAAAAAAAAAAAAAAAAAAAAAATTAAACTGGCGTGGATAAAATTTGATGAGCTACTGATTTCTTCTAAATTAATTGACCTGATCTAACTCATACCGTTAACTCGATATGATTTTTGTAAACCCCCGGAGTTCTTTTATGGACACCCTGTTTTAAAGCGAGAAGCAAAAGTCTTAATTTTTCAGTGCAAATCCGACCTTACTGTGTATGCCTCAACTTTTCTTGAAGGGTGAATAAAGCAAGAAATAGAAAATTAAGAAGAATCAAGAATGCTGGGGAAAGAATAGCTCGCCTATTGGCCTGCACTGCTCCCAACTCTACCGCTAGGAAATACTCTTTCTAAATTCTATTCCTATTTCCCCTTCCTGGAAGGAGCATTCATTCTTCCACCTGCTTTGTTTGAGAGAGAGATGAACAAAAGGTATTGGTGATTGCAAGGGGAAGGGAGAGAGGCGCTTTCACTTTTTTTGAAAGCAGGAATGGAAAGGGAAGTGGGAGGGGGAGTTTCTCTTCTGTAGAATTTGAAAAGGTTCCTTTTCCCCAAGAGGAAAACATTTAATTTACAACCAGATAACAACATTTTTGACATAATTTTTACACGGACTAAAAAACCTTTATATTTATAACCCTTACCTTTATATATTTCAAATTTTCAAAAGGTTTGAACAACAAAAGCTTTTTTTAATGTTTTCTTACGAGCACTTTCATCACTAATTATCAGTATTTTTTATTTGGGGTTCATTTAAGGTTTTATCACGGACCCCGGCAATGCCGTGATGGTCAACTAATCTGTTTTCTCAACCCGGAATATAGATTTTTACGACGCTATCCATACTCAATTAACTATTTTCAGCTGTGTAACTAAATTTATACATGCAATAGCAACACGATAATATTAATTTTAATGTAAATGCTGTTAATCAAACATGCTTCTCTGTGAAACATGCTTGCATAAACATGAAAATGTTTACTTGAATTGACAGCATCCAAAAAACTTATATTCCGGGTTGAGAACGCAGATTAATACACAATAAACACGGCTTGGAAACATTTCCGAAAATCAGTAGCAGCAAAATAAACTTTGTTTTTATGAATGCCTCTTTAAATTTCTAAAATATATTGGTTTCTAAATATAGGGTAACTCGGATGAGGTTATTATATATTTTCCTAGATTAAGAAACATCTGTCTATTTGTATGGCATAGTTATACTCATGGAGTTCATGGTTATATTATACTATTGCAAAAAGGCTTCAAATGTTGTTCTTCATCCTAATGAAAAGCCATTAACTTACGTCAAGAAAAAAAGTTTTGTTTTTATTAATACGAATCTGGACTCAATAAGTTATTATTTAGAAAAATTTTCACCATCCTCTTAACACGTAAAATAGTAAAAATCATATTTTTGTACGATCATAACTTGAATTATAATGCTTTTAATGTGATGGATTTTCAGCTTTGTTAAAATTGAAATTTCGTACGTTTAAAATAAGTAAAAATGTAATAATTTAAAAAAAATAATAATAAATAAAAATATACTTTTTTATAAACATTTAATGTTCATCTTAAAAATCACGCCTCATGATTTTTTTTAAGAAGAAGAAAAAACATCCCAAACAATATATTAATTAAGCGTGAGCCCCGAAAAGGATTATAAAAATTCCCCACTTTTTTTACGTTTGGCAGAAAGCGCGAGCTAGTGAATTTATTTTTTAAAAAATTGTCATGTTTGCTCCGTTTCTTTTTATTTTCTTCTATCATTACAAGAAGAAAGTATTGCATTCGTGAAAAATTTTCAACTCCGGTTTCCGACGGATTTATACGTTTTAAAGGGTTTTGAACACGATTTGACTGTTTTTAGAAAAAGTCTGTCTGTCTGTATGAGCCAAAAAATTTGTGGGCGCTCTATTTCAAGAACTAATGCAAGAAACTTCAAATAAATAAAACTTTAGATATGGATCGGTGCTGATTAGTTTTTGGCATAAATCGCCCAACAGGTGGCGCTGCTGTGCTACATATTTAACGATAGCTATATCTGAAGATCAAGCACATCATAGTTTGGCACATCATTAAATCCTTTGTTGTTGTAAGTCGTATACAATTGTAATCGTAAAGAGTATTAGGCTAGTGTCTGCCTGTGGCGAGCTAACGGAAAAATGCCTTAAAATTATATTAATCCTTCTATATTAAAAAAAAGTAATCTGGAACTGAGCCAAAAACGAAATGGACCAATCAAATTCTGCGTAGATATTCCGGGTTATTCTCATCTCTTTTTCACTAGGGACTTTTTTGAGGAGCTATTACTTTTTTTCTAGCTATCCTACGGATTCGAAAATCATACCACCAGACGCGAAATATAACAAGCTTTCAGAAATTAAAAAATTATCACGGTCGGACAATAAAAACTCAAAAAATCCTTAAAAATCGAGTAAAAAATCTTTTATTGAAAAAGTCATTTTTTTATATTGTTGCCAATTTCTAAATAAGCGCAAAGGATTATGTTTTATCTCAAATAAAAAATGTATTTGCGCGAGACTATTAAAAACAATAATGAAAGTTTAAAATAATAATTAAATGATCACGTGTTGAAAGCAGAAAATAAAGAAAATTACGTCATAAAAATTGTGTTTACACATGAATATTAAAAATAAAAAAGATGAATTAAATGAAAAAGTATGATAACCAGTTAAATAAAAAAGCATTATAACCTGATTACAGAAGAAAGTCGCCGTTCGTGATATCATAATCATCATCTTTTTAAAACAGGATGCATTACTAGGTTTTAAGAGGCTGTGAAATCAGAACGGGAGTTGGTGAGCGTAGCGAGCAGGGGGAAAAGCCCCCTAGTAATTTACAATTAAGTTCTGACGGGAAAAAATGCTAAAATGTTGTATTGTTATTGTAAACTCATCTTTGCACATAATGTCTATAGTTCTATCCTATCAGGTAGTGAGTGAAAAATCGATTAAAAAATTCCAGCTGTACTATTTTATTTAACTTAGTTTTCTAAGTTAAGTAAAATAGTGTAAAAACTTATTTGACGTAAATTGCTTTGCATAGCATGAATCACACCATTTAAAACATTTTTCCAATTGGAACTATACCGCTAAACCTAGCAGCTTAAGGCAGTTCTCTAATCCAATTTGGCTACCTTCCGATACATATTTGAACTCATTTCTGTTTTCTTTGTATTGGCAGTGCTCTCATTCAGAAACTATGTAATTGATAATTTTTTCCCCATTTTTCAATAAAAACAGAATATTTTCGAGAAAATGCTGGGGGAATTTATTTATTTCTATTATTATTATTAGTAGTAGTAATGTTTTTTTAAAAGCGCCTTAATTAGCTATTGGTCGGAGATTAGATAGGTATAGGACACCAGTATACAGGATGTTTCAATTCCAAGGTTAAAAGCATTTAGAGTGATACTAAACGTCAACAAATAATAGTTGCACGATGTCACAAATCACCTATTAAATCAAAAATACAAGATGTCTCTTTTAAAACCAAACTTGGCTCATAATTTCAAGAATAATGGAGATTTTTTTAGTGAAAATTTCGAACTTTGCTTCATGTGAAATTGGAAGGCATCCTAGTAAGTGCTGGAGATGGCTGCCATTCACTTCCAAACACGCTTCATAATTCAGAATGTACTTGCAGGAAGTACGGTGTAACACATCGAATTACAATGCACATCCAGGAGTTTCTGCAATGTCACACAAAGGAAAATGAGTCTGTTGAAATTTTCGTTACAATATCTTCATTATCGTTAAGAGGACGACTACAGCTGTGAAATCCCATGTAAAACAATTGATATGGATGTACCTTTTCCTCGGGAATAAAGTGGAGAGATTTCAATATTTATATCACTTTCCAACAAAATTGAAAAGTGTTTATGAATTCGATTTGTCTGTGCTCTAATTCTCATAAATATGCTCGGATTTTTATGTGTTATTTAGGTTTAGTATATACTGTTCAGTATTGAAAATGAAATGTGTAGCATTTATAGTTCGGTTACAGGGACACACAAAATAAATTCGTTATACTATGGTCTATAGTGGAAAATCATTTACGGCACATTTTATTGATGTTACGGAATTTGAAACACAATGTGATTGATATGCATCACTGAGGCAGACTAGAACATGCTTTCTCACGGGTATAGCATAAGTAGTATTTATACACAGGGACACACAAAATAATTCTGTTATATTATGATCTGTCAGTAAAAATCATTATACTTGACAGAGTTGCATGTTTTACAAATGAGCTATTGGTCTAATATCATAATGTACAACAATAATAAATCATTTGTATGCTCATTGTTAACAACAACAAATAAAATAAAGAATAAACATTAAGTTTTGAATATTTTTTTTTACTATTCCTTTCTAGGTCTTGAGTTTGACTTGCTGAAAAGACGAATAGGTTGACTTGCAATCATCATGGATGAAGTAATACCTTTCTTTAACTTTGTGTATTACCTGATCCTTTTTATTTTTGCTAATTTTCTTTCTTTTTTTGTTGCTTTCATGTTCGAGCACTGGGAAGAAGAAGAGAGCAGTCTGTCTGTTCCTGATGCAGCAGCCACCACCAGTGCAGAGGAGGAAGAAGAGGAACAGGAGGAGGAGTTTGTGGACGCTCCTCTAGGTAAGTGGGTCCCTGTGTCCCCTTTCTTCTCAGGTTCCGCCGCCTTCCTCGTTCCAGAAGAAGGCCGAGATGGATCCAGCTCCTCGGAAGTGGACGAAGAGGATGTGAGCAGCCTCCTGCGTAGCTCTCCCACGCCAAGCATCCAGCTTCCTGCGAGCAAGAGGCGTGACATCAGAGAAGATCCCCTCCCGTTCAAGATGGAAACAGTGGAGCTGCCTTCACAGAAGACCAGCGACAGCCCTGTGGAAGAAGGCAGCAAGCAGAAGAAGAAGAAGAAGAAGCGCAGTCTTCGTACATTTTTCTGCTTTTCCCCTCCTAAAGTGGAGCAGTAGAGATTGTTTTTCATGTTGTCTTTCAAGCAGAAGATGAAGAATACGTTGGTCAGAAGAACGAAGTAACTTTCCTGATCGTAACTGGTTTTTTCCTATATTTGTGACTTACTTACCCGGATGTGACTTTTACTTACCCGAATTGTGACTTTGTTTGTGTTGTCTTTCTATATCCTTTGATATCTCTGGTGTATGCTCCTTCTGTTAGGGGTTATGAAGAAATAATTATCTGTTGAAAGGGGTTGGTTGGAAGGGTGAAGGTGGTGGCATTTACCTAATATTTAAGTATGTAGTTCTTAAGTTTAGATTTAAGTGTAGTTCTTAAGTTATAATCCAATGAAACTTCTCTAAACTAAACTGGCACACCACTAAGAACGGGATTTAATCAAGCAATTAAAAAATAATCGCTGTTTTCGCTTTTATTTAAATTTAAATTTTGTTAAATGGGTTAAGATTTAACTAAAATTTTATTTTCAGATCCTTTTTAAATGAAAATTAACCAATTTAAATCATGTTAAAAGTTTTTTTTTGGTTTCGAAATTAATATATAATTTTTTATAATTATTTCTTACCACGGGATATTCTTGCACCAGGAGTTTGTGCATCTTTGGTGAAGTTTAGTTTATCGAAGTTTCATTGTATTATTGTAAAATTGGAAATTATTCTGGCCTTTATTTATGTATATATGACTAAATTCTATTTAATATACGTCTGTTTCCCAAAATGTATCTAATATTTCGGCCTTAAAATCAAAATTTTCCATACAATATAATAGTAACAATAGAAAATAGACAATAGTAATTAATAGCCAATAGTAATAAATATCCAATAGTAAAAAATAGTCAATAGTAAAAAATAGTCAATAGTCAATAGTACATAATAGTCAATAGTATAAAATAGTCAATAGTACAAAATAGTCAATAGTAATCAACGGCATTCAATAGTAAACAATACAATAGTTTAAAATAGTTAGGTAGTCTCTCTCTCTTTCTATAACACACACACACTACACAAACACACACCCACACAAAGAGAGGGAGAGAGATTCACTTCGGTTTTTTTTTTATGCAGGAGAATAATGATGGCAGCTGTAGAGTAAAATGATCATAGGTGCAGGTTCAGGGCAGAAAAAAAAATATCTTCTTCGAAAAATAAGGCTTCTTGCGATGAATGGAGAGGTACGGTCAGTTTTAAGGGGCGGAGGAGACTGACAATTGAACAGCATAAAAAACGGAGAGGATAGGGCCAGTTTTATGGGGTGGAGGAGACTGGCAATTAAAAATTAATAAATTTCATCATTTTCTCACTAATGTATCATTTTCTAAAGCAAAACATATTAAACTGACAAAGTTCATCAAGGGAACTAGTGCTTAATCAATTTTCAAAGATTGGCTTTGACACGAGGGTAAAGTGTTACTAAAATTTAGTATTATGCACAGAATTCAGTCTTTTATACAAAATTTAGTCATATATACAGAAAGGCCAGACTAATTTTTTATTTCAATCGAATAATAGATAAACAATATAATAGATAAATGTTAAAAATTGGGTGTCATAAAAGTGTGTGCGTCGTTGTGTTATTGTTGTTTATCAAATGTGTTAACTTTAAATTAAAGTCTAATTAATGCTTAAAGTGATAAAAAACATAACACGAAATGTTTAAAAATACCTTTTAATGTAGATTACATATGTTTCGTTCGCTCTATCGGTGACATCTTCAATCTAAAACATAAATAAGTTATTCTCGCATATTTTTGAGAGATGGTAAACATAAAACCACGAGGTCGCATGTCCAAGGCAAGCAGGGGCTTAAATTGGTCAAACTGCAATACGTACCTGCTTGCCTTGGATACATGCGACCTCGTCGTTTTATGTTTACTATTTTTCAAAAATATGAGAGAATAACTTATTGTTGATAATGTTGTTAACTTAATGTTGATAGTGTGTACACATATTTGTGGTGTACACATACATACTTGTGGTGTACCCATACATACTTGTGGTGTACCCATACTTGTATGTACAATGCATACATACTTGTGGTGTACACATACTTGTATGTTCAATGCATACATACTTGTGGTGTACCCATACTTGTATGTACAATGCATGCATACTTGTGGTGTACACATACTTGTATGTACAATGCATACATACTTGTGGCGTACACATACTTGTATGTACAATGCATACACACTTGTGGTGTACACATACTTGTATGTACAATGCATACATACTTGTGGTGTACACATACTTGTATGTTCAAAAGCATACATACTTGTGGTGTACACATACTTGTATGTTCAAAAGCATACATACTTGTGGTGTACACATATTTGTATGTTCAAAAGCATACATACTTGTGGTGTACACATACATACTTGTGGTTTACACATACTTGTATGTTCAATGCATACATACTGGTGGTGTACACATACATACTTGTGGTGTACACATACTTGTGTACACCATTATTTGTACACTTTCTTTTGTACATGTACTTGTGTTACTTATTTCCACTCCCTAATGAATAAGAGCCAAGTGTCAAGATATTGAATACCACAATTTTCTAATTACTTCGCATAATTTAATCGCAAAATTCTGCGATTTAACAAAGTGCATATTACTATTCGAAATAGTGGTATACAAAATCCATAATTATTCGCTTGTGCGCACCAATATTTGTACACTTAGTTGTGTACACCATTATTTATTTTCATTCCCTAATGAATAGGAGCCAAGTGGCAAGATATCGAATACCACAATTTTCTAATAGTAATCTTTGCATAATTTAATAACAAAATTCTATGATTTAACAAAGTGCATATTACTATTAGAAATAGTGGTATACAAAATCCATAATTATTCGCTTCAGTGCACCAATATTTGTACACATACTTGTGTACAACATTATTTACACACTTTTTTGTGTACACCATTATTTATTTCCATTCCTTAATGAATAGGAACCAAGTGTCAAGATATTGAACAGCACAATTTTCTAATAGTAATCCTCGCATAATTTAATCGCCAAATTCTACAATTTAACAAAGTGCATATTACTATTTGAAATAGTCGTATACAAAATCCATAATTATTCGCTTGTGTGCACCACTATTTGTACACATTCTTGTGTACACCATTATTTATAAACTTACTTGCGTACATCATTACCTGTACACTTGTGTACATCATTGTTTGTACACCTACTTGTGTACAACATTGGATGTTACAAATTTAAATATGCATGTTACAAATGCATAATGTTCGAAAATATTATTACATATGCCTATGCTAAAGAATTTTTTAATAACATTGTACTACATGCTAATTATATTGTAGTTAAAATTAATGCTGATTTATAAAACCTTAATTTATTTTCCTATAAATTTAGAAATATATGTTGTAGAAAACACACCGCGCGAAAAATTTCAGTGTGTTTATTTGCTCGAGTATTTAAAGTTAATATGCAGACGTAAATGACTATTTTGTCAAATACATAATAAAATATGATTAATATATTTTTCCGTATCACTTGTAGAGCACTAGCCCCAATAATTTCAAAAATAGCATAAGTTTAAAGCTTATTTTATTTAGATTTTTAATTTTAATTCTTATAAAATAAATAATTGATTATTGACTTGCATATTTAAAGATTTTAGGGATATAGTGAGCACAGAAAAAAGGTCTTAAAATAACTAACATTTGTATGGTGATTCAAAACTGGAGGAACAAATTACTAGGAGGGGTGGGGTGCACTTAGACGACTTGGAATCACACAGGGCCGGAAATAAAATTCTAACGAGAGAGGGGGGGGGGGGGGGTGTTCTTGGGGGCTGAATCATAGTGCTCGAAAATTGACATTTAAAGAGTATAAGCTTAAATTAAGTAATGCCTTTCCTTATAATGAAATTCCCCAAAGTTTTCTGCCTACGTACTTGATTCTAACCATCTACAGTTTTGCACGTTTGAGGGTTCCAAGTAGAGCTCTGGCGAAAAACGCCCTCACGCAGATAACCAGCGCCCTCAAACGGGCGGAAAAAACTGTCAGTTTTGCACGTTTGGGGTGCACTAGAGCTCCTATAATAGGAGTCTTAGGGTGCACGTTTTGCACGTTTTTACTACTTGGAACCCCCAAACGTGCCAGTTTTGAACGTTTGGGGGCGCTGGTTATCTGCGTAAGTGCATTTTTCGCCAGAGCTCTACTTGGAACCCACAAACGTGCAAAAGTGTAGATGGTAAGAATCAGGTACGTAGGCAGAAAACTTCGGGGAACTTCATTATAAAGGAAAACAGTGATGCAAGCGCTGCGCCAGAAATGGCCGAGTGTCACCACTAAATTTTGATAGTATTTGCCACCTTATTCAATGAAAGCTTTTCTGAAGCTTAATAAGACGAAGGATATTATTAAAATTTGGTGGTGAGAATTGGCCATTTGTGGCGCAGCGCTTGCATCCCTGAGAAAGTCATGACTTAATTTAAGCTTATACTCTTTACACGTATATTCTCGATCACGATGATTCAGCCCCTAACAACACCCCCTCTCTCGTTAGAATTGCAATTCCGACCCTGCTTTGTTATGTGATTCCGAGTCATCTAGGTGTAACCCCAACCCTCCTAGAAGTTTGTTCCTTCCGTTTAGAAGCACCCTGTATGTAGCACAGTTTTCATTGATTCCTGAAAAATATACAGCCCGTGAAAGAGAAATTCTATGAAAAATATATAATTAGTTATGCTCATTCCCTTTCAATTGTGTAGAATTCAAAGAATAGTAACTTCTTCAGAATACTTCCCCCCTTGCTTTGATTTACAGGAAAACCAATGTCCATCATTTAAGAGAAAATATTTTGAAAAAAGGTATAAGGTGTTCCTTGGTGTTTCTACTTTATTATTTTTCTTATAATGGAACACACTCTGTACACTCTAGAAAATAAATGCGTAAATTTATGTATATGCGTAAAGTGTCGTGTAAATTGGGAAATACACGCCTGCACTGCAAAAAAAAAAGTGTTGATTTTACAGTATAAAACTGGCATCCCAGCTGCCAGTATTATACCGCATGCGCGGTAGTTTTTTACTGCTTATTTTACTGTTTATTACTGTTAATTGGCAGCTGAGATGCCAGTATTATACTGTAAAATCAACACTTTTTTTTTTGCAGTGTGGTATGTCAATTTCAAAATACACATTGTCTTGTGTATTTGGATGAAAACCTTTTAAGCAGCTGAAATGTGTAAAAAGTTATCAGATAACTCTGAAATACACAGTTTAATGTGTAAATTGCAAATGAGTACACATATTTCTGTGTAATATACAAAAACGACGGAGTTTTGTGTACATAGCTTAACCTTATATTTTGGGGTGTAAATTGTGAACTAAATGATTTTATAGTCGCAAAACAAAATTGCACAAAGAACAAACTCATATGCTTGGTGTGTTTATTATTTTTGTTTAAAACCTAAAAGCAGTGAACTCACAAATTATACACAAGAAACAGGATCGTCTTAAATTATAATTACTGCATGTCATCTTTCTATCAGGGTTGTTTTGGAGTCCTAAAATCGTATAGTCACAATTTATGCACACAACGTATGTAATCTGAATAAATGCACGGAAAAAAAATCGTTAAAACACGGAAATTATACTGACAATCATGACGCCAGTACTGTTTCCGTATTTTATCGGATTTTTTTTCTCTATGAATTTCAATCATAACTTTCCAAAGTTAGATTTACATAAAGAGGTGAAATTCTTTGTTTAATCCGATCTACGATAAGCAAGCAAATTAAATGTCATAAATAAAATACAATAATTTAACATAAAGATTTTTTAAAAAAAAAGCAAAAACAAGTAAATATCTTTGTTATTTCTATAGCATTCAGTTAAAGTCTCGCGTTCCCATCGTTTCACATTCATTCAAAACATTAAAAAAATAATAATAATAACACTCATAATTCTGACACTATTCAATAGTTTTAATAGTAAAATAGAAAAACAGCATAATCGTTAGTGTGCGCCACTGCCAGGCTGGTCAGGTTTCGGTGTAAGGTCAATTTGAGGTTTCTGCAGCTCTTTTCGTAATCATAATTAATATGTGGCACTGTCAGGCTTGTCAAGGTATTTTAGTGTAAAGTTCTATTGAGGTTTCTGTAGCTCTTTTTGTAGTAATTTCCAGCGCTTTGGTGTAATGATTTTGTAATTGTTGTAATTGTCATGCATTGTTAATTTATGATTTGTTTTTTATGCACTGTATGGAAATTAGCTAATAAAATATTTTGTGATCTGGTGTTGTGTTTCATTTAAATTATGTCCTGAAAAGATACACAAGTCATTCATAAACAATGCACAAACACGCACATTTTCATAAAGAAACACGTATATTGGGTCCTGTTCTCGTTATTTGTTATATATGCTGTTTCTTGATCTATTGTATATTTCTCTTGTATTATGTGTATTTTTGTAAAATAAAATATGTAATTTTACTTAATGGGAATAAAGCTTTCAAAAAGAGATCAGTTTAGCTTGTTTTATTTCACAGCACACCACCTTCTGTTACATTTACATATCATGACGAATTTTTCACATAACAACTGAAAATACATTACTTTCTAGAAAATGCCTTTTGAAATTCGCAAAATCTATTTTATTTCTGGTATCATTTCCGAGCATTTCATTGGCATCTCATTGGCAGAGAGAGCAGGATTTTACTATCCTTAGGCTGTTTAAGGCCTTATTGCAAAAAGAGGAATGATTCAAAGAGTTACTTTTTAAGAATAATAAGCGCCCCCTAATTGTGGTTTTGTGCAAGGAAAATCCTGAAAAGCTTACGCTTGCTTAATTTTATCCTTGTTTTGGGTGATTTAGAACTAAAGTGTAGATGATTTCTGTTTTTTTTTTTTTTTTTTTTTTTTTTTTTTGTGCGGAGAACATTTTGAAAATCATATACAGTGTTTAGTCCATGCAAAATCGAAACTGGATACATCGCTTTCACCTCCACGTGTCTGCAGCCAGTATGTTAACCTCTAATTTGAATGAACTCAAACAAACCAGCGAGCACGAGGCCAGACTCCTACTAGGCTTTTTAGGTGCGTTCGTAATTATATAAATACGTAGCACCTATTGTCGTCGTCTGGTCCGTCCGTCTGTCTGTCTGTCCGTCTGTCTGTCTGTCCGCATATAACAACGCAAAAACTACCCAACCGAATGGTTTGTAATTTAAGGTATATTATCGTTGCAGAATTTTGTCGAGACATTTCAAATTTTATTAAAATCGAATCAAAACTTTAGGAGATATTAATAAAAATATTTATTAAGAAATTTGAATTAAAAGAAAAAAAATCAGTGCTTTTTTGTTATAGGAGCTTCCGAGGTTGAATCGTCAAGCGACCGAGATACTTATTTTATGACAGAAATGAATCTGCAGACGATATAATTCATTTCACAGAATTAAAAATCAGAAAAGATCTGAATAGTTATGTAACTAGCTATAGTACGAACGCACCTCATTTGTCACGTTTGACGTACAATTTCCAACTTGTTTTTTTTTAACCGTCGCGTTGCAGACAGACACCAATATTTCCGAATAATAATTTTGGCCTTATTTATGCCAGAAATTCTGAGTTTGAATAAGGCGACGATTATTATTTGAAAAAATGGTGCTCTATGACCGGTGAAACTGTCCTCTGTGTTCCTATGGTAATCGAGCTCTGTGTAAAGAATCTCTAAGCTTTCTTGTTTCAAAATGTAACGCTAAGAGAGAAGAGATGGAATCCCTGTACTCATCCGGAATAATCAATTTTCGAGATATCTAGTTGTAATGTGAAGTAGTCGTTACTTATCATATTCTTACATAAAGTACATTTTCATCACATTACACACTCTTTGTATATAAAAACAAACACGGAAGTCATTCTACTTATTCTTAAAATAGAAAATGATTTTAATCCTTATTCAAAGAGGGGCCAAGGACGTTGAAACATTTTTTAAAAATCAGGTGATGATTTTGATGATTCTGACATGTTAAAATATTGGATTACTTAAATTTCATGCATCGACAGTAATAAATGAAGAAATTGGTCATTTTTAAAATCTAAATTGTCTCAGAAGCACTAAAATATAGTGAAACAGGGGCTAAGTTGTCTTAAAGAAGAAATTAATTGCTAGAAATTTGAGTGATAAAAATGCATAAAGTTTCATAAAATACAAAAACTGTACGTACTACAAATTGAATAGATAGAAACTGAAATAAGCCGACATTTTTTATAGTTGTTTTAAAGTGCAGATAACTGTAATATTTCAGAGTGCAGCATGTAACACTGACATTAAAACTTTGTTGCTCTTAGTATCTCTAAGTCTAAGCAATTTTTCGAAATCGTACAATTTGATAATTTGAATTTGAATAGTAATAATTATTTCATATTATCTTTAAAATTTAGCAACAGCTCTTTAACTCTTTTAGAAGTTAACCAGATATTCAGTTATTTTGCAGATAGGGTGTGAAACGTCTTTTGCCTCTCGGAGATTCAATATTTGTTTAATTAATAATAATTTTAAGTTATGCTTTGAAAACATCGCGTTGGGAAAGCTGACCAAAAAGTGCACGATAGTATGCTGTTATAGCATACAGCATATAAAAAGACACAAAAAAATGTAGAAAAAGAATTATTTAGACGGATTATATAACGGTATCAAAAATTTTTAAAAATAGTTTCACTAAGCAAACTCCTTTTTAGGCAAAAATGTATTCTACAATTTTTTTGAAAACTTTTAGAGATTTGTAGGATGTAAAAATCTAGATTTTAGTAAATTTTACTGAAAGTAATGCTTCAAGTAAAAAAAAAAAAGATAAGACATGCATGTAAGTTGTGCGGAATGCACGGAGAAGGAAATTGTTTGGATCTATAAAGTAAAAAAAAAAAATAAGTAGCACATAAAAATTTAAAGAAAATAAGATTTATTGCAAAGTCAGCTCCTTATATATATATATATATATATATTGTTGTCGTCGCTAGCTGCTCCATGCAATTAGTGATTTGACGATCTCTCGACATCGAAAGAAACATGAACAGCAGGAATGAATTCAGTTGGTACTATATATGTCTGAAATTTATGAATGCGTATTAAACTTTGCAATTATTTCGAATGTGATTTGTGCAGTTAAGTTGGTCAGCTTTTCCTCCCCCATCTAAGAGGCTTTACCTTGTCGCGGTGGTGGGGCTTACGGTCTCAGCCTGATACTGCTATTGAAAATTATCTTTTTTTTCTCGAAATACTTAAACCAGTCAAGCAAGTGAAAAGGCATGAAAATAGACATGCACTTTCTCAAGAATCCTCAGTTAGTCGAAACATTTTGTTTGGCTAGTTAACAGTATCAGGGTGGAACTCAACCAAGAAAGCCTCAGAAATTGACATATTATTTTTCAAAAATTTAAAATTGTCAAAAATCAAAGAAACTGGGTATTATAAGAGATGAAAAATTATCAATAATGAGTAACAAGTTCCAGATAATAAATATAATAAATGAAAATAACTTTGCATTTCGTTCGCTTTGGAAATGTAAAATTCACAAATTAAATGTAATATTACCTAAATTTTTTTTTTTTTTTTTTTACTTTTGGAAAAAGGTCGATTATTGTGAAAATTCATAATTGTGTACTTAGCTATAAGGAAAGGGCATGTTTATAAACAAGCAGTTCCATCAACCAATCAACCATTTCATTTTTGTCGTAGCTATCATTGCAGGAATCGTCTTGGCGACGTAGGCCAATCATATTATAGACCAGTTTAACGTAGTCCAATCAAATTTCCCCATTTCAAGTGTACAGTAGGAGTCATAAAGAACAAACAGGGTTTTCTTGATAACCAACAGTAATTGGACCAACAGTGACGTCAGCTGTCATTTCCTTATAACTTAAGCTATATTATAAAGCCATAACATGTTCGTGAATAACGTCGACGTCATATTCACAGTGGCAACGACCTGACCAATAAAGTTTGCTGTTACTGCATCTTTTTAAACTTTTGAACATTGCACAATTTCATTTTTTACACCTTCGAATAAAGAAAAAAAAATCTTTCAAATGAAATTTGACAACAGTATCCCAGTTTAGTGCTTATATGTTTTTAAAAATAATTTTCAATCAAGATTTTAAAAAAAAATACATCTCTATTGCGTGCAACCCGATTACGAAGGATTAACCCATTTGCATTTAGACCGCTATAAATAATTCAGCGTTTGTTTGTAGCTAAAATTCTATAAAGAAATAGATACATGATCATTACATAAATAAATAATATAATAACAATAAAACACAAATTTAAGGGGTCAGGTAACCCTTGAACTCACAAAATACATGAAAAAAGGACCTCTATAAGAATTACAGTAACTCCGTAACTAATTGACTTTGAATTATAAAATTTAAAACACATATTAATAAAAGTTTATTTTATAAATTAAAAAAATTAAAAATGTATACACTCATATAAAGCTTTTAAATTTATTAAAAAAAATAATACAATTCTTACGAAAGAATTGTTCTTGCATGATTGCGCGCACGATTTGTCACATTTGAATTGCTAAAACCAGCCAATTTTTTTATGAGTACAGATATAATGTGTTCTCAGAATGACCTACGGTAAAAAAAAAAAAAAAAAATGTGCAGATCCTGAGAAAAAAAATTTCTTTTAGAGAAATTCGAATTATCGAGGTTTTTTTTAATGCAAAAATAGTCATGAATTCTAAACTTGTTACGTGAGAAACATAATAATAGGTAATTTTCTGCATCTGTATGGTTAAGACATTCAATCAAAATTTCCTGAAATTCTAAACTTGTTACGTGAGAAACATAATAATAGGTAATTTTCTGCATCTGTATGGTTAAGACATTCAATCAAAATTTCCTGAAATTCTAAACTTGTTACGTGAGAAACATAATAATAGGTAATTTTCTGCATCTGTATGGTTAAGACATTCAATCAAAATTTCATGAAATTCTAAACAACCATTTTTTAGAAATCGTGCGCGCAATGACCAAATTTGTCGTTTTGAGAAAAATGACTTTAAAGATCAAACTATCCCTTGATCATATATAAAGAGCTTAGACTGTTTTAGACATAACTCCTCTTCTAAAGCGAATTTTTGCATGGGGTTTATTTTAAAAAGTTCCTAAAAAATCATATATAATTATAAACTAATAATAATAAAAAAAAATCGAATTTTTGACACTTTAAAGGTTACCTGACCCCTTAATAGATATTAACCCCTGGCATAAGTCTAAAACGAAATAGTATCGCTTCTAAGAAAATTCAAAACTTGATTTGAAAATATAATTGATATTTCGCACATAAAATTATTTTTTGGCGTTTTGTTAGTGAGCAGTCTAAAAAAATATATATTAAGTGCATAAAAACTATTAGCGCTTTCAAAAAAATGTTTTTCGCCTATGTTCTGTACAACGTGCATTATGTTCTGCAACACGGAAAACCCGGGTAAGTTTTATCTAATTGTTTAAAAATAATTAATTTTAATTTTTGTATCATAAATCAGGCTATTTTCCACTGTGACCTGCGTGAAACTACTATTTCCGGATGTTAATCTGCACTGTTAAAAATTTGCAGCAAGCTGTCCAGTCATTCGACGGTTTTTATAGAGAACGGTTACAGAACCGTAATTTATATCTATTCTGATCATAATATGAGCAATAATATGGTCAAAATAGTGTTTAATTACAATTATGTAACTGTTTGCTAAAAAACGGTCAAATGATGGGACAGTTTGCTGCAAATTTTTAACAGCGCGCGCCCTATTTAGTCGCAGAAATTCTGAGCTAAATAAAAAGAAAATTACTCTTCTGAAATGGTGTTTCAACATGGGCCGCAGTTTTGAACTACTGTGATAAATTATCTAACAATTTTTGCGTGTTCGTCTCAGTTTTATTCAAATTTCAGCTAAAAAATGTCCTATTAAATGGGAATAACACTTCCAAATTGCAATCTTTCTGTGCATCTTTTTATAAACGATACTTCTGCTATTTCTTTTCTAATGTCAGAATAGCCAGCTGTTAATTCAGCTTGCTTACTAGGATTAGAGTTTCAAAGACTAGAAAAAACCTGGTTTAAACTTGGGAATAAACCGGGTTTTTTGGGAATAAACGAGGTCTTTTGGGAATAAACCTGGGAATAAAGCGGGTCTATTGGAAATAAACCTGGGAATAAACCGATTTTTTGCAACTCTAACTAGAATTGAACAGAGTGTGGGAACGTTATAGCCCCGTTTCTTTCCTGACGAAGGAACTACAAGCCAGGACCTACAACACGATTTGCATTTTAAAACAACTGCAAGATTTTTGAGTAGAAACGACATTTATCAACTAATAGCGGCTGTTTTAATTAACTAAAAGTGATGGCGGACCCTTTAGATTATACCACGTAAAATACGCCTTGTAGAAAAAGTTCTTCCGAAACTAAATCGTAAATACCTATAATATTTTGTTTATGATATTTTTCTAATTGCTGACGTTTATCCAATGCTACGGTAGACCATGAGGCAAAATGAATAAAGCTTATTGAAAACAGTTTGCATTATTTGATTGTAAATGCCTTTTTGCAAAAGTGTTAGCTTACGAATATCTGATTGCACTTACGACAAAAGATCACCCGTGTCGTAATTTTGTTCACGACAAAATATAAAATTGCAAAACATTAAAAATGGAAAAAACACGAACTAAAAAGGAAAGAACATTGCCCCGCAGTGGCAAATTGGGGTAGGAGAAATTGTAGATATATAAAAACACGCGCGTATTTGAATACCACGTTATGTCAAAATTTCAAATCAATCTGAGAACTTTCGAAGATTTAAAATTTTGGACAAACGAATATTTACATTTTAATTTATACAGACGTAATTAAAATGAAAGTATTCCACGCTAATATAAAATTGATTTGTTTCAGTTAATGCAAAAACATTAATTTATTTCATGATTTGGACAAAACATATATCATGTGTATTTTATTTAGAGATAATTTAAAATAAAATTCTATTTAAAAATATTTTTTCTGAATATTAAATATGTATGATAAAAATATAATAATTATTATTTTTTTTTAAGTTACGCACTACAATAACTCTAATTAACCAGTTTTAAGCGAAGAAAGAAAAACGTATATCAAGTGATTAATTTCTGCATTCAATCCATATATTGCTTACTCTACCTGTAAAACTTGTTTTGGTGCATGGGTAGTGCGAAAGTGGGAAAATTTACTGTAATGATTTTTGAAACAAGCATATAACGCCTCGGGATTTCCGAGTTTTGTTAGTAACTTTACTTTAACTATCAAAATGGTTTTGCTGCATTTGTAATGTGAAAGTGGGAAAATGGAATAGTTACTTTTGCATAGTATGTGTAAACTGAGAAATAAATTTTGATTAGTAGATAAACTAGTTTTTAGAGTTTTATGAACAACAATAAAATAAGGTTTAATCCTATTTCAAGGCACCATTTGGCGCTTTTTAAAAATGATGCCACATTGGCGATTTCTAAATTGTTTACTTACTTTTATCATATTGTAACCCACAATAAGCAAGTGGTAAAATGTTGCCATTCTTAATTTTTAAATAGTTATACATAGGAAAAGTCATAGATTTAGTGATAAAAACGTAACTGAAAAATCGATTGCATTTATACGAGAGTAACAATGTAACGAATGTAAAATTTTATCTCATCAAAAACGTCACCTGTAAAAAGTCGAGGTTAACGAAAAAGACAGGCTACCGCGGTGCATTCTGCATATCTTTTTTTACAGACCGCGAGAGTGACGTGATGCTCTTTTCGTACACCTGCATTGGTGGATTCGAGCATCACGTGATTCCGCCGGTCTGTAAAAAAAGATACGCGTAAAGTACCGCGGTAGCCTTTCTTTTCCGTTAGCCTCGTAAAAAGTGCAGCCAAGTCTCGTGACTCTTTTTCCGTAAAAAGTTCTGAGATCGTGTAAAGCCAAGTTTAGCTATCTTATTAACTCTGAAATTTTCATTCACAAATCACTCCTAGTCTCTACATCTTTAGTTAAATATTATTTTGTGACTTGGCAATTACGTAGCACGAGAATGTGATGTCTATAATTAGTCTTAATCAAATAATACCATGCAATCCCATAACATATTAAAGTGTAATAACTTCTCTGTGCGTATATAATTAGCCTTAATCATATTATCTCATCCCTTCCCACATAACATAGTAAGGTGTAATAACTTCCCTGTGCTGCGTAATTGCCAAGTCACAAAATAATATTTAACTAAAGATGTAGAGACTAGGAGTGATTTGTGAATGAAAATTTCAGAGTTAATAAGATAGCTAAACTTGGCTTTACACGATCTCAGAACTTTTTACGGAAAAAGAGTCACGAGACTTGGCTGCACTTTTTACAGGTGACGTTTTTGATGAGGTTTCACTTCTTTTTGTAAGTAATCCTCCTTTTCTTGATTTTGGGTTCTTTTTGGAGATCATCCACTGATTTTCGCTAAGCCCACACTCTGTCCCTATTATTTACAGGTATCAAAAATTTGAAGCTTTAGTTTCGTTTGCAAAGTACTGTAGATAAAAAGAGATTTCAGGTTCCTAGGCCAGCACTAAGTTATGGGAGGGGGAGTGTCAAAAGTACTCTCAATTGCTTCCAGGATAGGTGCTATCCATCCGAGATATTACTCGCAGTCCTAGATACTTGATATTTAGCATAAAAGAACTTTTTCGTATAAAAAGAAAGCCAAAATTAAAATTTCCGGAAATTTTTTAATAAATCAAACTATATTCATTTTTTCAATTTTTTTTTCTTTTTTTTTTTTGGCTTTTTTTTTTTTTTTTTTTTTACATTTACGGATTTTTTAATTTTTTCTTACTTTGTATACTAAACCCTACCTTTCTGCCAAATGTCAAGCTTCTAGGACTACAAAATCGGATTATTTTCAAATTTTTGACTTTTTATAAATTTATTGATTTTTCGATTTTACTTCTAACTTACCTGATTGTCATGCCAATATAGTAATTATTTGATCCGTCTTCTTAGGATCATTTAGGTTCAATTTAGAAGTAAATCAAGTGAATGTTACTAGTGAATGTTACAAGTGAGTCACCATGATTTTATTTAGAAAGAACTATCAAACCATAACCAGCCAGTAATGTCGGGAGGGTAGGGGGAGCTGTGAAAATTTTTGTGGGGCTAACATCATTTAACAATCCATATTTCATATGCGAAGTAAATAGAGTATAACCTGTGAAAGAAAACAAACCTGTCTATAAAGAAATCGCCTATAACGTAGCCAGTCTATAGTGGAACTTTCCTATAACGAAATTCGTAAACGAAAGAAAAGAAAACCATAATCCGGGGGAAATAACATAAAACAATTAGAGCCGTTGTACTACCTAATAGGACAATTATCTTAAAACTAATGTTTGTAGCAGTACAAAATCAAATTGTTTTTGAATTTTCGATTTTTTAAAGATATTTCGATTTTATTTTCGAATTTAACGAATTTTTTAATTGTTCCTTTTATTGAATAGTAAATACTACCTTTACACCAAGTTTTAAGTTTCTAAGAATACAAGATAAAATTATTTTCAATTTTTGATTTTTTCGATTTTTTTTTTATAATTTTCTGGTTTTTTTAAGTTTTCATTATTTTGTATCCTTTATTACAAATTTCAAGTTTCTAGCGCTACAAAATCGAATTATTTTGAAATTTCCGATCTTTTTCGAATTTTTTTATTCTATTTTCGAATTTATTGTGTTTTAATTTTTCCTTTTTCTGTATCCTAAACAATAAGTTTTTTCGAATTTTACAGATTTTTTATTTTTTTTTATTTTTTTGTATCCTAAATACTACCTTTATTCCAAATTTTAAGGCTCTACAAAATCGAATTATTTTCAAATTTTCGTTTTTTTTTTCGATTTTTTGATTTTATTTTCGATGTTTGTTGTGTTTTTATTTTTTCCTAAACACTACCTTTACACCAAATTTTCAGTTTCTAAGACTACGAGATCATATTATTTTCAATTTCTCACTTTTTTTTTCTTTTTCTTTCTTTCTTTCTTTTTTTTTTTATTTTTTAAAATTTCGATTTTTTTTTCGAATTATCCATATTTTTTAATGTTCCCTTATTTAGTATCTTAAATATTACCTTAATTCCAAATTACAAGTTTCTAGCGCTATGAAATCGAATTATTTTCAAATTTTCTTTATTTTTCGATTTTTTTATTTTATTTTCGAATTTTATTGCATTTTTATTTTAACTTATTCTGAATCCTAAACACTATCTTTACCGCGAATTTTAGGTTTCTAAGGCTAAAAGATCAAATTATTTATTTTTTTTTTCATTTTTTTCGAATTTTTCGAATTTTTGAATTTTTTTTTCGAATTTTCCGGATTTTTTAATTTTTTCTTATTTTGCATCCTAAATAATACCTTTATTCCGAATTCCAAGTTTCTAGCGCAACAAAATCGGATTATTTGAAAATTTTCGTTTTTTTTTTTCGATTTTTCTGATTTTTTTATTTTATTTTCGATTTTTTTTGTGTGTGTTTTTGATATTTTCTTTTTCTGAATTCTAAACACTACCTTCACACCAAATTTTAAGTTTTTAAGACTACAAGATCGTGTTATTTTCAATTTTCAATTTTGTTCGAATTCGTTGAATTTTCGAATGGTTTTTTTTTTTTTTTTTTTTTTGAATTTTCCGGATTTTATTATTTTCCCTTTTTTTGTATCCGAAACACTAGTTTATTCCAAATTTTAAGTTTCTATGGCTGCTTGATCTACCGAATCTTTTTGATGACGCGAGAGTGAGTGAGTGTGTGAGTGACAAAAAATCGAAACTTTGAGTTCGTATACCGTCTGCACTAATTTATGGGTATTTTTTTTAATTATACATATTTTTTAATTTTTCCTTATTTAGTATCTTAAATATTACCTTTATTCCAAATTTCAAGTTTCTAGCGCTATCAAATCGAATTATTTTCAAATTTTCCTTATTTTTCGATTTTTCCGATTTTTTGATTTTATTTTCGAATTTTGTTGCGTTTTTTATTTTAACATTTTCTGAATCCTAAACACTATCTTTACCGCGAATTTTAAGTTTCTAAGGCTAAAAGATCAAATTATTTTAATTTTTTCAATTTTTTTCGAATTATTCGAATTTTTGAATTTTTTTTCGAATTTTCCGGATTTTTTAATTTTTCCTCATCCTAAATACTACCTATATTCCGAATTCCAAGTTTCTAGCGCAACAAAATCGGATTATTTGAAATTTTTCGATTTTTTTTCAACTTTTTCGATTTTTTAATTTTGCTTTCGATTTTTTTGGTATTTTTGATGTTTTCTTTTTCTGGATGCCTTCACTACCTTCACACCAAATCTTAAGTTTCTAAGACTACAAGATCGTCTTATTTTCAATTCTCAATTTTGATGGAATTTGTTGAATTTTCGAATGTTTTTTTTCGAATTTTCCGGATTTTATAATTTTTTCTTTCTTTGTATCCTAAACACTACCTTTTTTCCAAATGTCAAGTTTCTAGGGCTACGGGATCTACCTAATCTTTTTGATGACGCGGAACGAGTGAGTGAGTGAGTGACAAAAAATCGAATTTTTGAGTTCATATATCGTCTGAACTAGAAAAGACAGAAAGTTGTAATTTTAAATTTTGATCTTGTGTGCCAAATACTCTAGAAAAACGAAGTTATGAATTTTTGGGATACTCCAGCGCGGAGATATGGGGGTGTCAAAAGTGCCCTGAGTTGCTTCCAGAAAAGTATGCTTACGGCCGTGCTTTCTCGACTTGGCGGAGGCACTGCCGTGCCTCCAGTTTCGTTCAAAACAATTTGGACAAAAGAATGATAATTTAAATACAGAATTATTAAATTAAACCATACACAGTTGATTTTTCTTAGATACTGCATTTATGAGTGAAATAAAATATTTTATTTGACAAATTTTAAATGTGAAAAAGATAATATGCGCAGTAAAAAACACCGTTTTTATACACATTTCATCGATATTACATAAAAGTTAACGATTAATGTGAAGTTGAAAAAACGAAAATACACGAAATTCGTTAATGCCGCGATCATTGTACCGCACGTATGATCGCTTCGCGAACACGAAACCGAAAAAAAACATCACTGGATACAGCAACCTCGTCGTATCGGAATCCCAAGAAATACACGAAAATCGTTAATGCCGCGATCACTGTACCGCACGTATGATCGCTTTGCGAACATGAAACCGTAAAAAAAAACATCACTGGATACAGCAACATCGTCGTATCGGAATCCCCAAAAATACACGAAATTCGTTAATGCCGCGATCATTGTACCGCACGTATGATCGCTTCGCGAACACGAAACCGAAAAAAAACATCACTGGATACAGCAACCTCGTCGTATCGGAATCCCAAGAAATACACGAAAATCGTTAATGTCGCGATCACTGTACCGCACGTATGATCGCTTCGCGAACCTGAAACCGAAAAAAAAAACATCACTGGATACAGCAACCTCGTCGTATCGGAATCCCAAGAAATACACGAAATTCGTTAATGCCGCGATCACTGCACCGCACGTATGATCGCTTCGCGAACATGAAACCGTAAAAAGAAACATCACTGGATACAGCAACCTCGTCGTATCGGAATCCCCAAAAATACACGAAATTCGTTAATGCCGCGATCACTGTACCGCACGTATGATCGCTTCGCGAACATGAAACCGGATAAAAAAAACATCACTGGATACAGCAGCCTCGTCGTATCGGAATCCCCAAAAATACACGAAATTCGTTAATGCCGCGATCACTGTACCGCACGTATGATCGCTTCGCGAACATGAAACCGAAAAAAAAACATTACTGGATACAGCAACCTCGTCGTATTGGAATCCCAAGAAATACACGAAATTCGTTAATGCCACGATCACTGTACCGCACGTATGATCGCTTCGCGAACATGAAACCGAAAAAAAAACATCACTGGATACAGCAACCTCGTCGTATCGGAATCCCAAAAAATACACGAAATTCGTTAATGCCGCGATCACTGTACCGCACGTATGATCGCTTCGCGAACATGAAACCGAAAAAAAAACATTACTCGATACAGCAACCTCGTCGTATCGAAATCCCCAAAAATATACTGACATCTCTGGATGAAAAAAGACATCAAAAAAGACATCTCTGGATGCAGCAGCCTCGTTGTATAGCGATCACAAAAAATACACAAAATTTGTAAATGCGGCGATCACTATATGATCGCTTCGTGAACATGAGACTTCCATAAAAACTGCAGTCAGTTAATTTTTATACTGTTCTAAAGTAACAAGAGTAACCACTCACAAACATAAAAAAAAGAAGAAAAAAATCATGCTTGAAGATTATTTTAAAAACCGTAAAAAATCTGTAAATTGAGATAGAATTAAAATTTTTTTTAAAAGTGCTTTTGCAGCTCACAGACTATCAAAACCTGTGAGCTAATGTGCCCGCCGGTTCTGTATGTACGTACGTATGTAGACACACATTAGATCACTATAGATACATATTTTTTGAAACAAATAAATAAAAGAAAAAAACACACCCAATGACTGTGTTGCATAAACTAAATAATATATTCTTTTTATCCCTCATATTAATTAAATGAATGAGTTTTATTTTTATCGTTAAACTGCCTGCTTGCAGAAAACTAACCTAGTGTGCTATCTGATTTTTCTGGTTATGTTTGTCCAATCAAACTAACCAAATATATCATATGTTTTTTACTTTTTTTTTTCTCTTAAATGTGAGATTGGCAGCGATAAACAAGATTCGCAATGACCAACCATTTTTGGCGATCTATTTTCAGGTCATGGATATTGCGTAAGCATAAGTACCCCTTGAACTAATGTCAACGCCATGAACCATTGCCAATCATGCCAAGTAGTTCTCCAGTCAATATAGATAATACTAAGATGTAGACGCCAATGAAACCTCATAAGGGATTACTCAATGAATGCAGCAGCATTTAAGGTTTTTTTTTTTCCTCCTGCCATTTCTTTTATTCCGGAAGACAGCATTACATTTTTGCATAACTGATTTTGTACGTATGATTGTATAGATAACGAAACGGTCAATTAGCTAGTGCACCAGCAGGAAGCCTTGCCATAGAAACTTATCGCCAAACCCACTGCCAAGCGAAATGAACGGTATCTCGATTACGGATGTTACTCCCGCTGATGGTGGCAGTCATTCGTAATCGGGATACCGTCCATGTCACTTTGCAGCGGAAGAGAGTTGCGCGATGTTGCCATGGCACCTCGCCCCCCTCCCACACCACCACCACCCGTCATCGCTGCTGTCACGCTGACGAGTAGTTTCGTTATTTTTTTTTTATCTAATCTGTACAAAAATCAGCGACGCTAAAATAAGTTGCAAAGAAATAACCCTGCTTCTCGCATTGTTTAGACAATTGCAAACACTTCTTCTTTCTTTCTTTTTTTTTTTTTTTCGAAAAACAAAAAATTAAAATTACTCTTTTGTCGATGCGTAGGAGTCCTAAACAGTTCATGTTCACAAATGTTATTGCCGAAAAATGGCAGCTTAAAAGAATATGTGAAAAAAAAAATTATGTGTTTTGTAAGGCTACTATAATGCGTTGTTTTCTTTCACCGAAAAACTAAGAAATTTAGAGAAAAAAAAGAAAGAAATGCAAAACGTCATTCTATTATTTCGTCGTTACACATTTCCGCTAACTACCCGTCTGTTTTCTTACAGATAGCAGTGCTTGAGGAATGTGGGGCCCCACATGGGAATAAGTCGTATTTTCGTTAAAAATTGGCCAAAATTACCAAAATTCTTACTTTTGTAAAGATTATTGCGGAAGGTGGCCCTCCTCCAAAAAATAACCAACTACATCATCAGAAACCTGATAATCAAAGTTTTACTGTAACAACTAAGGAATCCAGGTACTTTTCGGTTAGCCGGGCGCCAGTGGTATATATACATGTATATATATATACACACACACATATATATACATATATCTACATATACATATCTATACATACAGTTATATATACATATACGTATGTATATATATACATATATGTATATACATATGTATTTATATATATACATATATCACTGGCGCCCGGTTAACCGAAAAGTACCGGAATCCATTGTTTTCTTTCAAGAGAAATTCATTATTGACATTATCCCCATACAAGACAAATTAAAACTTTTAAGGATGGCGATATTTTTTTCTTCTAGACATCTTATGACATACACTAGCAAGCTACGCTGGTCAGTTTCTCTTAACGAACCTTTAATCAAACGAAATATTGACCTTGAAATTGACCTTGTGTTTTAAAACCATACGGACCTTTACTTGGAATGTCCTTCCGCATTTCTGAAAAATCATTTCCGTTGGATTTTAATGAACTTACAATACTTCAAATATAATGAAATATAATGATATGCCTCACTGAGGAGGACAAAAATATGCTATTTGTCGAGAACTATATGGACTAAAATATGCTATTTGTCGAGAACTATATGGACTAAAATATGCTATTTGTCGATAATTGAATAAACATCCTGCACTCGTGACATCATAATTCACTTTTATATTTTAACAGAATGATAAGGCTACTATAATTTATGACTCGTGCTATTGCCAGTATACAGGCTGCCGTTATCATTATCTTTTTACGCGTGAAGGTTTCGTTATGATATTTCATTGTGAAATTTGGTAATTGTTTTAATTCAATATTTGAAAAACGGCATAATCATTAGATTTTATATTTATATAAAAAAATATACAATTTTTTACCTTTCTAACGCAGTTTGTCTAACAATTTTCTGACAGATATTTTTCGAGCTATTAATTTTTTCAGTAACTTCAAATGTTTCATTTTCCGAGATTAATCTGTGGCAACGATTCGCGAAAATCCCAGTCGTCAGCAACACATATCTTTTTATTAAAGATATATATGATATGATATTATGACAAATAGCCAAGAATGACAGAAAAATCTATATTTACATTTCAACGGCCAGAATAAGCTCTTATATTCCTATACAAAAAAGAACAAGTTGGAAATTGTACGTGAAACGTGCAAAATGAGGTGCGTTCGTACTATAGCTAGTTATATAAATATTCAGATCTTGATTTTTAATTCTGTGAAATGAATTATATCGTCTGCAGATTAATTTCTGTCATAAAATAGGTATCTCGATCGCTTGACGATTCAACCTCGGAAGCTCCTATTGTCCAATTTTTATGAACTTCAGAATCAGAAGTTTTTAGATGTAGGGTAAAAACATTCCATAACTTTATCACAAAGTAAAGTTTATTTACAGTTCTAATTTGTACACTCGTACACTCGTTTGTTTTAACTCACAAAACTATACACAGCAATACTTATGGCGTAATAATATATATTAAATTTCTCAAAATAAAAGAAATAGAATCTCAAAGCCATTTTAACTGCGTATTAACAAAAAAAGGAAAAAATGAACACAAGACTGTTGCCATCGGCAACGTAACTTACAAAATATCAAAAACAAAGATAATAATCATGTAGAGTTTTAACCCAACATCCTCCCACCTAAGTTAAATTTTAACATAAAAGTTAACTTACAATTAATAATAGTCACAATTACAATAGCAAAATTATATAAATAGTTCACAAGTCCAGTCTATGAGGCATTTTAATGATACGGCCACTTCTAGTTTTCCTTGCCTCCTCAGAAGATTCAATATTGCAGTCAATTGATTGACTGGCTGTTGGTTTCTCACTTAATTTTGTACCTGCCAATTTTTCTCCAACTAGAAACGACTCTGATGCTGACACTTCTAAAGGATAGAGACGTTGTAGCGGTCTAAGCAACTCGCCCCTCGCAGTTTTTAACTTTTCATCCTTTTCATTAACGAAGCTTTCTTTCTGTATTATTCTGATAACTCTATACTCAGCTACAGAAATTTCTTCGGAATCAAGGCTACCATATTTTCTACTACTTCTCGGAATACGACTATTATTGATGAATCGAAGTAGCCAGGCAATAATTCTTACAGTTTTGTTGTAGTTCGAAAACTTATGGATAAAGGAACTGTCTATATTTTGAAGGTTCACCATAGATGATACTATTTCCTTTCTCTTTTCCTTTTTTTGTTAATACGCAGTTAAAATGGCTTTGAGATTCTATTTCTTTTATTTTGAGAAATTTAATATATATTATTACGCCATAAGTATTGCTGTGTATAGTTTTGTGAGTTAAAACAAACGAGTGTACGAGTGTACAAATTAGAACTGTAAATAAACTTTACTTTGTGATAAAGTTATGGAATGTTTTACCCTACATCTAAAAACTTCTGATTCTGAAGTTCATAAAAACTGAACACCTATAACAAAAAAGCACCGATTTTTTAAAAAAAATTCAAATTTCTTAATAAATATTTTTATTAATATCTTCTAAAGTTTTGGTTCAATTTTCATAAAAATTGAAATGTCTCGACAAAATTCTGCAAAGATAATATATCTTAAATTTCAAACCATTCGGTTAGGTAGTTTTTGCGTTGTTATATGCGGACGGACGGACAGACAGACGGACTTTGACAATAGGTGCTACGTATTTATATAATTACGAACGCACCTAAAAAATATATTTTATCATCTCTTATCATTTTTCTTATGATACCCTGTATACAAATATGAATAGTACCTGCTTCTAAGTTTATGTATGCAGTTTAGTCACTTCTGCGTATTTCAAGAAAATTTCCTTTGGATAGATAGAAAGGGGGCCCCCTGGAATAATGCTTGCCCTGGGGCTCTAGATACTCTAAGTCGGGACCCTTACAGAGTGACAAACCAATTCCGACAATTACTGGTCATAGTCAGAAAGCCATTTTGAAGTGTTTTTTAGATCTTAGCAAATGCAGAAAGAGTCTGACTTATTTTCCAGCTTTCGACTCATTTAGGAAATATGCAATAAAAAAAATAATGAACAGATGTATGAAGAATGGAGTCGTTTACAAACTTATATTTGTGTCTGTTACCGCTAGATAGCAGCACCATAAATAATTTTTTTTGAATGGATGTTGGCCGGAGTTCTTTTTACCAGGGCATAAAATAACATATAAAGTAGGCGACACTAGTGTCGCCCAGTGGGAAATTATTGTCGCCCAGTGACAGGAAATGGTGCCGGCAATTTTTGAAATAAAAAATTTTGAATAACAAATGCTGTCTTTGTGCTTCGGATATTATAACTGTCGACATTTGTTATAGCAGATACCGAGTGTAGGCAGGGACAGTACGATACAATATGAGGCAGGCTGGGATGGCGGGAAGTGCCGTGTGACCTATGGCCTATGGGAAACATGTCGTTGTTGTGATCTTTGTGTTTCTGCTTGAAAGATTTATTTTCCGACAATCCATCTAGTGATGGGATTCAAATAATATAACAACCGGTTCGCTTCACGAATGATTTTTGATGCATTAACAATAAGGGAAAATTAAGCATCACACATATATTATGAAACACTTTACATTAAAATAACAACATAAACTTTGAATTTTAAGTATAATGGGGAAAAAAAATATCCTGAAACATGCTTTCCTATAAGGACGTAATTTGTTTAATAAATATTAGGCAATCATGAAATCCTGATCAAAATTTCTAACAGAAAATGAATCAAAACCTAATAATACAATAACGATAATGCAAGAATAGCAGAAATTTAAGAAATGTTGAATAAGCATGCTATATAACCAGGGAGTTATCCTAGATTGCCGATTTAGATACCCAAATTCATCAAATCTTCAATATTTTAATGTTTTTTGTTAAGTTAAATTGGATTCTCACAGGAATGAAGAATTTTTTTTTTTCAAACTAAACATTATTTTATTAAATTAATCAATTTACAAAATGTCACAGTGTTATATTTTAAAAATGCTGTTGTGCAGATGCACATTAAGAAAAAGTAAATTAATGTAAATACGATTTTCGCATTTGAAGTATTTTAAGAACCAGTTCGCCGAACTCCACACAAATTAACAACTGGTGCAAAACAGCTGAATCCCACCACTGAATCCATTCACCTTCATCCAGTGCATCCTGGCCTCAAGAAGAACTTAGAGTTGGAGCCCCACTGTCTTCGGCAGCGTATTAAAAAAATGGATGGCACAATCTCATTGGCATTCTTGGATAAAAACTTTAAAATCACACAATGCAAAAAAAATAAAATTGCTAATAGAGCTTGCACTGGATGTTTATAATGATAGCCGACAGTTGACTCTCTCTGCTCATTTTTGGCTTTCGCGGTTTTTAACGAAAATTCACATTTACTCACAAATTGCCTCTTACATGGACAATGGTTTAGAGTGTGACTTTTCTTCTTTTAATCCATCTCCAGCACTGTTGCGGTATAGAAATCCAGTAATGTATCGCGAGATGCTTGATATTGTTGGTGACCAAGTAAAAGAAAATACAGACACGCAGTTGCAAAAGGCTGATTGTTTTTCTATCCAGATAGATGGTTCCGTTGATAAATATGGAGTTGATAATAAATTTGTTACAGCACGATTTATTACAGAAGAATAAGAAATGAAATCAGTTTTTCTAGGAGAATGTAAATTGAGTAAGCGAGTAGCAGAAGGCCTCATGGATTCTGTCAAAATCGTATTTGAGAACTTGGGTATCTCCAACAGGATAGATGCTTTCTTAAAAGCAAGAAGACCAACAGAGGTTGTTAGTGCAGCCCGTCTTGATATTGGGAACCTTCTTGGTAAAGACAAAATTGCCGATTTTACCGATGATGTGGTTGCTTTTTACGCGGCTGAAAAACTGCCTCCTCCATCAGATATGACCTCATCAACAGCAAGACTCTATCATTACTTTAAAGCGTCTCAACCCCACTCAGGTTTTAACAAATTGGTACAATCATATGTTTCTTTAACACCTCACAGCGCTGGCCCATACATACAACGCTTAAATCTAAAAAACAGTCGGGACTATCAAAAGAAGCATTAAACTCAAGAACATTTATTGCTCTTAATGGAATTGGAACAGCTTTTTATGATCCAAGACCTGCTGTTGCAAGGTTCCTAGAAAGCAAAGAAAGAAAGAGAAAACTTCCAGACAAAGAATTCTAACAAACACAAGAGTTTGTCAACAAATTCTTTGCAATTGATAATAACTTGTAAGAAAAAATTTAAAGATTTTAACTATTATTGTAACATTTTAAAACCATTATAAAAATATTAAAAATTTTAACTCATTAAAATATAAATAACGAATCAATCTCTTGTTTAATTGAATTATTTCAATAAGAAAGTCCTTTGTATAAAAAATTTAAACTATTGTAAATATTTCTGTAGTATTTTGGAAATATTTTACAGTTAGAATTTGATTCTTTTAAACATGAAGAGTAAAATCGATTTCCTTGTTTAGTTCTACTCTTTTCAAAATACAGTAATTTCTGAAAGGCTAAAGATGTTTAAACACTTTAATTGTTCATTTGGCATTTTGGAAACATTTTATAAAATTTAACATGGTATTTTTTTATTTAATATTTTTAAACAGCAAGAGGAAAATCTTTTTGATTAGTTCCACTTTGAGTCTAAAACTACAGTTACGAGAAATTAAAAACAAATATTTAATGATTCAGATCAAATTTGCTTTTCAATTTAATAATTTATTCCAGGCTCCAAATACCAAATTGGTAGATGTAATACTGTTATGTACAAAAGTCAAGTGTAGAAACAGTAAAAGGTAAGCAGCATTTTAACATAATTTTAGCGATAAATTTCATACATAAATTTTTAATTAGATACAGAAATTTGGTAGGTTGAATGTTATGTTTGACTATATATATGACTAACATAACAATGGTTAACAATTAGTATGAACTGTGAATGTAGACTTTCTTTAATGCTACCTAGCTATAAATGAACGGGTTTACATGATTCAATGAAAACATCATTATTTACTTACCAGGTACAGAAGAAGTAAAATAGACAGAATTAATAAAACAGAATTATAAAAATCGATATTCTAATTATTTGGTTTGCAGTTATCAGGGGGGGGGGGGGGGCGGGTTGAATTTAAAGATATATGCTTGGGACAACAGATCAAACCTATTGTCGCCCAGTGAAAATTCCTTAAAATATGCTCTGGTCACTGTAGGTGCAAGATTTTCTTTTATGACAGTTGCATAGCCAAGGATGGGGTCGTGAAGTCCCCACACCCTGAATAAGAAACTTCTACTGAATCATGCAAAAACAGTAAAAGCTTTGAATATGGAACTGCAAAGGAGCAAAAAAAATTCAGTTTTAGACAATTTTCTATATTAGCAGCTATTCCTTTCGCCTGAAACATGGAAGTTTTCTGTTTAAGACAGGATTCAGTTATACTCATAGACAGGTTTCGTTTTCATAGATATCCTTTGTTAACACATTCACTCTTTAATACACCTTTGGAGAGCATTACAGTAAAACTTGTGAATACGTAACCTGTCTATAACAGAATGTCTTTTCAAACGAAAAAAAAAAATCAACTTTGGACTAAAAAATACCATACGATTATACTTGCTAAGATGGAGACCTGTCTAAAATGGAACCATTTTTCCAATCCCTTTCGACTCCTTCTTTGAGAGATTTTACTGTTTGACAGTAAAACCTTTGAAAACTGAATTCACTATTAAATAGAATCCCGATGATGAAAGGATTATACAAGTATAGCAGCTAAGACGGAATTTGCTTCCGATTTTCAACAATTCTATTTCATAGATTTTACTGTAACTAGATAAAGCATAAAACTTCTTCAACACTGACTTTGATGTTGCCAACACGTACTGAAAAAGACCAGGGATGCCATTTTAAAACTTTCTTGAGAAAGGTGGTTGCAAAGATTTTTTTTTAAACTTATTCAAGTATAGTTAAAATATCTACAAAAAAAAAAAAAAAAAAAAAACATATCAAGGCATGTTTTATACATTTATGAAAATAATCAGATAACATTACAGATTTAATGGAAGCAATTTAACTATGTTTACTTGAAAGAAAAGTACCATAATACGAGATTTTCCATTTTTGTTTCTTTTCTTAAGACTTTAAATTAAATGTTTATTTTTTCGAGAAATAATACCACAATTTCAGTATTAATATTTAAAGTTGGAGAGCAGCCGTGACAGTCTTACAGTGCAGCCAACATAATGTTATAATCAAATTTTAAACTCTTCTTTTGTAAAATTTTAGTTTTTCGTGTTGTGACAGTCTTCTTCCAAGTGAGCAATATAAATATGTACAGTATAATTATAACAATTATATGTCAAATACAATGTTTAATATAGTTTCAGATGAATAGAATGCCATTATGATAAGAAATCTGTTGTTAATAAAACATTTGCACTTTGGTAAGTAATTCATAAATAAAAAAATAAAAGAAACCTGTAGCAATTAATCCAATAAAGGAAAATGACGAGGACACATTTTTGCAAAATTATCTGCAAGTTTATCAAGACTAAAAGATTTTACTCATTTCTTTTCCACAGACATTAACAGTAATTACTATTTAATCTTTCATTGCTGATTGTCAATCTGATGTATATTTTCACATGTTTTAAAACTGAAAAAAATCATTCATTTGATGCTGTACTAATTGGGAGAGTTAAAGAGACTTTTATTACTTCAGAAAAGACTGTTGGAAGTTTCTCAAAGATATTGAGTGCAGGTAGTAAATCATTTTCTCCTTTGGAAAGTGCATCCATCACGTATTTTTTGGCAGTTCTTAATTGGGATAAAAGGTAAATCTTGTCAAAGTAATTATGATAAAGCTCTAAAAATGTGATTTTTTTTCAGGTTCTAAGAAAAATTAATTTTCATGATCCAACGCTTACAAAAGTTTTTGATTGGCTAGTAAACCTTTTGTCGAATTTATTCAGCTAGAATTCTGTCAGCAAGAATAAAATATCTTCTTTTCATTTTGGTTTCAAAAGAAAAATTCTGTCTTGTTGAGGTATACTTGACATAAAAAGAAAAAAAGCCTGTAGTTTTGACAGGATTTTTTTCTTTCTTTCAACATATGCTGAATCCTGGAAACTAACATTATGTCAGTGAACAAAATCCTGGGATTTTTTGAAAAGTTTGCTCCATTCTTCTTCAGAACAAGCATTATTTAACTCATCTCTCACAATAGATATGACTTGCTGCTTTTGATAAATTTAGGTTTTCTGATTGTAGTTGTTCTGAAAGATTACATGCTAAACCTAAAATGTTTTCGAGTATGTACAGATACACAATATATATACATGCTTCCAATTTTGTCTTTAAGCCAATAGCTTCAGCAGATGCTTTAATGTGAGAATCGGAAATTAAATCCAAAACCATAACAATAGCTTCATATGTATTTGTAATCTTCATGAGAGAACAGTGCCAATAAAACCAACAAGTCACTGTGTTTCGTTTTAGAGTAAAATAGTCTGGAATCAAAGTTCTTTTTGACATTCAATGAACAACATATATAGGATTGCTATTGCATATAAAATTATACAAGTTCTGTATAATATAAAAGAATTATTTTAAATCCAGTATGTTGCTTACTGTGTCAATAAGAACAAAGTCTATGAGCATAACAATGAATAAAGCATGAATTTAGTGCCACTTCTTTTATTTTAGCCCCATTAGCCTATCCATTCATAATGCTTGCTTCATCATAGCACTGTCCCACACAAAAATTAAAATCAAGGCTATAGCTTGTCAATAATTCAATTATAAATTTTCTCAATGATTCAGCACTTAAATATCACATATGATATGCACCCACAGCACATTCTCTAATGCAACCGTTATGAACATATCTAAGAATTAACTACATTTGCTTCTTTTTAGAGCAATCTTTCATTTCGTCCACTAATAGTGAAAAATTCCCTGCTTACTTTACTTCAGATATTATTGTATCCTTAATTTTAACTGTTTTTATATCATTTTGATATTCATGTGATGTATAATGACCTTAGAGCCGTGACATTTTGGCTTTCAAATTGTCATTTTCTTCAGACATTGTTTCAAGAAGTTCAATGAAATTCTCTTTGTTGTTGCTTTCCGACGACTCACTACGTCCTAAGTGACAATCCCAGTCGTCCTAAGAAACTAGCTACTCTGAATAATGTTTTGATGTGCTTACGGTTTTCTGTAATTTCTTTCAATCTTGTGGTGCACAGCTCAGAAGCAATAGATAAAGTTTTATTATCAGATATCCTTTTAAAATTACCCCAGGCACTCATCGATGATAAATGTCTCTCACTTTGATATTGTTGGAAGATCAAGGTTCCATTTTTAAAATCATTTGTCAATAAATGTTCGACATCCCATTTTCTCACCTTTCAGCAAAATGTTTTCTGAAGAATTTCGGCAAGTGAAACAAACTATCTTCCCATTCTAAATATTCAATCCATTCATGTTGCTTATACCAATTCAGAGAAAATCTGCACCCATTTGTTAAAGGATAGTTGATGGATGATTTCAAGTACTGGTTCTAAAGGTGAATCAGTTTTTATTTTTCTTAAATGAGGTTTATTTAGCACCGGTTCTATATTTTGTGAACCTTCTTGATTTTCCAATAACCTGGAATTGGTGGCTGAACTTTGACCAAAAGTTTCGTTTTCGTACACTTCAATTTCTCTGACATTTAAATCAATTTCTTTATATTTGGATTTCTCAAAAGAAAAAAAAAATCTAACAGTTTTTGATTTTTTTTGTTGTATTATCTGTAAACTTTTAAGGACAGCAAAACACTAAGTTCTAAGTACCCTTGGAATAAAGATCTATTCAGTTTCAACTTCATCATCACAGAAAAACATTGCTGTGAATAATAAATGCTTTGGTAAGTTTTATCCCCCTCATACTACCCTAAATTGTAATCCTATTATCCTGATTGGCTATGCATGAAATTTTCAGTGCTAGCAGAATTTATCGCTGCGGATTTATCTGCCAGTTAAAATGAATTTATATAAATATTTAAACTATGGTTTATTTTTAAAGGTATAATAAAGGTAATATATAGATATATGCAGGTCCAGATTTTCCCTAACGCCTAATATTAAATATTTTTTCTTAAAATAAGTATAAATTGCAATTACAAAAATGTCATAATATATAAATATAACATTAAAGTAAAAGATAATTACTTTTTCATTGAGTAAGCATGATGCAGACAGACAGTCTGGTGGCTTTGGAGATAACTGTGTGATGTAAAACGCTTTTGTTTTTCAGGAAAAAATTTTGAATAATAAAGCTTGCAAACTGCTTTTATCCTCTGAAATCAATAATGAATTTGTATCTTTCGACCATTTCATTTTATATTCTAACTAGCTGAACTGCCCAGCGTTGCCCGAGCCAGTGATAAAACCGTAAATAAATCCCAAATTTATATTATTTTATGTATTTTCAACGATTTTGAATGAATTTATATCTTTAATGACAAAATCGTAAAAAAAAAACATTTACTTCTTTTTTCAAGTAGCATCGTTATACAGTTAAAAAAAAATAGCTTTTGTGGTCCAAACCCTTTGAAATTTTCAATGGTCATAAATATAACGGTTTTACAGCTTGTGTAAAAATTACGTCAGAAATATTGTTACCTGGTTGTAAAATAAATGTTTTATTTTCGCGTCAGGTCCGTTAACATAAAAAAAAAAATAGTATTCGTTGAATACAAAACATTTAGTAACTTTTAGCGTAAGAATTTTTTTTTTCTCGTGAGGTGCAAAATGACCTGCGTTCGCCGGTGTTTTTGAAAGGGTTAAAATCCGTATTTAAAAAAAATAATTATACCGTCTATCAGAAGAAGGTTTCAGCTCTAAAAGCATGTGTTTGATTTGTCTGTATCTCTAAAAATGTACTATCGAGGGGCGTTGGCATAAGGGAGAAAACAAGCCCGGGAAAACGACCCTTTTTCAAAAATGTTTTTCAAAGGGTTAACATAATTATTTTTTTAAAATTGATTACTGCATTGGAGACATAAGAGTGAGATCTTTCAGAATATACTTTTCGTTTTTACATAAACCAAACGGTTTAGTCGAAAGAATTTAAAACAGAATTGCAAAATAAACACATTCTTCATGTAAATGGTTCTTCATTCTCGTACATCTTCGTTCTCTGTGATAAATCGGGTTCTGGCCATGCGCACGTTCTGAAAGCCGACTCGCAAAAAATAGATGAGTTATTGATCAGTTTTTAACTAATATTTTTGTTAATTTTCAAAGAAATAAAATTCTGAGTGCACCAGGCCAGACTTTGGACTATCCACACCTAAATTTTCGGACTTCTAGGTGAGCTAGATTTTGCTAGCCATTGCAGACAGACAAACACACACACAGAGCAAAATTTTCTTTTATTAGTATAGATATTATATTCTAATATGCTGAAAAAAATATTTCTTAACTTTTCATTCATATTTTCGGATTTTAATCAGTTGCGGATTAAATTCAAATAGAATTTTCAAGTTGTGCAGGATTTTAATAAAGTGTTATTTTAATTAAAAAAAACTACAAAGGGGAGAAACAATCCCTTGAAGTTTTGTTTTTTTTAAATTTTCCCTTAAAAATTACTCACTTTTTATGTGATTGATGAAATTCAGTTATGGTGGTGAATTGGATAGTGCTTAAAGTGTCAAATTAATGCTAATGTTTCTATTTTAATTAAATTTGGCAAGTTATTTAAGCTTTTGTATAACTACTGAAAAATTTACATATTAATGAGTACTTTGTATTATTTAAGATGGGCTCTCAAAAATATTTTTTTTTTCTCAACAACGCGAATTTTTTTGACAAATGAATGGACTTATCTTTAAACACAAAAGCATGAAATTGACAGGCATGATTATTGAAGGGATTTGGAATCGAATAGCGTTTTAAATTTTCAATAAATGTATCGCAGCTTGAGTTATATGCGATTGCTGTCTCATAACAGCCTACCTCGAACTGTAGTGTCTGGAAATTCGCACAAACTTTGACAGCATTTTCTGAAAGGTCTTTCACCTTTATCGAAAAATGGGAAATGCTATTATATTTTATAAAATAAGATCGCTAACCAATTTCATGCACCTAAGATTAACATTGGCTTTGTGAATATATTAGAAAGTTAAGAGTAGTAATCTTTTACATTATTTGGCATATTTTGAGGCTATTTTACTCTGAATTATGCGATTACGTGTCTTTTGTCATCATGCCTTTAATATCACAACTGATCTTGCACGTTTCCTTTCACATTTTTTTTCTTTTACTTGTAATGGAGGCTACACTCAGAAATGTCAAATTCTTTGGGGGGGATCCAAATGGCGCCCCTGTTTAAAATACCTGCCTTTCACTAATTTCATTTAAAATACTAAAAAGAAAAATAAATAAGAAGAAATAATACCATAAGTCAACATATTTTATTTAAACATTAAAGAATTGTTTCTGATTTATACATGCGAAATATAAAAATTGCTATTTATGATTTTTAAAAATGTGGCGATATTTGCACCAAATATGTAGTACTAATAAGTTATTACAAATTTTTTTCTTTCAAATAGAAAAAAATCCAGATTTTTTTTTCCAGTTTGATTAAATTGAAATATGCTTTATTGTACTCTAATATTAGTGTGTGCGTAATTTTTTTGCTCCATGTGTTCTAATCCAGCAGAGGTCTATGAGGATTTTTATCTATTTTTTTAATATAATTTAGAAACGGTTTGAAATTTATTCTTGGTAATATGTCACAATCCATGTCACCCTCATAAGGTACCTTCTGTGAAAATTAGAATGAAATACGTCAAATATTTTTTTAGTCATACTTGACGAAGAAAACCAATAGCATAGAGGTAGTGCACCTGTCTATCACACTACTGGTGACCAGTTCGATTCTGGCTTCTGGGCAAGGTTTATTCAACCTTTTATCTATTTGGGGTCAATAAAATGAGTACCAAGCTAACTTGGGAACTAAACACTGAGGGCTCCGCATTAGGCTGACCGGGATATATGCTGCATAGCACATCAGGATCCATGGTCAAGAAATCAGGGCTGGGGACTGTAGGCCAGAATCCTTAACAGATTGTTGCGCCGCAGATTTAATTTAGTTTATATTGTGCTGTCCTCTGAAAAAAAAAACATTTTTTGAAATTTTCTCTATATAAAGTCTAAAAAAGAATTTATAAAAATTGAACAGGGCTAAATTTTTACAGCTTGTTTTGACTAAGATTTTAAAGTTGAGCATTTTCCATTTTATCACTTTATTACAAAATGACAACCAATTATACAAGACTTTAAAAAAACCCTCACTTTTCTAAAAAATGACCCATGTTACCTGAAAACAACCCACACCTGACATAATCAGCTGAAAATGAAACATTTTATTACATATTAATGGTTTAACATATAAAAAATTATGTAGATCATTCTAAAATTCTATTATAAAAAGAAAATCTGTAAAAATGAAGCTCATGTTTTGCCAGAGTTCTACAATTGTTAATTTAAATTATTTTAAAACTAATTTTTATTATTCTAAATGGTGCATAAAAACAAAAAAAAATGACTTTAGTAAAATATTTGGTGTAGTATTAGGGTGGTTTTTTTTTAGGAAACATTTCACTGTGGTTTTTTTTTTTTAGAGGATAGCACAATACTACTTGATGAAAGGTTTTAATATATCCCATAGCTATATCTGCCCCCAAAGTAATATTGCATTATGTATGAGTCCTCACTTAGCTCAGACAAATATGGAAAAAAATTGCTTGTGTAGATGAAACAATGAATAGGTTGCCAGAAAACATCCGTAAATTCTCTCACCAAGGTCATTTTCTTTATCTTGCCATGGCTCATATACTGGAAACGTACCATAAATATAATTGCATTCAATAATAAAATATTTTATGTTAATAATAATATATTACAATGTTTCATAACAAATTCATAAACTAATTTTTCATAACAATTTTTTATAATGTTTCACAAGAATAACAACTTTTTAATGTTACGCCTTATATTATAGGCCATATTTCTGCAATTTCTTCGAATAAATTATCAGGAACATAATTTTCTCTAGATATTTCTCTCCACATTAAATTCTGTAAGGTAGGATTCAAGGTGATGGCGAGCTGTGCCTCATTGTATTTTATTGCACCACTCAGCAGAACACCACATTCTTTCAACATGTTATGTATGAATGAGCTTGAACACCCTTTATTAGATCAACAAAATTGTACATGATTCACAGTAAGGGGCTGTCCATAAATGATGTCACACATTTTTTCAATATTTTTGACCCCCCTCTCCCCCTTTGTCACACTTCACCATACCCCTTCCCACCCTCTTGTCACATGTCACACTATATTACATAAACATATACTTGCATGCAGTTCACAAACAAAGCACTACCTTATAGATCATATTTCAAATTTTATTTTTAAACTTTAACTATGTGTTTTAATGATATTTGTGAGCATAACAGTAAAAATGATTCGTGCACTTATTTTGTATGAAATAAGATTAAGATTTACAACAAAAAATATAATTAATATACAATAGTAATAAAATATTAATATGAAGGAGCATTTTTTTTTTTTTTTAAGAAAGGAATATAAGTAAAAACAAATCACATGAAAGTTGTTTTAGCCCCGATTAAAAAATACCCTCAAATTCTGGTAATTTCAAATTAACTTCAAAATTTAATCTGCTGATTTTAAATGATTTTATTTAAAATCAAAATGTGTGATGTCACACTTCTTCTTACCCCTCCCACCCCCTTGTCACAATTTCATGAACCCCCTCCCTCCCCTCCAAGCGTGACATCATTTATGGACGGCCCCTAAAGTGCTTATATAACCAGCCTTTTGAAGCTCCTCTGAATTGTACTCTTTCGAGCAGTCAGTGTAGAATGTTGATCCATCTTTTACATGTTCACTAATATTTTGCATGAATGTACTATTTGAGATTTGAAGGAGGAAGCATTCATCATTTTCCTGGCATATGCCTCCAAAAATCGACTGTTTTGGAAGTATCATGCTACTGTTTTTTTTTCGACATTACAAGCTTTCATTGGTCTCAACAATTTTATTGGCACCACCAATTTGCCTATTAAATCCTTGTTTTCGGTGTAGGGAACAAACACACTTCTCTCATTCTCATGTAAACCCATATATAGTTGATTTTTACACCATTTTATGGATGTTAATTCATCTATCCAACCATACATAAACCTTAGAGTAGTTTCAAACGGTATTGTTGAACCATTAAATCAATTTCCAACACGGAGGCTTTTTTTCTTTACTTTTTATGTTGCATCTCCATATAGCTTCATCATTAGTAACATACAGATTCCTATTATAGTCACATAATAAAAGAAAAAATTACAAAAATTCAACAAAAAAATCTTTTAGAGTTGGCGTTAAAAAAAAATCTCTTTGAACTATTCTCAGTTCTTCTTCAGAGTATGTTTGTAATGATAGGCCTTCAGATTGCAACATGAGGCTGTACACAAATTATACACTATTTTTCTTTATTATACATTTCACATTGGGCCACTGCATTGTGATGCACAGTTTTCTTGTTTCGATGAATTATTCCTGACATGTGTACCCTTTCTAGAGTGTTCATTCACATCACTATAACTTTTTTTAATGCTGTTTCATTCATCAAAAATTATTCACTTATCTTAAGGCAGTGTTTTCAGTTTTGCAAGTGTTTTCAGTTTTACAAGTGTTTTCAGTAACTGGCTTAGGATATCCAAATGAAATATTAAAGTCTCTTTGAATAACTCCACGAAATGACTCATAAGACACTTTATATTCAGGGTTTTGAGCTGTATACATGCGATGCAACTTTGCAATATTCAACTCTTCAGGCAAGTAAATTTGTTCTGAATCCTCGATTGAGTAATCGGAATTGCAATATATTAGTGAATTGATGAAATCTTTAACTGAATCCACTATATCATCAGCAAGTTTGTGGGGCCTATTTGCATGTTTTCCACGCATATCAACCGGTGGCTGATCAGTTGAAACTAAAGCATTCTGGATAAACTGAATGCGTCGTGGCGCAATACCATGTAATGAGATAAATGCTTTGAAACACACTGTAACATCCTGGGCAACTTCACTGTTTAGCACACGTACTCGATAAGCATAAGATGCTGAATTAGCCCTTGCATGATCCTCGTCATTTCGGGGCCGTCTGCGCTTCACTAGATAAACAGTGATAAGACTACTTAAGTAGATATTTTGCTCATTGTAATTTCCTATTTTATTAAATTCGCGTATAATTCTAAATCGTTCACTTTCAGGAATAATATCAAAACATTGATAACGCTTACACTTACAGTCTTTGCCTATCTCGTGTGTTGAAGCACGCAAACACTTCATTGTGTCCCTCATTCTTCCGATTCCTTTTCGTTTTTCAGTCGGTTTTTTCCCGTTTTCTTTATTAGAGCTCGTGGAATATTTGCTGTCCATTGTCAATGCACAATCCATAATCAATGCGACAAAGGGAGCATTTTGTTTACAAACAAACATGCATAACGTTTCGAGTAGCGTTGCCAGATTTTTCAAAAGTTATCAATTTACTTCTGAGCTTTAGAGTACTTTTCTAAAGGAGAGAGTGGCGACTGGTTAAAGACGCTTTCAATCTGACGTCAAACTGACTCAAAACAAACGTTCGCTTTGTTGTATTTTCTGAATGTTTTAATACTTTATATGTAGAGGAAAAATTTTCTACGATTTATATTAAATAAGAAAATAAACGTAGCAACCTTTTGTTTAGATCTAGACTAGATCTTATTACGCTCGATCGTAGGATGGACACGGAGGCCCTGGGAGTTTCGTTTGCAAGGTGGTTTGTTTAGAACAGAGTATGCACCCTGGCAGCGGAAGGTGGAAATAAAGGACTTTCCGGCGCGTGCGCAGCACTTTTAAAACCTTATTATCATACAAAATCGTGTTAAAGATATAAAATCATACAAATTTGAGTTCTGTTTTAATTTATTATCACGGACCCGGGTGGGTCAGCTAGTACATAATAAAACAAGATACATGCCCAGATTGGATGTTTCTGCAATAGAAAGGGCGAGGCTAACGGAAAAGACAGGCTACCGCGGTGCATTCCACTTATCTTTTTTTACAGACTGCTAGAGTGACGTGTTGCTCTTTTCGTACACTTGCATTGGTGGATTTGAGCATCACGTGACTCCCGCGGTCTGTAAAAAAAGATACGCGTAAAGAACCGCGGTAGCCTTTCTTTTTCGTTAGCCTCGTGGAAAGGGCAGTTGACGTCACTGTTGGTTCAACGAGGCTAACGAAAAGACAGGCTACCGCGGTGCATTCCACTTATCTTTTTTTACAGACCGCTAGAGTGACGTAATGCTCTTTACGGTTGGTTAGCAAGAAAAACATGTTTGTTCTTTATGACTCCTACTATACACATGCAACGGGGAATTTCGATTGGTGTATGTTAAACTGGTCTATAATATGATTGGACTACGTCGCCATGACGGTTCCTGCGATGATAGCTACGACAAAAATGAAGTGGTTTGTTTGTTTATTGAGAACATACATCTGACTTGTGTGCTTGACATCAAGTGCCCGCTTATAAGTCATCGTCAATATACAGGGACGAGATAGCCACAAGGAAATTTACAACACCAGAGAGTTACATCCGGAAGCTCCACAAAGTGTGTGCAATGGAGCTGGCGGGAGTCGAACCCGCCGACCTGACTCCTACGCTCACAAGCGATTAGCGGAATGGTGTCTTAACCAAAGAATATAGAATAGATAAGAAGTCTTACTTCGACCTTTGGGTAAAGTCGGTAGAACATTTTCAGGAAAAAAACAAACTTTACAGGGTGCGCCGCCAATAACACGCATGCGCCAATCTGTCACATACTTCTCACCCTTCGTTCCCCATAGAATATCTTCTATGGTTCCAACCAAACAACATTCCACTGTTCCCGCTCTTTTTTTTTTTTTTTTTTTAAAGAGATCGTATATTTTGCAGAATTTCCATCGCTTCATAGCTATTTATTTGGCTATTTATTAATGGGGGGGAAAAATGTAAAATATTATTCCAATTGACACAAAAGACTAAAATTTTAATAATAGTGGAATTTTACAAATATATCTTTTTTAAAAAGTCTGAGAAAGGTTTTAATAATGTTAGAATTCATTTCAAAACATCACTTATACAAATTATTTTTTTGTTGTATTTCCTTTTAAATATGTGTTAAATTAGTATATTCACAATATCTACTAATAATCAAATATAGATTTACAAAAGCTTTGTTTTAAAAAACAAAATATAATTTCCCTCATTTCGAAAAAACAATAAGCTTTCACAAATTAATATTGTTTTGTGATACATATTATTGGCTGATTAAAAACAAAAAAAAAATACCTGTCTTTGTCATTTAATTAAAATTAGAAAAACAAATTTAAAGGATATGGTGCAAAAATGGAATGATGGGGTTAATAACAAAGGCGAAGTTATTCGTTTCAGAAATACAAAAGTGAAATATGCTTTACTTTTCATAAATCATTCTTATACATACAGGAAAAAGTATTGTTAAAATATATGAAATGGATTTTCTAAAAATACAAACTTTGTTAACGATTATAATTCCACTTGCAATAAAAAAGAAAGAAAGAAATCGCTGTGGTGTAATTATTTTTTCAATTAAGTTGTAAATAATCATTTACTTTAATACAACTTAAGAATGGGGGGGAGGGATGCAAAATATTATTCCAATTGACACAAAAGACTAAAATTTTAACAATAGTGGAATTTTACAAATATATCTTTTTAAAAATTCTGAGAAAGGTTTTAATAATGTTAGAATTCAATTCATGGTTATTAAGTATGGCTAAACATGAAAGAAAACTTTGTTATTTTAAGATTTTGATGTGAATTATTAGTGTACATTTATAAGGCGAGTTTTCACTGAATAATTCAAGAGAAAATTATCTCATCATTATGCATATTTGTATTTAGTTATGCATTATTAATTATTTTAATTATTTACTTGACCTTTATTTTTAATTTTTTAATTTTATTTAACTAGTTTACTTTATTGTAAGCATTCATTATAATTTTGAGTACATTGTTAAATTCAAATTATTGTTTAAAAACAGTGACCAGAAATCCGCAAAATTCTAAAATCTGCATAACCTCCGGTTTTAAGCTATGCAGATTTAAGGCAGTCTAGTGTATTATTGGAGTAATACCTTAATGAAAAATTTAATAACTTAAATTAACTGTAAATTTATAGACACAACACACATAGGTGTAATCTTATCTATAACAATTTAATAGTAGAATAATATTTTAAATTTTAAGTAAATCTGAATTTGTTTGCAACAATTTATTTTTATTTAAATTATTTTGAAATTTATCTAGGAACTGTAATAAAATTAATAGAAATGTGTATATCTATGCAGAGAAAATAAAATAAATACATGCACAGTACACAAATATTTTTAATAAAAAAAATCTGATTTAAATAAAAAAAAATCCGATTTAAATCTAATAAATCAGATTTTTTTGATTTTTTTTTAAAATCATGATTTTTATCAACCCTGTCCCCTAATAATCAAATATAGATTTACAAAAGCCTTGTTTTAAAAAAATATATATCATTTCCCTCATTTCGAAGAAACAATAAGCTTTCACGCATTATTGTTTTGTGATATATATTATTGGCTGATTTAAAAAAAAAAACCTGTTTTTTTAGAAATATTTTAGCTATTTAAGTATTCAAATTTAAATTGTAAATATTATCTGATGTTTTGAAAGGAGTTTCTACTTAAATGAAGTAATTATCTCCGTAATTTAGAATAACAGAATAAAAAATGACGAAAAGCAAAATGACCGAAAAAAAAGGTTAAAACCACCGGTTGGTTTGCGCTTACTCCCCTGTAAAGTTGTCTATCGCGCATTACTGTTCATTCTGCCGACTTGACTCGATGCGTTTTACATTACGCCTATGGGAGTGAATCTTCTTTACGGAGTAAATATTCTTTGTCTTAACCACTCGGCCACGGAGTCCCCAAATGAAGTGGTAGATTGGTTGATGAAACTATTTGTTTGTAAACATTCGCTTTCCTTAATAGACTTCGGTTTCTGTCAGTGTTGAATTCAGGGGGAGGGGGGTGACATCCTCCGGAAGATTTGACATTTTATGCTTTTAATGGTTATAAAGTGCAATACCCCCCTATCCCCCCCCGGAGTCACAGAAATCCCTCTCGGAGAAAAGTGTCTGAATTCAACACTGGTTCCTGTGCATGAGCTCATGCACTCTAGTGGCGACATACGAAACGATACTCATATTGTGCTTTGTCAGACGCGTTTATCTAACTATAGCAAGCCCACATTCCAGAAATTGGCGATACTCTCCTAAACAAGTGAGACAAAATAACGAACATTAAACCAATCAAATTTCATACCCGTGTGTCGCCACTCTCATTCTCATATTGCGACCAACGAAATACACGGACGATTCATGACTTTTATTTATTTTTCTTTTTATACTACTAATCAGGCATAATCTGCCGGGCATGAGTGCCTAGCATGACGAGTTAGTACTTGCGCTGGGCGATATTCCCTTGTTCGCATCGCTGCACTGCTCTCTAGTGGTTTGCTACAGTTTTCTTTGTTTGCTGGTTCAAGGTTTCTATTTAACTTTATTGAATTGGAAAATTTTTAAAAAAGCAAAAATTAAAGAAGAGAATGGAATTGGTCTCGTAATTTAGAGCCTTGATCAAGTGACGAGAGATTCAGGACGGAGTGGGTCATCTTTACACAGTGATTGGTACATTGTTTTGGCCCATCGTTCTGTGCCAATCGCCGTGTAAAGATGATCCCGCCGTGTGACGTTTTAAAAGTCATACACTGGCCGTATATTTCACTTGTCGCGCTCATATCGAGGCACCATTAAAAGAGTGAGAGAAATAGAGAAACATAAACTTGGCGAGAATTGCAGCTTATCCAAGTTTATGACCAAAACATTCTCAACCAATCAAATCTTATTTACCGTGTGTCTCTTATTGTTCAAAATACACTTACACATGATGTTTTTTATAACATACAGACTTATTTTGAACATGGTAGATAAAAATAGAATCTAATTTGGAAGAACGTGATATATGGAATATTGTTATTAAAATTATTATTAATTATAAATTCACTTAGAAGTTCTATAAATTCAAATTTGTGCAAACTTTACCTTGTTATCTAACGTGTAACTCATGAATGACGCATGAAAGATCAAACTGTACAAAAAATGATCATTATGAACAAGTTATATTCAGGCACTAGAGAGTTAAACTTTTGCTCACCAGGCGTATTAAAGTACTATACTTGTGAAGCTGAATTTGAAATGTGGAGTTCGCAATCACTTTTTCAGATTATTTCACTCTTGCAAAGTACGCATATACAAATTTTCAAAAATTTAACTCCTTATTTAATTATTTATATTATTATGTAATAATTTTATTAATATTATATTTCCATTTTTATTATTTTATATTACATTTATATATATATATTTATTTTTTATATTTTTTGTTTATACTTTATCATTTTTTATGATTTCTGTACGTATTATAATTATATGTATATTCTTATTTATTATAATATTTAACTATTTGTTTGAAATATGCCTTTTTGTACATTATTGTTAAAAAAATTTTTAATTTAATTTAAATTAGGAATTTAAATTTGGCATCAAACCTTTTGTTTTGATTTAGGGGGCATGTTGAAAAATAGAGAATTGTTTCGCTCTAAGCACATGGCTGGACGGTAATAGGCATAAACTATGTAAATATTACAGATAATTTGTAAATATGGCAAGATTATTAAAAAGTATGATACCTTATATTATTTTATTAAAAATCTTGTCGCGTATACATTGCAGTATTTTTAAATATTAGTCTGTGCATCATAGTATCGTTAATTATTATATTAAAAACTTACCGGTTTATAGGGCACATAAATGTAAACTATGTTCTTTGCATTTCTTCTGGGTTTATTTTGCTGTAGATTACACTTTACATTGAATAAACAATCTAATCATTGATGTAAATACTTCATTTAATCATGTATTTAACTAATTAAAGGCTGATGTGAATTGAATTCATTAAAGAAACTCGATATTATTATATTAATACTAATTTATTGTTAATTTAAAATGGTATTTTATGTTTTTGTTAATATTGTAAGACCTGATAAAATACCACTATGCTAAAACACTTTAAATCTTATTTATTTAGCTAAATAGCACGCAAAATAGGGACAGATTCTTCAGAGAATTCACTTTGTACAACAGAGAAGTGTTTTTGAATAATCGAGAACACTACAAAATTTTCGCAACAAAAAATGCTATGAGAGATGATACTATGATTATTTAAATGTTCAATTCTTGTACAAATTTATAATCTACAGTTTGTTAAACTACTAAAATATTAATTACATTGAAACATGTTTAATTACTATATGCTTATGTTTATAGCTTAATGTTAGCACTTAATTTTTGCAGAACTTTTAAATTTCTTGTTCAAGTAATATAATACTAAACAGCGTCGAATTCAAACACTTTTCTCCGGGAGGGAAATTGTACTTTTTAACTAGGGATGAACCAGATAATGTATTTTGCCGGATTTCGGATATCTGAAGCTCTTTGCCTACCGAATAACAGATATCTGGCACTAGATATGCTTTTAGTTATGGTGTATGCTTATTTATTTCTTTATATAATGCCATCTCAGAACAATAAATTACAAACATGTTTCACACATCATTAAAATATTTTAAATATATTGAAATATAATTTACAAAAACTACATGTCTTTAAATATATGTTTATAAATAATGTTGCATAAAAAATGTAATTTAAACATTAAAATATTCTGTTTATTTGTACAATGCTGGCAGACAAATTTTAATCATAACACATTTATTAATATACCTATAATTGTGGTGTATTTTCACAAATAAATACATACTTTTTTTTTTTTTAATTTAAGCATAAAATATCTACTAATATGGTTGAAGAGTTATTTTCTTCAAACATAGGTTTAGTTGATGTTTTTTTTTTCTGTTTTAATTAATTAATATACTCTTTTACTTTAAGTCACATTTAGTTTTATTTTAAGTTAAATTAGTTTTAATTTTAAATATTTATAATAAAGTTATATTTTCCCTTGTTATCTTATACAGGTATGAAACAGAATTTAAGCTTAAAATTCCTTTATTAAAAACTAGTTGACCCACCTGGCACTGCCCGGCCCATGATAATAACCTTAAACAGAACTCAAGTTTGAATGATTTTTTTTTAAAAGAAGCTGCATCAAGGGCTGAAAGAAGGAGATTAATATTCAAAATTGGTTGTAGCTGAGGTCTGAGAAATTTTTTTGTATTTCAAGGCACAAAATAGTCAAGGGCCCTGTTCCGGAAAGCAGGGTCCTAAGTGGAATGTATAAATGAGGGAAAAACTAAATAAAGAAAAGGTCCCAAAAATGAAGAAGATCGGATTAAAAGGGGGCAAGTTATTAGCAATTTAGAGAACAAAAACTTCAAGGGGCGTACCAGGCCCCAGGGAGCTAGAGTCTTAGCTGGAATGTAGAAATGGGAGAAGAACTAAATGGAGAAATAGGCCCTAAAAACAAAGAAGATCGGATAAAAAAGGGACAAGTTATTAACAATTTAGGGCACAGAAACAGAGGGTATCTGGGTCTTGTCTGAGAATTTTTCTTGTTCATATGTAGTAGATTGAAGTCCTAAGAAGTTGTTAGAAAAACAAGTTAAAAAATTGTATGTCAAACATGACAAATGAGGTGTGTTCGTACTATAACTAGTTTCAGTGAAATAAATTATATATCGTTTGTTATTATGACACGATTAATTTCCATAATAAAATAAGTGCATTTTAAGTTGGCAACATTTTATCTTTTATTGACATTTACTGAAAATCCCAATGGGAAACTTAAGCCTACCTTTGAAAATTTCAGAACTTGAAATCCATATTTAGACTCTTTTTCCATTTAATATCTATCTTCCCAGAAACATCTATCCAATAAACTGTTGGTAGATTATATATTTGCTATAATTAAACAATTTTAGTATAAAAATTCGGTTTTTAAATTCAGTAATACAGAAATAATATGACTCCATCTTAAATATTATGTAATCACCATGGCAACTTAATACTAAACATTTTGTAGCGCACCTCAGTGATATATGTCACTTTCAATATGTTTGAGATAGTCTAACATCATTAAAATACACTGCAAATGATTTTTTCCCATAGACCATGATGTAAATGAATGATTTTGCGTGTCCCTGTAAATGAACTGTAAATGCTATACACACTTCATTTTTAATATCAAACAAGCCATAGTAAACATTAATATCATATATCAATTGCATGGCAATCTGAGTATACTTATGTGAGCACAGACGTACAGCAGACAGATGAATCGAACTCAACACTTTTCAATGATGTTTGTTGGAAAGTGTTACGCAGTGGAGATTATTATGCATCAAACCACTCTTACCAATATAATCTCATCAAAAACAACTCGTTGTAAATGATCCCGCCAAGCCACAAACCTAAAACGTCAGTCACAAAAAGAAGTGATATCACATAAAAAGAAGCGATATAGAAGTGCATACTCTGAGTCCCGTATAAAAATCTATCACCACTCATAATGTTTCCAAAGGACTCGGAGTGAGGTACAGTATGTGAAAACTGCTTGGCGACCTGCAGGCTTTTATAATATATGCAGTATATCAATTTTGAAAATCGAAAAAAATAAATTTTTAATTTTTGTTACATCATTTTTTAAATATTTTTGTATGCGAAAGAACTGACAGAACGGATTTTTCCCCAGATCTATGCGATTCCGCTTACGCTAGAATTACTGCAATATATCTCAATTTAGTTAACGTTTATTATAAGGTACAATGTTATTAATATGCGTATGATCATCATATATATATATATATATATATATTACAAACTCAAAATCTTTACATGTTTACTTAAAAAATCCTCTTCGTAAGAGTGGTGTTTCTAGTTTAAATAATGGTAAATAAAATCAACAAATTGATTTTTCAAGCTCATAAATAAGAAAGGACATGCAAACACAGAAGCTTCAACTTTTTACAATTTTATGGGAGCAAAATAAATAAATTAAATTAAATTAAAATTAAATTAAAATAATATAGTCATATGTAATTGCAGGAAACGCAAACATTATAAAAGCCTGCAGGTCGCCAAGCAGTTTTCACATACTGTACCTCACTCCGAGTCCTTTGGAAACATTATGAGTGGTGATAGATTTTTACACGGGACTCGGAGTATGCACTTCTATATCGCTTCTTTTTATGTGATATCACTTCTTTTTGTGACTGACGTTTTAGGTTTGTGGCTTGGCGGGATCATTTACAACGAGTTGTTTTTGATGAGATGTCACTCCTTTTTGTAAGGTATTTAATTTCAATTATACGGATTCCATTTTTATTCAGAAAAGAAAAGATAAAAGGGGCAAAAAAATAATAGTGATGCTATAAACAGAATTATACAATTTATTGAGTGACTTATTCCAATGTACATGTCGCTACCATAATAACTGGGAAACTTTTATATTAATTTCCTTACATTGTATTCATCAGATTATTTATGACATATTTATTTTTCTTTTGTTTATATCACTCTTCCGTTTATATACATATAGATGTGTCCAAAACCCGTTTTGTCCCGTCCGCAAAATATAAACTAGACAGAGTTAAAAAAAAAAAAAAAAATTGTTAAATCGTTTGGCATCCATTGGCGGAAATTCCTTTCATTTACAGTTCAATGCATTGCTGTTTCTTATGCTTGGCGAGAAACTCTGTCGAGTTTCTATGATATTGCTGTGAAACTGCAACAATGAAATACTTTAAACAGTAAAAAGTAGAAACAGGGGTCGCATTCACCCTGTAATTTCTAAAATTTTCTTATCGCCCTAAAATTCTACTAAAATTTTTCTTGTTCCCCTAAAATTTGCTCCTGATAACTATTTTCGTTTACAAATGACTGATAAACAAAGTTAATTTTTCTTTGTATCGCGATTGCCAAAGCTTTTCATTGGTTGTTCAAAAGTAAGTGGTAAACAGCAACAAAGAAATAAAGCATCCTAACGTTTAAGTTTAATTAAAACCGCACTTGTTTTACCTCATGGTAATGCTGATCCTAAAAGGGGATTTCCGATGAACAATTGTATGCTAAAAGGTGGTTTCAATGAACATACGATAAAAAGGTTTGAGATTTGTAAAAGATGCTGTTAAAAATTATGGAGGTGTGAGTAAAGTACTTATTTCAACTTCCTTGTTAAATGCTATTAAGAATTCACACAAAGTTTATCAGCAGTATACATGAAAAACAAAGAAAAAGAAGAAAAGCTCAGAGATTAAAATGGAGAAAGGCCAGATTTTAATGAAAAAATTAAATGTGAAACTAAATAAAATCGAAATTAATTTTCTTTGAAACAATACAGCATTTTTTTAAATTTATTTTTAAACAATTGAATATTCATTGTGTTTCATTTAACTATGCCTTTGAGATGCTAAAAATTTAGCAAGGAATACATTTATTCTTTAAGTAATTGGAATCGAGAAAGCCCAACTTTTGATGAAGAGAATTAAATGTGAAACAAAATAAAATTTTGAAATTTATTTTTTGTGGTACAACATATTATGGATATTTCACTATGTTTTTTTTTTTTTTTTTTAAACAGTTGAATATTCTTTGTATTTCATTTAACTTTGCCTTTAAGATGTTAAAAATTTAGCAAGGAATACATTTAGCCTCAGCCAAATTTAAATAATTTTGTTTTTCATACAAATATACAAAATTTAAGTATTTAAAAAAAGTTTTTTGTGAAAATACTGAACAAGATTGCAAGAAATCATTTATTAAAGAAACATCTTATAAAGTAACACCATTTCTTTACTTTATTTTTATTGTTATTATTTGCTCTGTATTTGAGACATTTTTAGAACATTTGAATGTTTACTTTAAAATTTTGAACATGACAAAAAATTTTAATCAAGAATTTTTTAAGAATTTATTTGCTGTGTTTCTTAAATTAAATTACTTGAGTTACAATACAAGTGAATTGAAAAATCACCTGGAATAGTCGACGCAAATTAGCTCTAAAATATCCCTAAAATTCCTCCCTAAAATTAAAAAAATATCTGCTGCATCCCCTGTAGAAAATATAAATAAAAAAGAAGAGAGTAAAAAAAAAATTTTTTTTAAATACAGTAGAAGGCCACTAATCCGCAACTTGGTTCCAAGCGTTTTGCAGACTTGAGACTTTTTGCAGATTACAGGTCATGCGTATTTAATCTTTGTTTACAATTTTTTTATTCATAATTTGGACAAATTTAGATTCTTAATGCTTAAAAATAAATAAATTACTACTTAAACATACATGAATTAAGTAAAAATTAATAAAAAAATAATTTGTTGATTTTTATATATTTTTTAAATACATCATCAATAGTTGTTTGTATATTAGAACATGTATGGTTTATGTTTCTGATATGTTGTATCTTGCAGTCTTCTATAAATACATAGCCATGACTGACTGCAAAATTATAAAATTTTGTTTTTAAAAATTTAACTATCCTTTATCAAATATTGTAAATACACATATAAGTATTAAATATGAATTTATTGATGTTTATAAACATTGATTTAAGGAATTGATAGCTTAGTTTTTCTATAGACTGCTTTATCTTCAATTCTATAAACTGTAACTATTTCTAGATGAAAGATTAAATATAATGTCTAAATAACCCTCTTTCATTAATACAAATATTTTTTTTAAGTAAATTTTTAAAAGAAAATTATTCTTATTTTTTTAATTTACCATACAAATAATTAAATAAATAAAATATTTTTATCTGTATTATCATTTTAAATTGTAAAAACTAAGTTTAATTGATGTATGATACATTTGTATCATATTTAAGATTAAAGCTTTGTGGGGGGGGGGGGGGGGTAAAAACTGTTGACATTGAGAAATTATTTTTTAAGAATTAAAATTTTTTGTTTACATTCTTCATTTATACAGTGTGGATTACAGGTATTTGCGAATTACAGGTTTGTGTATTAGCGGTACTCTATTGTACTCTTTTATTTATACACAAATATATAATACAGTAATCCCTTAACATTCGTGAGGGTTACGTTCCAGGAAAACCTCGCGAATGTTGAGTCTATCTCTCTGCACTAAAAAGGGAGTTACGTTCTATGAAATTTTAATTAGAGTGACACAGCATTTAAAAAACAAAAGACTAGATTTATTAATAATATGTTATGCCTAACATATATGTAGAAGTTACATGTACGTACATATTCATAAACATGACATTTATTTACGAAATATAATTCAAATTAACTGACTACAGAAATAATTACAGCTAAAAAATTATATGTTTTTGTATAACGTAGTTTCGACTCTCTCTATTCGCAAAGAGATGATGTATTAGTGGGTCGGTATGCAATACAATATTCAAATACAATATTTAATTACAGCTACATGCTTCAGAAATGCTTTCGTTTATTTTCCATTTAAGAGCAGTTTCAACTGAGCATGTTAAATTAATACTAGATAAAAGATGCTGTTACCACTTCTAATATCACCATTGCATTGAATATTCTGCTGTTGTTATTATTTTACTTTTCTACAATACTTGCTCCTTTTTCAGTTGACAACAGATAGTTGATTTGAAAATAAGTACTAAGAAAACACAGGGGAAATAATCTTTAACCACTATAAATTCTGAAAAAGAAAGAGATAATTAAAAAAAAATCACGAATGATCAAATCAGATTCTCGTGAATGTTAAGTTTTTTCGCATTTTCATGTTTGCGAATAATTAAAACTCGCGAATGTTGAGGGATTACTGTATTTCAAAAACTATCACAAAATTATAAACTTGCCCGAAATTTACTTATTGAATTTTTATTCAAAGCCAAATCTGTTGCTACAGATCAGGTGTCAATTTATTTTTCTAAAAAACGACATCAGTTGGCAGATATTGAGCATGGTTATTACAATCGTAGTACTTAAAATTTAAATGAATAATTTTAAAGAATATATTCTATTTTAGAATGAAATTTACGCTAATGTATAAAGTTTTCTTTTTCTTTTTATAAAGTTAATTACATTAAAAAAAAAATTGAAATTACTTCTTTCTCTCTTTGCAAGTTTTATTATTTAAGTACCGGGTGATCCAAAAGTCAGGACGAAGTTTAAAAATGAATAATTCGAAAACGAATCAAGATACAAAGATACGGTTTGCACCAAACGGATAGAAAAGAAACCGGGTTTTGTGTGGCAACGAAATAAAAAATAGTTCTGTTGGCGACCAACAGATGGCGCTGTCGGATTTCTGATGTAGGACTATGTAAAGCAACAAACGATATAAAAAGAAGCAACTGCAGAAAGTAATGGTAGTCGCAGCTTGTATACATTGAAATGCTGTCCATTAGTTGAGCACTGAAAGACGCCATCCGCCAAAATGTGTCTGCCATAACGCAAGAAATGCTACTAAATGCTGTGAACGGTGTGGTGCCTCTGTCTCACAGCTGTACTTCTGAATGATAGACAGCACGTTGAACATTTACTGTAGTACTAATTAACTGTAATTAAGCTGATTTGTAAGTTGTCAAAATTTTTTCATTTGTAAATCATCTTTTGGTGCAATAAAACATTATAGCGCCATCTGTTAGTCGCCAACATAACTATTTTTTTTTCATTGCCACACAAAACCCGGTTTCTTTTCCATCCGTTTGGTGCAAACCGTATCTTTGTATCTTGATTCGTTTCCGAATTATTCATTTTTAAAGTTCGTCCTGACTTTTGGATCACCCGGTATATTGTAAGTCTGCATGTTAACTGAGAAAATATTGCTAGTGTGTTTGGTACAACACCTTTATTTTTTCTATCTTAAGTTGGATAGTATATAAGACTATGTGATTTATACCTGCGTGTACGTATTCATGCATAATGTTTTTTGTTTGAACATTACATTTAACTAACTTTTTTCTTTTCTTCTGTTACAGATGCATATTTTAAGACATCTTATACAAAATTTTGTTCATTTTCTACAAAGACAAATCCTTACGTAGAAGTATTAAAAAGTAAGAAATTTATTGAAAATAAAATGTTTTAAATAATGATATGCTTGTTATCTTACTTTTGTTTATTGTAATATATAACATAAGCAGCCTTACTACATAATTATGATCTATTTGTACATACATTTAAAGTAAATTTTTATGTTAGCCATCAGCATACCATAAATTTTAGTTTTAATAACTGCAAATCTCATATGATGCTGTTCAAGTGCAAGTGAAAATTTTACATAATCACTGATTTCTAAAGTTTGTTTTAATTTTCTTTAAAAATATATGATTGAGTACAGAAGAAATTTAACATATTTATTAGCTGTTTCACTGGAGTGAAAAGGGTTTAGAGAGGAAACAACATATTTTTTCTGTTCATTTATTTCGTTATTTATTTTGTGTGTACACACTGTATTTCAAATATAACAAAATAATAATTATTCAAAATATGAACAAAAATAAATTAATAACTGAGAGGACGGCTTCGCAAATTTACTTTTTATTCTTGATACATATTAATTTAGATAATTTTATCACTTTAAGGTCTCAGGCAGTGCTTTTAAAATATTTTTTAATAACAATGATTAAATAAAATGTTTCAGTAATCAATAATGTTATGTAATTGATTATTTAATCTCGTTTCAAAAGACATTGCATTTAAAAAATTGATGAAAATGACAATCTTGAAATTTATATGCTAAAACAGTCTTTATACCATAAAAATATACAATTATTATAATGTATTTATTTATGCTAGTAGTAATATGACAATATGTGAAAGTTATAATGAATGTTTAACAAGCCAAAAAATGAGATTAGGTTTAGAGAATTTTGGATTTTTGATATTGTTTTAAAGAAACTTTCAAACATTTCTAATATAAAGCAAGAAATAAACACAGTGACCTTTCATCATTTGTTTTATTGGTTATATACATACCCATACTTGCCAACATCTACAGCATTTAGTTTACAGCATTTCCATAATCAACAGCGAAAGACTATAAAACAGTAAATTCTAAAAAATGACAGATTTTTCTTTTTTCAAAATCAGTTTTCTAATTTGTTTATTGTTTGTATGAGAGCTGCTGAAATTAATTATTTCTTCCTTGTAATACATCAGCTCATTGTGGGGGATCACACTTGCACATTACATTAGTAGTGATTCTTTATCATAAGGTTGTGGCATTATTAATAATGCCACAATAATAATATTAATATAATAGTATTGTGATCAGGGCTGCGGAGTCGGTGGGAAAAATGACCGACTCCGACTCTGACTCCTGAAATTTTAAAGGAACCAACTCCGACTCCGGGATGGCTAAAGTACTAGTTTTGCCTGTTGATTCCTATTATTCAGATTGCATCATTGCTGTCATTTGTTTTGAAACAGTAATAGTTGCTTTATTAAATGTCTTTAAATAAAGGAAATATTACTATTTAAAAAAAGTGGCAGCAATCAAGCAATCTGAATTTTAGAAAAACCTCAACTGGCAACACTGCAACCTGCCGTTACATTCTTGTTTGACCTTGAAGCATATAATGTATACATATCAACCGATATATTTTTTTTTTCACGTTTCATTTTTTTTTGGATGAATTATGGGTGTAAGCTGTGATAGGTAATCTAGACTAGGACTCAATTACTGCAGCAGCAAACTTTCGACAGTATTTTAGTATGAAAAGTTTCGCCTTTTTTTAAATGCAGATTTTTTTTTAAATAAGGCAAAAATATTCTTATAAAATGCCTGTGGAACTTTGCCCTTACATTAATTGGCTCTGGTCAAGACTAAAAATATTTTGAACATCCCCCCCCCCCTCCTCCTCCCAGATACTCTATGCACATGCACTCACACAAAAACACAATGTGCATTAAATTTTATATGTGGTAAAATTTAATTATGTCAAAACTCTGCAAAAACTGCATGTAAAATATTTATATGCATGTAAATTGCAATCGAAAAGTAGAAGCTATTAGATAGAAACAACAGTTGAAATCTAATAAATCTACAAAATTTACTTTGAACAACACACACAAAGATCTATCAGATGAATCCAAACAACATATAACATGCTGGTATATCATTTTAAGACGATGACCAAAATATTTTATGCCAAATCAAACATATATTATACCAAAATATGGGTGAAAGGTATAGGTGCAGATTCCCAAAATCTGTAAGGAGCCAGTGGCGCCTAAACCCAAAAAATCCAGTCGCCACATTGTGAAACAAAAGCATAAAAACAATAGCATTTATATGGCTATATGGGGTTTATTGTCTACTATTAAAGCTTAAAAGTAATAAACAGTATATTTTTAATTAAAATTTACCCAAAACTTAAATGAATAAATGGTTTGTTTTTTCTTTATTAAAATTGGGCAACGGGATTTTATAGAATCTTCCAACCATATAATTGTATACAGTTTGTAGGAATAAATATTTGTAATGTAAGGTCCCAAATAAACGATTCTCTAACTTTTTTGTTCTATAAATAAATCCTCCCCCCCCCCAAAGTGTTTTTCATAGCTGAAAATAAATGCTCAACATGGGCATTTGCATCAAAAAGTATGTCTATAAAAATCAAAAGAAAAAATATGTATGAAAAAATGTGGAGAAGATTTATTTTCTTTTAAGTTTTAGATTTTAATAAAATAAATTGAACAATTTTTGACATTCAGGAATATTTTTTTTAAAGAAGAAAACAGGAAACTTGTAGATCTGCAGAAATGTGGTATCCATGCTTAAACATATTTTTTAATTATGGACAACAGAAAAAATAAAAAAGCGGTAAATATCGCAGAAAATGTGCGGAATTGATTTAAAAAATAACATTTTTTAAAAAGGCAGAAATCTGACAGTCTGTGTAAAAGGGGCACCGCAGTAAGACACTTAGACGACTTAGACATGGAAAGTTAGTGGCCATAGAAAAAAATCCAGTCGCCACATGGCGACTGGCGACCGTGAATCTGCACCTATAGTGAAAGGATGTTTAATTTTGGTTTTATATCTATTCCTGCAGACTCAAAAAATAGGAGACAAAAATTTCACAATTTAAGCATCATTTGGGGTCTCCAGAACCCTAAAAAATCTGAGAGAATGCAAGAAAAATAAAGATGAAAATTTTATATTTCCTGCATTAATTTTATAATTTTGGCTTTATTTCGGGTCTGCAAGACCTATATCAAAAGGAGAAAGATAACGGAAATTTCACTATTTAATCATTGTTTTAAGCAGGGTTGGGTTTTTGACGTCAAAAACTGGTTTTTGACATGACAGTGGTAAAAACCGTGTTTTTACCGGTTTATTCCGTCAAAAACCTATCATTTTCGATTGTCCTCCAATTTATGGTGTAAGTGTCACATACAATACATTTCTAGATTGATTTTACCTTGTTGTTCTTGTTATTATTATTATTTACAATTACATTTGTTAAATTTATTTAAAAGAAGATCATTCCCTAATATGGGAAAGATTTAAAAATACAAGATTAAAAGAAAAGAACAATATTTGTCATAATATTTACTATTATAGATTCTACTAACTGCAATTAACATTAATATTAAATAATAATAAAAGGAAGTACATTAAAATTATTTTAGAGATGCAAAAATGCTGTTACATTGTATAACAATAGATGTTAAGCATAGACTGGCAGTGAATAAATTTGAATATTCTTCGATATAATATTTTAAAATGCATATCTTGTGTATTCATAAATGCAATTGTGATGATTTTCATTTGAACTTCAATAAGTAGAATCTTAAAGTTTTGTTTTCCACAATGTAATAAATTGTACCGAAGTTATACACATTGTTTAACCTAATACTTATAGGTTACAGGATTTCTTCAAAAAAATCGACTTTGCTAAACAGCTTAAGATATTGTAGAGATCTAACAGAGATGTAGACGTATTATTCTAATGCAATTCCTTTTTGTTTTTCTTGGATGGATAAATATACTTTAGAGTCTTTTTGATACTGAATATTTTATGTAAAGCAACTTAATATTAAAGATAGAATTTTAAAAAATGTAAAAACAAACTACTAAAAAATGGGTTTTTGACAGTTTTTGACATTTTTGACAAGGAGGTTTTTGACATGACGGTAAAAACCATGGTTAAAACCGGTAAAAACCGTCATGCGTCAAAAACTTGCCAACCCTGGTTTTAAGTACTGCAGACTCAGGAAAAAAAAAATACAATTTCACTTTTTTTTTCTTTGGGAGCCCCCCTCCCAAAGAAAAAGGGGGGGGGGGAGGGGTTCCTATGTACACGAAAAAGAGGGGAGAAAATTTACAATTTCAGCATTACGGTCCCACATACCGGAAAAATCTGAGGAAAACAAGAAAAAAAAAAGGGAAAAAATTCCAATTTTCGCATTACCTCGGGTTCCGCAAACCCCCAAAAAACCTACAGAAAGGACTATATACTAAATATAAACTAGAGATTTCAATTCAAAACAGTTTTCAAATATGCTGTACACCGGACAGTATATTAGGCCTGTTTAACCTGAGTTTCCTTGTATATATAGTCCAAATACAAAAATAATAATTCAGTTTATAAATTTAAAATTACATAGAATTGGTTTAATTTCACTTCAAACTGTCTAAAAAACAAGTTGGAGTCGGAGTCTGCCTGTTTTTTAGTGGCTCCGACTCTTTTGCCCCAAAATAGGCCCGACTCCGACTCCGCAGCCCTGATTGTGATAGAAATTTAATCAAGGATTCTTTATTTATATAAAAAATAAGCAATTTTTTTTTAATTAAATGTTTTTTTGATAATATTATTTTTGTATGTATTTTAGATTATTTTTCACAGTTTGAATTACCGTAAAATCCTGACTGTAAGCCAAAAAGGATTAAATGTGGGAGGAGGGCTTATAATTAAGATTAAAAAAAAAAATTAAAAAACCCATTTTTGTCATTAATTTGGAAATAAAAAGGGGCGAGAATCTTCTGTATTTCAGCAGATTTTCACTCAAAAAAAAAAAAAAATATATATATATATATATATAACCCCCCCCCCCCCCCCACCTTCAGTGGTTTTCTTCGAACCTTGCGTTAATACGGGTTAGGATCCCTTAGAAAGACCCCCACAGAGGGCACACACCCCCCCCTAGGGCCTATATCATTGCCACCTAGAGTAGAAAGCCTTCTGACTGGTTGGTGACGTCAGCAGTAAGAGGCGAACATTTCGTATATCGCATTGATTAAGTTACAGAAAACTTATTTATCATTTTTTATGACTGCTGTACTTTATTAAAATCCCGAAAAATAATAGCAATATCAGGAATACCTTTTAAAAAATATATTTTTATGTTGCATAGAATATCACATTCTTTAATTAATATAAATAATGCATCTGGATTTTTTTTTTTATTCTTTATTTTAAAATCCAATTTTCAGTAATCTGAAAGACTTTTTTTTTTTTTTTTGTGGGGGGGGGGGGGGGGAGATTGCAGATGCAGCAAAATTTTTTAAGAAATATTTAAATATTATCTTACTATAAAATATGAAATTGATTTGATATACTAGTTTTTCTTTCTTCTATCTTTACAAGAAGAAAGTATTGGATTCATGAAAATTTTCGACTTCCGGTTTTCGACGGATTTATACGTTTTAGAAGGTCCTGAACACGATTTGACTATTTTTAGAAAATGTCTGTCTGTCTGTCTGTGACAAAAATTTTGTGGGCGCTCTATCTCAAGAACTAATGCTCGGAACTTAATAAAACTTTAGATTCAGTTAGCCCCTGGTATAAATTGATGCTGATTAGTTTTTGGTAAAAATCGCCCGGCAGGTGGCGCTGCTATGCAGCATTTTTTGCGATTTCCGCAATAGCTTTATCTCAAGAACTAATGCTCGGAATTTAATAAAACTTTAGATTCAGTTAGTCCCTGATATAAATTGGTGCTGATTAGGTTTTGGTAAAAATCCCCCGGCAGGTGGCGCTGCTAAGCAGCATTTTTTGCGATTTCCGCAATAGCTCTATCTCAAGAACTAATGCTGGGAATTTAATAAAACTTTAGATTCAGTTAGTCCCTGATATAAATTGGAGCTGATTAGGTTTTGGTAAAAATCCCCCGGCAGGTGGCGCTGCTAAGCAGCATTTTTTGCGATTTCCGCAATAGCTCTATCTCAAGAACTAATGCTGGGAATTTAATAAAACTTTAGATTCAGTTAGTCCCTGATATAAATTGGCGCTGATTAGTTTTTGGTAAAAATCGCCCGGCAGGTGGCGCTGCTATGCAGCATTTTTCGCGATTTCCCCGATAGCTCTATCTCAAGAACTAATGCTCGGAATTAAATAAAACTTTATATTCAGTTAGTCTCTGATATAAATTAATGCTGATTAGTTTTTGGTAAAAATCACCCAGCAGGTGGCGCTGCTATGCAGCTTTTTGAAGGATTTACACGATTTTAGCGATAGTCATATCTCAAGAAAGAATGCACGGAATTTAATAAAACTTGAGCTTCAGTTAGACCTTGGTATAAATTGGTGCTGATTCTTTTTAGTGTATGCGAAACCTGTGTGAGATAGAAGAAAGTTTTGGGATTGACACATCCGACTAGTTATTATTATGTACACATCGTTATGTATTATCGTGGTGATAATTTCATAGCTGAATAATTTTAATAGGAAATTCATTTATCATATTTTTTTTATGATTGCTATACTTTATTGAAATCTAGAAAAATAATACCAATATCAGGAATACCTTTTAAATAAAGATATTTTTATGCTCCATAGGATATCACATTCTTTAATTAATATAAATAATGCACCTGGAATACACGAATCTAGATTCTTTATTTTAAAATCCAATTTTCAATAATCTGAAAAACATGTTTCTTTTCTTTTTTTTTTTTTTTTGGGAGGGGGGATTGAAGATGAAGCAAAATTTTTTAAGAAATGTTTAAAAATTATCTTAACTATAACATATGGAATTGATTTGTTATACTATTTTTATTATTATGTACACATATTATATCGTGGTTATAATTTGATAACTGAATAATTTTAACATGAAATTCATTTATCATAATTTTTATGATTACTATACTTTATTGAAATCCAGAAAAATAATACCTTTTAAATAAAGATATTTTTATGCTGCATGGGATATCACATTTTTTAATTAATATAAATAATGCATCTGGAAAAAAAAAAATCTAGATTCTTTATTTTAAAATCCAATTTTCAGTAATCTGAAAAACATGTTTTTGTCTATTTCTTTCTTTTTTCTTCTTGGTGGGAGGGGGGGGGGGGGGGTATGAAGATGCAGCAAAATTTTTTAAGAAATGTTTTAAAATTATCTTAACTATAACATATGAAATTGATTTGTTGAACTATTTTTATTATTATGTACACATATATATATTTTTATGATTGCTATACTTTATTGAAATACTGATAAATAATACCAATATCAGGAATACCTTAAATAAATATATTTTTATGCTGCATAGGATATCACATTCTTTAATTACTATAAATGATGCATATTGAAAAAAAAAATCGAGATTCTTTATTTTAAAATCCAATTTTCAGTAACCTGAAATTTTTTTTTTAAGGTTGGGGAGGGGGGAGATTGAAGATGCAGCAATTTTTTTTTAAAGAAATGTTTAAATATTATCTTAACTATAAGATATGGAACGGATTTGTTGAACTATTTTTGTTATTATGTATGCTTTATTATTTTGGACGACTTAATGGGACTTTGATATCAATTTCTTTCTTCTCATCAAATGCAGACGTTTCTCTTTCGATATCTTCATCTTTAAAATGCTTTTCACATACCTATGGAAAAAATATTATGAATATTTTTGTTTATCAAAATAAATATATAGTTTGCAAGCTAAATACGAATTAAAACTATTAAAATTAATCCACACTACAATTTAAAAAATCAATTACTAAGACCCTTGATAAAATTCTTCTTAATAAAATGGACCCCTTCACAAAATTTCTCATAATAAAATGGGTCCCTTCACAAAATTCCATTTCATAAAACATACTCTTACATTAATTACTTCCTAATTAATGTAAGGTAAGTAAGAAGTAAGGTAAGTAAAGGAAGTAATTAATTATAACATTAATTACTTCGTAACTTTTTGTTATGTTTTAAAATGTCTAATTTGCAAACAAAGCAAATTCACTGGAAAAGAAAACTTTTGTAGAAAAATTTAAGGAGTTATTAATAAATTCTTGCTTCGAATTTGAGTAACTGACTTTCATATTTCGTTACAAAATGTTATTTTTCACAAAATAAATAATAAAGTAAAATGAAAAATTACATTTCACAAAAATAACTTTTACTTTTCACGAAATGGACCACAAGAATTTTTTTATCAAATTTTCAGAATACAAAAAGAAAAACGAAAAAAAAAATTCTACATGAAATGAAATCTTAGGTTAGATTTGCCATTTCTGTTTACTTGATCAAAAAATAAATTACTGAATATTTAAGAGAAAAGAAAATTCATTTATTGACAAAATTTTCACAAAACATTTGTGATTTGTACATTTGACATTGACATTTATTCACAAAAATTTTACACACAGTAATAAAAATACATTTTAATCTGGCATTAAATAAATGTTATTTTTTGCAGCAATAAAGCAGTTACATATATTAAATCATCACTCATTATAACTAGCATGTATGTTTAGTATAGTTAAAGTTTTCTAAACAAAATCTTGATTAATTTTTAGTTAAATTTTGTCAAAAATTAAAATTGGTTTCAACTGATGATTTTTAATGATTATTTTTATAAAATTGTAAGAATACAAAAAGGAAAAGGAAAAAATAAAAAAAAGTCTACATGAAATGATTTTAAATGCATTAAACATACAGAGATCTACTTTAATTATATTTTAAATAATAATCATTTCAAAATTATCACCACACATTTTATAGCTTATTTTACATATTTAGTTACTATGAAGTACGAAATTAGTTATGCATAGCTATAACATACGCTTATTCTTATCAAAATCTATGATTTTTCAATAACTATAACACTAACTAATATTAAAAGTTTTAGATTTGAAAAAAAAAATTACCGAAAAATTTAATCCTTTTCACATCATTGTCTTCACACATGTTTTAAAAATAACACAAAAATATTCTTACACGTGCAATCAAAATATCATGCACGTGCACAATTTTAAAGAAAAATATAAATTAATTAAATTACTGTGTAATAAAAACATAAAAGGAATTTCACTTACCGTATTTACTATAACAGTTGATAAAAAAATTCTAATATTTTCAAGCCTATTTCACTGTAAAAAATGTATATATCCACATTTTCAATCAGCAATGAAATTCGCGAGGCATTCACGCAACGTCTTTCACCACCTACTGAGAAATACATTCTGCCTTCCTCCTTCCTCTGCCTACTAAGCGTGACGTCACAGGAGCTTTCGTCTCCTGCAAGAGAGCTTGCTATCTAGGTGGCAATGGCCCTCGTGTTGATAATTGGCCGTCATAAATCAACCCAACCCCCCCACCTTCAAATCTGTCCCCCCCCCCAAAAAAAATAAATTTAAAATCTTTAAAAATATTTTTTTTTTAATTTTTTTCTTTATTTGTTATTTGATTGTAACATTGTTTTTTTAATAAGAGCACCTAAAATTCTATTTAAAAATATTATTTTTGTAGTTAAAGTGTCCATGATATATAGATATTTAATTATCAGAATTAATTTAACAAAATTTAATTTACTTAAAATTAAATTTTATTCTACATACATAAATTACATTATTGTGATAAATTGTTATATTCATTAATTGTATCAATATTGTTTATATTTATATAATTTTTTATTGTTTAAAAAGTTATGAAAATTTAAAAATTCAATTATTTAGTCAGTATTAAATGCAGTGACTTCTCATTTATAATTGACTGTTAAAGGGAGTAAAATAAGAAGTTTTACGATTGAAAGAGTGATATAAATGAGTGATCATCCAATTGTGTCAACATTCATTATTATGTATTATGAATTAAAATTAATAATTCTTAAAAAAATTGTTAAGAAATATAAGCTTACCATATCCATTTTTTGTCTCCAAAATTTATATTTAGTCCATTTTTCAGAAAATGCTGTAATATAAGCTTTTTTTTTGGTGTGTGTGTGTGTGTGGGGGGGGGGGGGGGGTGATGCATAAATATATCTTCTGAAAAAAATCTTAACCTCCATGGGATTAATTATTGCTAACTAAAAAAATATATAAATCAAATTATTCATACTAAAGAATAAAAGAATTGGTGTAAGAATAAGTAAATTCAACAATATAACAGGATCAAACAATGGACATTTCAAGCTTTTACAATTATTTTATCACTTGATTTTTATTTTCAAAATTTTTTTTAAATTGTAATTGTATTTTTAGCTTCATTCTTAACTTTTATCTGAATAAGAAATTTAAGTCAGATAAAAGTTAAAAGATAAGCCAAAAATACTAATAACAAATTAAATTTAGTGTTGTATAACTGAGAGAAGTTTTACATTATTTTGCTGTTGGGAGCTGAAGAAATTGCTGTATAATCGAGAGAGTCTCATAAGTGAGGAGTCACTGTATATGATGTAAAATATAAAGTAACTGATCAAATGTTATTAAATAAATACAGATAGAAACAAACATATCAAATAAAACTGAGTTTCCCCCCAGACTGTTTCAGTAGGGTGCTGAACTCTGACTGATCTTTGGTTAAAGAAATAGCATCCTTCTTGCCCCTGAATAATAATAAAAAAAAAGATGCCCATACTGTTTTTTGTATTAAAAAAATTTGCTTGCATAGTAAAAATTGACTCATTGTCAGGGTTGGGGAATTACATAATTTTACTCGCCACTGGTGAGAGGATTTATTGACAAGGCGAGTGAATCTTTAAGAAGTCTTTTAAAAACTACAGACTATAGATTATAGAAGATATGTTTTTTACTTGTTAGTTATATTTTGCAATTCTCCCAATTACCAAAATGTAATGGTACTAAGTTCTATCCTATACTCAACTTTTCTCTGTTGTATGTATTTCTTAATTTTAATGAAAAAAAATACAAAAATGTATTGTTGTATTGTAGTAATGGATTATTTTTGCAGTTGCGTAAATTCTATCATAACAATTTTCAACTGTATGTTGCTTCTTGCTAGCTGGTAAAATAAATCCTTGGCTGGTAAGATTCTCTCAAATTTCCCCACCCCTGCTCATTGTCATATCAATGGAAAAGAGTATCCGACTTAAAAAAATTAAAAAATACCCTTTTCTCACTAGCAGCACTCTGTCCTTTTTTCTAAAACTTTGAGGAAACTCTAAGTAAAAGAAACAAACAGAGGCAGAAGGTAAACTTGTGATATGTTGTATCACAAATTTGCACTGTTCGCAGAGCCATGCTGTTTTCTTTATTGGTGCAATAAGATAGTAGATCAGCTTATTTTTCCTTCTTTACCCTCCCCCACCTTCCCAGTTAAATAGATCAGTTTTTAAAATATTTTCAAATTCATTTTTATTTTTGAGAGTTGTTATATATATATATTTTTTGAGGATATCTTATATTTGTGGCCCTCTGTCAATCTACAAAGTTTTAAGTAAATTAGTTACTGCAATGTCTTAGCTTTTAGTTGCTGGATGAACTTTGTTAATATTTTTATTTTCTTACTAGCTTTAAAGTCATGGGAACAAGATCTTCGAAATCGGAGTAAAATTCTGCCCCAGAATAATGAAGGTGGGAAAGTTTCAAATTCAGAATATTTTCCAGTACATAATGAAAACTCAAATTCAGGAATTTCTAAAAATATAAGTAAGCTTATTCTCCCATGCAATCAAATCCATTTTGAAAGTGTATATTTTATTTCTTCAGTGAATTTTTTTTAAATGTAAAAATCAATATTATTATTCATGTATTCTCTTAAATCTTAATTAAATTTTATATATATTTTTCAATAATTTTGCATATAATAAAGAATAAAAATCAGTTTATCTTAAGAAAGCCTCCAAAAAAGTATATTGTCTGTGACAATATGAGTAGAATATTTTAAGCCTAATTTTTATTCCTTCCTTAACCCCTTAAGGATGAGTGTCACATATGTGCCATATACTGTGCATATAGTCCTTATTTTTGAGTATTACTACTTCCAAAGAGTCATTTTACTTTTTCTTCTGTGAGGAAATAAGGTGAAGATTACTACTTGAAATAGTGGTACTCAAAAATAAAGAGTTGTATACAGGATGTTTGTCTTGAAAGGGTTAATGAGGATATAGTGCAGATATGGGGAATCTTTTGCGTTTGTGAAAAAATTTGTAAACAATATTTATCAACTTTAACATTCCAAACTTTTACATAAAAAATATTGCAGCATATGCTCCCTTTACGAAACACTGGTTAAGTCAATTGCTCGCTTTCGTGCATTAAATAACTAAAAAGGAAAATTAAAATGTGATTTTTTTCTGTTTATGGGTAATTAATTAGTCAAATATTGATTCTGAAATATGATTCATTTAAACGACATGTACTGTAATATGGAAATAAAAATTTTGAATTTTAACTTTAGTAATGTTTAACTTATCAAACAAAAACAACAACTTATCTAACAAATGCAACATCTAGTTTATAGTATTTCAAATTGCATTAAAAATATATTATTAATTTATTAATTAGATTTTTGCTGTTATACATTCGAATGCTTTATGGGTGATAAATTTTCTTATTTTTAGTCATGCACATAGCAAAACTTGGCCCACTTCAGCAACTGTCTGACTGTTTTGTGAAATCCATTTAAAATTTCCATTTAAAAATCCATTTAATCCATCCAAAGCTGTTTAAATTTATAGGGAAAAAAAAATAGTTACACGCTGAAAACATTCATCAAAGAAAAAATATTCTGTGTTAATTCATGCAAAAATAATTGTATTATTTGGGATAATTTGTACATGTTCAACAACATTTGATTTATTGTAAGAATAGGAATTTTATCTATATAATGATTATCAAATTTAAATTTTTTGGAAAACATAGAAATTGTTCTAAGTTGTTGCCTTGAGAACATGTGTCATAGGTTCACCATCCCTAATATAGTACATGTGTTTTGAAAATCTTCCAATACAAACTATTTATATATATTATAAAGCAAAAACATGTCTGTGAGTAACGCTGATGTCATATTGATGGTGGCAACAACCTGAGCAATAAATTTTGCTTTTACTGCACTTTTTAGGTGCGTTCGTAATTATATAAATACGTAGCACCTATTGTCGTCGTCTGGTCCGTCCATCTGTCCGTCCGTCCGCATATAACAACGCAAAAACTACCCAACCGAAAGGTTTTAAATTTAAGATATATTATCTTTGCATAATTTTGTCGAGACGTTTAATTTTTTTTAAAAATCGAATCAAAACTTTAGAAAATATTAATAAAAACATTAAGAAATTTGATTTTTTTTTAATCGGTGCTTTCTTTTTATAGGAGCTTTCGAAGTTTAATCGTCAAGCGACTGAGATACTTATTTTATGACAGAAATTAATCTGCAGACGATAGAATTCATTTCACAGAATTAAAAATCCTCAAGATCTGAATATTTATATAACTAGCTATAGTACGAATGCACCTCGTTTGTAACGTTTGACGTACAATTTCCAACTTGTTATTTCTTACTAAACTTTGCACAATTTCAATTTTCAATGTTGAATAGGAAAAAAAAAAAAAATTGGACTTTCAAATGCAATTTGCTTGAAAAGTGTATCTCAATTTACTGTTTTTTATGGTTTTAAAAATAATTTTCAGTATTTTTCCATTATACCAACATCATAGTTGCCAAATGTAATAGTTGGCATAAAATAAAATTCACGTGAAATAAATCATTTGAAAAATAACATTGTTGGCATGAAATTGAGCATTTAAAAGTATAACATTGGAAAATTATAGAATTTCACGAATTATTTTATTTAAACAATACAAATATATACTTAAAATAAAAGAACAAATAAATCTTATACAATAAAGTAATGAAATAAAGCTAAATTTCAGCTGCGGGCATAAAATTGTAAATGTCTCTTAGCATTGCAGTTATGTTTTTTTTTTAATAAAAACTTTTTTTTTTATGTATCCAAAGTCCTGAAACAATTTTATTGCAGCTTCTTCATCATCACATGACTGAAAAAATTAGTGATATGGTAAAATTCATCTCATCATCGGCGAAAAATGCAAATTATAACTTAATAAAAAATATTTTTTATTAAAAAAATAACAAATTAAGATGTTTTGCAAGGTTATGATTAAATAATAATTATAAAAAAATGATTTACATTCAATAAATAACAGATCATAATGTTTGCCACAGTTTGCAGTAGAAATCCTTTACTCGGTCAGGGTTGAAATAAATGGCACATTAGCATACATTTTAGCATGGTGTTGGTATAACGGAAAAGTACCTAATTTCCATGCATGAATATTTTTAAATATGCGTGCAACCAAATTATGGAGCGTTAACCAGTTTGCACTTAAAACAATGTAGCTAAATCAGCATTTCTAATGTTACGATGTAATATTCATTGCTAAATTGGCAGACAAAATTAAGACTTCACAAATAAAAAATATTTCTAATATTTCTCTCTATATCCTATTAATAGCAATTTAATTCCCTTTCAAACTGATTAGTAGAAGATTATAAAACACTAAGAAATTTAGACTACATTATTGTTTCTCAAATACCATCTAGCATTTAAAAAAAAAAATCTGTTTAAAATTTGTTAAATAAAATTTTCATTTTGAGCTTGTTTTGGGTTTGGGCTCGAGCTGAACCCATCTCATCTCTACTATGTATCCCTTTGCTTAACTTTTGTAATACTCAATTATATTTATCATAATAATAATTCAGAATAACTAAAGATGTTAATCTTGAATTTTTTAATTACGGTTTTAATTATATTTGCTTAATTGTGCATTAGGGACAAATGTTGTGTCAAATAAGAAATTATTTATTTATTTATAACTTTCTTTCAGAACAAGACCAAACAAATCACAAAAGGTTGCTTCACAGAGACGATATTAAATGTTCTAATGTAGAGAGTTCATCTCCTGAGTTTACATCTGTAAATAGAGATTCAAGTGAAGTTCCTAGCAGTTTTCAATCTCATAGTCATACCAGTACTTCAGAACAAATTGATAGCCATGAAAATAGGACTACTTTTGCAAATAGAATCAAAAATGATTCTGAACAATTTAGAACTACTAATAATGAATCTAAAGCAAATTCTTTTATAGGAAATTTATCTATTAATACATCTGATAAAGCTTCAAATAATTTAAACTGTGATATGAAGAACGATAATACAGTGTATATATTTTATCCAGATAACATTAAAGATAAAACTGCTAGTAAAAAAGTTGAAAGTGACACAATGAAATCTAAAAAGAAAAAAATTAAAAAATCTCAAACTGAAACAACAGACAGTATGAAGAAGAGCACATCTAGTCTTAAACCTTTGTCAAACGAAGTGCCTAAAATAGAGAATTTAGATGAACTGTCAAGCAATTTGCAATCAAAAGATAGTCCTAAATTCATGAGTTTTTTTGCACTGTCTTCTGAGAAAAAAACAAATGTTGAAATTACTAATGAAGCTCCAAAGAGTGGAAAGAAATCTAAAAATTTAAAAAAGAAATCTAAATCTTCTGCTGTGAAAGAAGACCAAAAATTAAAAGCCAAGCAAGAAGGTGCTGTCCAGAGTTTGAAATCTCTAGTTGAAGCTTATGTTAATGCAAATGAGGTAATTAAATTTTTAATATTCTTTTCATAAAATAGTGTTTTTAAAATAATTTGCTTAAATATGCCTAATTTTTTCTTTAAATAATGAAGATAGATATAAAATTGTCATATATTACTTTCTTTTTCTATTTTCTACTTTTCTCTTTTGCTAAAAGTGGGAAAAGACAAAATGATTGTTTTAAGTATGTAATAAAACATTATGTTAATAATTTAAAAAAATAGCTCTTAATTTAAAAAAAAGCATAATTAAGATTATTTTTGTACTAATGTTTGAATTATTATTTAAATGAATAAAATAAATTTTCTTACATGCAAAACTACTTTTTTAAACTACATTTCTCACTCTCTCTTTTTTTTAATTTTATATATATATATTTATTTGATAGATCAATAAAGTGCATAAGAATTTTGAGTATCTTCTGCATGATCAAAAGAAGAAGAACATGGTTGATGTTGATCTATACAATATTATTATAGCTGGTTGGGCGAAAGAAGTAAGTGTATGTTATTGATTTTCTGCTTTTTTTTTTAAAACTTTTTTTTTCATGAAATCAATTGTTTTTTATAAATTTTTGTGCATTTGATTTCTGTAGTAAATTAAAATTTTCTACCCCCGACCAGAAAGATGTATTAGTAAAATAATTTATCTTTAATCTTAGTATGACCTTAACATCTCATACTAAGCATCTTTTAGTTGATTAACGTTGATGTATTTCATAAGTGAATTACATTAGAGATAAACTATTTTCTCAATAACACCTGGTATAAATTATATAATTAGAAAAAAAAATTAATCAGCAAAGAAATCTCATCTTATAAAAGCTATATCCCCATACCCAGATAATTACATCAATAACAAATTTCAAGCCTAAAACCCAAATATTAATTATATACTCTTAACTTTTAATTTTCAGGTTTGGAACCTTATTTTATAGTCGTTTTAATTTTTTTTTGTGTTTACACAAATGTTTTTTATTTTCTAGGGAAGATTGGACAAAGTAAAACAATTGTTCCTCCTAATGGCTAATGACAAGATAACACCTACTATACAGTCTTATGCAAGTTACTTGGAAGCAATTTCTAGAAGTAAATGTGTGGACATTGCTGAAATAACAAAAGTAGTCAGTGAAATGAAATCTCATGTATGAATTTTCTATTCATATCCTGTTTCTTTTTCTTTTCTTTTTTTCTTTTAAACTTAATTTTATCTACATCAAACCATTGTGTAAAAACTTTAATTTTTTTCCTTTCAGGGATTTTCACACAAAGATTTACTCCAAAAATGCATTTTTGTGGGGGACCAAAGAGAAAAAATCATAGAGGTAATGAGCTTTTGGTATATTTAACAAGTGAAATTTCTAGAATTTTTTAAAAAGCATTATTATTACTATAGCAATAAATCCTGCTAAGATAGAATTGTTTGAACAATTTCAGTAAATTATATTTTCTTTCTAAACTTGATGTGAAACTTAATCCCATAAAGTAAGTATTCATATGGTGAAAATTGATATTATTTCAAAGTAAAATCCATCACTTATTAATTGTAAAATATTTTAAAGTTCAATTTTAGAAAAAAATCTGGTTTTCTTTTTATTTAGTAAAAGATTAGTTAAAGTATTGTAGCAAATAATGCAAAAAAAAAGGTGGGGGGGGGGGGGGAGGGGTTGTTTCTTATTTTAAAATTAAACTTTTATATTAGGAGTGAAACATTGTTGTTTAATAATTTAGTATTTTACAGTGTGAGAATAAATTTAATTGCAATTTCAATGAGTTAAACTTGTTTAATCCTTTTTAAGTATAGAAAATATAGTGAAGTAAAATAATTTTTGTACTTTTAAATTAATTAGAAATAAATGTAATTTTTATTATTTTTTGTTTTAATTGAGAAATGAACATGTTAGCAAAGAGGGCTAGTGATATTCTTATATGTCACAGTCTTATATTTGTTTTTTATAATATAGTTTTCTTGAAATTTAATGAAAGGTTCAAATATCTCTTTTTTTTTAAATAATAATAATGTCATGCAAAAATATTTGTTAATATTTATTTATTTCAAAAATAGCCTCATGTTCTAATATGTAATATTCAATTAAGAAATATGGCAGACTTCTTAACAGTTTTTGAATGTATGACCTTTCCAGGAGATTTGGTTTGTTGGATTTTTTTCGGAGACGGAGAGTCAGTGTGTTTCTATACACTTGTTGCGGACTTGGTAAGGGGATCAAAATGATGCATCCAAGTTTCATCACCTGTTATAAAGTCTTTAGGAAATTCAGATCATTTTGAAGCATCTGTTTCCACTCACAACATTGGTGAATTCTTGTTTGCATTTGTTCTTTAGTAAGGTGATGAGAGACCTGTCTGGAACAAACATGGCAAAGCTGTAAATTGTTGAGTAGAATGGGAAATATCAATGTTTTCAAAATGTTAGGTGATGCCGCTATCTCCTCACATGTCATTTGCTGATTTTCTTGCAAGATTACCCACACTGTGTTAACATTTCAATTATTCACACTTTCTGGTCGGGCAGGCTTAAGAGCCAGTTCTGCAGACAAATTTCCTTTTTGGAAATCACCATGCCATCTAAAAATTGTAGACTCACCAAAACATTTGTCTTTGTAAGCTTCTTTCATTAACTTAACTGTTTCTGGAGCTGTTTTGCCTAAACGATAGCAAAATTTTATGGCACAACATGTTTCGTTTTTTAGCTCTGAATCACTCATCTCCATTTCTGTAGGGCAAATAAAAACAGTATTTCTTTAAACAAGCATGAAACTAGGAAAATAAAATAGTCTGCTTCATTTGTAATATTTATAAACGTACAGTTAACAGTTTGAAAAAATCACCTGCAGTTTATTTTTTTTTTGTTTCGCTGTGTTGTCACTACGTAAAAAAATAACTCTCAGTTTTTATGGAATGCCCTTTGTATAGTAATAAAAGCAGGTGCTTAAAAATAATCAACTGTACACATGAAAATTAATATTTTCTTGTCTTTTTAAAATTTCTAAAGCATTTTATGCCATATTTTAGGTAATTCAAAAGAGGCTGATTCATTGTATGTATTCTCGCTGCGCATATAGATTTCTATAGATTCATGGATAATGGATAGGAAATAAAGTCTTGAGGGATAAATTATTTTACTGCTCTTAAAATTAATTTGTAAAGTCTCTATCCTATGTAGGCTTGCCAAAGCTGTAGTTCTGTCATATTTGATATCTGGCATGTTTTCTTTAATTCTCATTTTTAACTTTCTATTTATCATTTTGAATTACCTAAAATATGGCATGAAATGCTTCACAAATTTTAAAAAGGCAAGAAAATGTTAATTTTCACATGTACAGTTGACCATTTTTAAGCATCTGCTTTCATTATACATATCATCTCGTTATTTATGTTTATCAAGTTTACTTTCAAAATTTTTGTAAGAATAGTTTATTTATCAGTTTTCATCTTGAAAATATCATTGTTTGTGCATTCAAAACATGTCAAGCCCTTATATAACCCCTTATGTGTTCTGTTTTATCACTTTAAGCTTGTACATCTTTAGTTTAATCAGGGACACTTTTAAAAAAGGATTTTGTTTTGAGAGCAGTAATTTAATTGCTCTCTTTATGAGGAAAATAATTTATGTAATCTCCCAAAAGTAGAACAGGTATAGTTTTTTCTTCCATATTTTAGCCTCATATTTACTTTTTCTTTTTATTATTGTCCAGTATAATAATGAGATATGTTTGGGGGAAAAGCCATTTTCTTAATCATGAAAATAACTAAAATCGTGCTAATTTTAAATCTTAATAAAACTAAAAATTAATTAAAGACATGTTTTCTTTTATAATTTTATTTATATATATCTTATTATGTTGTTACATTATTTCTTTGTTCTTAGTGTATGTCTTATTACTTATTTATTTTTCAGACTTTGGGATTTGTTGAGAGAGATTTAAGTTTGCCTTTGTATGTTCCTGGAGAAGCATACTCTTACGAATTATTAAAGAAATTAAACGATAAGGATTATGAGGTTAATATTTATTTTGCTTTAAAAGTGTTCTTTTTATAATGTTATTAATTATTTTAATACTTTATTTTAAGTATAAATGCACAGATATATTTATGTACTGCTATAACACACACAACAGAAAAAGAAAAATGTGCTGCTGTATTAAGTAGTATTAACTTTTTAAAAAAAACTTGAAAATAATAATATAGCACCATGTTTCTAATGGCTGTGATATTAGTTTTTGGAGAGAGGGTTGAAATTATATTATTTATAAGATCGTGAGCAGAAAGTACCATTGCTATTGTGTAGAATCATACTCAAGATTTCTGGATTAGAGATGCAATAACCCCTTAAATAAAATATTTAATTAATTCTTTATTGATCACTAAAAAGGAGAAAAATAAAAATGGATCCCACCAAATTGATGCATGTTGATGATGATGACATTTGAAGAACACGTTGCTGCAGTTATAATAAAGTTCTTTTTATTTATCCAATTAAGAATGAAGAAAAGAAATCCTTCCTCTTGGCCACCACTTCAATTACTAGACCCATCATAGTTAGATTTTTATATGAAGACATCATCGTTCAGCGAGACTTTGGTCCTTTAAAATTTAACTTAAAGCAAAATGGCAAATATTAAAATAAAAAAAGAATTGGCACATCCTATATCGACGACTCCCATCAGAAAAACTAACTTAAAAAGTAACGGAAAATGTATATATATGACGGATACGGCAAAAAACAAAGTGAAATCACGGGCCTTTCAATATAATTGATTAGAATTTAAAGGCAACGGTAATTAACAAACGAATCAGCATGCTTAAAACGAAACCAAAAGTAAAATTATCTTCTATTCGTTGACACAGCTTTGTGTCGATGTTTTGAAAATCCTACATATGACAGAGATTTAAAACGCTGCTACAACAATGAATCAAGGTCAGAGCCATGCATACTGAGCATGCGCGAACCGCCGCCGATGCAGGAGAGAAAATGATAACGGCTGAGGATAATGAACGATGCGCATACAGCAAACACGGTTCCGATGAGATGTAAACAAACATGTAATGCGAATGAAGTATTGCTAATAAAGAATGAATGAAGCGGTATTTAATAAAAGCAAAGAGCTAGAATAAGGATAAATATCGAAGCACCGTAACACATACGTACGAAAATGCCGATAAAAAACATTAAAAGAACGGCAAAAGAAATAATGTGAGAATTCATCTCATAATGGCCTGAAGGTAGGCCATCATGTCTTGAGATAAACATTTGTATTGGTTAACAAGTTGCAATACAAATTGTCCCATTTTGTATTAATATTCATTAGCTATTATACAGGCTTGTTACCTGTATTATATTCAGGCTGAAATGATCCCATTACTATCCGATTACTTTCTTGTTTTTATTTTTTTAATTAGTTTATAGCACTTTGTATCAATTTTAATACAAAAAATCAATGGCTAATTTCCTCATGATAGTTTTATTTTTTCTGGATTCAGGCTAGGTTCACTAAGCATTTCATTCCTCCAAGGTTGGAAAAAATGACTACCAAGCATGTTTAAGGAATTCTTCCTCTTGAACTTAGGCTATTCTTCTTCTTCTTTTTTTAGTGTATGTGTTTTGTAAAAGTACATAAATATATCTAGAATTATGGTGCCAGTTTTTAGAGTTTTTAGTTTTATTCCTATGGATTAATTAAGAAGCTGAAAACAAAAGCATAAAATAAATAAAAGAACAAGTAGATAAAGATGCAAACATTTGCATAGATAAACGAGTTCCGTTTTTCAAAAAAATTTTTATCAGTATTTTAAAATTTCTTGTTGTTGTATACTGCTATTAAGTTTATGATTCAGTTTGGTTAAAATAATTTTTATTTCATTATGTTTATTTATTCTAAGGCTATTTTAATAAAAATTGCTGATTTGTACAGTTTGTTTCCATTTTGCAGTATACAAATTAATTTGTCATCATTGAAGATTTTTAAATCTCAGTTTAAAACAGTTTTGTTTTTCTGTATTATATAGTTATGTTAACAAGAAATTGTTACTCTATCACATGTTCAATAATTGAAGAAAAACCTCCTGAAATAATGTCATTTTAGTGAGCCATTTTATGTTTCATGCCATTATATAAGTACATGTTTTCAAATTTCTGATTGCTGTGTACCAAATCTTTAGTATATAAGTCACTTTTGCTAAGATAAATTTTCTTCTAACATAGTTATTTATTTTTTTATTGCAAGATTATTTATTCAAAACTATTGTTTGCATTATTATAGTTTAAATTGTTATCTGCATTTTACTATCTACAGTATAGTCATAAACACTTTTGGTGTAAAGAAGATTTTTAAACACAATTTAAAAATGATTTTACTTTGCTATAGTGTATGTTAATTCAAACAGAATTTACCAGAATATTGCATATTTGATAATGTTCATATCCTGAATGAATTTAATTTTGATGGGTCTTATGTAAACTATTTTATGTAATTTTTTTGTAATTTTGAAATTACAAAATTAGAATTAATTATATTTTTATTATATTATCATCATTATTATTATATAATAATAATAATAATAATAATTAATATAATAATATTTTTAAATTTTTTTGTAATTTTTTCCTTTTGTTATGTAAATTTTCTTAGTTTTTCTTAAATCCAAATTAGCTACGTTATAACACATTTTTTAATTCATTTTTGTTTGCAAATGTATCAAATTGGCAGATGCTCTTATTCAAAAACTTTATAATAAAAAGAGATTTTTCATTTTTTGGTAAAGACAGAAGATTTTACAGAAAATACTGTCAAATTTGACATTTTGAACCGAATACCAGCCTCAACAACACAAGGTGAAAAATGTGTCCTCACATGACATGAATTGCTTTTAACCCTATAAGTAATTTATTTATTAGAAAATAGAAAACTCATTTCGATTCCAAATAGCTTCCATAGTCAGGCCTGCCAATTTTATGCCTCTGCGTTTAGAAATGAGCAGGCTCGGACTGGCCCATCGGCCCGAGGGCCGGTGCGCCCTCAGCCAGGGAAAATTTCGCGCCCCTAACCCGCCCCAATATTTTCCTACACACATATTTTCTGATTAATGTACTAAATTTAGAGAATTTGCTTAGGGACAATCATCAACTAATAGACAGAAAAAGGGAGAGATTTTTATTATCATAAAGAAATTGAAGATACTTCGAAAGAATTTTCCGAATCGGAAATCAAAGCGGATACGTTTGCATACGATTGAGGATAGAAAACGGGCACCTAGGGAAAGTTTTAATAGTCCTGGCGCGCAGTGGTTACTAAAGCTCACGCCCATGTGCTACTCCCGCGCCCTGAGAGAGATTTTTTTTTCATCGGTTCTTAAGATGATATATTTTAGTTAAAATTCATAAAGATACAACTAAATGTAAATATACTGGTTGAAGGTGCGTAAAAACATATATAAAACATTTAAAAGCACATTAAAGTCCTTTTAAAAAATCAAAACTTTTACAACCAAACTTAGTGGGTCATCAGCAGTGAAAAACTGAAAGGATAAATCATAAGAGACGGTAGTCTCTTGAGTGACGCAGCGAAAAACCGAAAACCGTAATATCTACTACTTGGATCTTGGATATCTATCTGGGAGTTTTTCACCGATTATGACCAAGTAAGTTCGGTTGAAAACGTTTTGATTTTTTAAAAGGACTTTAATGTGCTTTTACATGTTTTTATGTATGTTTTTACTCACCTTCAAGCAATATATTTACATTTAGTTGTATCTTTATGAATTTTAATTATTAAAGAAGAACTGAAATTTTAACTTTTTATTGATATATTTTAGATCTTAATCTCAGATCAAATATTTTGCGTACCCTCCATTGTAGTATCTAGGGGACCTTGCGCCCTTTTAAAGTCGTTCCTGAATATACCTATAATTGAAACCATGCTTTTCGAAAAATAACTTTATAAAAGAAAAAGGTAAATATTCGAAGGCAAAAATTCTTTGTGTGGATTTTGTTGTTGACTGTTGAAAACATAACTTTTCGAGGAATAAGTACAACCTCGATGACACTTCCGGATTGCAATTCTGCAAGCTGGGATCACGCGGCCAGAGTTTTTTCATTCAAAATACCTACAAAATTTTTTGGTTAGCTTTATTTAATGACGACCTTTCCGTAATTAAGCAACTATTCTGAAATTCTGGTATGTATTTTAAATTTAAAATATTGTTTTATTTAATCAAGGAAAAATCGATCATTAAATAAAGCGTTGATTATTATTCAGAAACTTTTGTAGGTTTTTTGGATTATAAAACGCTGACAGCAAAATCCTGTCGCTTGCAGGATTACAATCCCCGGACGATTTCTTTCAATTATGGAAACTTAATTTCCCTTGATCTCTAACTATGATAAGAAATTTGAAAATCGTGGGAAGAGTGTGCTGAGAACAGTAAATTTACTCAATTATTTTAGCAATTTAATCGCTATTGTTGATGTCATTTTTCAGTAGAAACCTTTTTATAGTGCGATATCAATTCAGCATTTTAAGGATGCATAAAGTCATTTTTAAGCTCACAAAATGCCTCTTCCTCCTCCTACCTCTCCTTATCGCAAAATGCTGCAAGTGTAATATTTTCACAAGCAAGTGTTATTTCTCCATTCAAATACCCTATATTTGGACATTCAAATACTGATATAATATGTGGTACTTTTTCAAAAGAAAAAATCAAGCATGAGTTTTAGTTTCAAAATTTCTGTATACTGAAAGAACATTTTTGTTCTCGATATAAATATTTTTTGAACGAATTTTGCATACTGAATCTTTGTATGTGTAATGAAGCAGACACCATCAGAGCACACAATTAAAGATGCTACTTTAAAAAAAAAAAAAAAAAAGAAAAAAAGAAAAAAAAAAAGCTATAGTTAAAAAACAGCATTTGCTGTCAGATTATATCAGAAATTGTATCTATACCATGTTTATAACTGACTTGATAACTAATTCATATTATGTCAAATAAATATATATTTTTTTAAATAGAAGTTGGAGCTCTTAGCATTGATATTCTTGCATTTTAGTAGTCATAAAAGTAAAATTTATTTGCATAATAGTTTTAGAGATATTTGTTTAAATACAAATGCAAAATGAGGAAACATTTCTGAAACATAGGGAACGAAATTAGAAACAATTTTAATAGGTAATTCTAAAAACATAATTAATTTTTGCCAATTAAAATAGAATACATTATTTTCATATTTTAATATGAAAACAAACATAACTGTTGGTCAAATGGGAACTCATATCGACAATCAGCTAACCGTTGGCTCAGCTATTGGAAGTAGCCAAACTCAATCGTTGGCCAACGAAGCTAGAAAACAATGGACTAATGATATCCAACAATTCTGTGTTGCTTGAGTGAAAAAAGAATTGTATAAAAGGTAAGAGTTAGTCAAGTCATATCTCACAGCACGATGACGGTTTAAAATTAGTCGGATATGCCAATTCCAAAATCGCTATCACACCGCCAAAAAAAAAAAAGCAATAGTTTTCGTCATTCTGTTGCACGTCAGCTGCTTGCGAGTCGTCGGGTTACCTGAATGCGATCAGCCGATGTATTATACTAAACTATGAAAATTCTTTCTGGCCTGTACCGACAGGAAAAAATAGTCTCCCTTTTGCTTGGTTTTAAGATTTAGCTAATTTTACTGAAAAACACGAAGCAAAAAATGCGTGGAAACTGATTCCAGAAGAGTCATTCCTATCAGAGTTCTTGTCAATACTGAATTTGAATGAGAATATCGCCAAATTAGACAGACATAGCCAAGTTGGCTTCATATATGGCAACGTATTTTTATCGCCAAATTTGGCGATATTTCGCCAATTGTAGCCAAGTTTGGCGAGAATTTGACGTTGGCGAATATAAATATCATATATTCTAAAACAAGCGAATCTTGTGTGTGGTTATATATATGCAAATTTTATCTTAAAAACGGCTCTAACGATTTTGACGAAATTTCGTATCCTACCGTTTTGGGGAACCAGAAAACCATTGGGCTAGGTCACATGTTCGAGAAAATTCGATTAGTGGGTCATTTTGGGTCATGGTCTAGCTAATTGTATCTAAAAAACGGTTCAAACGATTTTGACGAAATTTTGTATCCGACCATTTTCGGGCACGAGAAGACTATTGGGCTGGGTCACATGTTCGAGAACTTTCGATTAGTGGATCATTTTTGGGTCAACGCGGGTCAAATTAATTTTATCTAAAAAACGGCTCTAACGATTTTGATTAAATTTTGTGTCCTATGAGTTTCGAGCACGCAAAAATCATTGGGTTAGGTCAAATGTCCGAGAAAATTCGATTAGTGGGTCATATCTGGGTCATTGTGGGTCAAGATCTAAAAAAGGGCTCAATTTACACTAAACTTTGCATCCAATGGTTTTCGGGCACGAGAAGACTGTTGGGCTAGGTCACATGTTCGAGAAATTTCAATTAGTGGGTCATTTTGGGTCATGGTCAAGCTAATTGTATCTAAAAAACGGTTCAAACGATTTTGACGAAATTTTGTATCCGACTATTTTCGAGCACGAGAAGACTATTGGGCTGGGTCACATGTTCGAGAACTTTCGATTAGTGGGTCATTTTTGGGTTAAAGCGGGTCAAATTAATTTTATCTAAAAAACGGCTCTAACGATTTTGATTAAATTTTGTATCCTACGAGTTTCGGGCACGCGAAAATCATTGGGCTAGGTCACATGTTCGAGAAAATTCGATTAGTGGGTCATTTCTGGGTCATTGTGGGTCAAGATCTAAAAAGCGGCTCAATTTACACTAAATTTTGCATCCATTGGTTTTCGAGCACGAGAAGACTGTTGGGCTAGGTCACATGTTCGAGAAAATTCAATTAGTGGGTCATTTTGATCATGGGTCATGATATTTGAACTCAAATTTAATTTTGACCGAGCATAGCTCAGCTCGGTCTTCGTTGCTCGTATAGTGTTAAGCATGTAAGAGTTGAAACCATGGTTACAACAATGAAAGAAAATTTGCCGAAACCATGTTCACTAAAACTCATAAATTAAACCCGTTTAGGGAGGAATCGTGTTGTATGTTTCAAAATGTCAGCCACCCTAAAATTTCAAAATGCTATATCTCAGCCATTTTTTTAAGATAGAGGCAAAACAAAAAATTCTCTGGTATCCCTGGATTGTGGCCAAACATTTAACGCAAAAATGTTTTAGGATTTCTAATTTTTTTGTACATCTTTTTGAATTTGAAATCTTTAAATGGCTATCACAGCGCCCCCTCAAGGCACAATATCCCCAAATTCAACTGAGACCTGCAAGACATTTTTCATTTATCGACATAACTTCATACACTTTTCGATGATACAATAGCGAAAATAAAACAAAAATCGTTATCGCAGATTAATCGTTATCGCCCCCTTTCATCGGAATATCCGCAAATTCAAGTGGAACCTGCTGGCCATAGCCAAAAACATAGAAAAAAAAGTGGTACAATTTGAAGGATAACTTCATATACTTTTCGATGGTACAATGAGGACAGACAGACATTTTGTAAAAACATGTTTTTCGGAATCTCTGACCCCTAAAACGTATAAATCCGTTGAAAACCGGAAGTCGAAAAAAAATTTCGATTGCAATACTTTCTTCAATATTGCTAAAAAAGTAAAGCAAGATTTTTTTTTTGGCGTTAATGAACACAACTATGGATATATAAAGTGTGTTAATTTACAGTACTGGAAAAAAACGTGATCACCTCCTACCAATTCTTCTAAAACTAATTGTAAAAAATCTATCAGTACTAATCGATTGGAAATAGTATCTACTAATTAGAGCTATGGATTAAGTATGTTACAGGGGGAGTCATCTACATATTAAAATTATTACCAACTTTGAATTTTCAAATAATAACACCTATTTTTGAGACCCTATTTGAGTTCCTTGGATCGAGACAGCCCGCGAAAAGGTATAGTTTAAATACTTTATGTTAAATTTTCATAGAGTTAGAAGAATTTAAAGTTTGAGGAGGGTAATTTTTAAGTCCATTTGACAAACTTATTAAAATCATCCGATTGAATTTTTATTAAATTTTTTAATAAAATACACTTAATAGAGCCAAACAGATTCCATTTTTTTTTTTTTTTTTTTTTTTTTTTTTGCATCCAAAGACAAATTTTTAATTATGAAAATTATTAATAAATTCATATTAAAAATTATGAATTATCACCTACATTAATTTTTGTATAAAAAAAACTGTGTGTAAATGTACAGCTTATTTGAATAATTAGTTTTCGAGATGCAGGGGATCGCTTTCTGTTTTCAAAGAATCTACAGAAAATAAAACATAGATATGTACCAGAAACATTTTGTAGTATTTACTTTTATATATAAAAAAAGTTTATTATAAATTTAAAGTTCCTATATAATTTTACTGCCGACTAAATGAGTGTTCAGTACTTTTTCTTGTAAAATTTAAATTTCATTTTCCGAAATTTTTAGATAAATCCTTAACATATTTTATTTTATAACTCTATGAAGAATTAAGATAAGTATATTCCCAGGCTGTTTTGATCCAGGGAACTCAAACATAGGTGTTAAAATTTGAAAAATAAACGTTCGTGCAGTTTTTAATATGTAGACAATCCCTGAAACAAAATTTTCGAATATAATTTCATAGTAGAAATTATTCCCAATAAATTGGTACCTATGTATTTTTTTATACCTTATTTGCAGGATAATCAGTAAGGAGTTATCACTCTTATACCATGACTGTTCTAAGGTGACAAAAGAATAAAGTAGGATACAAGGTAATCTGTATTCAACTTTCTAGAGTTTTTGAATATTACATGACATAGTTGGAAAAACTGTGTAGCACTGTGTAGATTTAATGTAACTTCAATCATGCGCAGCGAATATAGCGAAGTCGTCTATCTAAACTCAGGAATATAATATTAAGCCATTTTTTAGAATATAATATTAAGCCATTTTGTTACTTGGTGCTATGCGAATGTGTCTTTGAATGCTCTGACTTGAATGAATCTTTGTCAAGTCAGACACAACACAAGTAAGTAAAATTGATATAAGTCCGTTAAAATGTTTGCGCCCTCTGAAAATCCAAGGTTTGCGCCCTCTGAAAATCCAAGGTTTGCGCCCTTTCCCCTGGCCCAGTCCGACCCTGGAAATGAGTCAGAAAATGTGTCCGAAATTTTCGTGTTGTTGAACAGGTCATTTGAAAACCACCTTAAATCTTTAAATTGAAGGTGTAATAATACTGGTATTTATGCATTTTCATTTGAACTTATTCGAAATTAGAGGTTAGTAAAAATTTAATAATGCAATCCATACAATGATACAAATAGAAAGAAGAGTAATTTACAGGAACAGATAATTACTGTTGTGCAAACAAGCATGACCTTTCTTATTCTATACCATGATATTTTTTAACATGCATCTGGATATTGTTCAAAATCATCATTATTCTTTTTCTTTTTAAAAACTTCCTTAGTTTACCTTTTATTAGTCTAGTGTGATTTTGATTAGATATTTAATGAAATTGTTTTCAATAAAATTAAAAAAAAAAATGTTTTCTTTTTTTTGTTTATATAGAAAGGAAAAGCCCATTTTAATTTCTGTTTTGAAGCAAGAGATATACCAAAACTTACTGCAGCTCAGATGGAAATAGAAGAGAAATCTATGATTAAAATTAAGTCTGTAAACACTGTACCAGAATTAAATGATAAAGTTATTAAATGTGTAAGTGTTAATAAACTATGATAGTATTAAAATTAACAGTGTGTTATGTTATAAATACTAAATTTTGAATTTATTTTTTATTCAGAGAGAATACATTAAAGAATGTGAAAAGCTTTGGAAGAAACGGCTGACTAAAGCTATTAATAGTCTAAAAATTCCGAAAAAGCAACAGCCAGGTAATTTCTTGAATTAAAATATTTCAAATTTTATTTTTTTATTTTTTAAATTTTTAGATTCATTTAGTTTAATTATTATCTCGTTTTGCAATTTTTTTTTTTTTTTTTTTTTTTTTTAAATGCTAATTTCCAAAATTTAAATATTAATATTTTGTTTCTTTATCCTTTTCAACTTACCTATTGGATTAACCTATCAATTATATATATTTTAAAATTATTGTGATTTTTACTGTGTACACTGATTATATATAAAAAATATATATATGAATGAAAATGAAAAAAATTAAGTAAATAATATGGTTCTTGGAAATCGAACTTTTGAGGGGGATTTCTTTAAGCAGAGCTGTTATCTCGAATGATCTATTTGCAGAAAAATCAATGCAAATGAAAGAGAGAAAGATTTAATGCTATCAACAGAGGGAAAAAATTTTAGAGTAGATGCATGAAAAATCTTTAAAATTATAAAAGTTGTTTAGGAACTCTAGGAAAGAATAAAAACAATTGCTATTCAAAACAGTAGTATTCTAACATAAACCATACTGAGGCTGATACTTCACACACAAAATGGGAATGTAAATTTTCTCCATCTTTTAGCGAGTTGAATGTCATGATGTAACATCACAATAGCAGTTTAATTCTCATGAAATGGCAGGAAAACAAGATGTCTGTGATCTGGGACATTATTTTTAATTAGATTAGATGATTTCTTATCCAATTAGCAATCATTCTCTCGCATATTTTACACATGACCAATATGAGGATTATTGGATGATAAGAAAAACTTCTCTTTTTTTTTTTTGGGGGGGGGGGGGGGGGCTTACCTGACTGGAAAATAGGCAGAATGACAGCAAATGTCCCGGGCAGAAATATAAATTAGAAGGAGAACACGAACAATTCTTAATTTTCTGGAACATCTCCTATAAGATGCAAGAGTTATTGGTGTTACAACTTATGATATGCAGAGTCCCAGAACAAATTATTAGATTCTTTGACTACTTGGCTGAGCTTTGTTCATGTTCTTTTGTATTTAATCCAATAGTCGATGGAAGCTATCCTAAGTGTTTTGGGATTTATATTATTAAGCTGGGCAGATGGCAACGGGGAATTAACTGACTGGGCATCCAAACCTATCTAGGATATGATACATTGAAGGTTAATTATACTAAAATAATGACATAATTAAATGAAGTAGCACTGGTAAGACATATTTAATGAACATCAACATGAGACGTAACCACATAATCAGAACGTTCTGAGACTTATTACAACTGTAGGAAAAATAGTTTTTTTTCAAGTAGATGGTGTTGGAAATAAAAATTACTTATTTGTAAATTTCGGTGCTATGATCTAAACTGAAATACAAAAATTAAGTGGGAGCTCTTCTAATCCTTTTAGATCTTTTAAGGTACCTGTGAAAAGGAGGAAGAAGAAAAATTAGTTTTTAGAGATTTTGCAGTAGCATTAATTGCACTGTTGTTAATAGCAGGTTTTGGAACCAAAGGTATCAAATCAGAGTCAGCTAGTGTAGGACTTGGAGTATTTGGAACAAAAAGAGTCAGCTGGTATAAGACTTGGAGTATTTCAGTGTATCAGATGAAAATCAGCTGGTTGAAGATCTGTGTGATACTAGGATGTATTAGTTGAGAATAATTTTGTTTAACAACTGTGTTTTCACTTCTGTAACTTTCTCTATAACTATCTTCAGAATTTATATCATTAGCTAAAGGTACCTTTGATCCTATGTTTGTTATTTGATAAACATGCTTTTTCCAAATTTTTGAACCAACTTGAATTCTATAATGTAAATTTCTACTTGACTTCTGGAGCACAATTTCTTACAGCCACTTTCTGGTTAATTTTAATTCTTTTACTTTAGCATTGAAATTTCTCGAATTTTGCTTATCCTGAATAGAATTTGTAATGTTTAGAGCTATCAAATCTATTTTTGTTCTTATATGATGTCTTAGAAATAGAGATGCAGGACTCTCCCCCGTTGTAACATGAAACATCTTTCTATACCGCAAAATGAAGTTATTTAATTTCATTTTCAAAGTATCAGATTCTGAAACTAAGGCTTTTAATCCATGTTTAAGAATTTGCACATATCTCAGCCTGACCATTAGTAGCTGGATAGTATGCAGCACTCAACATATATTTTGCAGCATGATTATTTAAGAATGTGTTAAATTCTGCAGAAGTAAATTGCGAAGCATTATCTGATACCAAAGATATAGGACAACCGTATCTGGCAAAAACGAAGAAAGACAAGTAATCATACGTTCTGTAGTTGTATTTGGAACAATAAAAACTTCTGGCCAGTTGCTATGAGCATCCACCACAAGGAAAAGCATTTTAACCATAACTGGACCAAAATAATCAATATAGACTGCCATTAGGCTGTTTCCAGTGATGTGTATCTATCTATGACAATAGTTTCGAAAGTTAAAAGCAAAGTAGGAATTTGAATAATTTGAAAAACTCAGATTCCTTACATTACTTGAGTTAAATTGTGGTGGTAGATTTTCACTATGTAATGGAAGACGTGAAAGAGCATTGACATTTCTGTGCTTGGTGGCTTTCTTATAATGCATATCATATTGAAACATTTGTAAATATAATGCATATCATTGCATTCTAGCTGCTGAAAGTACATGAATACTTGTAGTAGGAGAAAAAATAGACACAAGAGGTTTACTGTCTGTAAATAAAGTAAATTTATTACCACACAAATATTGAAAAAATTTCTTTACACTAAAAATAATAATTAATCAGGGTTCCTACGGGTCAGGGAAAACAGGGAATTTGAAAATTGAGGCAAAAAGTCAGGGAAATGTCAGGGAATTTTTGAAATAATTGAAGAGGTCAGGGAAAAGTCAGGGAATTTTTTATTTATTACTTTCCAGCAGGATCTCAGTTATCATTGTAAATGCAGAAATTTTGAATTCATTATTCCTCTGATCTATAATTTTTATATAAAATTTATGCAAACTATGTAACAATAGTATAATTTGAAAAATAATTAAAAATTGGAAATACATGCAGCGCATATTTTTTCAAGCATTTATCTAGAATAAAAGTAGAGGACACAGCATACACTAAAATGGCACTATTCTTTTGGAAATTAGTTCTCGGCAGGTTAACAAAGATTAATCTGACACGAATTCTAAAAATTACTTTGAAGTCAAATCCCCTCTCCCCCCTCATAAAAAAAAATCATAGACCTTGAACCACCAAAGACAATTTTTGATGACCTGCAACCTGGCCTGAAGCTGAAGAACAAACACGAAATGAAAGAAAATTAATATCGTACTTAAATATTTTTGGACATTTAAATTCAGGCAAAAGAATTTGGTTTCAAACTTTAAGCCTAATATAATAAATTTTTTCTTCTGCGATTTTATAATTTTTTAGTGTTCTGCAGTGATTTTTAGACATTCCTAAAATAATTCAGGTTACAATGTTTTAGCCCGGTATTGCTATAGCAAATTTTGTCCTCTGTGATTTTGAATTTGACTCCTTTAACACTTTCAAATCGTCTCTGCTTCTGCATTTCAGAATGGTGTTAATTGTAGGTTTTAATTAATGTCACATCTTATTATTAAAAAAATTAAAAATCTGAGCCTCAGGTGTGCTAGAACTTGCGTTGAACTATCCTCATCCAAATTTTCAGACCTCTATGCATGGTAGATTTTCCTAGCCATTGCACACAAAGAGACATAATTCTTTAATTATAGTATAAAACTAGCTGACCCACACAGCATTGCTTGGGCCCGTGATAATAAACATAAATAAACAAAATTTATATGATTTTATATCTTTAACCCAATTTTGTATGAATTTATATTTTTAATGAAAAATTTTCAAAAAAATATTGATATTTAGTGGTAAAAGTGCTTGTAAGAACACATTTTCTTGTTTTTTCACATAGGGTCATTTCATAGTTTAAAAGAAAGTTTTTGTTGTTTGTACTCTTTGAAATTTTATCTGTTATAACTTTAAGGGTTTTGCAGCTTGTTTAAAAATTTCATGAAAAAAAAAATATCTATGGTTGTAAAAGAAATGTTTTCTTCTCGCTTTTTTTTTTGTTTTCGCATTGGATCCTGTAACATAAAAACAAAAACAAATTCGTATCATTCCCTTATCATTCTCTCTGAAATTTTAATCAGTTATACATATAACTGTATTCAAGCCCTCTTTAAACTTTTGTGAAAAAATATGTATATTTAGTAGTGAAAACATAGCCGAAGCTGTGCCGAATTAGCCCACGTTTTATCGTTTTCATAGAAAATTTATCAGATTTTATTATAATTTTTAAAAATATTTCTACTCGTCCAAATGTTTTGAAATTTTTACAGGTAATGTAAATCTGGTCTGCCAAGATGCTCTAAAAAGATTGTGTCAGAATACGGATGTTTAGTTAGTTTTATCGTAGAAAAAACATACTGGGATGGTGCAAAGTTACTTGCAGTAAAATTCGTATTTTTGCAAAGTAATTGCACTGTCAGGAAGAACGTTTCGGCTTTAACAGTCTTTCTTTTGTTTGTCGGTAACTAAAATTGTTTCTTGAAGGAGCATTTCTTTAAGGAAGAAAGCATCAACTGCAAAAACTGAATTTTTTTTTCAAAGGTTCAAGATGTTTTTCAAACTGATTGTGGAGTTTAAGACATAAAAGAACGTACTTTAAAAATATGTCTTCTGTTTTCTGTTTCCTGAATAGTTTGGCCGATGGAGGTAAAAACAAAATGCCAGCATTTCATTCTCCATTCATTTTTGCTGGAAAATCAAGTTCTGGGCATGTGTGGGCATGCTTGCCGATTTTCAGGGAAAAAAAAAAAAGCATTTTCAATGAGTTTTTAATTAATATCTCAGTTAATTATAAAAAAATTAAAATTCGGAGCATCAGAACCTGCCTTGGACTGTTTTCATCCAAATTTTCAGACTTCTATTTGCGGTTGATTTCGTTAGCCATTGCCTACACACGAAACCTTCTTTTATTAGTACAGATAACAGCGAGATATTTGCTTTGACTAAATAATGCCGAATATGGCTCTTTTTGTTTTTAACGCAAGAGCTGAGAGTGTATCATATGTATTACTTAGAAGAATGATTTTTCTGTTGCATTTTTTTATTTGCTCGCACCAAGTGCAGTCAATATATCACTGTTAGTATTGTTATTTATTTCTTTACTGTAAAGTTATATGTTTTGACGGCATGTTAATTAATAGTTTTTTTAATATAAGTTAAATAGATACTAATCATCTTAAAGAACTATGACTTAACAGAAAGCTTTTAGTTCACATTGAGCATTGTTATTTTTATTATTATTACATTTTAATTTTCTGTAATCTAAATGCAAAATCAGGGATTACAAAAATTCAAAGATTTTAGGAGCCCCCAAAAATAAATCTCCAGGTATGAAATTACAGCTATAATAATTAAATAATTATCAGCATACCAGGGTTTAGTTCCACTAACTTAATTATTGGATGAAGACAAAGTAGCTTTATGTTGCAAGTTACAGTTTGAAATAGAATGTTATACTGCTTGGATAAAAAATTTCTTGGACTTTGTCCTCTTGAATATGTGATTACAAATCTTATCATTTCAGTGTTTTGCACTTTTTGTTTAGCTGCAGGCAACACAGTCTCCTTATTTTAGAGATTTCTTCCAGTATTAGGCACTATAAAATAAGTGTCCATGTAAAAGAAAGGGGATATCTAATGGTTAGAGTATCCTAGTTGAGATTTTTTCCAACAGAGCGAAAATATGCAGGGACCAGGACTCGAACCTGGGTACTTTGGTTTGCCGTACCAGCGCTCTCCCTACTGAGTTATCCCGATGATATCCTGTTGGGATATCTCACTCTTATTTGTTGGACAAGCCTGCGAACTGCAGTACTAATTTCATTCATCCGAGCTATAACTATAGCCTTTTGCATGATGAATCTGAAATAACACAGAAACTCCTGTATACCATGTAATTAGGTCATAATGAACAGGGGAAATTATATTCCTATTAGAATAATGCATTTTTATAGAAATTAGCAACTATCTGTAACTAGGAGGTGTCCATTGTGGAGCGTTTCACAGCAATATATAAACCAAATTTTTTATGAAGAAAGGTCAGGGAAATTATTGTTTTAAGTCAGGGAATTTTTTTACCAAAATTGTGTAGGAACCCTGATTAATGCTTCTTTATCAACCTGGCTATATCTTTTTTTTTCATTAGTCAAAGTTCTTGATACAAGTTTTTCCATGTTATCTATCTGTCATCTCATGCGAAAGAACCACAGATATACCATATGGAGAAGCATCAGTTCATGCTTGTTCACAAACAGAAGTCCATATAAATTTTACATTCTTTCTTAGAAATTGATTTAAAGTATGTGCATTGCAGATAAATTCCGTACAAACTTAGAATAATACATAACTAAGCCAACAAAACCTTTGACCTGTGTTACATTTACTGGTCTTGGAGCATTTAAAATAGCATCTTTTTTTTTTCGACTTTATGAATTCCTTCTTTTAACAATATTATATCTACAATGTGTAATTTGATCAGCCATAAAAAATGATTTGTCTTTATTTATCCTAATATTATATTGATGTAATTTTTCTAATACTAGTTTTAGATGTTTTAAATGTATTTCACCAATTTTCCCAGTAACACCAACATTATCAATAAAAATTGTTACACCATCATTCCACATAAAATGTATTCATTTTTTCTTCGCCAAATAGCTGGAGAAGTAGTAAGACCCATGGGTAACTTTAAAAATTGGAATATTCCTTTCAGAGTGTTAACTGTCAACAATCCTCGTCAACTGTGATTTTTCCTCTACAGGCAACTGAAGATATGCTTGGTTTAAATCAATTTTTGCAAAATGCAACCCCCCCCCCCCTCCACCTCTAACGTAGAAATAATGTAGTCTTCTACTTTAGGTAAAGGATATTTTTCAACTTTCAAAAATTTATTTACCATTACTTTAAAGTCACTAAAATAAATAAATTTTCCCATTAGGCTTAAGCTAACACAGGCCATTTGAGACTGATTCAGATTTTTTTTTTTAATTGCCTATGTGCATCCACAAATGAGAAGACATGTTTGCACTTGAAATTAAGATATTTCACCTTCTTCAGCAGTAAAGGACACTGATTTCAATCTGAGTGGTGTTTACCGACACTTTTGGAACAATAGTCAACATAGTCCCTCATGTTGAATGCCGCAATTGCCACAGATCTGATTTGAGATACATTTAAGAAAAGCATGATTAAACTTGTAGCATTTAATTTGGACAATCAATAAATTGGCGAATGTATTTTATTGAGAACCATAATTTTATTTCTGAGGGAAGTGGGTGCCCCGGGTTGTTGCCAATACTGGAGAGTGTCCTTTGGTATTGTTCTTTTGATTAAATCATCAAAGCTCTAGGATGTTAATAGCATTAGGTTTTGTAACTTCCTTAGCTATTTCAGCAAGAGGAATGTCCACTTGAATGTTGAAAAGTAGGAAGCAATTAGTGATGTTTTTCCAGACTACCCTTGTAGAAATCAAAATCCCTAAAAATTCTGAGATACTACAAATTACAACTGCATACGTTATGTCTTTGGTACTGATAATTATGCTTCTTGTCCTGGTATACCTTAGTTTATCAGTTTTCTCCAAATTCACAATTTTCTTTTTTATCGCCACTTGATCAACTCTGGTCTCATGGTTTGGAAGTGTTTCTGAATCAAAACTTGTTAAAAAAAAAACTGTTAAAGTTGTTGCTTTTGTTTTCAGAAGCCATTTCAAGTAGTAATACAACTGACATAGATGAATGTACAAAATTGTATTTCCATTTGGACTTGTATAACTGCAGTCTTCAATGTCATTCATTTCAACATTATTAACAGACTAGCTGGATCCGCCCGCTAGCGGGCCCCTAATTGTTGTATATTTCTTACACATCTATAAAATATTTTCTCATTCATTTCTATTTTTTTTTTTAAATCTTGCATTATATATGTGAATACTTTCTCATATAGATTGTATAATGTTTATTAAGTTAAATAATAATAAATAAATAAAATATTAATTTTTGCATTGAAGGTGACACACTTCAATTTATCATCTATAATTATCGATGTCCCTCAAATAATTTAATTAGAAAATATTTTTCAAACAATTTTCTTTAAATTATAAACATTTTGATTACATTAATTAAAGGGACGTTATCATTCATCTGCTAAAAAAGTAGGTCAACTTCGGGATTTTTTTTTCCCACAGAAAGAAAAAAATAACTCAGAAACTGGACTTTACCCATTTATTATTCATAGTTTTTATCATAAAAAAAATATTTTTATTACACGATAATTATTAAAATTGATGGAGATATTGTCAGTTGCATATGGGTATGCTGTGCTCGCATCACTCTGTGATGTGTAGTGCACAGCTTGTCAACGTCACCTGAAAACAAACAAAATAAAATTTTTCAGAAAACATGGAATTTGGGTGACCATGAACCTATCTTTACTAAAATTGATCAAAATTTGATGAAATGGTAGTAGTTTGAAAAAAGGTGTCTTTTTTTTTTTTTTTTTGCCCTTTTTCTCTAACTTCAACAAGGCTTTTTTTTTTTTTTTTTTTTTTTTAATCATTTAAAAAGTTTATGGCATCACAAAGTAAATAATCTTTAATTTCCAAAAAGAAAAAAAGAAGTTGATTGGTTAATCAATTCAAACACTACTCTACATGTCACGCTGCAAAATGTTGTTTCGATAAAAATGGGCCTATGGTTTTACTAAAGAAAAAGGGTAATTATTATATTTTGCAGCTTACAGTTGGTCTGCAATTACTGGATTTATACCTATGATCTAAAGAATTCAGCTTGCATGCAGCTGTGCCCCCCAGGTCTAGTATACCTGTTTTTCAGCTAGTCCACATTCACTTTCAATTGACTATAACTTCAACAATATTTCGAATTTCACCTAACTATTCTAAGGTCTTATTCTACACACTACAGAAATTTACAAAATGTAAAATAAATAAATAAAAACTAGGGGGCTCAGCACCCTACACGCTAACGCTCGCCAACCCCCCTGAATTACGAAGCAATTCACATAGAGACCGCTATGCAGTCCCAGTTTGCTTCACTCGCTCGCCCCTTTTTATTTTTGCAGCAATTCTAGCCAGAATAAGTGCTACCATAAATCCACCATAAACCACCATAAAATTGAAAAAAAAATTTTAATGTAAGAAAATATTGAAAACAGAGTTAAAAATGCATTTAGTTGGTGCTGACAATGGAAAAAAGATCTTGAAAACACAATTAGTTTAAAACTCATTGCACCTATAATATTGTATAGCACGGCTTAAATACATTAAAAAAAAAAAAAAAAAAAAAAACTACGTGATAGGAAGATAGTTTATGTATATCATCAATCATTGTTTAAATTTCGTAAAACTGTTCTAATTGATTGTAGATATTTGCAATAGAAATTATTTTTTACTTCATCAAGACAGCAATAGATGGCAGCAGGTGCAACCTAGACATTTGATATTTTCATTCTCTCCGATTTTCGGAGACAATAATAATAAATTATTCATAAAACAAAAGACATAAATAAAGTCTAAATAAGAGTTGGGAATTCATTTGAAATTAACGATATATTAAAATGAGGAATCATCTCAAACGCTTTGTATTAAGCACACGTTGTTTTGTTTTTAATAATTGCTAGTTTAAGTTTCACTTGTTTCACCTCAGAGTAAAGGTCTATGACTCTTACACTGGCCGCCATATTGGAGATTCTGAAATCTACGGTTATTGCCAAACGCTAATCTAGAAATTCAGCCCTTTTTCCGTGCCACTTAAGAGAAATATATATATAGATTAATGAACAGTAACCACCCCTTAATTCTTACAAAAATAGGATTCGGCCATTCCTATGGAAGTCTTGTAAAAAGGAAAATACTTTTAGATATTTTGCATTCAGATATAATTTCATAGAATCTTCTTCATTCTGGTTTCATATAAATTGTTCATAAGCCCTTAAATCGTTTGGCACAGTTTTATTAATAACACCCAACTGTTATCAAATAAAAATTTTCTGTAATGCACTTGTTTTTAATAATGATATATTAATTCAAAACATGAAAAAATCTGTCAAATAAATTATATATGTTTTTTAACTTAGATAATACATAAAAAATATGTTTTTTGGAATGATTTTAATTTAATTACTTTAATTTCGTTTTGAATTCTAGGTATTTTAGGTTTGTCTCCAAATCAATCAATTTATCCTTATCTGACTGTCATAGATACAGAAGTGCTAGTCAACTTATTACTTCAGGTAATTTAAAATACATATTAGACTTTTATACTCTCAGACACTTATTGGAAAGTTTATATTAATTGATGAATTTTTGTTTAAACAGAATAAATATGTTTCCAATGAAAAACTTTTTTCTTATTTATGGTATGTTCAGAAAGTTATTACTTTCTAAACTTTTATAATCAATGAAAATAACTTAATATGTGTTTAAAATTACACACTATAAATACTTTTAGCAGACCTTGATAATGATTTCAGTGTTTAGTTTTGACAATGTGTTATTATACATTAATATATTACATTGAATGCTATTTTCCAGGAAACACGAATGTTAGGAGAAACTGCTGAATTTTACAGTCCTAACATTAAACAACTTTATAGGGAATTAGGATTAAAAGTCATGAGGCAGTATTTTATGGCTTTAAATAAAAAGAACAGTGTTACTGATAAGGTGAGAATATTTAGTGTGTTTTTATTCAACAATGTATTCTGATTTAAGGGGGGAATGCAGCACTAAACCCAATTTCCCATATTTTGCAGGTCCATTTTATTTATCAGAAATTTTTAGAATATTTATTAAATCCAGAATTGTCTTCACAGTACTTACCAAGAGAATACTGGGAATTTTTAAAGAGTAAATATGTTGATGGCCCAACAATAGTAAGTTTAATTCTTTTATTTGCTTCTATCCCCATGATATTAATATTTAAAATTACTTATATTAATAGGTTTTTTTTTTTTTTTTTTCTTTTAGGATGTCTCGAATTCTAATTGGGCGTACAGTCTTTTAATTTTTGTAAGGTCTTTTATCATTTATTATGCAATGTTAAGAAAGAGTTTTTAGTTTTAAATATGCTTGCTTGTTTTTTATTATTTTTCATGATTAGTACTTTCATGTGAATGCTTTTTTCACATTTTTAAAATACTTGCTTAAATATATTTTCTTAATAAATAAAGGTTATAATGTAATAATTATTTATTATTTAAAAATATAATAAAATCTCTTTTTTTTTCTTAATTTTGTTTGATTTGTACTATTTAACAAGTATATCTGTGCATATTTTTTTTTAAATCTGACTTCAGTATGGTTTATTAATCTTTGTATATTATTTGTATCATGAGAAAAAAAAGATTAGTAATTTTTTCAATAAATAGACAATTCCTAATATTGGTTACCAAAACTGTTTCAAAAGCTACATGCCAAAATATATATTTTGGACTGTCAATAGAAATTTCATTAACAGAGTTAGCCATTGCTAGAAGAGTGGTTTGAAATCAGAACAATTACAAAAACACTTCTTTGATTATTTCTTAATTTAATAGCTATTTTGTTGCAGAATTAAATATGTTTAATGATGATAATAATAAGTTTTCTTAACATTTTTAGTATGAAATTAATTTGAATATTAATAACTGCCATGAAAATAATCTTATCTCTTTGTTTTTTGTATATATATATATATATATATATATATATATATATTATTTATTAAAGAATATTCAGGCATTTCATATATCATCATAAAAAAAAAAGTCCCAAATTGCTAACAAAATTTAAAAAAACTTAAATTTACAACTTTTAACCCTATCACTGTGTCCTGGGGTCTACATGGACCCCAAGTACTTTCAACAAGTTGTCAAAAAATTCTATCACTCACTGAGTAGTTTCAACCGGTGACATCTCATATCATAATGTTTGTAACACACGGTAAAAATTAAACTGTACAAATATAAGTGATACTTATTATTTTTTTTTTTTTTTTGAAAAATAGATAGCATATTTGTCCTGGGCAACAACAGGGCATGTTTTGATAGGACATAGTGATAGGATTAAACCAGTGCTTATAGATCACAGTGAAATATTTGCAATGTTTATCAAATATCTTTTTAAAATATGATTTCTGAATTCGTATAAATTAAGAAAAATATGTATACAATGGCCATATGTATAAATTTTGACTTTTTAAAAATGTCTTTAACTGAATTTTTCTATACCACTTTAACTAGAAATCTACTGACCAGTTATAAATGGATTATGCACTTATGTAAATGAGAATGCTAAATTAGCACTGATTTTTTATCCTCAACAGGGTAAAAAAAAAGTACTTTATTTTATCTGACCCACAGGACATTGCCCAAGCCTGTGATAATAATCTTATATATACCTAAAATTCAATGTTGAATGATTTTATATTTTTAAACTAAAATCTTTCCAAACAAACTCAATGTTGGGGGCATCCCCAGTGTTAGAGTACATTCTCAAATTTGTATGATTTTATATTTTTAAGTAAAAATCCATCCAAACGAATCTAGAGCCGCCGACCAAACTGCCTTCGGCAGTATACACCGGATGTTCTACGCACATTCTGGTCTGTTTTCATTATATTTTTTTTAATGAAAGACTGGTGTATCCTGGGCCTGTGATAATAACCTTAAACATGCCTAAAATCATTGTTGAATGAATTTATATTTTTAAACAAAAATCTTTTCAAATGAACTTAATGTTGGGGGTACTACTGCATTTGGCAATGTACACCTTCAAATTGAATGGTTTTATATTTTTAAATGAAAATCTATCCAACCAATCTAAAGCATCTTCATTATAGTGATTGTCGATTTAATTTTTGACATATAGAAACATTAAATTTTCAGCTCAGATGAAAAATTCCTTAGAAAACCTAAATAATATACCCCCATCTCTTTCTTTTGCCCTCCCTCGCATTGATATCTCTCACTGTTAAAAATTTTGAGGTTTCCAGCACATGCACACAACTGAAAATCCCTCCAAAAATGTTCTAAAGTAGAATTAAAACTGCAAACTATCTTCAAAGGCACTGAGAGACAGATAGGAAGGGGAAGTCTGGCAAATTCGTAGAAGGATTTCCAGAAAATAATTTCTTATAGTAAATATTAATATATTTTTAAAATCTATAACATTGTTGGAACCAGAAAAGTACCAGAAATAAGTGGGTATTTTTTGTCTTTTGATTTGCGGGGACCCCCCCTCCGCCACACATGCACACACATACAAAATTAGCATATACAAAAAAATTTTTGAGAAAGTATATGTATAAATGTTTTTTTAAAAATAAAGACATTCTTAGAAAGACAAATGCACCAAGAATAAACAAATGTTTTTTTTCTTTTTTTTTTTGCATATTTTAATTAGGGCAGTGGATTTGGCCAATTTTTTTTAAACAAGGACATCGTAACAAAGGTAAAGGTACCAGCAATAAGTGTTTTTTTTTTTCCGTATTTTATTCTGAACAGTGAATGGAACAGTTTCAAAGTGAGGGGGGGAGGGGAATTCTCTGCTTAAAGATCTTTGGAAATGCAGTTTCTGACCAGACAACTGCAGCAGCATGTCATTTCGCAATAATCATCATGGCTTTTAATTAATATATCAGTTAATTAAGGAACAGTAAAAGTCTGAGCCTCAGATGCATTTGAATATACCTTCGTCTGTTCTTATCAAATTTTGTTCATGTGGGCTGCATATTTCTTATTTATTAGCTCACAGGCTATCAAAGCCTGAGAGCTTATGTGCCCGCCGGTTCTGTATGTATGTATGTACGTATGTACGTACGTAACGCGATAACTCTTGACAGAAATAACCGTTTTGCTTCCAATTTTGTTTATAGGTTCCTTCTGATAAGGTGCTTCCCTGATTAGTTTTGGGGATTGATTGTTTAACTATAAAGGTTGGGAACGGGGGGGCTAACCCCCCTTAATTAAGATAAATGGTTTTTTCATGCAGAATTATCCAATTTTCTTCAAATTTTGTATATAGGTTCATTGTGATAAGGTTCTTTCCTGATTAGTTTTGGGGGTTCATAGGTTAAGTATAAAGGGGCTAATGGGGGGGGGGGAATCCTCCCCCTTAATTTAGATAAATGAATTTTTCATGCAGAGTTATCCGATTTTCTTCCAATTTTGTTTATAGGTTCCTTGTGATAAGGCGCTTCCCTGATTAGTTTTGGGGATTGATTGGTTAACTATAAAGGGGGGGGGGAACAGGGGGGCTAACCCCCCTTAATTTGGATAAATGGTTTTTTCATGCAGAATTATCCAATTTTCTTCAAATTTTGTATATAGGTTCATTGTGATAAGGTTCTTTCCTGATTAGTTTTGGGGGTTCATAGGTTAAGTATAAAGGGGGTAACGGGGGGGGGGTTAATCCTCCCCACTTATTTTAGATAAATTATTTTTTTCATGCAGAGTTATCCGATTTTCTTCAAACTTTCTATATGGGCTCATTGTGGTAAGGCACTTCCCTGATTAGTTTTGGGGGTTCACTGGTAAAGTATAAAGAGGGGAACGGGGGGGACTAACCCCCCTTGATATAGATAAATGGGTTTTTTAAGCAGAATTATCGGATTTTCTTCAAATTTTATATATATGTTCATTGTGATAAGGCGCTTCTCTGATTAGTTTTGGGGGTTCTTTGGTTAAGTATAAAGGGGGGACAGGCGGCTAACCCCCCCTTAATTTAGATAAATGGATTTTTCATGCAGAATTATCCGATTTTTTTCAAATTTTGTATATAGGTTCATTGTGGTAAGGTGCTTTTCTGATTAGTTTTATGGGTTCATTGGTTAATTATAAGAAGGAGAAACGGGGGATGGTTCCCCCTTCTTAATATATTGTCGATTTCTTCATTTTTCGAGGGCTTATTTCAAATTCTTTGAAATAAGAATATAATTTACAGTTAGTGTGAATAGCCTGTGAGCTCAATGCCGTCAGTTTAACTGGGCAGTTTTCTTTTATTTTTAATAACATGTGTCAATATTTTGTAAACTTTCATTCTCATGCAAATTATATGTATCATAAATTACAAAGCTACAAAATTAGAAAAGAAAATCACTGTTTTATAGAATTAATTGATTATTCTTCAAAATCTACTTTATTACTCTTTGAATTTGTATGAATTTGTTCTGTTTGACTTTCAAATAATCCAAATAAGTGTGAACATTTTAGGCATAAAAATGTTTATGCCTGAATGATAATAAGAAATGTTTAAGCCTTTTTCGAATGGTTTCATATATATATATATATATATATATATATTAATTTGTCAGGTTTTGTTTATTAAAGTTATATACTATTTTAGTATCAAATTTGTTTCTAAAATTGCTTTAATGATTTCAGATTGGGAGCATTATGTATGATGTGTTACGTGGTAATATTTGTTTCAATCCCAATCGTATAAATAGAAAATCCGATAGCAAGTATGTTTTTTAAATGTTCATTATTATTATTTAAAAAAAAAAATTTTTTTTTTAGAGTTTAAATGCATGTGTTCTAATTATTAAAATTGCTGGCTAATTATTGCTATAATTACTGGCATAAGACAGATTAGCTATCTACCTTTATTATCTATTAATGTGTAACCAGAATTTAAAATCAATTTCCAGGCCCGGGCCGTCCTGGCCCGGTGCAAAAATAAAAAGTTTGGCCCGAGCCCAACCCGGCCCGTTATTTTCACAGTTCATGGCCTGGCCTGGCCCGTACAGAAATCAGTGAAAACAGGTGCGGCTCAGCCCGGTCCTATATGGCCTGACACAATTTCTGCAATTTCTACTATTTTGAAAAAAGTGAGATTTTTAGCATATAATTAAGATTTCTGTAAAGAATACTGCATACATAATATTTATGGGAAAAGTTTACAGTATATTTTAAGATTGCGATGTGTTCGCAAGACAGAAAATACACAATAGCAACCTTAATAATTACTTAGATTCTAAGACTTTCAACATTCAAATAAGGGTTCAAAAAAATTAATCTAGTTTAGAATAAACAGAAAAAAAGAGGGTTAAAACATCATAACTTTTAAAGCTGTATAATAAAAAGTAGATTTATGAAAATATTTCTCTGTCATTTATTCAGGCATGAGATTCTTCCGCGGATCTGCGGTTTTCCGCTTTTTTGTTATTTTCCATTTTCCGCTTTTTCGTCATTTTCAGATTTTCCAAAAAAACACGAAATTTGCCTAAATATCGCGAAAAAAAAACCCGAAAATTTCGTCAATGGATCTCTGAAAAACGCGAATTCTGTCAAAAAATCGTGTGAAAAACGCAAAAGATTGCGAAATTTCGTCAAAGGATCGCTGAAAAAACGCAAATTTCTTCAAAGAATCCTGTGGAAATTGCCAGAAGATTGCTAAAGAGACGTGAATTTAGTCAAACTTTTGCTGAAAAAACGTAATTTTCGACAAAAGATCGCTGAAAAAACGTGAATTTAGCCAAAAAGTCGTTGAAAGAAATGTGAATTTAGCCAAAAGATCGTTGTCAAAACGCAAACTTAGCCAAAAGATCGCCGTAAAAACGCAAATTTAGCCAAAAGATCTCCATAAAAACGCGAATTTAGCCAAAAGGTCATCGTAAAAATGCGAATTTAGCCAAAAGATCGCCATAAAAAACGTGAATTTAGCCAAAAGATCGCCGTAAAAACGCGAATTTAACCAAAAGATCGCCGTAAAAACGCGAATTTAACCAAAAGATCGCCGTAAAAACGCGAATTTAGCCAAAAGATTGCCGTAAAAGCGCAAATTTAGCCAAAAGACTGCCATAAAAATGCAAATTTCGCTAAAAGATCGGCCGTAAAAATGCAAATTTCGTCAGAATTTACTGCATTGTGTTAAAAGATTGAAACCAAATTTCTTTTAGTAATGTAGAAAATTCGCTATGGAATGCAGAAACAAAAAATATTCAAAATTTTTCAAATTTTAAAAATATTCAAAAAATCCAAAAATTAGATTCCAGCTGACTAGTAAAAATGACCTGGAATCTGGAATAACCATGGCACTGACTAGTTGGTGCCACTGATAATGTCCTTAAATGTCTTTAATTCCTTAAAAGATTATTTTTATTTTTAAAAAGGGTGGGAACTCTGTTCTATCATTTATTTAAGGTGGTTGCAATTATTAGCATATACTTAATTTTCTCTTTCAAGAAAAATGTTTTACAATTTTTCAAAATTTCAATTAAAAAAATGTTCATGCTATTGAAGGGTTTTATTAATGTGCTGTATCTTGGTAAAATAGACTTTTTATTAGAGTAAGTAAATAATTTCTTTTTAATTTACTCAAAGCTAAATTGATGTAATATATATATTTTTTAAATATATTTTTTAATAGTAATTATAATATTTGTTGCGCTTGAAATTCATAACTTATTGCTCAAACGTCGTTTGCACAGTTTTCAGCTTTTTTGCCTTTTTGTCAATCTCATCCCTGTTTATTAAAGCTTTTCTCAAGTCCAAAGGAGCTACTTTCTGATGCATTTCTAAATTCATTCCTTTTTGGAAATGCATAAGATTGGCAGGTGTTCTTATTCAGAAACTGTGTAATCGAATGGTGTTATCCATTTTTTTTATAAAAGCAATATATCTTTGAGAAAATACTGTCAAAGTTGGCGTTTTGAATCGAATTTCCAGAAGAGACAGCATGGGAAAGGGGAAAAATCTGAAGCCACGTGACAAGAATATCTTATATATTGACAAGTAATTTATTTATCAAAAATGGAAAACACTATTTGATTCCATATCCTTTCAGTAGTCAGGCTTGTCAATTTTATGACTTTACAGTTAAAAATTAGTCAGAAAATGAGTCAAGGTTTTGCGTTGTGGAGTAAGAATTTAAGAACCACCTTTAAGGTATATTTTTAAAGATTACATTAACATAAGTTCATTATCACTATTAATACTTTTACAAAACATATTGTCTGCCCTACACATCCTGAAAACAATCAAGACCAGTTCCGGCCCGGCTCGACAATGTAGAAAAAAAAAATGCAAGCCTCATCTTGGCCCGGCATGAGTCTGCTAAAAAAATATTAAGCCCATATAACTGTCAGGTGTTGATCTTTATGGTGGACAACTTACATTTCTGTATTATGTTGTTAAACTAGCATGGGCTTGTGACGCTCATTTATAGTTATTCTTGCGAAAACCATATTCTTTGAAAATAGCACATATTTTATCGGTTCTGATTAAATATTTATATCGGGCCGGCAGGCCCGTTAAATTTTTTTATCTGCCCGGCTCGTCCCGGATAGCCTGTTCAATTTTTTTGCCGGGCCGGCCCGTTTCAAAATTCACCTTCACTCCGCCGGGCCGGGTATGGGTCTCGGGCCAGGCCCGGACCGTTCAGACCTCTAACCCAATAGTCCTTAAAAATCCTTATTTTACCTTGGAATCAAATGATGCAGTCTTCTTATATTCTTGCAAGTGCACCAGGCACAGCATCTAGTAATTAATTTATTGTTAATAGTACTTCTGATTTTTTTGCCTTAAACTATATGGAAGATTTAAAAAGTCATATTTTATATTTCAAACTAAGAGTAGAAAGTGCATTAAAAAATTAAGAAAGATAACATATCAGAAAATGTTTTGTGTTTGTTGACTAAATGTTAGTTTATACACATGTTACAATCTTCTTAAGGAAATTAAGTGAGATATACATAATACAATAAACATTTAAATATTTTTTCATATAAATGCAGTTAAATTACAGCTTATGTTTTTCAAAGGCATGAAAAAAGAGCTATATATAGTTGTTCATTTCCAAAAATAATGACTCGCACAAAAAATTGTCCAACTGGTAAGTTTAAACTTTTTTAAACATTTCTTTGTGTCTAGAATTTAATTCCAAGTTGTCATAATTTTACCATCAGCATTTTTGTTCATAATGCCAAATAATCTTTTCTTTTCGATAGTTTACCAGTCTTCTTTTAAGTTGAGAAAACAAAAATAAATATTGCACTAATTTGGGATTCATTAATTGCATCTCTGTTTCTTCAATCTGTATGACAACCAACCAAACCAACTGAATTTAGACAATATCAGCTAGTCTAAATTCATGCATTTTGTGCAATTGTGATATATTTTGACTTAGAACACGAATGTATGGTGTGCTGAAATTAATTTTCTGTATATCAAAGGTCCCTGCCTTTATAATTGATTCATCAGCATATGCAACTAGTTGTAATTTCAATATTATTTTCTATTTCCTAGCTTTATGTATCCAGCTTTTCATATTGTGTATGAAAATGTTGATGTCAAGCTTAACAGACAAATTCGAGTAAGATTTTTTATTTTATTTAATATTTATAGTGAAATTTGAATTTCAGAGTTTGATTTTTTATGTGATTAAACAATATTTCTAAACATTTTTTTAATGTGACCTAGTGATTTTGAATATGTATTAATATAGTACTTATGTTTTTAACGCTTCAGTTCCCACTTAGGATCTGTCAGAGCCATTTTTAATATTTCTTTTTTCTAAATAAAACAAATATATGCAATTTTAGCATCTTTTTGTTTGATTGTTTTTATTTAGTTATTATAATACCACACATTGCAGTGATCACTAGGTACAGGAGCAATAATTATTTGACAATTTTCACACATAAGACTATTATACATTCAAAAAATCCTGAAAAAGTGTCTGCACTAACATTTTACAAGTCATTACAAACACAAAATTTAGGCAATATCAAAATGTTGCAAGTCAAAAAGCACAGTAAAGTTTGGAAAAAAAAAAATCTAATTATAACAGAAAGTGTTGAATAGCTATCAGTACTGTCATTAGTTCCCCAAAGCCAATAGATGAGCCCAGGGCTTAAATTCTAACAAAGAAAGTACCGGAGCTCTAATTTTCTGCAGTAATAACAACCATAGTGTATTATTGACTCATCTCCTCCACCCACATATTTATATTTCATACATTATTTGCAAAATTTAAGGCAATTTCATCTTCTGCAAAAGAAAAATAATTAATATATTTTGACTATGTTTATTTGCATTTGTACGTAATAAAATCCAATAAATGAATAGTTCAGAAACATTAAAATTGGGAGTGAGGAAGTTTTAGAAAATTCTACTCGCCAAGGATTTTTTATATCAACTAGCAAAACGCAACACACAAAACTGTTCCTGTGGGCTTTGGTGCACACTGTTCCTACTAATATTTAAATATTCACTAAAAATAAAGCAGTACTGGACATGATCTCCTGTGAACTTCAGTGCAAATTAAACACTGTGTGGAGCTAAAAAGTTTATCAGCAAGAATGTTTTACAAACAGAAAAAAAACCCAGTAAGTAAACATATAACACAACCACGAATGAGTAAAAATGGCAGATACAGCCGCGGTAGTTCTGGCATTCCTCATCGCTGTTCAGAAACCATTGAAGCAGAAAGCAATTGAGTCTACACTTGAAAACGCTAAATAGGAGTATGTTCCAACGTGTGCAACATGCTACGTCATATATGTAAGCAAAAAACTACGTCAGCTACGTCACATATACGAAAGGATTGGAGATGGGAGAAAAAGAAAAAGATAATTTAGGCTTCAGTTTTGTGGAAGCACTGTTCCGCTGCACTCTGGAGTGCAATATTTATGTGCTCTGGTGAATTCTGACTAAAATTTAAATATTAACTGAAAACAAAGAAGTACTGGAGCTGAGTTCCAGTGAGCTCCGGCACAAAATTAATCACTGGATGAGCCCGAATTTGCCTGTAGCAATTTTTTTCAAGAATTATGAAACAAAGAAAAGTAAAAAAAAAAAATGTTTTTAACACTCTTTTACAAGCATTCAATGTTTATCTTAAAACTCCTGCTTAATTTCATGATTGTAATTCATAATTCATATAGATCCAAAAAAAAAAAAAATTCCTTTACAATATGTTAATTTGGTATGAGGCCCCAATTATTCCACTTCGATTTCTTTTTCATAGAGAGCACAAATTATTGATTTTATTAAAAATATATATAATTTGTCCTGTTTCTTTTTTAAGATATGGCAACAGGAAAGAAAAAAGTATTTAAACTACCTATTCAGGATTCCTAAATTTTTTTCTCAACACATCATAATTTAATTAATAGCAACTATTAAATGCTAAGAGAGTACTGATTAAAAATATATTACACTCTTTATATTTTTTACGTTTTAATGTTTAAAATATTTCGTTGTTGCATTTTTACAGCCAGTTGGCTTATTTTGATGAGAATGATTTATCCTATTGTGTTTGTAATTCATAAACAGTTGTAACCATAAAGATTATTTGGTGATTTATCTCCCGTGGCCGGCTAATGGAAAAATGCCTTAAAATTATTTTATTAGTTTATAATTAGATTCTAAAAATATTAAAATGTTGTATTGTCATTGGAAACACACTAGTGTACATAATTTTTATAATTCTAGCACAAAGTGAGTGAAAAATCAAGTGCAAAATTCCCTCTTTACATACAAAAATCAAGTTAAGTTAATTAAAATATTGTAAAAAAGAAGAGGTACTTTCTGCAGAGTGCATTGAAAAGTGGAGGGATAAATAATTTAAATATTAATTAGCATCCATTTATGCAACTGATTTTGATTAGCAGCGTTGATTTTTTTAATAAACGTAGTAAGGTTTTGATAATCTGACATTAAGAATTCTTGAAAGATGTTGGATGGCTTAAAATATCAGATAATTCTAAAAAAATTCACAAAAAAAGGGAATAAATTAAGTGGATTTATTACTATGATAAAATATGGTGCATTTGAGAATTTTATCATAACAGTAGAATTCAAGACAGTTGTTCCCATTTATTTATGTCAAATATAACGGAATTGAAATTTACATGCTTTATTTATGGTATAATTTCTCCTTTCTATGATAAAACAAAGTTAAGTTCATGACTGAAGAACTAAAGTGTATCATAAATTTTTTTTTTTGCATTCCAGTATTAGTGAAGTGTATGGGAACAAACAATATATGGTCAACAATTAACAGTGTTACATTTCAAATACAGTAACTCAAACAGACAGAACTTTAAAATAGTTTATTTACTGAATTCAAAAGGGATAAATAAAGCTCAAAAAGCTGTATAATTTAAATATTGAAACACCTTTTTTTTTATAGAGAATTTGTGTTTGTTATAGTATGCTCTTAGCTTGTTGTCCTTTGTGTATATATGTTACGGTGAAACACCGAAATCTGGAGAATGTCTACTTTCACCGGTGAATGTCAACAAACACATAGTCGCTTGGTGTATGTCCGAAATATTTGCTAAATACCCTTATTTCTGACTTACACCGGTAAATGTCGACATTCACCATGCACTAATGGTGAATGTTGAACATGTCCGAGATTTATATTTTTTTCTCCGTAATTCAGTCATGATAAATTTTTCGCCTCTCTTTCTGAGAGGAATGACTAAGAACTTAAAACACACACTACATTCAAAATGAGAAAGGAAAATAATAGAAGCTAAAAACTTACTTAATTATACAGTACATTCAAAATCAGAAAGGAAAATAATAGAAGTTAAAAACTTACTTAATTATACAATATGTTCTAAATGAGAAAATAAAATAATAGTAATAAAAAACTTACTAAATCATGTGATTCAAATCTTATTTATTGCAACAACTTAAACTATTATGACACTTTGAATTGCACAAGAGGCCCTTGCTTTTACAACTGCATTTATTTGTGGAACACTTCCTTTTGCAATGACAGCATGTATAGCCTTGCCCACCGCTTCTCGAATTAGCTGCAGCTGCTTCTCTCAGCAAAATTTCTTTAAAATAAATCTCATCTATGAAAGTAACTTTTCTTTACAAATTACGAACTGATTACGGGTGTAAAGCTGCTTGAGGATACCATTTTCATTTGCAAGTTTATAGAAATCGGAGTCTTCTATTCCAACAACAACCGCTAACAAATTTCGGTTATCTGTACGACCACGGTCGACATCAGGGACTTGTATTCATACAGTATCACCAATTTGAGCAGGAAGAAATTGTTTTTGTGAGGTTCGTAACATTTTAGTTGCTTGCAGTAGAAGATTCTGTTTCGCGGCTGCTCTTTATAGAAATTAACTCATGTTTTTCAGTCAGAACTTAATGTGAAGAAGTGGTAGATTGCAAGTACTCTTCAATATTTTTCTTTGGAATATGGTTTTCTGTATGACGACCGCTCAAATTCTTTTCAGAAGTATTACCAGTTTCTTCAAACTATTCTTCGGTTTCAAAAGTATTGGCAATTTCTTCAAGTTGTTCTTCGGTTTCAAAAGTATTGGCAATTTCTTCAAGTTGTTCTTTGGTTTCGATATTTGTGATTTGTTCGCTAGGCAAAAAAGACGATGCTATTCCTCTTTTCGCTTTAATGCCAAACATGGCTTCATAAGGACGTTGGCGTATTCCTTCGTGGTATGTAGTGTTCTTTGCAAATTGAACAAAGGGTAAACCTTCTGACCATTTATTTGTATCGTTATCGTTCATCCATGCAGTTAGCATATTCTGTATATCCTAATTGACCCTTTCAACTAAGCCTTGTGTTTGACTGTGACGAGGCTTACCATGAACTATCTTAACATCTTTCCACATAGCGCATATTTCGGATATGACTTTATTACTGAATCCTCTACAATTATCTGATTGCAATATTGCTGGAGCACCAAATGTTAAAGATATTGGAAGAACGTGATACGCTACTTCTTCCGCCCTCTTAGTTTTCAAAGGTCGTAGCTGGACAAACTTAATTAAATGATCTTGATACACCATTATGAACTTATATTCGCCATCTCTGTTTGACTGCAGATCTATCAGATCAACTTGACATCTTGAGTTTAACTCAGAACTGACCATTGGTTTCACAACAATACCTTTTTTAGGTGCACTGTGTTTCATTTGACACTGTTTGCATAAATTTAAATACAACATTACAACTTCATATGTAATATTTTTGTATTTATTTTGCAACTCTTTTTTGCATACGTGTTCTTCCTCCGTGGCCTATTCTGGTGTGAGTTTCATATAGTATACTGAACAATTCCTCATTGGTAACATAATACTGTATATTCGTTTCTCCTGGTTTTAATGGTACAATTAACTTCTCTTCATCATTAATTTTTAAAACGTCAAAACGTTTTAATCGTCTGTAATCCAAAGGTGTGTTGCACTTAGCTTTAGCAGAAACCACTTCAGAAAGGATTTTAGATTACTTTTCTTGCGAAAAATAAAAACAATTATCTTCTCTTTTACCCGCAATTAATGCATTTAACTTTTCAAGAAAGAGATCACGATTCACTGCAGTATCCATTCTGTATAAATTAGAGTATCGGGAAAAACAATTAAAACGTTGCTCTCACCATCAAACCTTGCATAAGACTGGCAAAGCTGACTGACTCCACCAGAACAAAGGATTTGGCGGGAAACAGCCAGTCGCCTCTTTGTCGGCTCATGGCCTTCTCGATGATCTCGCTGCGCGCGCTGGTCAGTAACATTTCTCTCCGGGCTTGAATGTACGGATCTTGACGTCACATCTTCTTGCTAGCTACCGCAAGGGAGAAAGATATTCAAGCTCCTCTCTTTTCAACCTCCACCAGAACATATCTGTGATTGTCGACATACACCGGTGAGGGTCCGAATGTACAAGAATGTAATGAAATATTCGATCTTTCACCGACGTATTTGGTGTTTGTTGACATTCACCGGTGAAAGTCGACATTCTCCAATTTCGGTCTTTCACGGTAACATATATATAAGATAAATTGTTTCTGCATGAATATATTAAATAAATTGTGTAAATGTTGAAGAAATTGTTTACATATATAAAATAGTGAATAGGTATTAGAAAGTTGTGAAAAATTTTCTTTTTTTGCCAAGTCTGTTTAACAATGATTGCTTGCTTATTTATATATTATATAAGTTGTTTTTGAATGCATACATTAGGTAAATTACTTCTTCTAGTATGTATTAAATAGTGTAAAAGTTGAACAAATGATTTGTGTGTATGAAAGAAGTGAATAGTTTGCCACCAAAAGCCATAGGTTGCTTTGAAAAATTCTTTGTCTTGCCAAGGGATCTGTCATGTTTTGCTCCATCTGTCAAGGACTTTATAAAAAGAAAATACAAAATATCGCATTTAAAAAAGCACTACTATAAATGCTGTATGCAAAAATTAATTTGCCATCTGAGTTTGTTTCTTGTCAGATTAGTTGTCTCCAACCTGTAATTCTCTCAGAGTATTTTGTAGCTGGCACATTGGCAGTCCATTTTGAATACTATTAAAAAACAAAAGTTTTCTGCGGGGAAAAGAAAAAAATTAAAGCGTCTTACTATTGTAAATATTACAGTCTTTGTATTCCTCTACTAACACTAACACCACTAAATGGGACAATTTTATAAAATTACTGCTGATTTAATTATACCTTACATAAGCATAAATAAATAATTTTTTTTTATGAACTGTCACGTCGTTTCGGATTGGTGTGAAAAATTAAAGATTGGAAGTAATTTTGAAAAATAGAGATGCAAAAATTAATAAAGTTAAAAGAACTAAAGAAATGCTTTAAAAAATGCCAATCCAAAACAACGTCACGGCACGAGATCGTGAAGTGGTAATTAACCCAATAATCGACATAACAGTAAAAGATATAGCAAAAGAATAAGGCCGTCTAAACAATTAAATAAACTTCACTAGATAATTTGGAAAATAGTTAAGATATGAAGTCGATTCTTAGATTAAGATGTAAAGTAAATTAAAGTAACACTCACCCATGTCTTGACAAAACAAAGAGAAACTGACGTATAAAACAAATAGACTTTTATTGACGAAACAACACATAAACATAAACGTGTAGAAAGCGTAGTTGGCCAACCAAAACAACAAACATTTAAAATTCACTTCATTATCTAAGTTAACACACTTCTATTTTAATTTTCAGATAAGATCAATATTCAATTAACAAATCATAGTAGCATAAGTAGTGAATATCTTAACTTAAAGTAATCTTCATTCTATAATATTATATTGACAACACTGTTAATACTTCAGCTGTAATGGTTTTAGATCATAGTTAAAAATAGTTTATTAGTTAAAATGTTCTGTAAGTAGTATCTAGAGTAAATTAATCGTGGAAAGTTATTAAGTGAAAGTTATAACCATTGATAGAAGTTCATAAAGTAGGAGGTTATAGTTTATTAAAATGAACCATTACTGTATATTACTGGAGAGGCAATCTTGAAAAGCGTGAATCACTTAACTCGAAACTAAAACTTTTCGGACGGCTGAATTCATGCAACGAAATTACGATGATTACTGTGAGCTTATGAAATCTTTGGGCGGATGGATCTCTGCTACAATATCTATTCTATGAAGATGTTACGAGTCTGAGTAGATTGAATATAATAAATTATAGGATGAAAAACTCATAAGGTGGAAATCGGACATCTACGTCAGGAGTTAATTTAATCATGAAGAAATTACAGGCTATCGGACACGCTGGAAGCATACGGCATCATAATTGCAATAGCTGGCTGGCCTGAAGAAATTGATGAAGTCGCTGTCTATGAGGAAACGTAACTTGAGGAATATGAAGCCAACTCCATAAAGATGTAGGAAATGCAAACTAGAGAGTTTAAACTCTAAGTTGAAGGCATTTACTCTATAGAAAATTGAAGAGTGCCGAAGCTAATATTGCAGCGATGAATTTCACGGCAAAAACCCCGGCGGGACCCGAAGGTCCGCCACATTTATAGTACGTCTAGCTCACTTAATCCCTAGTCGATAACTGATGAGAAACATGACTTTCAAAAATCAGTTAGAATTTTGAAAGCCAACTTTCAGCCAATGAGCATCGAGCATTATCGAGCGTTCGCTACGCAACGCAGAGTTGAGATGAATAAAAATCATCATTACTCCTGAATGGCAACGACGCCGTAAAAGTACCCGGATGGACGCTGAGATGGGAGCGCGTCTCTGCCGGAGTGCAATGAACTGCAAGCTATTTCTTCCGAGAAATCCTGTCACGTGATCATAAACAACAAGTATTTTGAGGAAGATGCGCATTCAAAATGTCGATATTTCTGCAAAACAACACGCGCGATCTTTGAAAAGAGAATTGAATAAATAGAATTTCTTGCCATAACTGTTGAACTAAATAACGTATTTAAAAACCGTAAACGGATTCTTGAAGTAAAATTTTTTATCTATAGATTGAATATGGTTTTAATACAAAATATTTAATATTTAATAATTATGATTTTCGTTTTTGGACTTAGAAATATTTCGTATCTGTTTGTATTGACACGCGAAAAACGTATCTTTTTACTGAGATTACTTTAACTGAATATTATATTAAGGATTTTAATAATTAAAACATTTGATTTATTGATTAATATTATTATTTAATAACAGAATAAAATTACTTTAACGAAATATTTGAAAATTTAGAAAGAAAAAGGACTTTACTGAAAAATGATTATAAGATTAAGTTAAGTGTATAATTAACAGAAATTAATGAATTAAATTAGCATAGATTAATACAGAAACAATGTATGGTGGCGTAACATGAACCAAGAAGAAAATGGGAATTCTGCAATTTTGCAACCTGGCTGACTGTATGCAAATAGCCTTTGGTCTTGAAACCCAAGCAAATATATATTTCTTGCTTATGCTGTCTAAGCTGACCTATAGATGGTACACAACCTTTAAAAAATTATTGATGTGGCCTTCAAACATGAAAAGACATCTACTCTAGGTAGATGTACTTTGGTGTCAGACTGTGTTATTGATGGCAAAGATGAAATGTTTGTAAGATTTTAATTCCATCTCCAACACATCTTTTGCTACCTTTTTTTCCATGCAATCTTAGCACTGACTGTAAAAATTGTATTCATTTTGCAAAAAAAAGTTACTTTTACTGCTAACCCTCTTTCTCACATCCTTATGGGAATCACATCCTTATGGGTTATATCTCACATCCTTATTCTTAATGGAAGTTCCATCGGGTCTCCTTACATTTCAACTTAAGTAAAAATTAAGCTTACTGCACTCAGTATCAGATTATATAGAATTTCAGATAATGAATGCTCTAGTGTAGTGTTTATTGTTATGGTGTTCTTTTTCTCTGTTTTCACCCTTTGTTTTCTTATTAAGAATAATTTCAGTTCACTTTTTTTTCAGTGCTTATGCTTACTCAGTAAGTCTTTTATAATTTTCATATATCAATATTTTTTTTCCTTTTTTAGGCTCATGACATGTTTGCCAAATTATATCGTGATGCTAAGTTGGAATATTTAGAATTTGATGTTAGTTTAGTACCTATGCTATCTCCTCCACGTCCTTGGATAAAATATGATTCTGGGGCCATGCTTATTACTAAAGGTAAATTTTTTGTTGTCTATAAATAGCTGCAATGCAAAAAACACTTTTATGTTATTAGCTTTTTCTTTTTGTTACTTACCCATCATACGTAGTATAGGGTAAGTCTTGTAATCATTTCGAAAATTGAAAGAAAAAAAATTGACGGATTTACACGTTTCAGACACTGGAGATTCCGAAAAACATATTTTTAGAAAAAAATTTTTGCTGTCCGTCTGTCTCAGTGTGTGTCTGTAAATGCTCTATCTCCCGAACAAATTGAGATAGAGACTTGAAATTTGGTATGTACTTAGCATGTAATAATGAGGAGAAGCTTATTGAATTTCAGTAACCTCGATTATTCAGAACTATTTTTTTTGGACTCTCGAAATACTCATTCTGATAAGAAGTATATAAAGTTTTTGAAATTGTTTATTTTAAGGAGTAAATATAAAAGACAATAAAAAAACATAAATTTTGCATAAAGAATGAAGTTGATTGGGTAATTAGTTGCCGAGATATTTGTAATCCTATTCACCGCACTCTTCGACTTTTCATGACCCTGTATTTCATTCAAATTTCAATTCAAAGGTATATTTTAAATTGAAATGAGATGCTTAATCCAACGCAGTAAACTCTTAGTTAATATGATTATCATTTTTGCAGTTATATAGATGTTTCTTTTACGCAATTCAGTAATAGAGCATTTAAAGTTTATGATGTCATCATGTCACGATTTTATTCGAATTGCAATGCCTTTTATAAATAGTTTACACATGTTTTATTTTCATATTTTATATTATGCATATCTATGATGGGTAAGTATTACGGTGGCTCCCAACGACTAGTTTTGTTATTTATTTATTTTTGATTAGATGAATATTAAATGTTTTTGTTACTTGCCAAAGACACTGTTCATTGTGATTATGAATGATTCAGTTGTTTGATTAATCTTATAGTATATATATTTTAAATATATGTTACAATTTATCCATAATAAAACTTTATTTAGAATGCATCAGTAATATTGATGCTTTATTCCTATTCAACTTTCAGAACTAAATTTCTTTTTTCATAATGAAAAGGAGAGACAGAGAGCTTGTATTTTTGTTAGTAAATAGCTTTTATGCATTTAATATTATTATCAGTGCTTTATAAATTTAAAAAAAATGCTTTATTCTGTCTCAAAACATTATCGCTCAAATGTTATACAATGGTTCCATTGTTAATTTCACTTTTCAAAGTAGTAAAGGCATCTTATGGAAATTATTTGAAACTTACAATAAACCCTGTACAGCTGAAATTTTGTCTATATATGTTTTGAATTATCATCTGTGGAAATTCTCCTTCAAATCATGATGCTATCTAAAAATCTCTACCCCTGAAACTTGTCTTTGTAAGCTTGTTCCATTAAATTACCTCTGGAACTATTTTACTTTACCCAAATGGAACAACTCAAACTCTTTGGAAGGAAATTCAATAAAGATGCTTACATTATTTTGAATCTACAGATAATGAAGCATCTTCCACAAAATGCCTTAGCCACTTATTTTGAAAAGAACCGAATAATGGGATTATTTCATAACATCAGGCCAAAGGAAAGCAATTTTGAAAAATAATAACATAATATTTATTATACCTATATTTCTTGATTTTTTATGATTTTACTCTGAATTTCCATGTGTTATTTTGGAACATTCATGTGAAAAAAGATATTTTTTCAAAATTATCTTTATTTTGTAATTCATAACATGTCATTTATTTTTTCTGATAGATGTATAATTTCTTTTAATAATTGCAAAATCATTTGCAAGATGTTTAATTATTTATCTTCATGCATATCATTCTTTTTTATTTATTTTTAGTTCCTTTTATTCGATTTCCTGAGTATGCCCGGTCTCAAAGTTCATTTTATGCTAATGTGCCATCCCAGCAATTGAATCCATGTTTTGACTCTTTGAATAACCTTTCACTATGCCCTTGGATTATAAATAAACCTGTAAGTGTAGTTTGCAGGTTATCAATAGTAAAAGTTTTTGCTTCATTATATTTTAAATTTTAACAAGAAAATAAACTGTTTGAGTGGATTGGATACTGCTGCTTTCTACTTTTTGATTCTTGTTCTGAATTATCCAGTTAATGTTTTTTCTAATATGTACATATTTCAGATAGACTCTTTTCCCCAATAATCTCTATAAAAATTAACTAATGTAAACGAAAAAAAAAAATGTCAATTCAAAATTATAAGACTAGTTACACTAATCTCTCACTTATACATGACAATATTAACCTTTAAATGGTTAAATAACGTGCAGAATAATAAAAAAAATATGTATGATTTACTTTCATTGTTAAAGAGGCGTGAAGTTCCTCAATCCGCAATGTGATTTTTCCACAAATACATTTTTTATATTTTGACATATTCCGCAAATCTTATTTATTTATTTATTTTTTTTTTCATAAAAATTAGTATTTTTTAATGATTAGGTGCAAAGAAAAAAAATTACTAGCCAAAAAAGAAAATATTTAAAACTATTTTTATGTTTCTCAAAAACATGACGGCTACAGATTATAAAAGATAAAACAAATTTGTGAATGTTGTCAATCAGTCACAGAAAAAATCTAATTTCACCAATCATCGCTGGAAAAATCACAAATTTCATCAGTTGGTTACAGAAAGTATTTATGAATTTCATTTGTCAAATGCAGAAAAAAATCTCAAATTTTAGCCAATTGCCCACATAAAGAAATCGCAAATTTCATCAATACTACATTTAAAAAAAAAAAAAAATCACAAATTTCATCACTGCATCTCAGAAGAAAAATTGTGAATTTCGCCAATTGATCATTAAAAAATCACGGTTATTATCTGTCAGTTACTGGAAAAAATTGCATATCTTGTTAATCAGTTGGTAAAAATAATAAATTTCACCAATCATTTGCAGCAAAAAATTACAAATTTTTTTCAATCAGTCACAGTAGAAAATTAAGAATTTTGTAGATCGCTTATTAAAAACTATCGCAAAATTTGTCAATCAGTTGCTGATAAAAATTGTGAATTTCACCAATCACTCACAGTCATTGAAAAAAAATTGCAAATTTTGTCAATCAGTTGTTGCAAAAAATCCCCAAATTTGTCAATCAAATGCAGAAAAAAATCATACAATTCATAAATCGGTCGTTGATAAGAATCTCTAATTTCAACAGTTAGTCATGGCTAAAAATCACGAAAAAAAAAAAAATCTCATAATTAGTCAATTGGTCATGTAATTTCACACAATTATATTGATGTTGAATTTTTTGCTCTGTAGTGATAAAATAAATTTTTATTCCTTTTTTAACACTTTCCAACCTAGTTGAAATTTATATGTATCACTAAGGTGCATTACAAGAGGCTTACTACAGAATATTGTGTGTATAGCAGTCATCGTTCATTTACAGGGATACACAAACGAATTCTCTACTGTCTGTTAACAATAATTCCTGGAAGTGCGTTTGAAGTTGCTGAACACAATTTTAAATTTAACTCACTTTTTGTCTATTACTTGGTGTGTATAAATTCTGTAGATCATATACAGGGCAGCACAAAAGTTTGCGAATGCATTTCCATTTATTGACAGAAACTCCAGAAGGAGAATTTTAAACTGTGCTACGCATTTCCTAACTAAACTAAAATTTAGCATCCAATGTAGTATATATACAAATCTATAGATCATATACAGGGCTGAATAAAAGTATTCGGATATTTTCCGAATATTGTATATGTTGGAAATTCCTGAAATTACGTTTTTAAATATGTTATGCATTTTCCAAATTGTTTACTTAGATGTTATCTTTCAGCTTATTAAACGGTAATGCTTTGTAAAATTATTTTGGAAGCGTTGGAAAGTGTTACATAATCTATGCTTGATGCATGATTTTTCGTTCTTGTTATAAATTTGTTACAAAAGAAAAAAAAATCATTTATACTTAAAAAACTAAATTAAGTAACCTTTAGTTCAGTTATGTTTATATGGATGAATACAAATGCTGTAAGGGATGAGGAGAGAATTCAGAGAATATTTGTAAAAAATATTAAAATGTTTAGCTTGAAAAAAAGGTGTGTATATGACTCCTGAAATGCTAATATTTATCTCCTAAAGAATGTCAAAAAAAAAAAAAAAAAAAAAAAAAAAAAAATCCCTCGTGAGTAAGTTTTTTCTTGATATACTCTTTACAATGTTGGCTTCTATGAATGACAGTAATTCTATGTGATGATAAATTTGCTCACTAACATATGATTGGCAATAATTAAGGACCATGTTTGTCTAAATAGAAAAACAAGAAGTAAAATGTAATTTATCCCCACGCATGTACACCTTTATTGTTTGTTGTGTTATTTTGTTTTATACAATTGCTTAGAAAGGTCCTTATTTTTTTATTTTGAAAACAGGGTGAGAACCCTGTAAAAGATATGTATGCTACATATATTTCATTTTTTCTAAATTTACGTAGTATAAAAACTTTTTCTCTGTTTTTAATTTTTCTTTAAAATGTTCTAATTAAAACTATTCTGTTATGAATGAAAAAATAATAATATTTCTATAGTTTAATTTATTTTTTCATTTAATTAAATTGTTGATTTTTCCTTCTTAAAGGTTTTAGATATTGTCATAAAAATATTTCAAGAAGGTGGAAGTGAAGAGTTAGATATACCTCTCGATCCTTCTAATTTTCACTTGGATCCTAAACTTCTTGAGTGAGTATTTATGTATTTTTATAAATATATAATATAAGATCTAAGATTCTGTATATTATTTCTGCATTTTGCTATGTTGATTAATTCTGAACTCTGTTATGACAATGACAGAGTTCAGACAAAGTTTGACAGAGTTCAACAAAATATTTTAACAAATTCAAATTTTTACTTTATACTTATTTATTTTTTGTATATGATACTTTTATATTGAAATGTTTATATGGACTTATTCATTATTTTTAAGGGCATGTGAAGAAAATGGAAAAAGTGCTTACAGGCATAAACTGGAATATGAAAAGAAAAAATGTGAAATGACTAGTCTATGGTTTGATTGTTTATACAAGCTCAGTATTGCTAGTCATGTAAGCTCCACCAAAATAATCTTTTTTAGGTAGATTTCGTAAGAAATACTACCTATTACATTCTCACCTAAGTTGGAAATTTTGAAAAATTTTTGCAGATCTACGCCGATCATGACTCCCAGAACCCAAAACCACCCCCAGTTCAAAACTTTATATCTATCTATCTATCTATCTATCTATCTATCTATCTATCTATCTATGTCACTTTTTTCTGACCACGATAACTGGAAAAATTCTGCATTAATCTTTTACAAACTGATACATAAAATCAAGGGGCATAAAATCTCGGTCAAGTTCGTTAATGGGCAAAATCGAACCAAGGGGGGAGGGTGGGGGGGCTTTTTGTGAAAACAGAAAAAACCCCATAATTTCTTAATTATGATACGTATCGAATCCGTTTAAAGTTATTATTACTTCTAGGAGAAGGGTTGAAAATGTATGTATGACAGATTTTTGATATAATTAAAAATGGCCCCAAGGGAGGGGGAAAAAGGGGGGTTTTAAGAGAAAAAAAATCATAGCTTCGTCAATTCACAAGATATCAAATTCGCGTAAATTTATTATTAATCCTCTTAATATTATCTAAAACTTTTATATTGACAAGTTTTTTATAGGACCAACCGTTATAGCAAAAAAAAAATTAAAACAAAAAAAATCCCTGCCGGCTCCGCCTGCAAACAAGTTATTTTTCGAAGTAGGCGGTTCCAACTCCCACATCTTTTCGAAACTGATACATAAAATCAAGGGGCATAAAATCTCGGTCAAGTTCGTTAATGGACAAAATCGAACCAAGGGGGGGGGGGATGGGGGGGCTTTTTGTGAAAACAGAAAAAAACCCATAATTTCTTACTTATGATACGTATCGAATCCGTTTGAAGTTATTATTACTTCTAGGAGATGGGCCGAAAATTTATGTATGACAGATTTTTGATATAATTAAAAATTGCCTTAAGGGGGGGGAAGGGGGTTTAAAAGAAAAAAATTCATAACTTCGCCAATTCTCAAGATTTCAAATCTGCTTAAATTTATTATTAATCCTCTTAATATTATTTAAAACTTTTATATTTACAAGTTTTTTATAGGACCAACCGTTATAGCAAAAAAAAAATTAAACACAAAAAAATCCCTGCCGATTCCGCTTGCAAACAAGTTAGGTTTCGAAGTAGGCAGTTCCAACTGCCGCATCATCGTAAAAAGGTCATTTCTTCCGCAATTCCCGACAAACAGGCGCCCCACGGTCTGCGTCTTCGAAATCTACCTGTGCCTGTAGGCCGAGCCGTCAGGGATTTTTTTTCTCTTATTTTGTTTTTTCCCATTGTTATCATATTATCATATTTTCAGTTTTTGCAATGTTAATTATCTTTGTTGTATGTAATGCTTTGTACTTTAAAATATTATATTGTTAAATTGATTTGTTCGGTTAACACAGTCTCGGGAGTTAGTTTGCATAGTAATTAAGAAGTTTATTCATTCTTTTTGCAGTTTCATGTTCTATTATATAAATAGCAAAACAAAGTAACTTTGTAATAAGTTGCATTAAGCAACTAATTTTTAAAATTTGCATGTAGAATGGCATCTTGTGTTGTTCTGACTAATTTATCATTAGTTTTAATGAGATTTTTATAAACATTAAATGACTGGATATTATACTGTTTAGTTAATGTCAGAAAAGTATAATTTTAGATAGAAAACTGTAAAGAAAAGTAAAGTATTTTAAGTTTAAAATTTATCTAAATTTTAAAAATTATTTTGAATCTTTTATCAGGGCTTGCAATTATTGTTATTCTTACAAATTGAGCCTTTTAATTTCATCAGGTTTTATCGGAGGCTTTTTTTCCCTTTATTAGGTGCGTTCGTAATTATATAAATACGTAGCACCTATAGTCGTTGCTTGGTCCGTCCGTCTGTCTGTCTGTCTGTCTGTCTGTCCGCATATAACAACGCAAAAACTATCCAACCAAACGGTTTGCAATTTAAAATATATTATCTTTGCAGAATTTTGTCGAGACATTTCAAATTTTATTAAAATCGAATCAAAACTTTAGGAGATATTAATAAAAATATTTATTAAGAAATTTGATTTTTTTTTTTAAATCGGTGCTTTCTTGTTAGAGGAGCTTCCGATGGATGTTAAATCGTCAAGCGACCGAGATACTTATTTTATTACAGAAATTAATCTGCAGACGATATAATTCATTTCACAGAATTAAAAATCATCAAGATCTGAATATTTATATAACTAGCTGATACATATATATCTGAATATTTATATAACTAGTTAAGATATTTGTATGAACAGTGTCATAAAATATATACTTAACTAGCTATTTAACCCGTTCTACGCACGGGATATCATGAATTTAATTCTAAAACGTGCGTACGAACGCACCTCGTTTGTAACGTTTGACGTACAATTTCCAACTTGTTTAATTTTCTATAAATTTCTTAAGGAACTCTGACCTTTTTCATTGTAAATTAGTTATATTCTAATTTATTAAAATATTGTAAGTTAAGTTGCCAACATTTACTGTGCTGTAGTTAAGTAATTCTTATATAAGTATTTCATTGTTATTTTTAGAAATGAATTCTCCATATGTTGCATTTTGAAATTACTTATGCTCTCCCCCCCCCCCCCCCCCTAAACAAACACACATACTCACAAAGAAAATTTGGGAATAATCTTTTGCCTATTTCAAAGACCCCCCCCCCCCACCCTTTTCTCCTACTTACTCTCAATTTGAATATGCGTTAAAAATTGTTGATTTCTAAACCTTAAAACATTTATTATTGTACCAGAATTCTGGTAAACAAAATTATATCAGTTTTATTTTCCATTTATGTAAATCAAATAATATATATATATATTTTAAAATTAGATAATTATTATAAATTGAAGAACTACATACATTATTTGTATATGTAAATGTCTGTGTTTCATATTTTGTATGATTGAAAATGAAGAATTGTAGATTATACATTCATATAGATTTTTAATTTATGTTACAGTTTCGAGATAAGGTGTTTTGGTTTCCTCATAATTTAGATTTCAGAGGACGAGTTTATCCCACACCTCCTCATTTTAATCATCTAGGTAAGTAATTAAATGTTCATTAATATCTTCTTTTGTGTGTAAGTAAGAACAAAATAATGTGAAGGCAGCAAGCTGTATAAAAAAATGTAATATGTACTGTATATTATCGAATTAATTTCAGATATTTTTTCGTTTTTATACATTTGCCATATTATGCCGCTCTTTTTTTTTTTTTCAAAAAATCTTTCATATGTAGTAAAAAATAATATAAAAACTATAACTAGTACATTTCAATCAATCTCATAGTGAACATTATCTATCTTTGTAAATAAATAACAGGCCATTAAAGTAAAAAACTCAATACCTATGATCACCTTTTTTTTTTTTTTTTTTTTAATCTTGCGTTTTTATAAATGTCATATAACATATTCCTGTAAATTTAGATCAATATTCTGGTATCAAAAGTGCATGTTATATGCTGGAATATACAATACTATATATATTTTTTATTTGACATTCAATTTTCAACCTTTCTTCCCCTTCTCTCCTGTGTATTTAAAATATGGCTCATATATGCATTTTTACAAAATCTTTATGTGAAGTTATGTTATTAATTTATTATTTATTTTATGATTTAATTTCTTGAAAATCATTACAGAAATTTATTTCTATATTTTTTTTAAGTTGCTTTCCTTGCCTGTCTGAATTAGTGTACTTAATTGCTTTTATTTGATATGTAACTTCATTGTTTAATTATAGCTTCATTTGTGATTTGGATAAATATTTTTTTTGTCTTAGAGCAGTTGTTATGTCTTGTTTGAAGAATAGGTTATTTTAAAAGTTATATATAGTGCCTTAACACTCTGTCAAATTATAGACACACATCTCTGCCTTGGAGTGACATGGTTCTAATTATTTTGGCCATCTATTTTGAGAAAAATGTTTTTAAACTCTTTTTTTTTTTTACAATAATTTAATATTAGCTATATTGTGTAGCGATGGCATGACGTATGAGTGTGCGATGTAGCATGACATTAGTAAACATTATAGCATTTCACATCCATCCAGCATGACTTCGCTACAATATGCAGTGCTGAATTGACTCATCCAAACATCAATTAGCAACCGCCAATTAAAGAAAAGCAACTTAGGCAACACGATGCACTGAAGCCACATTGACCTAGAGGCTTATCAAACAGTTCTTTACCCTGCAGAGATCAGGCGAATCCTCACCCCATTGCCAGGCATTGACCTGTTAAGCTGGGCAAAAGCCTGACAGGTAGGGGCTGGTCATGGGTGCAAGTTTTCCGTCCACAGACGGAATTCCGTCTTTTGAAAATTTCCGAGGGCGGAAAGAAAATTCACCGTTTTTTTGAGATCCTTCCACGAAATATGCCGTATTTTCGAAATCCTTTCACGATATATGCCGTATTTTCTAGATCCTTCGACGAAATATGTTTTTTTTTTTTTCGAGATCCTTCGACAGAATTCGCGATCCTAAGACGAAATTGGCTGTTTTTTCTGCCATCCTTCGACTAATTTGCTTTTTTCCGAGATCCTTCGACAGAATTCGCTGTTTTTTTTTCACGATCCTTCGACAGAGTTTGCCGTCTTTTTTGCAATCCTTCGACAGAATTCGCTGTTTTTTCAGATTCTGCGACGAAATTGCCTGTTTTTCCACGATCCTTCAACGAAATTAGCAGTTTTTTCCACGATCCTTCGACAAAATTTGTGTTTTTTCAGCAGCCATTTGACAAAATTTGCGTTTTTCCGTGATCTGTCAACGAAATTAGCCATTTTTCGCGATCCTTTAATGAATTTCCTGTTTTTTCCTTGGCTTGTGGACAAAATTCGCATGTTTTCCGTGATTCTTTAACGAAATTTGTCATTTTTTCGAGATCCTTCAACAGAATTTGCTGTTTTTTCGAGATCTTTCCACGAATTTTGTCGTTTTTCGAGATTCTTCGACGAATTTTACATTTTTTCCCGAGATCCTTTGACGAATTTTGTCGTTTTCTCAAGATCCTTCGGCAAATTTTGCCGTTTTCTCGAGATCCTTCGACGAATTTTGCCATTTTTTCGAGATCCTTCAACGAATTTTGCCGTTTTCTCGAGATCCTTCGACTTTTTGTCTACATGGACATGGTGTGTGCATTGTGCATTCAGAGAGGAGGTCTGGGTGAAGAATTCAAAATATTTTCAGTCTTTGCCACATCTCAAAGTCAAAACATGCATTGTGTGTGCGCTTGGAGGGGGGGGGGGAGGGGAGTCAAAATATTTTCAGTCCTGGCCACATTTCAAACTTGCACCCATGGGGCTGGTAAAGTCTTTTTTTTTTTTTTTTTTTTTTTAAAAAAAGGTTGATGCAGTTCAACTGAAAATAGCTTGAATATACGAGTTATTTGAATATAACTCATCTTTCAAAAACTTTTTGTTTTATCACAATCTTTCCAAAAATACAAATTTTATGTAGTTTTATTCGAAAAAATAACTTTGAGAAAGAATGGCTGACTAGTCAACTCTTAGGTAATTTTACTGCTTGGTCATCCCGTAATGAACATTTTCAGATAGACCTGGGTTCTTATTATAATGATTTTAAAAGTAAGGTCTGATCTAAACACATGCCAATCTATTTTGATAGCAGTAGCATACTTAAATCTCCCCAAAATAGGCATATTTGGCTGCTTTTAAACATATTGGGCAATTATCCATAATCATATCCACTGTCAATTGACTATTTTACCAAACGTTATTTTTTGCTGTAAAGTGTTTTTTATGCAGCCTTTTAATAGTATTCACATTCATTTTAAACTGTAATGTTACTTATCATCTTTCTTATTTGACAGAATCCTAAGTTGTAGACATGATTACGGAAGATTAGCTAACTTTTTATTTCCTTCATCCAGACTATCTTTCAGAATCAGGATTATTTTAAAGAAACATTATGAAATGCAGTTGTTAGGCAACTGTTAAAGAGAAAAAAATTAAATATATATGGTGTTAAATATGTAAAGTGATTAACAAAATATTTTATAATTTTCAAACAGATGTATAAAATTCTCTGAAAAACTATGCACCCAATTAAAAAAAAATCTGACAAATGTAGTGACAAAATTTCAATCTTATCGGAGTAATTTAAAACCCCCACCATCATATCTATCCAATTTCAAACTAATTGGATGCTTTTGGGGACAATTATCTCAGAAGTAACAGATAGACATAAAAAACTTTTTGGCTCTCCACAGTGTGTCTCAATGTAATGTTTTGGTAGCTAGAATGCACTTTATATTAGCTCAAATTGTAGACATAAGACATTTGGTAAATGGTATCATTTCAGTTAGAACCCTGTTATTCCCAGGCAGTGACATTTCCAAGTAAAAATACCATGAATGTTTTTTCAAAAAGTGTCTTAATAAGCATAAACAATTTGTTAAATTTCTAAAAAGAAAAAAAAAAAAAAGTAATTTTGTAATGTATTCATAAAAGAAAAAAATTAAGTAGAACATAAGAGATATTGTCCATAAATTATTTAATTTCACTTAGCAAAAACTTTAAATCAAAATATTTCCATTTCTTTGTTTATTTATTATTATTAAAGTTCATTTATTATTATTATTATTATTTTAATTCTAAAATTAAAGGATCTGATAATAAGATCTCTTGACTCGTACATAATTAATATTTTATATCTTTAAACCAAAATATTATCTTTTGGTATTTAAAGAGCTTAAATCCCTGTCATTTTATCTATGACTTAGTGTCTTGTTATCTGTAGTAGCTTCACCCAATCAAAACTTTAAAAAAAAATGTATTTTAATATAAAACATTTTTTTTTTCTTTTTTCTTTTTTTTTTTTTTTTACAAGATTAAAAGATTCTAAAATCATTCAATATTGGGGTTTCTTTTAAATCAATTAATAAATTGAGTTCCTTTTTCACTAAGCATAAATTTCAATATGATAAGTCTAAATTACCCGGTGTTGTTTATATTATTCCCTGTAAAGATTGCAATAGTGTCTACATTGGTGAAACAGGTAGATCATTGGAAATTCGCCTAAAAGAACATACTAGTGCTTTAAAAAATAGTAATTTGAATTCAAAAATTGTCCAGCATTCACTTCAAACGAATCACATCCCGCTAATTGCGGAAGCCAGTATTTTGAAATCGGGTTGTAACAGCTATCATGGTAGATTACTCCTTGAGGGTTGGTTCACTCAATTGCGATCACAGACCTTGAATGAAGCTCGTTCTGTCCTAATGAATATTGTCTGTTTTTAAAATAACTAACTTTAACTGTCCTTGATTTGTTCAGCCGTTTGTTATGCAATAGATTGTTTTTGTACTGATGATGCCTTGCGTGTCGCTTGGCGAAATGTTTACTAATTTGTATTTTTAATTGTTTTTAAGTATATTTTTTATAAATTTTATTTTTTAAAGTGTGCTCATGTCTGTCTTAATTTACTTTATTTGGTGTTTTTAATAAGATTAAAAGAGTAAGAAATAAAAACTTCTTTGAATGAATAATAAGGTGCTTTGTTTTAATTCCACTGTTTTTATTTGAAGAATCACGGTAGATATTAATTTCAAGAGTATATCAAAAGATAAGAATTCAAATTAATATGTTACAATTTATTATAAAGTAAAGAAATATTATTTTACTGTTAAATTATTAGAAAATTTTATTTTGAAAAATAAAAATATTCACCCACTTATAATTAAAACATTTTTTTTATTCAATAGTCTATTTTCCTTGTTTTAATTGGTTTATTCTTAATATGTCAAGGATAAATGTTTAGTTGTAGTACTTATTTATTTTTTTGTTTTTGTCTTTTTGGTATTATTTAAGTACTATTAAGTAAATTGAATGATCTATTTATAATCTATTCTTGTATATTATAGGCAGTGATTTGTCTAGAAGTATTTTACTTTTTGCGGCTGGAAAACCTTTAGGTGAGAAAGGTTTAGACTGGTTGAAAATACATTTGATAAACCTTACAGGTTTCAAAAAAAGGTAAGGAAATATGTTATGTGTATATTAAATCTGTTCTGTTATTATGTATATACTAAACCTATTCTGTTGATATATTTTTTTAAATAATTAATTGCTGAATCATAGTGGGAGGAGTTGGTGGGAGAGGGTAGCAGAATGTGATTGAAGTTATTATTTTGTATATTGTGTTTGTATATGTAGATTGTGTAGCATTCTGTTGATTAGTATTTATAAAAAATCTATTTTTTCTTAACAAATGTTAAATTATGTTGAAATGATGCAAAACATTATACTATAAAAATTAAATGTGAATGATAAAGTATTGCAAATAAAAAAAATAGATTTAACCATCAAAGTATAATGCAACTTTTACAACTTTAAGAAATTTTATTATAAGTTATGATTTGTGTCATATAATAGTAACCAGTAACCAGGGTTTAAAAAAAAACCCAGTTTATGTGGTGTTTTATTGCTCCTCCCTTCCCCCCTTTTTTATGTATGGGCCTGGCCTGTCCCAGCAAAATGAAGGTAAATATTTTCAAAAAGGCAGGGCTGGCAGAATAAAAACAATACAAGAAAGAAGGGGGGAAAAAATTAAACGAATCAGACAGGCTGATATAAAATTAAGTGAGCCAACCCGCTCAATATAACAAACTTAAAAGAATCAAACTAAGCTGATAATATATGAAAAGTTTTCAATGGATGTGACTGGGACAAGAATAAGTATAAATGTGTTGCATTAACCGATGCTAGTATGACAACATCAATACAGAAATATAACATGTCTGGCATAGAAATTGGCATTGAACAGTTACATTGTGTCTAAGCCCGGGCTTATTTTTTTCAGCAGTCTTGGGTGGCTGAGATCAGGCTTTACTCTACATACTCAGCCCGGGCTTCTGTTAATGGAATCTTTGGAAATATACTTTAATAAATTATAAAAAAAATATTTTCAAAAATCTGCTTTTTTATTATTATACAGCTTCAAAAGTTATGATGTTTTTAACAATCTTTTTTTATATTATTTTAAACCACATTATTTTTTTTAATGTCTTTATTTGAATATATAATAGTCTAAGAAATCATTAATGTTGCTATTCTATATTCTATGGCTTCTGTACATATATAGTAATCTTAAATATGTTGTAAAATTTTTCAAGTTTATGCAAACTTGAAATGCAGTATTCATTATGCATTATTTATTAAAAGAATCTGAATTGTATGATTAGAAAAATCTAGTTTTTTGTAGAAATTGAGTCTGGTCAGGTCGGGTCAGGCCGGCTCTCATTGATTTTTGTATGAACCAGGCCTATTTCCACTGATTTTTCAATGCGACAAGCCGGGCTGGGCTGTGGACCCAAGCTGCACTTTTAGTTTTTATGCTGGACCTGGCCAAGATAACTTTCATTTGAGCTAACCCTGGAAATTTCAGCCCGTGCAGACCTCTACTCTACAGTTTAAAAAAGTCTATGTGGGTTTTGTGGAGTTTTATTATAATATTTTAAAAAGTGTTTTAAAACGTTGATAATAACATAAGAGTTGTAATTTTTCAAACTGTGTGAAAAAGTGTGCTGTTTGATATTCGAACCCAAGACCTTAGATAGTATCATTGCAAAAGAAAAAAAATGATCAAGATTGAAATATTGTAAATTAAATTAAAACTAGATAATTGGAAGGATTATTCTTTTTGTTTGATTACTTGATTAAAAAAAAACAGTGTTGTCTCTCTTTTTTTAATATGCACCAGGAGTTGTGATTTACTTTTCCACTGACATAAAAAATATTTATTTAATTAAAATTGAAGTTTAAAATAAATAAATAAAATAAAATCTGATTCATTTTGTTAAAATTTCAACTACTTCATTGTCTTTCTATAAGGAAATATATCTAGAATTATTAATACAAAAGAAATATTTATTTTATGAGTTTTGAAATTGAATGAATTTTTCTTTATTTAGAGCTTCTCATGCAGAAAGATTAGAATATGCAAATGAAATGCTTCCTGAAATTTTAGATTCAGCTAATAATCCATTTGGTGTGAGTAAATTCTTTAGCTACTTATGAAGCATATAATCATTTTCTTAAATGCATTGATTTGAAATACTTTCAAACATAATACAAATGTTTCTTTTTTTGTCTTTGTCCTTTCTTTTCTTTTTTTTTTCCATAATTACATTAAAAATTTTGTTGTTAGTTGTAGTTGTAAGGTAATTTAATTATTTTGAAATTTCTGTAATTTTTTTCATGTTGTCTGTTTCATGAAATGGATACAGTGCATACAATTTTAGACATGGCTATGAAATTTCATTAGTGACTTTAGATTACAAAATCATAGAATTTTGTTTTCTCTAATCTGTCTTTCTTCATTATAATTTTTTGTATGCTTTAAATACCACCCAAGAGTATGTTGTAGCTCTATGGAAAAGATTTTAGTTTGCTGTTATTGTATCTAGAATAAAATCTAGGCATGACTCTGATTGAGTCTGCAGAGAAACGTAAGCCTGTTCTCGACCCAGTCTGAGTCTAATAAAAGAAAATTGTCCTGGACAGACCTGTAGAAAGAGTTCCAAATACTATGTGTACACTCCCATATGGCCTCTTATCACTATATAATTTGATTAAATTGTTTTCAAATGATAATAATTAAATAACTGCAGAACAGATGTTTCAAATGCACTAGGATTGCCATGAATTCTTACATTTTTATTTATTTTGTGTGTGCCATTTTGGCAAAAAAACCTCGTTTTCGAATACCTGTAAGGCCTAGTGTACAAAAACAACATGTTATTTTTATTTTAATGAAACAGTTTATTTTATTATAAAAAAACACAATTTTATTATAAATCACTCACATTTATTTTATTATAAAAGATACACAAAGTTTAATTTATTATAAAACACACACAGTATTTAAGTTAATATAAAACACATCTTTTTACAGGGTTGCCATAGATGCAAAATATCACTGGGTTACAACACCAGGCAAAATATTGCCATTTTGGCACCAAAAAGAAATCTTGGTGCATCTGCAACATCTCTACCATAACTGTATTATACAGTCTATATATAGCATATAATGCAGTTATTAAATTACCATATCTTCTGGCACCTAACTTTCAGATTTCATTTTTTCTATTTTTAGGTATATTTGCCTTATTGCAAAGTAACCTTTATGAGGAGCGTAGCAAATAATAAAATACAGATTATTTTAAAGTATAATAACTATTATTTTACTCATAATCATGAAGCAAAAATTATTTTTTTGTAAATAGAATGTTCATTAATTTAAAAGTCTTAGTTCTGTTGATCCTATTTCTTTTCTTAAGCGACATATAATGTGTACCTGTAAATTTCAACCAGTGTTCTTGTATCAAAAGTGTCCATTATATAGCAGAATGTACAGTAATTTTATTATTATTATTATTATTATTTGACAATAATATAATCAAATTATGTAGTGATATGAGGCTGTATGGGAGTGTATGCATAGTATTTGGAGCTCTCCCTACAGGTTTATTCATAACAGTTTTCTTTTATTAGGCTCAGGTCAAGCCCAAGCTTACTTTCAATATATATACTCTTTATTTGTTGCTTATTTAAAATTTATTGTTTTGTTTGTTCTACAATACTTATAATTATAGTCTTATATTTATTTACACACCTAACAGGGAAGCAAATGGTGGCTAAAATCTGATAAGCCACTTCAAACTCTTGCATGTTGTAAAGAAATAGACAATGCTATTAGGTATCCAAACCCATCCGAATATATATCTCATTACCCAGTCCATCAAGATGGTTCATGCAATGGCTTACAACACTATGCTGCTTTAGGTCGAGATGAACACGGAGCCTTTGAAGTAAACCTGCATCCTTCTTCATTACCACAAGATGTATATAGTGGAGTTGCTGCTTTGGTGAGTTGCACCACTGATTTGCTTAATTTTGTTTAGGATAACATCTAAGAGAGGCCATTAGTACTTTTTAGACAACAAAATTCAATAGTCATGTAATCAATGTCCATAAAATACATCTGGATGGCCTCTGAAGAAGAGACTGTAAATGTTTTGGTCTGAAAATGTATAGTGAATTATTTTAACTTTGTGGTACCTCCAAAGAGATTTTTACAGTTTTATTTAATATTGCATTTTTCTTAAATAATTACAATCAACCCCTTTATGATTCAATTAGTACAGTTAGTTTTTAGTGTAAAATTATGCCTTTTTCAACAAGTTTACTCTTATCTAATACATTATTAATGCAGAATTTTGTTTATCACTCTGACAATTACTTTTATTGTGTATTTTATAAATAAATACAAATTTATTTATCTCTTATAGATAATATAATGATTATATTATCTAATGATATATAATGATTTTTGTGTTTTTCATGTAAATTTTATTGATTTTGTTTATGGGTGTTGAAATTTCCCTGAGATATGATTTTCAAAATGAATTCAGCAAATTTTTGTCAGACTAGTTCATTATATGCTAAACTTATTTTTATTAACAGATCTGCTACACTAATTGTAGAGTTTGCCCAAATAGAAATAAAATTTTTTTTTAAGTTTTTAAAATTTTTATCTTGAAATAAAAAAGAAACTTCAAGCATATAGTGTGTCCATAAAGTCTTTTCCCCATTACAAAAATTCATAACTTTTATAGTTTTTAAAGATAGATGAATGAAATTTACTTCATAATGAAGGAAAGATTTTTTTTAATGGATTTTATAATTTGGATAAAATTTCTCTAAGTATTTCAGAAAAGCTTTGTTAGAATATTTAATTTCATAAGACTGTTGCAATTATTTATTTAACATACATAATTAAATTGTTAAAAGCTTAATTATATTTACCTAATTTTATCTATAAGTAAAATGCTTTATTACATCGCAAGAACGTGTATGGTAAATTATTAAATTTGTTCCTTTCATTTATTCCACTATTTTAAGAAACCTATTTCTTCTGACAGATTTCTTTCTCCATTTTGGAAAATTTTGCCAACCATGTTACAATTATACAGTTAGATTAATGCAGGCTTTTTTAGAAACGTCTAGCTAACATTGCATCTTAACAAATAATATCCATGCTGTAGGCTTATTGGTAATAGTCTGCATTCTTCCTCTTATAACATAAGTTGCATTTTCTTTGAGTCTTTTAGTAGGTTTTCCATTTATACCATAACTGTTTCTTGTGACTTTTTAAAAGGTACTCGAAAATTATAACTAAAAACAAGATATTGTCCAAAATCTAGAATCGTTCCATCCTCATCAATTATGGATTTTAGAGGTTATGGAATAAGAAGTTGAATTTTTGAGGGAATAAATGCCATATTCAGTTTTAAAATATACAGTATGGCTAATTTATTTAAACATTTATTTTATTATTATTCTTTTTTTTTTGTGCCACAGTTATGATTTAGCTTAATAACTTTTTCTTTAATCCTGTATACAAACATTAATTCATGCACAAATACGTTTTATCTGTTCCAAGTCTTTTATTGCTTTATTTAATATACTGTAGGCAACAGATAGTGTCAGTAAATATAGACTAGGCAGTAATTTTCAAAATTTCTGAATTAGTAGCATTTTAGCCATTTATACACACCAGATTGCATCCTTAATAATGAAAGATTTCACAATCTAATCTAGATACCACAAATTCACTATTAGGGTAAAACCATATTTATAAGCCTAAAATAAAAGAATTTGTCATGTATAAATTTCTGAAAAAGATGAACGAATTGATTGGTACTGTCATCTGAAGTGGCAAGACAAAAGTTATAATGGGCAAAAACTAGAATTAGCATTTATGAATTCTGCTTTTTCGAGGCTTCCGAATTTAAGATGTCTGTATTATAGAGACTGTACTGTATTTTGAAACATCTAAGAGTTTGTGGTCAATATCTGTTCAAAACGCTGTCAATTAACACCAGACTTAATTAGCCACTTATTTACTGGAAGTAATTAACACTAATATTTGTAAATGGTGTTAAAGTGGAATATCTTATATCTTTACTGGTGACTAATGGATGCAGCAGATAACACGATACTTGAGATTAATTAGAAGAAGGATTAAGCTTAGATTTTTGATCTAAGAAAGATAATGCAGCATCAAAGTTTGAATGATGTCACAACCCCTCACACCTTTTTTCCGTCAAAAAAAAAAAAAAGAAAAATCTACACATCATCCACAAAAGTCATATTATTATTATACATTATAAAAAAAAAAAAAACTTTACCATTTGTTGTACTATGAAAATAAATAAAAAGATAATTTATTGCTGGATGGCATTATTCATTACAAAAAAAGAGATCCAACAGGAAAATGAGAAAAGTTATCTGTTAATTACACAACTCCAAAATTGCCAATCTGTAACTGATTGAATAAGGCATGTTTAGTTTAAATGAAAGAAATTAAAAGGACAAACATTGAGGAAATAATATGCATTCATATAATTATGTCTAAATTGTGTTTTAATGCAAGTGAAATACTCCTTTTTTATTGTTTATGCTTCTTAACTATGTTTTTCTGATATAATATTAAAAAAAGTACAAAAGTTATATTTTCATCTTAGTTGATATATCTATTCTTAAGTTTGCATATTATTATTTTTTATTTCTATGTATAGGTTGAAAAAGAGCGTGAAAGAGATGCCAATATGGGTATTGAGATTGCACAAGCATTAGAAGGATTTGTTACCAGAAAGGTATGTTGTTTCTTCAGTTTAGTATTCTAAATTTAAATCATTTAGTGATTAATTTTGACTTAATATATTTTTTAAATAATGATCTTGAATGTTTAACATCTAAATATTATAAGCCTAAATAGTGAGATTTTGAGTCAAGCAGCTTAATTTGTCAATTATATGAGGCTTATTTTGTTTTTCAATGTAACTTATTATCTACTTATTATTTAATAGAAATTGATCATATATAGTTTTTTAAATTAGAAACTTATAATTAAATAAATTGATAGCTCTTGTTTTAAATTAGAAATTTTTATGAGTTGCTTCAATTTAATATTAAGTTGTCAGAAGAAAATATGTAGGGTAAAAGCTTCAGTAGTCAGATTTGCAGCAACCCGACATGAATGCTCTTAAAAAATATCCATGATTCTTTGCTGATGACTGAGGACTTACGAAAAGTTGCACATTAGGAAATTGTGATATTTAATTTTGAACCAATAAGCTATTTATAAAGCATTTTATCTCAGCGTGGCTGACTTAATAGCTGAACATAGGAGCATTTACTTTATACTATCCCCCCCCTCTCCCTATTTTGTGTTTCCAAGTTATCATTTAATGAAAATACTACTTACGCATGTAAAAAATGTTTTCTAACTCTTTCAAGTTTTAGCATTATTTTTACCATTTATATATATATTTTTAAATAAACATCTGATAGTTCACCAGGCTTTTAAAATTTCTAAAAATGTTTTTCTCATTTGTAGGTTGTTAAACAAACTGTTATGACTTTTGTATATGGTGTAACTCCTTATGGTGCTAGGTTGCAAGTTTTAAAGCAGCTGAAAGACATGCCTGATTTCCCAGAAAAATATCATGTTCCTGCTGCAACATACTTAATGAAGAAAATATTCTTTAGTATTAAAGAAATGTTTACAGCAACCAAGAAAATTCAAGTATAAAAACTCATTTGTTATTAAATCAATCTTTGACAGAAATATGCTATTTTTTGTAATTAACTACATTTAAATTTAGAATTCTAAGCAAGCACAGTACACTTTCAAAAATCAGTTTAAACTGGGGGTCAAGGGCTTTACAGATTTCAGATCATTGCTTTATTTACACTTTAAAATCTCCTCAGAATTTTTATATCTTTGTGAAATATTTATATTATGTAAATAAGCATTGATAAAAAAATCAGTATAGCTAATGAAAATACAAATCATTAAAAAATTGCTTATTTATTGAATAATTTCGATAAATTATAACTGCTATTACAAATTCTAACTTAAAATTGTTAAGGCTGTTCCCGAATCAAAAGGAACTAATTTCTGAATTCATTTTTGTTCAGAAATGCATGAAATTGGCAGGTGTTTTTATTCAGAAACTATGTAATCGAAAGACATTTTCAATTTTTGGTAAACGCAGAAGGTCATTCAAAAAGTACCATCAAAGTCGGAGTTTTGAATCGAATTTTCAACACTACAACATGAGAAAGGGGAAAAACTTGTCGTCCCACAACAGGAATCGTTTATAATTTGATAAGTAATTTATGTATCCAAAAATGGAAAATTCAATTTGATTCCAAATTTCTTCAATAATCAGGTCAGTCAATTTTATGCCTTTATGTTTAGAAATGAGTCAGAAAGTTTCACATTGTTGAGCAGGAAATTTGAACCTTAAACATTTGAGGAACAGTAATTTGATTAAAACCATTTTATATTTTGAAATCTTTCTTTATTGTTGTTTTTTCTGCAAATTGTTAACAGTTGACAGTTTTTGTTCAGTCACAAAAATCTGTATCATTCAAAAATTCAAATATTTATCTGTATGAAAAAATCTTTTAAGTTATTCTCATTCTTACTCTGGTTTGAAGATTTCATTATACCACTTATAATTTCTTTACCTATGAGATTTTGAGTGACATGTTCTATAGGCACAAGTCGCCTAGCTTAGAATCAACCAATCAAATGTAGCCATCTTATTTATTTATGTATATATATTTTTTTTGCCTAATCTTAATTGAAAATTCTCTTTGTTTACATTGTAAATCATATGTGGATGTCAAGCATTTGTGGATATTTTAGAACCATGAAATTATATTGTTCGTTTTAATTACGTATGTTTTTTTAAAGGATTGGTTTACTGAATGTGCTGAAGAAATAACTAAAGTTACTGAAGATGCAGTTGAATGGGTTACACCTCTTGGCTTACCAGTAATTCAGCCATATTATAAAGAAACTATAGTGAGGAGCTCCAAATTTTGTCTTTCAAAGGTTAATATATATCTCTTCTGCATTCATTTGTTTGTTAATTCATCTTTGTTGATAACTAAATGCGACTTTCTCTTATTTTAGGGCAACAAAGACAATATAAACCATTATGTGAGCCATTTTGAGCCTTACCAGTAAGAAATGTATTTTATTTGTTTAAGTTTATAATAATGTATTGTAAGTTAAATGTTTTATACAACCTCCTTTGTTTTAATGTTTATATATGTTTTTCTATTCTTTTCACCTCCTGTCCAATATATTATCTCTCTCTCTCTTTTTTTTAAAGTAGTACATATGTGTTGTGAGGAAATATAGTATTCATGCATGAATTGCATGTAAATTGCCATATTTTTTAACTTACTCTATCTTACTATACAGGGTTAGAAGCTAGGAGGAAATAATCAGTCATCAAACAGTTCAGTTTTGAAATTATTTATTTGTTTATATGGTATGCATATAAACAGGCAGTGTAAAAGAGTTATAGTAATAAACAAATTCATTTTAAAATTCGTGAAAATAAATTTATAATGATTGTTTTTTTCTTGTTTTGAAGTGTACCTTGCTCTATTGTATTCTACATTTTACCACTTTAAATGAATTGCAGACCCTGATTAAACCGGAATTCATGCAGCTTATCAAATAATAAATCAATGACTGAAGGAAAGAACAGACAAAGTCTTGTTTATCTTTTAATTAACTTTGAATAGCTAAATATCCCCTCTCACATTCAGCTGTACTTAAAGGAAGGGTCGTTATGAAATGAAGTATTTTGCTTAAATATGAAATCAGAAAGACGTGATGAGTAATGTGGGGGAGAGGGGGGGCGGGAAATCTTCTCCAGTTGCTCCAAACTGCTCCAGTTTTGATTTCATGCTAGATTCTGCTACAAAAATGACAAAATTTCTGAATTCTGCTCCATCCTGATCCAAAAAAACGGAAATTTCATAATCTAAAAAGTTTGAATTAAAAAATATATAGAACCTTTATATAGTCTTGGCAATACACTATGCTATTATTATGCATGTAGCTAAGATATGCAGCATCGTGAAAGACAAATTTATCTCTACTCTAACTGAATAATCAATTCTGCTACAGGTTCAGTGTCTTAAATTTAATATTTATTACATATCTTAATTCAAAGAGGATGATTAGTCCAAAACACATCTGTTGTACCATCTATGAAAAATAGTCATTATTGCAAAAGATTTTCAGCATTAAGGCTGTTTGTTCTCAAAGAAAAAAAATTCCACCCCTCTACAACGCAAATCTTTCTGACACATTCACAAATTTTTTTAAGATGTAAAACCATGAAATTAGTAGGTCATGACATACTGCAACAATTTAGAATTGAATAACATTTTTAATTTTTTGATAAATGTATCGCATCATATATACACCTTGAGTTATGAGTGATTGTTGAGTCATAAAGACCTTTCTGGGACTGTTAACATCTAAAATTCAGTTCAAAATGCAAACTTTGATAACATTTAAAAAAATATCCTTTGTTTTGGAAAATGGAAAATGCCATTTGATTTCAAGGCTCCAACATACGTTCATCTTGCTACTAAACTGCCAAATACTGCTACAAAACTGTTAAATTCTGCTACAGAACTGCATTTCACACCTGAGTAATGAAAAAGACTGAATAGAGTGGATCAACATTTATCAATTACATTATTAGGAGAAAGGCAAAATGTTTGATAAAAAAAGCCAATTTGCATATAAGCAAAAGAGATTAAAAATAGCTTCCCTATTCCTTGGTTTTAAGAATTCAGCTAACTTTACTGAAAAACATGAAGCTAAAATACATGGTACCCGATTATAGAAGATACATTTCCTGTTTTCGTTAATACTGAATTTGAATGAGAATTTTGCCAAATTAGTTAGCTATAGCCAAGTTGGCTTCATGCATGGTGACTTATTTTTGTTGCTAAATTTGTCAATATTTCATCAAGTATCAAACTTTGCGAAAAAAAAAAGTGAAAAATTGAAGCTGGTAAATATGACTATGTAGTTTTAGTCATATGAGAGTCGCAACAAATAAAGTAAATTTGTGCGAAACTACGTTTTCTATCAATCATAAATGAAATCTGATTATGGAAAAATCAGTGACCCTCGAATTTCAAAATTCTATATCTCAACCATTTTTTAAGATAGAGGTAAAACAAAAAACAGGGTTCTCACAGACTCCTTAGACTCCTTGGAAACTCCTTAGAAATGAAAACATTCCCAAGTAGTACTTAGAACTACTTAGATAAGCAAACCACTCCTTAGAAACTCCTTAAATTGTATTGCAACTTCGAACGCAAGCGATATTGCTGCCGAGGGGGAAAAATCGGGATTGTAAAACGTACAGTAAATCCTTTATACACGTCATTTATCTGAAGCACAGCATTGATTGGTTAGGATAATCTTACAGCAGGGCTCCCACTAGGTCCGTTTTTCAATTATTAGGTCTGTAAAGTCCGTTTTTCAACACTGTACTTTACTTTAAATTTTATCAATGTTTGGCATTTAGCCAAAAATCTCGGAAAAATCGCGTTTTTTGCAAATATATCCCAAAAAATACTGTCAAATTTCTTCAATCGATCGCGGAAAAAATGAGTAAATTTTGTCAAAGGTTTGTGAAAAAACTCTAATTTCTCCACCAGATTGAGAAAAATGTGGATTTCCTCAAAAGATCGAGAAAAATGCGGATTTCTTCAAAAGATCGTCAAAAGCACGCGAATTTCCTCAAAAAAGTGCGAAAAACACGTAAATTTCGTTAAAGGATCGTGAAAAACACGCGCATTTTGTCAAAGGATCAGGAAAAACACGCGGTTTCCATCAAAAGATCGCGACAAAAAAGTCAATTTCGTCAAACGATAGAAATAAAATGTGAATTTCCTGAAAAGATCATGCAAAAACACGAATTTCCCCCCAGAAGATCGTGATAAAAACGCGAATTTCCTCAAAAGATCACGAAAAAACGTCAGTTTTGTCGAACGATCGAAATAAAACGTGATTTCCATCAAAAGATCGCGAAAAAACACGAATATCTTCCAGAAGATCGCGAATTTACCCCCAGAAGATCATGGGGGGGAAAAAGCGAATTTCTCCCAGAATATAGTGAAAAACACGCGAATTTCCTCGAAAGATCACAAAAAACACGCGAATTTCCTCGAAAGATCGAAAAAACACACAAATTTCCTCAAATAATCGCATAAAACACGCCAACTTCGTCAAAGGATCGCGAAAAACATTCAGTTTCCATCAAAAGATCTGGAAACTTCAATTTCATCAAACGATCGAAATAAAACACGAATTCCATTAAAAGATTGCAAAAAAACACGAATTTCCCCCAGAAGATCGCGAAAAAAGACGCGAATTTCCCCCAGAAGATCGTGAAAAAAGACATGAATTTCCTCAAAAGATCGCAAAAAACATGCAAATTTTCTCAAAAGATCGCAGAAAGCATGCGAATTTCGTCAAAAGATCGCTAAAAACACGCAGTTTTCGTCAAAAGATCGTGAAAAAACACTAATTTCTCCCAGAAGATCGCGAATTTCCCCAAGAAGGTCGCAAAAAACACGTGAATTTCGTCAAAGTTTCACCTTCAACGAAATCGATTACAGCTGTTCTAAAAGTATAAATTCAAAACTTGTTATATTTTTTCTTGCATGTTGCGTTTAGCATTTTTTTTTTTTTTTTTTTTTTTTTTTTTTACCTTTTAAAATTTTTTTAAAGATGTATCATGTATGTGATATACATAATAAGTGTTTGAGGTTTGACTAATCTCTGTTTATATGTTCATTGGTCGCTGCATAAAAAAGTTGATTGTCTATTTTGTATTTAAACTTACGAAATCAGTAAGCAATATTTTGTGAATACTGTGCAATTCGAGCACTAACAATTAGATTCTAATAGAGTAAAATTTGTTTTTGTCTCCAAATTGGCCATTAAGAATTGGAGTGTGCATACCATATATCGATGCAGCACATAAAAACAACAACAACAAAAAATTGCAAATCCTTAACATTTTTTGGACTCCTTGGATTTTTTCGGTACTCCTTGGATTTTTTCTTCCCAACTCTGTATGAACCCTGAAAAAAAAATGCTCCGGTATCCTTGTATCGAGGCTGAACATTTAAAGGAAAACTTTTAGGATTTCTAATTGTTTTGTTTATTTTTTTAAATTTCAAATCCTTAATGGCTGCCATTTAGAAAAATGATGGCAGATGAAGCTGGTCAGCGAGTTCTGTTGAAATCTTGTAAATCCTGTACATATGCTCACTCACATCCAAAGTAGTTCATAAATATGAGTGCTATTGCATGACAAAAAATAGGATATATATATCAACATTTGGACTGAGGGTGGTTTTGGAGTCTGGGATTTTTGATCCATTAAAATATACTGAATTGCTTTCCTCCGAATGACTGCAATAATTTCTTACATTTTGAAATGGAAGCTACCTAAAAGTAAGGCATGTAAAATCACAATTGTCAAAATAAATATATTGGCACAAAATACAACTAACTGCTGCTAATTTTGAACTGTTACTATATATTTTACTATAAAAGTGTGATTATATTGTTAAAATCAGCAATTGCCATGCTCTTAAATATCTGTGGATATATTAAAGCTGTTTGGAGTAATAAAACATTTTGAGAAAATAATAAAACATAGTCAAGCTTTAGCATAAAAAACAGTAAGAAAACTATATTTCCATTTTTTGAAAATGTTTTCTTGTAGCCTTTTAAACTTCAGTTTGAACTCAGTTTGAAATCAATATTTTAGCCACTGTTTTCTAATTTCCAATGGGGAATCCTTGAGTACCAGATTTCCAATTTGAAATTGTTATATTAAATAGATATTTTGGTATTTACAGCTTGAAATATACAAGTAATATGATGTAGAATTTGATCACTTTTTATTGAATTTTCTCATATACTTAATATAAAAAGCTTTTTATTAGAAAACAAACGAAATTTTAAAATTTCTACTTTAGAATAATATTTAATGTAGAAGGTGGAAGTAAGTTGAAATAGCTCTACTTCTTTTCCTCTTACAAAAACTACTCACAAGGAACTTCATAAAAAAATTTTAAACATATTTATATCTTCTATGATTGTAATATTAACTTGAAATTGCTGCAGCTAAAAAAATAGATATAACTTAGGCTCCCTATTTCCCACAATTTTGTATGCCTAGTGTACATCAGGATCTGCCTGTTCACACCAGAACCTTTGCTTAATACCAGAAATGTAAAAATTAATTCAAAAACATATTTTTATTTTATTGGTGGAATAAGCACAGAAGAGATTCTCCTTCCAGTGATTCAATATTCTGTCAATTGTATGAGTTTAACCCTTCAGTTCTCGCATTGAATTTACCAGTGTAATTTTCATTTTTAACACTTTCCAACCTAGTTGAAAAGTGTTTATGACTTCGGTTTGTGTGCCGTCTGTCCGTGCTCTAACTCCTGTATATATGCTCGGATTGCGCTGCAATTTTTATATGTTATTGTCGTTATCTATAGCATGTTTCCTATTTCAACGGAAGTGTGTAGCACTTATAGTTTTTTTACAGGGAAACTCAAAAGAATTCTGTTATATTACGGCCTATGGAGAAAAATCATTTGCAGTTTATTTTAATGATGTTACACAATTTTAAACACATTGTAATTGATATATATCACTAAGGTGCATTACAAGAAGCTTAATATGGAATATGGTGTGCATAGCACTTATAGTTACTTTACAGGGACAGTCAAAAAATTCTGTTACATTACATCTATGGAGAAAAATCGCTTGCGGTTTAATTAAATAATGTTTCACTATTTTAAACACATTGAAATTTATATATATCACTAAGGTGCATTACAAGAGCCTTACTACAGAATATTGTGTGTATAGCAGTCATATTTCATTTACAGGGACGCACAAAAGAATTCTCTACTGTCTGTTAACAATAATTCCTGGAAGTACGTTTTAAGTTGCTGAACGCAATTTTAAATTTAACTCACTTTTTGTCTATTACTTGGTGTGTGTAAATTCTGTAGATCATATACAGGGCAGCACAAAAGTTCGTGAACACATTTCCGTTTATTGACAGAAACTCCAGAAGGAGAATTTTAAACTGTGCTACGTGTTTCCAAACTAAAATTTAGCATCCATCCTATGCAGTATATATACAAATCTATAGATCATATACAGGGCTGAATAAAAGTATTCGGATATTTTTCCGAATATTGTATATGTTGGAAATATATGTTGGAAATTCCTGAAATTATGTTTTTAAATATGTTATGCATTTTCCAAATTGTTTGCTTAGATGTTATCTTTCAGCTTATTAAACGGTAATGATTTGTAAAATTATTTTGGAAGCGTTGGAAAGTGTTACATAATCTATGCTTGACGCGTGATTTTTCATTCTTGTTTCAATTTCTTCTAAATGAGACAAACGTGTCTTCGGTTGGTTGGTATACTGCCCACTCTGCAGTGTACTTTAAGCATTGGAACAACAATTCCTTGACAATTTTCATGTATAAGACTTCTAAAACTGTTATATTAATAATAAATCATGAAGAAATACTCACCTTTTACAAGTCATAGTAAATACAAATCTTTAGACATGTTGAAGTGTTGCAAATTAAAAAGGCATAAAAAAATTTAGTAAGTTATTAAAAGACTTTAAACTTAACAGCTAATGTTGGTTAGATATAAATATCTTCATTAGTTCTATAAGAAACCAACCTGTAGATGGGCATGAATGTGAATTTGTCTGTGTGGCAATTTTTTCAAGAATTATGGAGCAAACAATATTAAAAATTCCAAAGTACTTCACATCTGTGGAAACAAAAAAATGTTAAAAACTTGTTCATCTGAAAATATTGATTTTTAAGATATGTGTCTTTTCTCATTATCAAACAAACTTGATGATTTAAGGTTTTAATTTATATGTTGTACTTCTGCATACTTTAATGCAAGGATTTTGTGATTTGTTACAGAAAAGTTTTTTTAGAAACTTTTATATCTTAGACAAACTATACATGCTACACACTCCATTTTCAACACCGTTGAAATGCGGTGTAGTTATATATATTCGGTGTGTCATAGTAAACCTCAATAACATATATCAATCAATTACATGGCAATACAAGTATATTTATGCAAGTTGGAGTTCGAACAGATAAGACAGATGGTCTGACAAACCGAATTTCAACTATGTTGGAAATTATTAAAACAAGTTTGAAATTGTACGTCAAACGTGACAAATGAGGTGCATTCGTACTATAGCTAGTTATATAAATATTCAGATATTGATGATTTTTAATTCTGTGAAATGAATTATATCGTCTGCAGATTAATTTCTGTAATAAAATAAGTATCTCGATCGCTTAACGATTAAACCTTAGAAGTTCTTATAACAAGAAAGCACTGATTTTTTTTTTTTTTTAAATTCAAATTTCTTAATAAATATTTTTATTAATATCTTCTAAAGTTTTGATTCGATTTTCATAAAATTTGAAATGTCTCGACAAAATTCTGCAAAGATAATATATCTTAAATTTCACACCATTCGTTTGGGTAGTTTTTGCATTGTTATATGTGGACGGACTAGATGACGACAATAGATGCTATGTATTTATATAATTACGAACGCAGCTAAAAAGAACATGAAACAGGAAGATTTAACATGGTGAAAATTGGGTAGCACTATCCTGGTCCTCTATAAAAACATACTAGATAGATATTAGTTACTTTAATTTTGAAATTATTAGAAATGGAAATTAAAAACACTTTAATAATTTTGATTTGATGTGAATATAAAATTATTGTTATGTCTTGTTAAATCACTATGTAACTCATACTATTCTTCTGCATCAGATGATACACTGCTCAAAACAATTAAAGGATATTGCAGTTTTAGGTGGATTTTGTATCTGGGAAATTTTTTAGCTGATAGATACATGGTCGACAGACATAGTAGGTTATATGAGAATAAATTACACATGTTTGGCAGAAAAAAATGCATTTTATTGCGCATTTGTGTACAAAAGGAAAAAAACACAATTTGTGCATATGAGAAAAAAAGAATAAGAAAAGGTGTTTTCTTCAAAGAAAATCATTTTCAGTAGGGGGTATGGTTTCCACGGGCGGCCAGCAACGTTGAACACCTTTGAGGCATGGACACAATGAGGCTATTAATGACGAGTTGGGGTATTCTGCCCCACTCTTCCAGAAGAGCTCTTTCCAGTTCTTGGAGAGTTTGTGGGGGTTGTTGGCAGCCAGAAACTCATCTTCCTAGAGTGTCCCAAACATGCTCGATTGGATTCATGTCTGGAGAACACGCTGGCCATTCCATTAGAACGATTCCTTCCTCGAAAAGGAAATCCTCCACCAGGTTTGCACGATGTGGCCTGCAGTTATCGTCCATTAAAATGAAGTTATCTCCGATTGCTGCAGCGTAAGGGACTACAATAGGTCTGAGGATCTCATCCCTATATCGGCGACCAGTCAGAGCTCCATCTCGAATGATGTAGAGGTCAGTGCGCCCATCAATGGAGATGCCACCATACACCAACACTCCTCCACCGCCAAATCTGACACTTTCGTGCACGAATGCAGGATTATTCCTACTGCCACGGTCCCTCCAGATGAAAATACGCCTATTATCCGGATGCACAGAAAAACGGGACTCGTCAGAAAACAGAATATTGCTCCATTCATTTCTCCTCCAGTTGACATGCTCGGTTGCCCACTCCCTGCGGTCGCGACGATGCCTTGATGTTAATCTAACACATACCATCGGTCAGCGAGCATACAGACCTACAGCATGGAGCCGGTTTCGGACAGTCTGAGTTGAAATCGTGGCGCCTGTAGCCGAGCGAAGGTGTTGTTGGAGAAGAGTAGCGTTCATGTTTCGGTGTCTCCGAGCTGTTAACGCTAAATACCGATCTTCATTGGGCGTTGTTGCCCGTCTACGACCTTGCCCTGGTCTTCGGCCTGCACATCCACTCCCCAAAAAACGGTTCCAGATCCTGGAAATGACACTTTGTGACACTCCAATAGCTTGTGCTACTTCGGCTTGAGTTTGGCTCCCTTCTAACCTACCAACAATTCTCCAAGCTTCTGAATCTGTCAAATGACTTCGCTGAGACATCGTACTCATCGAAACAAAGCAATCACTGAATGCCGATCATCCTTGTCTTCATTCTCTTTTATCCAGTTGAAAGTCAAATTTCATTCGCTGCCGCTGAAGCGACGTTTTTGACGTCGAACTCAAAATTTGTGTACTCCACAGTTTGAAAACAAGAAAAATTTGCATTTGTGATTCTTTTCTTCTATTTTCAGCAAAAAAAATTTCTTTTATATCTTTATTTTATATAAAACTTCAAATATCCTTTAATTGTTTTGAGCAGTGTATAAAGCGCCATCCATTAATTACATCATGCAAATTTCATAATTTATTTATCCTTCCTTCCCCCTACGTCACAAATGTCACACTTGAGCCATATCCCCCACCCCTGTTGTGATGTCACATTCTTTGATATTTCTTTTCACTGGCAAACTCCATCATCTTTTTGTGTAGTATTAAGAAGATGGCTAATGTCATTATGAACTTTAATATGCTGCTTGCCAACAATATCTACTTAATTGGTCTCCTATTTTAGATGTGATATCTATATCAATGTATTCCTCTTCTCACATCGCTTCATGGAACCCCTTCCCCCTTTTTGAAATATAACATACTTAATGGATAATAATGTGTATTTTATCTACCAAAATATATGTAATAAGTATAAAACATGAATTGAATGTATCAATATTCTCAACATTTGTCTCTTTAGATTACCAAATGTTAGGAAGCAGAAGAATGCTTTTGCACCAAATTTTATCCATTCTTTGGATTCTACGCATATGATGCTAACATCTCTATTTTGTCACAGGTATGTTTTCTCCATTGAATATATGTGTACACTTTTTGTAAATATTTTTTATTTTTATTTTAGGTAATAAATGAAATATTATTGTAAGATTCCATGTATAGGTATAACTTTGAACTTCCTAACCCAAAAGTTGAAAAGTTGAAAATTAAATTATGAAACTAGAAAAAAAAAATTGCCTACTAAAATGTATTTAGAATTTTTTGAAGAGATCTTTACTTTTGAACACGCATTGCTTTGATTAATTAAAAATGATGAGGACGTAATTGTTAAATATACATTTGCAATTTTTTTATACATTACTACTAAGTTAATTTGCAGTTTATTTATTTTCCAATTTCATCTGCTTAAAATAATAAATAATGACTTATCTAAATGATAATATATATACCAAGTAATTATTCTTGAGCATATTTTATTATTTCTTAACATTTGTATTTCCAATTTTTGAAGTTGTGTTGAATAAAAATGTAGTTACAAAAACAATTTTTAAAATTTTTTTATGCATGTTTTCTATGGCTATGAAATTATAATCCATTCCATTAAGAACATTCCTAGCTGGTAAAGATTGTTGTCTCAAGGATGGCTGATTTAGGGAAATTCTAGGATTGTCAGTTTTTAGGGTTTCTTTCATCTCACGAAACCCTATTACTCCCGCTCCGTTGTCTGTTTGTTACAGAGCTATTCTCAGAAACTATGTAACTTACAGAGTTTAAACTTTGTGTATATAGCTGAATACCAGCTATGAAGAGCTCAAAATATTAAAATTTGAAAAATTCGTATTATTTTAATAAATAGAGATAAAAATACAAAATTCTAACAGCCTTTTCTTATTAAATTTAAACATTTTTGTTATAGCAGATGCCAAAAATTAAAAATCCACGATGAAATTCTTTCTACAATAATTAATTTTCTATCAGACGATTTCCACGTGAAAAATGAAAATGAAATAAAAAGTTTTACCAGTTGAAAAAAAGATTAATATGAAATAAAAATGATTGACGTCATAGTGGTAATAAAGCAGAAATTTTCAAAGGTTTCTCAATAATACAAGGAGTATGAGTATGTGTATGTGCACAAAGCAGATTAATATCATGTCATTAAAGAATTAAAAAGAAAATCTTTCATCATATTGGAAGTTTAACGAATTTTTCAGATGTTTGAAAATAATACAAAGCGCATATCAGTATGAGTAATAGAGAATAGTAAATATATATGAGTTTCAGAAACATATTGAATCATGATAAAAATCCGATTATGGAAATATTCGCATATTTTAACATTTTGAAGGTGTACAACATGTTTAATTTTGAAATTATTTTTTTAAATATCGCATTTAGTCCGCATGACAGATATTATTATGACAGAATATAATGCGGGCTTAGCGCGCTATCGGGCTGGTTTAGATATTCGAAAAAAAAAAGAAAAATAGACTGGTACTTTTTTACTTTGTAAAAAACATGACTTTTGTTGCTAAATGAAATTTATTTGGATTTATTAAAGAAAGGATAAAGTGTTTTGAAAGGAATATTAAACGAAACCCTTTGAGCGATCTTCGATCACACCTACCCATATAACTTGTTTAAAGATTCTCCCTCTTTTTTAGTCCTTTTACTATATTCATTAGTTTGCAACATTCTTATTCACAAAATATTTTGTAAACATGGTTTTTAATCATAAAACTTGAAAGGAAAATAAACCTTAATCATAAACATAAAATGCATAACAATTTAGTAAACATAGGTTTGTCCAGATTTTTCTGACAGCGTCCTGTTTTTGTAAATTGTGAATATTTCAAGTTCTTGTTTCAACATTTTTAATAAGGTCATGTTTTAATGAATCATATGTATATAGTTTGATTTATAAATGTATTAAATTTATTTATGCATATGAGATATTTATAAATTTATTAAATTTATAACATATTAGATTGATGCAAAAGCTCTGTTGTATTTTAATATATTTAATACCTGATAATTTTATTATACCTGCTTGCTTTGAACTGATAGGTAAAATTATCAGGTATTAAAATTTTACTGGTATTAAATGCTATAAAATATGACAGAACTTTTGCATCAACCTAATATATTTAGAATACATATTTAGCTTGATAAAAGTTTTTTTTGTCAATTTCAGTTGTCTTATAACATGTTTGGTTTTATTTTAAGATGATTATATTTGTGATGTGTGTATCTTATTTTGGAGATAATTTTTTTTTTTTGTGTGTGTGAAATTATTTTTTAAATAAAAAAATTTGTGAAGGGCCCTTCAAGTATTTACTATTGCAGAAAATAACTTATTTATTCTCAAATTACTGAAAAAATAGTTTTCTTAATTTAAAGAGTTAAAAGTTATCTAGCATGTTGTGGCCAACATGCCACACATGTGGCCAACAACCATCACACAACTTTCTTCTATATAAATAAAATCAATTAAATGATTTAAATAGCATAAGATAAGAAATTGCATCAATTTGGCAAACAAGTTTTTTACACAATATATTCCCATATTCAGGATGCTAAGCATGCAGTTTTGTTGAATTCTGTGTATTTAAACTAGTGATGTAAGCATTGCATATTTCAAACAAATCATCAAATTTTAGCACCCTCTCTTAGATGACTGCAACCAAAATTGGATGACAATCAATTTCTATCATGAGGATTCTAAATTTGATGTTTCGTTGAATTCTGTGTGTGTAATGAAAAGTCGGCGCAGGAGATATAGCAAACAGAGATTCTTAAAATGCCTAAATTAAGACAGAAAAATAGAATAAATGTTTGCCCTAAATCCTACTCCAACTCCTCAATACAGGTCGCTCGTATAGTGGAAGCACCAAAAATGCGAAGTTGAATCTAGTACTGAAAAGATATTAATAGTTGAAAATAATTATGAAGTCATTTTTACTGCAAGTTATTAAGTTGTATTATAATTTAAAATTAACATTAAGTTAGTTATTTATCTATCCACCTGAAATAAAATTAAGAAAAATACGACTCACCCAAATAAAGATGATGACAGGAATATAAGTAAATAATAGATTTTATTCACACAACACATTTTATCTTGTTTAACTGTGGCCACTTCATTAATATACACACAAATTATTTAAGTAAATAAACTATCTTCATCATAATTTTTTCAGTTCAATTCCATATTAGTAACTTAAATAAACGCTCTAGAGAAAAGAGATTACTAGGTTCCTTTTTAAAATTAATAGGCTATGCTAAAAATTAAGTTAAATTAGAAATTGTTCTTTTTTAAAGTTATATTTAGAATTGATCTTTAACCGATCTTGAGAAAATCCATATTTTCTGTGTTATCTGGGATGGAGCGACGGAACGATGAAAAGATGCACTAACTATAAATGGTGATATTCTTTATTCATATCTAGCTGGAGAATTAATGCTGGAGAAATTAGCATGAGTAGGAACACTCACGGTACTTGGTGGCATTATTGCAGAATCTTTAATCACACCAGTCTGATGATTCTAATATGTTAAGCGGTTGACATCTTATATCGCTGACAGAATACCCATTCAAGTCGTGATACTCTGGATATGTAAATGAAGAGGAATCTGCACGGATTTTGTAGAAATCTATAAGAATATCGTATTTAGGCTATGAAGAATTGACGTGGAAGAATTGACGCTGAATTATGAAGAATTGACGCTGGTGAAGATAGTCTCTTTTAATTAGAGAGATATCGTTACATTCTGGATTAAAAATATAGAAAAACTTCGAAATCTTAGCAGTACATTAACGGCGTAGAAGATACCAGCAGCACATCTGTACTCTACTAAAAATATTTTACATTGTATCTAGCCTTCCGGCCAAACAACGTTTTTATACTTGTTGACTACATCCTCTCTCTAGTAAAGCAACATAACCGACTGAAGATATTTTAATTCAAACTCCAACAGATCTCACTAACGCCTTCGGCAAAACCATCCAATCAGAAAACTCGAAATTTTTTCTATCACTTTTCCTACCGCTTAACTCTCAACCGTAACTGCTAAAAAGCATTAGTGTGACAACTCAACTCTACACGCGAACGATACTGGCGAAACGAAAAACACTTACTCCCTAGCAACAAGCAGCGGACATCAAGATCGTTCGTTATCGAATGTTCTCGAAAGAACTTCACATCCCCTTTTCCCCCACTGAAAAATGCACCCCTTAACTTTGGATGTCCACATGAATGACCCCTAAACAAAAATGGAAGGCAATTTTACGCTAAGCTGTTGTTTCTTGAACGCACGAAGATGCAATTCAAAATGGCCAGACATCTTTTTGAAAACGCTCAATGTAAACATTGAGATTAGAAAAAATATTTAAAAAATCATATCTGCCAAGATTTACGTTGAATCTTACTAGGATTTTGGCAGACTACATAAATAAATTTGTTTAATCTTTTAAATAAAGTCTAAAACAAAAATAATTAATATTTAAAAAGTAGAAATTATATATTTTAACTTGAAAAATCGCGATACTTTACCGGAATTGATGTGAACAAATGGAAATCTTTTATACCTTTATCCAGAGATTTAAATGCATGATTATAATTTAATTTAAAAGTGATTATTGATTTTAAAAATTGATTTAATTATAGAAATTGATTTTAATTAATAATAAAATATCTTAGGAGAAAAAGTTAAAAGATTAATTTTAAAAAGATCGAAAATATAGATTGTTTAAATAATAACGGTTAAATAATTAATTAAAAGGTTAATTAATATTATGAAAACTTATAAATAATGATTAATTACGCTTAAATATTTAATTTAAATAAATAAATTATTGAAATTAAAAGTAGAAATGGAATGTATAATAACAGTGTGCATAAACTGGAGATATAAGAATTATATAAATCGAACAAAAGCACCCCCAATTGGGAAATTTTGCCTAAAAGCTAATCAGCACCAGTTCACATAAGAATAAAACTTCATATGAAATTTCATCCTATTCTAAGCAGTAAATCATGAGTTATAGTGCCCACAAATTTTAACAGACAGACCCACGGACTCACTGAAAAAACAGTAAAATTGTCTTCAAAACTTTCTAAAATACATAAAATTAAAAAAAAATTCATGAATCCAATACTTTCTTGTATCGATAGAAGAAAGTAAAAATCATTTTGAATTTGGTAAATTTATGATAACTGTAAATCAATGCAATTACATTTTTAAAATATTTTAATGTGAAATGTAATTTTGTCTCATTGATAATTTTAGGATTGGTGTAACCTTTGTATCTGTTCATGACTGTTATTGGACACACTCATGTACTATTGAAGAAATGAATAAGGTAAGTTTAATTTTTTTATGACTTCATGTTAGTTCTCATTCCTTAGCTCAGTTTTCATTATTGTAATAAAATGCATAAAGTTAATTGTGAAAGTTTCTTAAAAATAATATCCTGGTTTGTTTAATTTTTCTTATAAAACATTAAAGAGAGATTCTTTATCAGAAATAGTTTTGGTCAACATTGTATTATCTTCCTCTTTTGCGATATATATTTCATATCTAATTTAAATAATTTTACTTTTACTTGTTATTATTTTTAAATACACACACATGTATCTAGAAATTAAAAATTATATATGTGCTAAGGTCCTGTTGGGTATTTGCTCCAATGTACAAAAAGAAAGGTCTCACAATCAAGTCACCTGTTGAGTAGTGTCTTTCCCTTCTTTTTCCCTTCATTCTCTATCCCATTCTGGTTTAGCTAAAGGATTTGTTTTTTAAAATAAAACTCTGTACATTATAATTTTTTTAAATGTGTAATTTGTAGCAAACATAATTTTAATACATAAGCTATGTTTACAACTTTTTGTAGACTTTTGAATTCATATAAAACTGCTTATTTCTTATGCATATATTATAAAAGTTATTTACTAAATATTCAAAATTTTATTTTAAGAAATAAATTTCCTACTATCTAATGGTTTGTTGGCAATAAAATCACCTTTGGCATGTAATGACTCTTTATACAAACTAAAAGTACACAATAATATATTTCTACAATAGAACGTCTTTGTATACAATATTTTTCATGAAAGTTGTGGTTCCTTCTTTTCCTTCTTCACTTGTCTTTTCAGTTAGGATCTCAACATAATTTGCAGCTTTAACAGGATTAAATAGGTTATCCATGGATGAATATTGTTTTAGTAGGTATATTTCCATCTTTTTAAAAATCTTTTATGCCTTGTTGATTGTCACAGAAAATAAGTCTCACAGGAAACTAAAGCCTCCACGTAGAGAATGGCATATTGAGGTTTGTCAATATGAGTTTTTCTATTGATAAGGAGCTCATACCTTCTACCGCAGTCTGATACAGGCTCGGGCATAAGGATCCCATACAAAACAATCCGTACGAATGTATTAAATTTTTAAGACCTTATAATGATGGCAACACTTTGTAAATAAATAAATATCTTTTTATTTTGATCTTGAATTCAGAAAAAAAAGATGATCCTTTTGGTCATTCTGTAAAATCAATTGCAGAGAGAATTAAAAAAATAATTCCATCAGATTAATATGAAGAAAGCTTCAATAAAAATCTTCGTTGAAAAATTTAAAACAGAATTTTAATCAGGCAATGACATTACCTCAGCAGAATCTCATATCAGAGACTAACTGAATATAAAATCAAATGTTCAAAACTTATATTTTCTAAAATGGGTTTAATTAAAATAATTGCAGGTCAATTTTAAAATCACTTGAGAAAAATGAATGGCTAAGATTTTAAAGTGAACAATAAACTATAGTCACTGCAAAATGTCAACACAATGACGTAATCAGCCAACCCTCCAGCTGTAGACGTGCCGGATTGCATTCTGCGTGACTGGAAATGCATCATTCAGGCTGTTAAAAAAAAAAAAAAAAAAGTAGACTAGTCCTAGAAATAAAATCGCTCGGATCGACAAAATAAAAAATGCTGATAAAACACCAATGGCAAAATAAATGATGTGAGATTCCTCACAAAAGGCCAAGTTTTTTAATTGATCATTTACAGTAGGATTTGGTAGGGAAATGAATTTGTTATGACAATAGGAATTATAGAATGTTCTCTAGTCACCTTACTACTGAAATGGAGAATATTACAATGGTTGTAGAGCTTATCCATTGCATTTAACTAATGTTTAAGTGATTCATTCTCATTTGTTATTTCTTGAACTACAAGCCGCTCAGCTTGGTGTCTCGTGTTGTTCTGGTACTTTAAATGCAATCTCACCCTATGTCCAATTTGATTTCATAATACACACCTCTTCTACCATGGTTTTTCATCTTTATATTCCAGTAGATTAAGTGCAGTCAAAAATGTAATAACAGTAAATTAGATGGTAGTCACTAGATGTAGCAGTAAATTATTTATACATGAAGAACAGGTGAAAATTAAGAAGCAACAATGGTGAACTTTATGATTTCTAAGCAATTTTAATTCCTGCTGCCATTATTATTTAAAGCAAAACACATTTTTTTAATACATCACAAAAAGTTTGTTAAAATTTTTTTTTTTTTTTTTTTATTCATAACATTTTATGACGATTGTATATCATTTACATAATTGAATTTTTTGCTTGCATTGAAATTAATCCCACAAAAAATTAGAGGGGTCAGAAGTGAAAATTTATTTATTTTTATTCTGAAAGGGTAGCCCATTCTGTTAAGCTATAAAAAATAAAACATGCAGATTGGTCCAGTAGTTTTCTTGTAATTTTGAAATGATTTTTGTCCTATAGAATTGGATATATAGATTGATATATATACTTTTTGTTTTTCATATAAATAAAATTTTTCATAGAATGAATATGAATTTACAGTGCAATTTTAACAATGTTAGTTCTACAATATATTAAATTTTCATATTCAATTTTCCTTAAGGAGATTTAATATTAAATAATAAAATAATAAAACGAAAATTATGAATTTAACAAGAAAATATTAATTATTTATTTATATATTTTTGTTTGTGTTTCATGTGTTGTCAGTAGTAATATAGTCAAGAAATTAAAAAATATTTTCTTTAATGGTGCTATTTTTCAAGAAAAAATAATTTAAACTGTGAAAAACTAAAGCAAAGCAGGGGGGGGGGGGGGTCATAAATTTTCACGAATTTCAGTAATAATGAAATGTCTTCAACATATAATTCTATAATTCATAATGATGAATCATAGATTTCTATACTTAACCTTTTCTGTATTATGTTTATCTCAAAAAATAACACCATACAATTTTGTAAACATTTAACAATGTCTTATCATTTTGAAGGTAAATTGAGATGAGATAAATACATTTAAAGATTTTATTAACTATTGTAAAAGTAGACTGATGTTTGTAACAACAGCTGTAGTTCTTGTTTTTTTAAGGATAGGACTCTGAAGTATATTGATTATTTTTAAATAAAAATCTCAAAGTTGATCAAGTGAAAAAAGTGAGTTCATAAATCCCTTTAAACTAAGCTTTTTCTTTCTTTCTTTATTTCTTTTTGCCGAATAAAGAATGGCATTTTAATGGTCACAATGTGAGGTTTAGAAAATCAATTAATTATTAGAAAATATCCTTTTGATATATAAATTGTTTAAAAATTATCTTTCATTTTAAATATAATTTTGCTGTTTATTTCCCGTTGTTTTGCTTAGTGGTGAGGCACTTTTAGAGCAAATATTTATTAACTTACTCCTTTTACGTTTTCATGATTACTATTACGTTAGTTACTTTATATTTCTGTGTATGGCTTATAGCTAAATATTCTTGTATATTCTTATATTATCTCTTGTGGGGTGCCTATTTTTCATATTCAGGGCTTTTTTTCTGGCAGAATACTCCCCCTATGCATTTTGAGAATCTAAAGAGAGAAAACAAATGATTTAATTTAGGATATTTTAATACATTTTTGATAAATTTTGATTTTTATAAAAAAATATTCTGGTCAGAAATTGCTCAAAGACTGCCACAATTGTGATTTTCATGAGTCATACTGAGCATTCCCCTAAGCATTTTTTAGAAAAAAAGTCCTGCATGTAATACTTTTGTGAGTTCGATAACATTGAAGCAAACATTTTTTTATCATTTAAAAAGAAAAAATAATCTATTTTTGACAGGTTTGTCGAGAACAGTTTGTTGCTCTTCATAATGAACCAATTTTAGAAAAATTGTCTGATTTTTTCTTGAAAAGATATACACAAGCTGCTGAAAAGTAAGTTTTGATTTCATTTATTTCTTCACACTGCTTTGGTTATGTAATAGAAGCTCAAGTTTATAAATTAACTTTTAAGAAAAACATATCGAAACTTGAGAACAGAATTTAGACTGCATTTCATTGGTTGTTTAATGAGGGGGGGGGGATGTACAGAAATTACTTGTTTATTTATATTTTTTCATGTACTAACTACTGTTTCATGTACTATTTTTTCATGTAACATAGGGGTGCACAACCTGTGGCCCGCAGATAAATTTCGCCAGTCGGACGCGAAAAAATCACGAATTTCGTCGATCAGGTGCTTAAAAATCACGAATTTTGCCAAATTTCGCCCATTGGGTACGTAAAAATCGCAAATTTTGTCGATCGAGTGCATATAAATCGCAAATTTTACTGATCGGGTGCGTATAAATCGTAAATTTCGCCGATTGCATGCATAAAAGTCGCGAATTTTGCCTATCGGGCCCGTAAAAATTGCGAATTCTGCCGATAGGGTGCGTATAAATCACGAATTTTGCCGATCAGGTGCGAATAAATCGTAAATTTCATCGATCGTATGCGTAAAAATCGCAAATTTTGCTGATCGGGCCCGTAAAAATCACGAATTTTGCCGATCGGATGCATATAAATCGCGAATTTTGCCAATCAGGTGCCTGTAAATTGTAAATTTTACCGATCGTCTGCGTAATAATTGCAAATTTTGCCGATCGGACGCATAAAAATCACAAATTTTGCCGATTAGGCACGTAAAAATCGCGAATTCTGCCGATCGTGTGCATAAAAATCATGAATTTCGCCAATAGGGTGCGTATAAATAATAAATTTTGTCGATCGTATGCGTAAAAATCACGAATTTTGTCGATCGGGCCCGTAAAAATCGTGAATTCCACCGATCGGGTGTGTAAGGAAAAGTTGGGTTAGGAGATAAAGCAAACAGAGATTCTTAAAATGCCTAAATTAAGACAGAAAATTAGAATAAATGTTTACTCTAAATCCCACTCCAACTCCTCAATACAGGTCACGCGTATAGTGGAAGCACCAAATACGATGTTAAACCTAGCACTAAGAAAATTTAATGAAAACTCTAAAAATTATAATTTATCTGAAAATTGAAGAATTTGAAAATTTACTTCAATGTAAAATATGAATTACATTTGCTAATTAAAAGATACTTATTTTCATAATAATCCTAACTTTACGATGAGATGAAAATAAATAGAAAAAATACACTCACCCAAATAAAGATGACAGGAATATGAGTAAAAGAATCGATTTTATTACACACAAAATACCTTATCCTTCATTGCAATGATCGCCTCAAAGACATACAAAATAATGATGCTAGTACAAACCATCTTCATATGAAATGTTTTTTCAGTTCAATTCTTATTAATGTTTAATATCCAAAATGATAGTTCCTATTACGGTAATTATTATTTAATTAACTGGTTTATTGAAAGGAATGTTCAAAGTACAAGGAATTAATTTAGTTCTTTAAAACAGTTATATAAATTGTTCGGGAGATTAAATCTTGTATAAATATCGGAATTAGAGTCTGAAGTAACTGAAAATGCTTGATGAAAAATTTGGAATCCATTACCGCTGCCATTGCATATTCTTTTATGACGAGAGAATTCCTTCAAATCATTGATCCATATTGCCTCGATATTAATGGATCTTGATACAAAATATAGAATTAAATTATTTGTTAAAACATCTATGAAGAATACTTAAGAAGATTTAAGTTGAAGAAACTCTTTCACAAGAGCGCACAGATCTAAGAGATCATGAATTAAACTATTACATGAAACACAGATGATGGAACCAACAGAAGATCTAATTAGAAGAAACTTTCTCACACTAAATCTTGTTAAAAATGTAGAAATTCATTATTTCTAGAAGCACCTACGATGAACTTATGATGAACTTATAAGTATCTTGAATTTGAAAAATTTTCTCATTACTTTGAGCATATGGAAAAGAACTAGACACACATTATATGAAGACTTGTATCTAAAATAACTTCAGATGCCATGAGACTTTCAGATTTGTACAACTTAAGAAACTTTATACATTGTGTTCGGCCTTACGGCCAAACACGAGCTTTATTCCTTTTTTGCCAACTACATTCCCGTATATCAAAACCACAGACTCACTCAATTTGAATTTTAACTCCACCAAGTCAACTCACGCACACGCCAAAACAATCCAATCAAAAGAGTCGAAAAATTCCTCTTCTTCTTTTCGTACGGCTCAACTCTCAACCGTAACTGCTAAAAAGCATTAGTGCGACAACTCAACTCTACACGCGGACGATACTGGCGAAAGGAAAACACTTACTCCCTAGCAACAAGTAGCGGAAATTAAGATCTTTCGTTCGCGAATGTTCTAGAACAAATTTGAATTCCCCTTTTTCCCCACTGAAAAATGCACCCCTTAACCTTGGATGTCCACTCGAACGACCCCTAAACAAACATGGTTGACGATTGACCATAAAGTTGTAGTATTAACGACGCGCTAAGCCAGAATTCAAAATGGCCAGCGTCATTCCAAAACAAGATCGATGTAAACACTGAGATTAGAAAAATATTTAAAAATTCATATCTGCCAAGATTTAAGTTGAATCTTGCTAGGATTTTGGCAGACTGCATAAATAATTTAGTTTAATCTTTTAAATAAGGTTTAGAAGAAAATTAATTAATATTAAAAAGGTGGAAAATATATATTTTAACTTAGAAGAAAACACACTATACTTTACCGGAAACTATGTGAACAAACGGAAATCTTTTATACCTTTATCCAGAGATTTAAATGCATGATTATACTTGATTTTAAAAGTGATTTAATTATAGAATGTTGATTTTAATTAATAATAAAATATCTTAGAAGAAAAGTTAAAAGATGAATTTTAAAAAGATAGAAAATATTTATTGTATCAAAAATAACTGTTAAATAATAAATTTAAATGTTAATTAATATTATGAAAACTTATAAATAATGATTAATTACGATTAAATATTTAATTTAAATTAATTAATTAATGAAAACTATTGAATTTAAAAGTATAAATGGAATGTATCATAACAGGGTGCATAAAAATCATGATTTTCGCCGATCGGGCACATAAAAATCGCGAATTCCGCCGATCGGGCGTGTAAAAATCGCGAAATCTGGCACGTAAAAATCACAAATTTCGCCAATCGGGTGTGAAAAAGTGCAAATTTCGCCAATTAGGCACGTAAAAATCACAAATTTTGCCGATCAGTTGCGTATAAATCTCAAATTTCGCCGAACGTGTGCGTAATAATCGTGAATTTAGTCAATAACTAGGAAAAAACTATGAATATTATCAATCGCGCATGGAAAAAAAATGCAACCCCCCTCCCACATTCTTTTCCGAGACAAAATTTTGTCCACCCTATGGATGTTGGTTCTCGACAATCCAGTCATTTTTTGTGACTGTCCCTCCGCTTATAAAGGTTGTGCACCCCTTTGATATCCACATTTTATGACTGAATATGTTAAGAAGTACAATTTAGAATAATGTATGTTTCTCCTCCTCTCCACCTTCATTCATGAAAGCAGAATTTTTTTTCGGCACTGGCAATCGTTAAAGCTAAATTTATTCCTTCAAATAAAGTCAAGAAGTATTTTCACTCTTTGAAAATAATTTTAGCTATATCTCTTGTATAAATGCAAACGTAAACTGTTAATATATCATTGCCAACAGAACTGAATACGTTGACTGGAAGGAAGGAACCTAGGGGCTAAATCTACCCTTCTGAAATTTGTTTTTTCAGAACCTCCTCGACCTCCTCTTGTGACCTCCTCAAAACAAAAATTTTCTGATGGTGGCCCTCGACAACCCAGTCATTTTTGTAAGTGGCCCTGCGCTTAAAAAGGTTGTGCACCCCTAATGTAACACATGTACTTTTACTAAATAAGTACCATAAATTCATGTTAAACATATAATGTTATATTATTTTATAAGAAGAGTGCCACTAATTTGGAAACCTGCAGTTGGCTCAAAAAATAAATTTAATTTAAAAAAATTACTTATGGCAGTTTTTTCTTCATTATTTCCATACAGTTTAATTTTTATTTCTGATATATATTATAATATATCATTTAATTCTCTGTTTTATAGAGTAAAATGATAGTGCATGAAATAATATTTTATTTATTTAATCATTCATATAGTTAAAAAAAGAAAAAAAAAATCTTTTAAAGAATTATTCTTTTAAAACAGTATTTCTATTTTTGTATTAAAGAAAGATGGTTATGATGTATTTAATCTCAGATCTAGAAATAATTACTATTTATAACTAGTTATTCCAAAACCAAACAAGTTGAAAAATAAGTTTTCACCCTGCATTTTTGTTCACCCTGCTTTGGTTATGTGAATAAGGTGCGTCTCAAAATTATATGGACAGGCGATTTTTCGAAATAACAGCTAAGAAAATAAAGCAATAATCACGGAAAAAATAATTAGCATATGGAATCATAACATAAGTTTATTACGATACAGAAATGTTATGTTTATATCACAGATTGTTTGTAAAAAAAATAAAATTCAAAATAAGCTGTCTCAAAAATATATGGACAATGAAACGAATTGCTTTTATTACTACCGTATCAGAAAAATTTGCATTTTCTGCGTTCTGTACTTGTGACGTAACCACTTCGAAATATAAAATCACTGCTCCTTCTTCAATTGTCAAACAGTTAGAAAATGCCTTGCAATGTTGAATTCTCTACTGCTGATATTGCTAAAATTTGGTGTTTAAATTCTCAAAATGGTGAAGTTTCTGATATTGCAAAACAAATTAAGCGTAGCAGATCTGTAATTTATGCAATTTTATCAAAAAATGACAATACGATTGCAAAAAAGCATTCAGGTCGACCAAGAAAAACATCTCTAAGACAAGATAGTGAAATTTTGCGGGCAGTTTCAACTCAAAAGAGGTCTGTTCGTGAAATTGCGAGGACTTTGGCGTTTCCTATTTCCAGATCTACTGTTTACCGTTGCATACAGGTAAGTGAAAATCAACTATCGCAGAATGTGTCGGAAACCTATGCTGAAAGTGCACCATAGAAAGACTCGAGTTCTTGGGGCTAAAAAACACATGCACTGGACGTATGAATGGTTAAGTGTTTTCTTTAAAAACGAAAAAAATTCAACTTGGATGGCCCTGATGGCTGGGCATACCATTGGCATTACTTACGAAAAGAACCTCGCAAGTTCTTTAGTCGACAAAAAGGAGGGGGTTCACTAATGGTGAGGGGTGCATTCTGTTTCAACGGAACAACGAATATTGCTTTTCTTAATGGTCAACAGTGCTCTGAGGATTATCAAAATGCCCTTTAAAGTAATCTACTTCCAATCAGAAACATCTTAGGGGAGGAAAACTGGAAATTCCAACAGGACAATGCGTCGATTCACACCTCCCACTCAACAACAGCTTGGTTTAAACAGAATCAAGTGACTGTTATAGACTGCCCAGCCATCAGCCCAGACTTGAATCCAATTAAAAACCTTTGGAGAGTATTTGCACAAGATGTGTATACCCATGGCCGGCAGTTTTCTACTATTCAGGAATTACAGCAACAAGTAGAGCAGAGTTGGTTCTCTTTACATCCACACATACTCCAAACACTAGTTGGAAGCATGCCTGATAGGGTTTTCAAGATAATTAAAAGGAATAGATAAAAAATTTGAATTTAAATGCAAAATATTCGAAAAGTCCATATATTTTTGGGACAGCCTATTTTTATTTTTTTACAAAAAATCTGTAACATTTATACTTTATTTCTTTGCTGAAATAAATTTATGTTTTAAATTTATGTGTTAAAAACACATGCACTGGACGTATGAATGGTTAAGTGTTTTCTTTAAAAACGAAAAAAATTCAACTTGGATGGCCCTGATGGCTGGGCATACCGTTGGCATTACTTACGAAAAGAACCTCGCAAGTTCTTTAGTGATACTAGTTCTTTAGTGATTATGATACTATATGCATATTATTTTTTTCGTGATTATTTCTTTATTTTTTGAACTGTTATTTCAAAAAATTGCCTGTCCATATACTTTTGAGACGCACTGTAGAAGCTCAAGTTTAATAAGTAAATAAACCTTCTTTATTTAACATATCTTAAATCTGTGTTAATAAATGTAAAAATCAATCAATTCTTATTTAATCCTTATAAATGTATTTACAATATTTGTCCAAGGACATAGAAATTTCTAAAAACAAAGTTTCATGATTCAGCAAACAATTGTGACTATTTATACTGCAAGATACAATACTGCAAGATACAATACTGCAAGATACAATACAAAATCATAAAATAAATTGTTTGAAATTATATTGCTTTCATATAAGCTTTTGATGATAGATTTTTAAAGTATAAAAATCAATAAATTATTTTTTAAATAATTCTTACTAGGGTTTGATTTAAATCAGCTTGATTTTAATCATGATTTAAATAAATATATATATTTTTAAAATCATTAACATTAATTTAAATTAACTTTTTATTATAATATATATATATATATATATATATATATATATATATATACAGTAAAACCTCCATAACGGACACTCCCGAATAGCGGATACCTCTATTTAGCGGACACATTTGTGATCACCAAAACTTGTATATTGGTACATTTTTAACTCTCAATAGCGGACACCTCCAAATAGCGGACAAATTCTGTGCTCCCGAGGTGTCCGTTATTCAGAGGTTTTACTGTATATATATATATATATATATTAAACTCAGATTAAGATATTTTGTAATAAATATTATGTTTTGACAAAAATACATTGCAAATTTTAGGAATGGGAGAGACTGCAAACCCAAAATCAGTGCTTTTTTTAAAAAAAATTATTTAAATCAAATGAACTTAAATAAGAATCATAAATTAAAATAAAGAATCTCAGCTGAAAAATGTTTTGAAATTAATGCATATATTTATCTATTAGACAATATCTAAATCTTTTATGAATTTTTAAATTTAAAAGTATGAAGACTTTCTGGAAATTTTATGATTTAGATTAAGATTTAAGATATGTTAAATATAAGATGTTTAGATAGACATTTAATAAAAAAGATAATTTATTCTAAATCATATTTATTCTTTTTGAATTTGAGTTTACTTTGCCTATAAATGAATAAAAATAATATTTTGTAATTCTAAAAAAGCTTTTCCTTTCTTTGCTTTAGAAACAGTGATTTGAATGCGAAACAAAAAAGAGCTTTATCAAAAATGCAAAATGTCTTAAGTGCTGTACCTGATAAAGGTAAGATGATAAATATGGTATTATTTTTGTTTAGAAATGCTGTCATCATCTTCATTTTATATTGCAATTTATATTTTTAGTATTATCAAACATAGCTTTACACTGATTATCTGAGCTTTGATTGAACGTAATATATATTTGTTAGAATATAACTTTCTATATCTTGTCATTCAGTATTTTCCCCATTTTCTTTTTTTATCTTATTTTTAGCATTGATTTTAATTGATGCATAAATATACTACTTCATATTTAGGGTTTCACTTTTTGTATTTTTTTTCTTCTGCTCTTTCTATATAATATATCTAAAAGAGCAAAGTTAATGTAGTAATAAAGTTGCCTGCTATCTTATCTCAGATATTATGTTTTCATAACTGATAAAAAGGTCACATCCTAGAAATTTTAGTTAAAAATAATCTTTTTATGTGATAATGTAGCATCAATCAAGTGTGTAAATATTAAAATGCATCATTTAGACTACATTTTAGCAAGTACTTTTCATTATTAAAAAAATGCCTATATGATAACAAAATTTTATGTACTTATAACAAAATGCATAATATATCAAGTGACCTCATTTGCATAATATAATATATCTTAAAATGGTATATGTAAGTGTTGCAAATGAAATAGTTACTGTTTAATGAAATTTTGATAGAAGTGTTATTGCAAATTTACTATCTTTAGCTCAGTGATATTTTATTGAATAAATTTATATACAGTACAAATACAAAGTCTCAAATCCGGACGTTCAAAATTCGGAATTCTCCAAAATCCGGACTTTTTGCTAACCGACTTTTTTTTATTATTATTTATTTATTATTATTTTTTTTTCTCTTGAAAAATTGGAGCAAAACAAAAAGAAAATCGCTAAAATGTTTGAAACCGAATTCCTTTTACAAATGTAAAAAAATCGTCACAAAAAACAAAAAAAACTTTAAAAATTTAAAAATTGCTGTACGAATTCTGAATAAACTTTATTGAAAAGAGAAACATATATTCAGGGTTCATACTTTGCTTGAAAGTGCTTGAAAGTCCTTGAATTTTTAAGAGAGAAAAAAGGTCCTTGAAAGTGCTTGAATTTGCTTATATTTTAATGAAGGTGCTTAATTTTCATTATTTTTTTTATAGGTGCTTAATTTTTCTTATTCAGATATTCGAAGTTAAATATAATTGCAATCTTTAAAAAAAATCGGCTAAAATATTTGTTCCGAGGTTTTCTTTTTTGGGGTTCAGAGTTCAGGCATTTGTCCCTTCTCCCTTCCCTCTATAGGATTAATTTAACAAAAAAAAAAATAAAGAGAGGTAACTTGTTGCTACTACCGACTGCAAGATCGGTAATTCCGTTCTTATCTGAGGAATGTGAGGAAGATTGGAGGCGATGTGATAGCAATGTTATTCCCGTGTCGTGAATCCATAGGTACCAGCAAATGGGAGCAGGGAAAGGTCATCGCCCTTGTTGGAATTCTAATTTTTTAAATTAGATAATTTAAATTATTTTGATTTACTTTAACTGGTAGGTATATAAAAAACTCCAAAAAGACTTTAAAAAACAGTATGATCATGGTATACTAAATGTAGGTAGCTGCGGCTTGCATGTGTTACATAATGCATTTAAAGCTGGTGGAGCTTCTTCAAATTGGCAAATGGATGTTTTTTTGATTCATTTGAATAGGCTATTCAAGGACTCTCCAGCAAGGCTTCAAGATTATTATGAAGTATCATCAACTGGCAAGACCGCCTGTTGAAGTTTTGCAGACGGATGGCTTGACAGCCTACCAGCTATAAAAAGAGCCATTGAAATCTTGGAAGAGTTAGTCATTTATCTCTTGTCGAAAAAAAAAAACATTCCCAATCCCAACAATTGCACATATGACTCTATAAAATTTTTTTAAAAGATGAATTGTTAAATGTTAAGTTGCATTTTCTCTCATCAGTTGCATCTTTGGTGCAGCCTTTCATGACGAAATATCAAACTGAAAAACCTGTGCTGCCATTTTTTGCCGCTGATTTAACAAAGTTAATTCGGTCATGCTTATTGAATTACAAAATTCTTAAAGATGGTGAAATAAAAAATGTAACAGTTTCGAAACTTTGTTGATTTGAATTCAAAATTGATATGTTGAATTCCATTGCTAAAATAGAAACTATTCACTGGGGAAAAATTGCTCAAAAATCTAACAGAGCAGAAATCTGTGAAAGAAAGTGACGTTATTGTTATTGCTCTGAAGCAAGAAATAAGGGACTTCATTTGTGCAATGATGAAAAATATCCTCGAAAAAAGCCCAATAAATTATAGTATTGTACGCAATTCATCTTGTTTGAATCCAGGTAAAATTGCATGGAATAAAGAAAAATGCATTTCATAAATGCCTTTCAAGAAAAAGGTTGGATCCCAGAAGATGACTGTGAAACCACTCTTCTGGATTATCAAGATTTCCTTGAAACAACAAACTTATCAGTTTTCATGAGCTTTAATAAATCGACAGATAGATTGGATGATTTTTTTTATGATCATTTGTGTTAAAGGACACATTAAAGCCTTCCATGTAACCAAACTTGTGTTGCTTTTGTCCCATGGACAAGCTTCTGTCGAGAGAGGATTCTCTATTAACAAAAATATGGAAGTGGAAAACCTAAAAGAACATTCTTATATTTCTTTAAGAATTATAAAAAATCATATAGAGTATACAATAAAATTCAACATTTAACACACAATATCGAACTGTAGCACAATAAACAGATGTACGTTTCGTGAGTAACTTGGACTCACATCATCAGTGTCAGTAAAAATAAAAATTATTATATCCCCCCAAAGACATGAAACAGAATCAAAAACCCAAATAACAGACAATAACACACCAAAAGTTCATCACACACGAGCAACCAATAAGATTAAGCCGGAAGTCCTCTATTGCTTGTCATTGTTGGAGGGAGGGAGATACAGTGAAATTTCCATTTAATGAAGTCTCATCGTCACACTTAAAAATTTTGTTATGAAGAAAATTCGTTAAATAGAAATCAACTTAAATTCACGAAAATTTCCCTTCGGATATGACAACCAGGTATTGGATTCAGAAACCTTTTATTCTGTTTCAATTTTGAAGCCATCTTTTAAAAAAACAGTTGTGTACGGTCGATGGAATCACGTCACATTCCCAAGCTTTCATCAGCTCTGATACACAGATTCTCAAACTAAAGTTTTCACTATATTGTCTCTTTTCTGTCTTTTTTTATAGTATTCTTCAGGATTTTTTATTATTCCTTAAACTAACTGCTAAAGTTTAGAAGTTGTATTGGCAGGAACAAAAATAACTTTGATGTTCTTCGATTTGCATTTTGAAGGACATTCTTGTGGATGTACAAAGCAATTGTCTATAAGCAATGGAAGGTCAGAATGGTAACTGTCTGACTCTAATTCATATTTTTTGCTTCAATGCATCTGGCGGCATTGCGTCGCTGCATCTTCTATATCATTGAAATTAAAAAGGGCAGTTTTGACTTCCCTCAACTGTCAGCACAGGGATCTCGGTGTGGTATAGTAGTGAAAACAATAATTTTTCTAGTGTGAAAAAATTGTTTTATTTAGCACCAAGCAGAATGGAAATTATTTAAATGTGTTCATTTTCATACAATCCACTGAAATATTTTCGCATATCCATCGCAACAGCAACCTCTTAGTTTGAATTCTGTATATACCTACAAAAATGAAAGAAACTTCGTTATATAGAATATATTTTTCGTAATAAGGAGATTCATTTCCATGTTAATGGTGTTCAAAATTTTGCAGAAAATTTTGTTAAGTAGAAAACTTTGTTAAATAGGGACTTTGTTAAAGGGAAGTTCCACTGTAATTTCAATTTTCATTCAGCCACTATTATTAAGAAATGCAATACTCCTTTAGATTTAGATTTTTTTGAAGCAGTATATTCATAGATTCGGTAACTCCTTGGTCAAAGATTTTTCAAGCATACCTTACATCTCACCGTTCTGGGTTGATTTACTGTTCCGTAGTGCATCACTTCTGGCTTAATCTTATTGGTTGCTCGTGCATGATGAGCTTTCGGTGTGTTATTGTCTGTCATTTGGGTTTTTGTTTCTGTTTCATGTCTTTGGGGGATATAATAATTTTTATTTTTACTGACACTGATGATGTGAGTCCAAGTTACTCACGAAACGTATGTCTATTTATTGTGCTACAGTTCGATATTGTGTGTTAAACGTTGAATTTTATTGTATATTTATCCACACAAGATTTTCTTCATAATCATATAGAGTATTGTGGTAGTGTGCTTAAAGTACCTATAAAAAAAAAAGAGCTACTTTCGTCTGCATCCAGTGGTAGACAAAGGTACATGATGTATCTGAAAGATCAGCAAAAGAGAAGGAAAAATGTCTCACTGAGAACAAGAAAAGAAAGCTTGAAGATGATTTAGATGACTTAAAGAAAATGAAAAAATGCCTGGAAGTTGACATCAAAGAATTTCTGGCTTCAGCGGATGAGCTGTCTTTGAAGGCAGAGTCTACAAAAAAAAAGACTTTCTGCATTCAGTCAAACAGCCTGAAAAGAACTGTAAAAGAAAAACAGGCTGAAGTTAAAATTTTAGATGAAAAAATAGAAGAGGCAGTTAAAAAGCTTAAAGGCTGAAAAAAGTCTTGTATTTAAAATGCAATAAATTATTCACGCTGAAACATACAAATTTTTCTTTGTGTGTGTGTATGTTTTAATGTACCTTTTTGTAAAATGATTTAGTGGATGTTTTCAAATTAAGGTAAGGTATGAAAAATTGTTTAGTTTCTTTTTAAATTGTGTGTATTATAACAGTGCAGAATTATCAAGTGTCTACTTTTGTCTAGTGTTAGCACAGATAACTTTCAAAGTATACTGCAAAAATATTTTCTGTATTTTTCAGAGACTTTCTCATAACATTTCACATTTAAGATTTCGCTACTATATGTTACGTATGGCACATGTGAAAAACATATGAAAATGAATTTTTTCCCCTTTTTATACATTTGCATTATACAAACAGACACAGTATTTTGTAACGTTAAAATTTTCATTTCTGAAAAGGTGCTTGAATTTTGGGTAAGGTGCTTGAATTTTATCATGTAAAGAGAGTATGAACCCTGTATACTATATTAGGCTAAAAGATTAAAACTGGATTCTTTACTAATGTGAAAAAAATCGTTGTGATATGAAAAAAAAACTCTAAAAGTTGCAGGACAAAATTTACTCTAGTGAGCAAAAAGATTCTAACCAGAACTGTTTCATGAATGATAAAAAAATCTCTGTGGAATATGAAAAATGCTGACAATCTCATTAAAATTCACTAAAGACAAAATTTACTATAGTAGACTAAAAGTTTGGAACCGAATTCCTTTTATGAATGTCAAAAAATCATCGCAGAATGCCGGAAAACAGTAAAAATTGCTATACGAATTCCAAATAAATTTTATTGAAAAGAGGTCAAAACAATATTCCTTTTACCAATGAGAAAAAATTGCCTTCAAATTAAAAATAAATAAATAAATAAAATAAAATAAAAATCCCATAAAAAATTTAAATTGAAATAATCATCAAAGTTTGGAAGATCCAGATTTTGGACTTTGGATTGCAATAAAATAATAATTTATTCATACTAATAATGCACAAGTTTTGATGAAAAGTATGATTTATATATTAAAATTGATAAATATTATATTTATATATTATTCCACACCATTGAATGAACGAGAAAGAAGCTATGGTTTCCTTATTTCTTCTTTACTATGGTGATGTGCATCTGCACTAAACAGGATAAAAACTTCTGTTCACTTGTGCCCCTTAAAATCTGTAATTAAATATTTAATGTAATGGCTAGCTCAAATACATTTATTTTCCAACAGTAATGCTATTAGATATTTCAATTTGTAGGTCTATCAAATTGTAGAATTCAGTTGCCACTAAAACACAATGTGTCTCATTTTCATAATGCTTAAACTATTCCAGACTTTTTGAAAATAGATAAATAATATTATTTCAGTATTCCCAAATCGTTTTGTATTTTTCCAGTTCATTTAACAAACTTGACTGCGAAAGCAAATGTGAAGTTACTAGTAGTTAAACCTTTATTCTTTACATAACTACAAACTAGTAAACTTATCGGTATTTGGAAACTGAGAAGCAATTCCAACTATGTTTCAGCAGTGTTTGTTTGTGGGAATTTTGCTTGATTTTTAAAATTTTTGCCTGATTTATGGAGTTTTTTAAAATTATTTTTCATTGACTTTTAAGAAAAAATATTGTATAATGAAAATTTTTAGAATAGTTTTTTGGGTACATTTAATTTTTACAAGAAATTTCAGTATAACTTATTTGTTATAATTTTAATTAACTGTAAAAATTTTGATATAGTCTAGCTTCTTTTTTCCTGTTTATATATATATATATATATATATATATATATATATATATATATATATATATAAAAGGTAGAACTGCAAAATTACCTGATTTCTTTTATTTAAAAAATATTTTAACTTTTCAATTCATGAATATATTTCCTTATATGGAGTTAAAGTTTACTTCTAGAATAGAATTACTTTTAGCATATTATGAATATCCTGTCACCCTGAATATTTTACACATTTGAAAAATTAAGATTATGAAAATATTTTTTATGATTCTTTTAATCTGGGGTTTCTTGTGATTTTAGGGTTCTGATCCCAGTTCCCCCTGGTTCACCCATTAAGATAGCACTGATTGTATGATAGCAACACACTGATTGATATGTATTGTTTCCATTTACAATAATTTAGGAAATTGAAAGATAAAACTAATTTTTTATGTGCCAGATTCTTAAAATTAGGTTCAGTAGACTGGTAAATCAAGGACTATTATCTGTAATTAACTATTCTGAATTAAATGGTGAATTTAAAAAAAGGGCTCATCTTGAAGTTTTATTTTTAGGCTTTTCACAAAAAAAAAAAAAAAAGCATTTTATTAATGCTAATTGGAAAAAAAAGTGTCTCATAAAAGGAATATTTCCTCCCATTATATTAAGTATTCATAAGATGAGTATTTAAAAAAGAAAGCCATTCAATTGTAACAGTATATATATATATATATATATATATATATATATATATATATATATATATATATATTCACTTACTTATATTATCACTTCTAATTATTATTTCCATTTTTGTTTTCAGGTACTTTCAAGTTAAATTTAGTTTTAAATTCTGAATACTTCTTCAGCTGAGGCAGGATTTTCTCTAGCAATAAGAAATAATTTTATTATCCAAGTTTTAGTGAGATGTTTCTTGTAAATATGTTAATAAAAATTTTATTTATATTTTCAAAAAGTAGTTGTTTATAATTTACTTCCATTAACAACAATATAATATCTCCAAACAAGAATGAGTTGGGTAAAGTGATCTCATATAAGTGGTTTAAAAACGTTTCCAGCGTATTTTAAAAAGTTAAAAAAAAAGGATGCATCCTAAGTATTGGATGAATCCAATTATCCATTATACTACAAAAGTTTTTAAAATGTTGTGAAATATATACATATATATTTTTTCAACCTCATATTATTCAAAATATGAAATTGATGATAAGCTTTTAATCGAAGGATATGTTTTTTGCACTTTCTAAAGATAAACATTCTTATTTTATTATTTAATCTGTTGTTTCATTATTTAATCACATGGTATTAAAATTTTTAGATACAAAATCAAAAGGGAAAGATTATCATTTATTATTTTTACTTTTTTCTATCTATACTAGAGGAAAGTATTGGTTTCGTGAAAAGTTTTGACTTCCGGTTTTTGACGGATTTATACCATTTAGAAGATCTTGAACTTTTTAGAAAATGTCTGTCCTGAACTTGAGTCTGTGTGTGGCACAAATTTTGTGGGCACTCTAACTCATGAAGTTCTGCATAGTACTCTGGAAGATATCATTTCTCATTTTAAAAGAATGAGGGGCTGATGCACATTTTATATTACTTACATTCTCTCAGGAACTTTTGGTCAGAATTAAAAGTTTAATATATCTAAATTTTAGAAATTAAATCAGCAATCACTATAATGGTAGCCTTATTTTGTTTGGAACGATTTTCGTTTAATAAATATAAAATCATACAAATTCAAAATTCACTTGCAGAAACAGACCGGAGTGTTCTTAGCATGTCCAGCATATGCTGCCAAAGACAGTGGGGTCCTTGGTGTGAAGATTTGAATCTTCTTTATTATTACTTATTGATTTATTTGATATTTCTGAGATCTGCAGCTACATAATATTTTGTGTTAATCTCGAAAATAAATAATTGCAATGGTAAATAAATACTCTTCATTTTACACATTTAGACATAAAATTATCTTCCTGGGGTTAGTACTATTATTTTCTTAGCCTGTTAACCGTGGAATAAACTTTTGTTCAACTCGTTTTGCAATGGGGACTTTTTCTTCATCGTGATAAGTAATATCATCAGGGCCTAATTACCAACAGGACACACTTCCACCGGTAAAAAAGAATAGAAATTTTTTTCTTATTCATGGCAGTAATTCTGCATTTTTATTAAATTTTACTGGTGGAAGTATTCAAAATATTACAGTAAATTTCCATGACGAAAAATGTCATACCCATTGCAGTAGTAGTTCGTGTATGATGAAATATTTCATCATGCCCAGTTAATAAGTTACTTGTGATCATATGCATTTTGATAAATTGTTATAGTAACTATTTATTATTATTTTTTAAATTTTGTTTTCACAAAATTAAAATATGTTGGAATTCACATTAATTATTGCTTTAAATTTGGTTAGATTACCAGTAAGTTTTCCCCCATCTCTTTTACTCACCTGCCTCTCCCCTCCACACACTCTATTTTGTTAAACATGTTTTAATACATATATTTAAAATAGATACTGTTCATCTTAAAGTTTGTTTGTGGTGAAAACTAAATGTAAACAAACCTATGTCATAAAAATTTTAAGTAAAGTTAAAGTGTTTTAAATGCATATATACTATTTATTTTTAAATTAAGAACTGCTTTAATATAGTTACTTATAAATGATATATCCTAAGTGTTTTATTTATGAAAAAAGTAACTTCATTTCAGCAACTAAAACTGCCATATCAACAATCACTAGAAATGGCAGGTTGGTTGGTGTTATGTGCTAAAGTTATTGATAGCATCTTAACCTGGTTGGCAAACTTTTGAATATTTGTTAACTTGCAACCATAACCTTTCGTTTTATTTCTTGTATTATGCTAATGTTTTTCAATTACCTGTGACTGTAACCTTACTTGTTAGTTTAAAAGGATATGAAGCAGATGTAGTGGTGTGTGCACTTGCTTGGCCAGCAGTAAACTTCAATGTTTACAGGGAGTGGTAGTTTAACTTATACAAGGCTGCAGGCAATCAGTGAATTTAAATCCTGTTATGTTTTTCTACTAATATTTTAATCAATTGAGGGGGTCAGGGCAAGAGAGTGCCAAGCCACATTTTTGAATTTCTGAGATATTTCAATTTGAAAATTTGATCAAATACTCAAATCAAGATACATAACCTAAAGTTTTTTCACCAATGTCTTAGTAACATTTGAGATATTCTGAGTAACAATATGGCATTACTTTAATGATATTACTATTACGTTTTTTGTAAATTAGCTATGTTCATTGGGGGCATAAACATCTGGGGCAAAAACGAAACCTGTCACATAGGCTGCCACCAAGTGACATTAGAAACAAATTATATGTTGGATATTATAATTTACAATATTAGGCAACTGATTACAGTGTTAGATTTATTTCACCAAAAATGTGGCTTGGCACTTTATTGCTCCGACCCCCTCAATTGTTCTCAAGGATGTTGTTTAATTAACCTGCTAATAAAGTTTGTTCAATAAAATATTAGTTTATTATCAAGATAGTGTTATTGAATGACTGGCTCACTTCAACATAGTTTTATGCCATCACTCAACATAGTTTTTTGATGTCCATTTCACAGTTGGCTAAAGAGATATGGTTATGAATCCCCCTCAAAAATACAGAGGGTGCTTATACATTTTTAAAATGATTTCAGGTCTTTTTTTTTAAACATTTAAAGTATAGATTAATTTTTTAAATGTTCTATGATAACCTTGTTTCTAGATTATAAGTCTACATCGTGCTTTCCATAAAATTTCCAGGAGTATTGCTCGCAATTCTTCTTTAACTACTTTCTAGAGTCCTGCGTGATTGTGGTCGGTTTGTACTTAAGGCACAATAATCCATAGGTGAAATGTCAGGTGGCTTTGCAGGAATATGTTGAAAAGGTACATTTTCCTTACAGTATAATGAGTTGATTTTAACATTTTTGTCCACTCTCCTTATTTTAATTTCCCACGTAAGAGAAACCTAAGACAATCATAAAACCTTAACTGAAATTTTCTTTGCATTCTCGGAACCAGATTTGAATATCTTAATATTTCTCCCTATGTTTTCAATAGTAAATAGTCCTTTTTTGTTGCAGTTATTTAGGTAAATCCATGCCTCATCAAGGGTAACAATTTCAATTTATCTTCTGCTAAATGATTTTCATACAGGGCCCTGCAAAATGTCTTGTGTTAAGCCACATGCACAAAAGATGAACATTATTTTCTGCTTTTTTAAGCTGTAAATTGTGGTTCATTATTTTGTTTATTGTTGCTACAGGTGTATTTACTGTGTAGTTCTGATAAGAAAGTCTCTGGGTAAGGTTACTGCTCAAGAAGATTCCAAAACTTGTAGGGAAAACAAAGTTGTTTTATAGGGGGTGGGGGGTCATGATTCACCCATTGAATTAGAAAAGTTTGGCCAGAAAAGAAAATACAAGACTTTCCTAAAATTAAGTCGATTGAACAGTTACCCTGACAACACCACTGGAACTAGACCAGTTCCAGGGTTTTTCTTATCAGAGCCACACAGTAAATTTTTTTGACTGCAATTGATTTCTGCATCAGCGCATTTCCTCTTGTTACCAGATATTTCACTTTAGAAGCTATACAAATTTTTTTAGGGTATTCATTTGTAGTCTTCTCCTCCCCACCCACCCACCCCTCTCCATTTAGAAGTATTGATTGATGGGATTTCCCTTCCCGATTAATGTTTATTTTGCATTTTTAAATTATGGAGTAAAAATCTTTCTCCTTAGAAAGCAGTAAAACATATCCTCTGATCCTTAGTTGTTTACATGTGCCATTTTGGAAGAATAAATTTGAAAATAACAGACAATAAGTTTTTCAGTTAATAAGCTGTTGCCAGAAATTTTTTCCACAAACTATTTGAATTTTTAAAATCCTTTATCGAAATTGTTCTAAAAATGCATGAACACCCTCTGTATTGATTATTACTTTTAATGTTTGGCTCATATAAATTAAATGTTTAAATTAGGGAGATTAATTTAAATACTATGAATAATTTTCAATTTTTATATTTCACAACATATTGATTTATAGTTTTAGATACTATATGGTCATTAGGATTAGCCCTTTTATGAATAGTTCGAACATGGGTATATTTATATAAAATAAATTTAGGGTAAATTTATATAGGATAATAGTGTTCTTTCATTACTTACTTAAATTAAATAACATACAGTGGGTGATCGGTTAACGAACTGTTCGGTTTACGAACAGATCGGTTAACGAACACTTCCGCGAGAGATTTTTATGTTCGGATAACGAACACATGTTCGGTTAACGAACACCTCACAAAACAAAGCGAAGAAAAAGCAATGCTGCGATTCAAATTCGCAGAACTGTATTTAATTGCATCTGTTATCGATTTAGCCAATATTTTAACAGTTGTATACTTATGGCTTAATTAATTCCTGGACTACCAAGGGTCGGTCCCTATATTTTAGGGCCACCAAATCACAATGATCATATTAAAAAATTATTTTTTATATTTTGTGTCTTTTTTTAAATAAATATTTTTAACTGGAACTTAATTATTTTAATTGAAATTTAGATCTTAAATTATTAAAAGGTTCTAGGTTCCACTTGAGCTTTATCGGGCCCTGCAGTAAACACGATCTTTTAGAGAAATAATTGAGTTTTTGATAGGTCAAAGAGAAAAATTGATATGATTTAATGCTATAGTCAATGAATGTGATCCTAAAAGTTTTTACAAAGGGCTAAAGGCATGTCATTTATTTATTTATTTAAGTACAGCACAACACGGACAAAGCCATCAAAATATGACCTGTTCATATTAAATATGGAAAAATTTAGGGAGAATTTATATTAATTTTTATATACCATTTGGCTTCTAAGAACGAATTAATCGAATCCCCATAGAAATCTATACTAAATCTATGATCGGTTAACGAACAATTCGGTTAACGAACATTGTTTTGGAACGGATTAAGTTCGTTAACCGATCACCCACTGTATTTGATCAATTTTCATTCCTATTTTCCAGTTTTCCATTATACTCCCTTTTAATTTTTAAAGAAATTAGGCATTGGTTTAGATCAGCTATGTAATATTATATATATTCTTTTCAATCTTAATTTTAAAATTTCTATTAACAATTATTTTTTTTATTATTTCAGTTTCAATGCTAATAGTGTGATCACTTCATTTTAAATTATTAGTTGCATCAGCTAATTATAATTTAATGATAGTAAATTATTTTTATTAGAAAAACTTATAACTGAATACATTTTAAAAAGAATATTTAGTACTTTAATCTTTCCCTTCTTTTTTAACAGAATATATTCAAGCTGTAAAGAGGTTTAAATTACATACTGAAAAAGTTGGTAAAAATATGGGTAAATTCTATTCAATAAAAGTTTGCAATAAATACACATATAATTACTTATCCATTTTATTTAATAAATTATTATACAGTTATAAAGTGAAAATTAAGCACAAAGTATGATTCACAATCACCTTGTTTTCTTTCTTCAACTCTCATGTGATAAACAAATAGTATGCATTTAAGAGTCATTAGCTTTATATACTCAACCTCCACAAGCATTTTAACATGCATTTGTTGGTGTATGTTGATTTTTTGTTTAAATGTATCAGCAGTCTAGAGAAGATGTCTCTTAATAAGATATTCATTATAAAAGCACTTTAATATAAAAATATAAAATTCTTCATATACTGCTACTTTTACTCTACTTGCCAATCGCTCTTTTAAATAAGTATAATTTAAAGTCATCTTGGAAAGGTTGTAGTATGAAAAGCTAATTACACAAAACATCATTAGTGCAGAAATTAAAATTCATATTGCACTATTTTAACAATGTTTGCACCTTTTTTTTTTATACATACTTAGAAGTAAAAAGTCATTTGGAATGTAGTATCGTCCTTTTAAAAGTAACTCATTCTCAATGTTAAAAGTACAAATTTTTGCATAAGTTTATGATTTTTTAAGAAAATGAATGGTCACATAAGTTATCTTTTAACATATTTTCATAACTCAAGTTATTTTGTATTTTCCGTATTAGTTATCTGGTTAGTTGAAAAAATAGAACAAGCATTTCACTAGGAGGTATTTTAACCCTTTGCATTTCAGGCTATTTAAATTTAAAAGCAATGTATTGAATGTACTGCAGCAGTGCGACTACAGTGCAAAGGGCTATGTTTCTAGAGCTTCTATTTCTAATTTTTGGTAAATCAAATATCTAGCATAAAAATGATTATACATGTGTCTTTTATTAAAGACTGTACATCCTGAAATCAAATATCTTATTTTAAATACACACAATAATCAAACTCTGTTTGCAACGCAAGTTTATTAGTAATCATTATAACAGGGGTCATCATTATGTTTTACAGATTACAATTTTAAATCATATTATGCAATATTATGCATATTATTTTTAATAATCAACTACAGATGGTAATATATGATTTTTTTAATGTTCTATTTAAAAAAAAAAAAATCTTGGGCTATGTATGAGGCGTTGCGGGATATTAAGGGAAAACTTGACAAAGGTAGATTTTATTTCTTTTTTAACATAAAATGGAACATTCTAGTTATTAGTGCAATTTCTTAGTTCACCTTTAATACTCTAAAGTTTGCTTTATAAAACAAACTGACAATATTGATAGATGTGTATATTTAAAGTGCTGATTTTCAAAACTTGTTTTGCAAATAAGCCTTTACCCTCAACACTTCATTACAAAAAAGAAAAAGAAAAAAAGAAAAGTACTTACTTTGATATTCAAATTTTGTAGCTATTTTCAGCAATTTTATATTGATCAAAGGTGGAATTATACATAAAAACCTGAGAAAATGGAATCTCTACTGAAAAAACAAACAGGTAGGTTGTAATATTGATATACTTCCCAACCTCCAACTATTCTTCCATAAAATGTAGTTTAATTTGACCCAGGTTTAAACAAGTTTCAAACCAGAAAATTTATTTGATATATCTTTGTTTAATTTCATGTTTCTACGTGGAACATATTTGATTTTATTTCTAAGAAAATTTTTTGGTTTGAAACATGCTTAATTTGTGTCAAATTAACCCATATTTTACAGAACACTGGAAAGTTGGCAGGTATGTAATATCTCATATTGTGTTTTTGCCATTTAACACTGGATTCCACTATAAACACATTCCATTTGCATGGGTTTTACTGTATTTAAATTTTTAATATGGATTAGTATGCAATAACTAAATAATAAAATGCTGTACTTTATCTCAACAGTATAATTGAATTATTAACATTTAAATGTTTTGATAAAAGTTAGAATACAGATAAACTAGTAAACAAATGACATCCAAATGATGCCAGATACAAATCTAAAGATGCAGACATGACAATGGCATAGCGTAAGGGGCTCGATCACTTTACTACCAGTATAATTATATACTACATTTGGCCTTATTTAATCGTTGAACGTTATGAAATAAATAAGGCCAAATGTAGTATATAAAAATACTGGTAGTAAATTGATCACGCCTCCCCCCCCCCCCTTTCGCTACACCACTGATACATGATAACCAAACAATAGTCAGACAACCATTGCTAAAGTTTGGTCATGTGTGTATGTATCTTTAATGAAAGATTAAAATTGATCTTGACTGTTTCTCCAATAATTTTAAATTTAAGACAGCAGATTTAGCACATTTACTAATCAAATTTAAAAAGTGTAAATTTTATTTAATTTATTAGCTGATGTCTTAAGGCAGAATTCAGGCAAATATATTGGGCTGGTTTATATTGATTGATACGATTATATTGATTGGTTTATATTACTATTGTGGCTGGTATGCATTATGGGATTAATTTTCTACAAGGAATTTCAAGCTCATTCAAATGTATTCTTATACAGTATCTAAAGCTTCTTAAATCATTTCAACCTACACTTTTCAGATGCTCTTAAAAGGACCAGAAAGGTTTGAAATGACAATTTTTTTCCTCCTACTATTTTTATAATGTTTTAACCTTTAAGAATGTTATACAGTTGGTCTGATAGAAAAATTCCAAAAATAATAACATTTAACTATGAATAATGTTGTCTAAAACTTAAAAGCAATTATCTTGAAACACTGTTTTTCAGTGTTTTTGCCATGTTAAACATTTTTATTATTGAACATTTATAGATATATATATATTTTTTAATAAAGGAAACTAAATTCTCTACAAACTATACCTGAAAAACTATTTTACATTATATCAAAAAATTCGATTAACTTTTATGGATTTTGAATTTTTTACTCTTAGGTAGCTTTCAATACAAAAAAATATAAAGCTAACTATTGCAGCTGTTCAGAGGAAAGCAATTCCGAAAAATTTTGGTATATTTTCACCGATCATGACCCCCAGACCCCAAAACCACCCTCCGTTCAAATGTTGATTTATACATATATATTCATATAAATATATCTGATCTATGTCATACAATAACACTTGTATTTATGAACCAATTTGGATGAAACTAATTGTGTGTATTAAACTCACCCATGTCTTAACCGAGTTCATTGGCCAGCTTGTTTAAAAATGTCAGCCATTAAAAGATTTAAAACTAAAATAAATATACAAAAAAGTAAAAAGTTCAAATGTATTTTTTGCTTGAGTGTTAGGCCTTGATACAAGGATTCCGGAGCATTTTTTGTTTTACCTCTATCTTAAAAAATGGCTGAAATAGAGCAATTTGAAATTTTAGGGTGGCTGACATTTTGAAACAAGACAGCACATTACAAAAAACCAATGATTAATTTGACTTTTAGTGAACGCGATTTCTTGCAAATTATCTTTCATTGTTGTAATCATTTTCCCAATCATACGCATAAAACTATAAATATTCATATCCGTTAGTGCCAAATTCTCGCCAAATTTGGCAACCAAAAATAAGTCTTCATAAATGAAGCCAACTTGGCTATAGTTGACTAATTTGGCAAATTTCTTATTCAAATTCAGTATTAACGAATCTTCTGTAATCGGGTTCTTTGCATTTTAGCTTGCGGTTTTGAGTAACATTAGCTAAAATTTTAAAAAGAAGATATAGGAAAGCTACCTTTTCCTCCCGGTAGGAAGGACTTTTTTTAAATGTGTAATTGAGAGAATGTAATAAGCAGTATTAAAAAGAAATTACTCAAAAATATGGAACCTAGGCATCAAAATCATGGCAAAACTTTTTTTCAAAGATTCATTTTGTCGTACAATATTAAGACTTTAGTTAAAGTATTTATTAAATTGTATAAAAAGTATAATTTCTATAAAGTATTCATAAATAAATGTAAAAAGAAGTAATAGTCTAAATTAATTACAGTCTTTCTAATCTACGATCAAACTTCAATTTTTGTCATTTCAAACTTTTCTGGTCCCCTTAAAATAACAAAAAAAAAAAAAAAAAAAAAAAAAAAGAATAATATTAAATTTGGCAATTAAATTTTTCATGGATAAAATATTGTTCCAGAGTTTTTTGTTGACTAAGAACTAAAGCTAAACTATAGGTGATAACATCTTTCATATGGGTGACAAAGCTGAAACACACAAGAAAATTATCAAATGACTACTTTTTAGTCTACATTCCACTTCAAAAACTTGTTTAGAAGACAATACTTTATTTTCCTACTTTATGAAAGCATGTATGATGCAAACTTTGGATATTTAAAGTTGTGATCCTATGTATAAATTGCCAACCTAATTAATTTTGTTTATGGCACATAACTCATTGAAACATGATCCACTGTAGAACTTATCCTCAAGCAATGTTTTAGTGATACTAGCTGATCATAAAATCCCATGTTACGAGGAAATAAATATATAATTACTCATTACTTAATATAATTACCCAAATTTGGTTTTCACCATCAGAAAGTTGGCATCTGATAATAACATACTGCATTATTAAAGATTATTTTATTAAATTTTAAGTATTTTAAAAATGCAATATATTTTTAACTAAGCAAAACTTTCAAAATACTCTAAATTTAAGGAAACAATTTTTAAAAGTGCAATATGTTGACATCATAGTCTACTTTCTGACAATGAAAAACTGAATTTTAATAATTATATTAAGTAACGAGTAATTAATTACTGGTTAAAATTTCCCATAGATTAACATGCTCATAATCTTGGAGGATTATTGGAGCGACCCCTTAAACTTAACGAACGGGTCACGTAAATTTGTTTTTCCATTCTGGCTTCCTAGGACGGGCCACATAGAATTATGTGAAAGCATGTCTTTTTGGATATATGTAAATCCATCTACGGGCAATACTTTTACATTACGTGTGTTACATTATTTCTCAAAAAACATACTCAAAATTTGTATTTTTACAATAGAGTACTATGCATAGAAATGCTTAGATTAGAAACAATACCATTAAAATCTTTTTGTTAAATAATGTAACATGCAAATATAACACCCATAGATGGGGCTTCCTGTTTAAAAGATGAAACTACTCATCCACATTGTGTTAAAAAATGCCCAGAAGCTGAGAAAGACACAGAAAAAAACAACTGTCTGTTAAGTGATTCTACAGAATAGCTTCTCACAGTAGGAACATATAATATTTGCTACATAACCACACACAATAATTTGGATATATCCTTATCGTAAGGTTTTGTGGCACATGGCTGTTACAACAATCATGCATGCTTTAATGAAGTCACAAAATGTTATTTATTTTGCATTGGTTTGAGCTGAAAATATCAGAATTTATTATTCATAATTATTCTATTTAATGTTTACCATGTTCATAAACTGCATATTAAGAGGATGGTACTAATTTTTATAAAGAAGTCAATACTGTGTATCTAAGCATTAAAAAAAAAAAAATACATTTAAACTGATAGTAAAAATTTTCATTCTTGAATTTAATATGAAATTCAAATTTGATAATTATACTAAACAACTTAAATATTGTCCTGGAAGTACAGCAAATTTTCTCTAAAGCAACCCGAACTCACCGGTCATAAACATTTTAGAAAAGATAGCAAAATTTCTCAGCCTGCAGTTTGGAATTTTTAAAAAATTTTATGCTATTTAAAAAATAAAAACTTTCTATTGCACAAAAATAAAATTTTATGTATAGTCGATAACTTGGTTGATGAGTAATGCAAATATAGACGAATTTATTTGTTTAATTAATGTGACCATCTACTAGCAAAAACAGAATCTAGTTATTAGTTAAATAATGCATTTCTTGCATCATCTGTATTATAACATTCTTTCTCTATATCATTGCAAACTCTTTCAAGGTTGTTGGCTAAGTTATTGCAAACGGAGAATAGTTCTTGATGAAGAAAATCGAAAATAGCAAATTGACATATTTTTTGTCTTATAATTTGAGTATTTTCAGCTTTGATTTGCATAGTTTTTTTTTTAATTATTATTATATGAATTTTAATATTAAAAATTACAGATTCAAATAAATTAAATTATAATGGATAATAATTTGAATCATTATTGGATAAATTTTAATTTAAGTACAGAAAATATATTTCGTCCTCCAACAAATGAATTGTTTCTACAACATTAAGTAATATTTTCATTCTTTACTGAAGCTGAATTTAGCTTACTGTGTTGTTTATATTTTAATCTGAATAAAATATTTATCATAACATTTAAGCATTTCCAACTATAGATCTTAATGAATATTTAGTTTTGAAGAATGGCTTTCACATGAATACAAAAAATGTTATTATAAAACTTTTACTAAAATGAACAGTTTTTTCTCATTCCTCTTCAACATTCTTCAGTAAACAATTAACAGATTTAGTTACATTTTTTACTTTTTAATTAAGTAATAGATACATTCAGCAATATTTACCCTTACAATCGAATTTATAAGGAATTATGAGACTTATTTTTAGGCTTTTAGTTAACATCAATCGTAAAAACTCTTGAAAATAAAGCAGTCTCTCTTAATATCCATATATTTTGTGGATCTTGCAGTTCCAGAAGGGATTAATCTTTTGTAAGATGGTTGTTTAAAGAATGTTTGCTGTACCAGAATTGTATGTACAAAAAATGAGTTAACCAGTGGCACAGTATATGGCAGAGATGTGAAGTCGCCTTGACTCCCCCTGTACAAGCTCATAATTTAAAGCATACGTGTTAATTAATAGAAAAATTTTGAACTTTTTGCTAATTAAAAAATTAAATCTAAAAATGCCATTAAAAAATTATCTCAAACTCATTTAACGATATAATTTTAATGAAAAAAAAGGGAGGGGGATTTATTGAGGCAACATACTGCTTGGTAAAAAAATGTGCACATATAGAATACAGGAAAAACTACAGTTTCAGTGTACTCTCTTGGAAGATTTCTATAAAATGGAACAATATTTCATAAATATTTTCATCTTCCTCTAAAGTAAGCCCAATGCTATGCCACTGCTATTAACAAAAAAATTCTTAAATGAACAAACTGCTTATAACTTATGTTTGAGTGCTTATAAAAAACAGAAATCTTCATTAATAATACTTAATAGTTTTATTATATGTACATTTTTATTAGTGTAACAAGAATTTAGAATTTAAATAATTACAACAGACATTACTTTCTGACAAAAAAATATATAAAAAGCTACAAACCCTATGTACAGACATAGCTTTTAACAAAAAAATATATTTACAAAAACACAAAAAAAAATGAAGATGTTAAAAAAAAATGTTTTAAAATAGATGCAAAAGAAATCCATATGAAGTAAAACAAAATATATATATACAAACATGTTTTTAAATGCTAGCATTTTGATGCTGTTGTGATTGACATTACATCTGTATTGGTGAAAAATGATTGACAACAAATGATAAAGAAAAAGTACAAAATATCTTAATGTTTTATATACACAAAAGCTTAGAATAGAATTTAAATATATAAAAAGAAGACAGTGAAACAGCATTAAATTATGGATATTATTTCAATGCAAAATAATTAATATAATTTCTTTTTTCAACTCTGATTTTAAGGGGGAAATGGTAAACTGAGTGCTTTTGCTCTTATTACTAATTATAATTTAAGAAGAAATCCCTTCCCCCTATCACTTCCCAAATCACAATAAGCTCTTTTAGTTAACTGTTAAAGAATATTTTAGCTTATTTCAAATTAATATTTTAATTAAATAGAAAAAAAAATACAATGAAAATCAGTTTTATTATTTAAAATATATTATAATGGCAGTCATATGTATATTTCATAAAATAATATCATAAATCCCAAACTGTCAAAATACCTGTTTAATACAGCTTTTTTTTTATTTTTGACCTGTTTAATACAGCTTTTTTTTATTTTTGATTCCCTTTTGACAATAAAATATTTTAAATTGAAGATAATAGCACAAGTTGGTTAGTTAAAAAGATAATTTCTGTTAAATATATTATTAAGGCTTATATTATTGGTAATAATTATGTTAAATATATTATTAAGGCTTATATTACTGGTAATAATTATATATCCTGCAACTTCACTCTTTTATAAAAGTGATTCTCAAACTGTTCACCCTAAATTTAAAAAACACAAGCTTGGAACATAAGAAATTTATTCTCAAAATGGCCACACTAAAAAGAATAGAACAATCTTAGGCATGTTAGTTGTGGAAAGTAACATAGTTAATGATATTATATTTTTACTATTAGTACAAATTTTAAAATTCCCTAACATTTGAACTAATTTGTCATCTGTGTTACTTTTAAACAGTCTACAAAATTTGTTCAAGGTTTGTACGCTTTTACCACACATTTTTAATAGAATTTTTCGCCTTATTTAAATGCAGAAAAGTATTACAAATCCTGAAAGCAAACGAGGTGTCTACAATTTCTGCTGTTTAAATATTAAATAGAAAAATTCTATTAAAAAATTGTGGTAAAAGTGTGCAAACCCTGTTGTTTATTTAATTGAATATACAAAATGGCATTTCTCAATATCCAAAATCTCCAACAAAGAATGCAGCTGGATAACACAATAGAATAGGAAAGTATTTGAAAGCATAAATTTTCAGATTTTGAAATTAGAAATAAATAAATACTCCTATGTACAAGCTTACAGATTTCTGATAAACATTTCTAATAAAATTTATTTGGCCATTTGTTTTAGAAAAATGTTGTTTTACTTTTTCATCCAGATTCACTGAATGAGAATACCATAACAGATAGAGTAATTTATCATTATCAACTCTTACATTAATGTTTTCAAATCCTCTATGTAGTTGTAGATGATTCACCATCTCTTTAACATAAAGATACTAATAAGATGTTTGAAAAGTTTAACAGCTATTTCAGTATTTAATTAGTATGGCTAAAAGAATTTGTGGACAAATAACTATTGAAATGAACAAATGGTTTAGTGTTTATTATTCCATCAAAATACTTTTGCGCCATCCACACCACTAAATTCTCTCTCGCTCTTCTCAAAGAAAACTTTGCATAAGTATCTACATTTCCACTTAATCGTTAAATTGACTGGGCAAACACATTTCAGGAGCTATAGAAAGCTAAATGCACCTTGGATAGATTAATATTCTACAGACTCATTATTTAGCCCTCTGTCAGGTGAACCTCTGGACTCCTGGGTTTAGGTGCAGTGCACCTGACAGGTACCTGTTTTAAAATCGTCATTAGCACCTAACTCAATTCTGATTAGTGACCTTTATTAAGAAGTACAAAAAGAGAATATTTGAAATCTGATTTAAAAAACCTTATTTATTATTCTCAAAACAATAAGCAAATTTATGAGACAGCCTTTGCAGTGCACCTGTCAGGCCCATTGCACTCGGCCAAGGATTAAATGAAAAATAATTAACAAACAATAATTCTATTACTTTGGTCATAATGTAAGCTTTGACAGTATGTAGTACAATTGTGGCTCTTTGCAGGAAGTTTGGTTATTATTGATAGCCATTGTTCTGTAGATGACATAACATAAGACATATGGCCATGCAAAATTTGCTAAATGCTTTGCAGGCATAAATTTACTTTGAAAATTCTTGTTAATCATATTAAAAGTCCTCATGGGTGAAAAGTTTTACATCCTGTGACAGAATTCAGTCTTTTTCAAATTTCGGAAGATGGAATGTGATGAAAAAATATTATCTCTGACTGGACATAGTTTTTTAGACTATTACTTTATGTTTTTCACATATATTAATATAACTCTTAGAAATTTATGTTATGAAGATGTGTTATGATACATATGAATTACATACATTTTACTAAAATTTTCAGAAACATATCTCTATTTCAGTCTTGTAAAACTTCCTGACTTTCACCCATGAAAATCCTGTAAAATATAAGCTATCTAAAAGTTCAGCATGGCTCCAAAATTATCTTTCCTATTTGATCTTTAATGTGTAAGATTTTCTATAATTCAGGATTTTTTTAAGTTAAGTTTTTAACTAGGTGACAATCAGGAGGGAATCCTCATTCAAACTGAGCAAGATCTTTCATACCAGTAATTTCTGATATGTTTTTCTAGAAAGTTTTTATAATTAAATAAAGCAATGAAAATTATTTAAAAGAAAAAAAAAAAAAACTGGTGAGAATGAGTAGCAAGATTTGTGACAACATGTGACATTATTTCTGACTAAATTTTTTCAACTAAGAATATATATATAGATGTAGTAGAGTATATTGTTTTTTTCCCCTAAGCACATAACAGTTTGAGAATTATCATTTTGAAATATACAAAAGCTGAAAGTAACAATGATTTCATTTAAATTTACAAATGTCATATAGGCATAAAACATGCAACTTAGAACATGGATTAATAAATTTATTCCAAATAATTAAGATAAAAAAAATTAAGCAACATTTCTTACATTAATGTAAATTTTCCTTAAAGAAAAATCTCCCCAAAACCTGAAAGCAGATTATTTAATTCTTGTGCTTTGTTTGATTAATATAAACAAAATAAATTTCAATATAAAAGAAAAATGTTATTTCTAAACACTATTTAATGTATAACATAAAACATTAAGTAAATTAAATTTTGTATACAAATGATTTTTTTTCTTTATAATGTAACTTCTAAAGAATTGATTTTCAATGATTGTAATGACTTTGAAATAGTAAAAATACATACAAATTTGATATTTTACACTCTCTATACATTAATGAACTTATGGTTTATAACAACTCCCTAGAAAATTTAACATTTAACATGCATAAAAAAAGTTCATGTTATACTGAACTGGATTCAATTCGATGCTTTTTTGAACATTTATTTTTGGCTTCTGGCATAGTGCGAGTACTAATTAATAAAAATATCTAGAAAAAAAGAAGAAAAAAAGAAGCATCAAGAAGTATAATTGATTATGATGTAAGAATTGTTTCTGAAACATAGAGGATATCACAAAGTTTCTTTTGCTCTCTTGAGATGTCAGGCATTGAAGAAAAGCTTCAAAGTGTGACATATCAAAATCAACCACTTTAAAACAGTGCATACTGAAAGAGAGTTTTTGTCAAAACAAGAAATGGCTGTGATGATGACATTGATGCTTAATTTGTGGAAAATAAAACATGATAGTTATGAATCCTCACACATAAGCTGCAAAAGACATTCTTCTCGGTATTCCAACTCCTAGAAATACATGAAATCCGAAATCAGTTTTATGAAAAATAAGCTATCTTAATCTAATAATACTAAAATTCAATATTCCAAAGTAACCAACTGCTTCATGACTTTAGAAATTTTTTACAAAAAGAGAAAAAGAAATCTAAAGCCATAAAAATATTTAAAAAATTATTTTTACATTTAATTTAATGAAATTTAATTTATTTTGATGATTCTAAACAACAAAAAAATTAAAAACTTTTACAATTACAGAAAAAGTAAAAAAAAAATTAGTTAGTAGAAAAATTAAAATCTAAAACTAATGTTAGAACTTAATACATTTACAGTAAAACATATTAATTACTTGCAGAATATAAGATATTATTTAGAACTTTCATACATGAATTTCACAAGTCATAAATATTACTCAGTAATGATCCTCATCAGATTTATTACGACCCCTTTGCATGTTTTGAGAAGAAACTAGGGTTTGAATACCCAGATGTAAAAAAAAAAAAAAAAAAAAAAAAAAAAAGAATAGAAAAAAGTAAAAATGCATGCAAAAGAATGAAAAAATAAATATAGAATGGAAAAATGAAATCCATAGCTCTGGCTATTGCTGCAGGTACACACACAACCAAATTAAATGTTTTGAAGTAAAAGATAGGCCTGGGCCATGCACATCCTGTAAATTCAAATCCTTGAAGATGATCTTGGACTTAGAATTATTCCAATAGAGTGCTTTCGGAACCCACCTCTGTTTGGGAATTTGCCTGAAAAAGAGAAAATATGGAAAAGTGGGGTAGCTGTCTATTCAAATGATATCTGAAATGATCAGGAATTTAAAAGATGAGACAACAACAGGATCACAAGAACTAATTCACTCCCATTTGCATTGCCTGAAATGAAAACTAAACAGCAAAATAGTGAGAACATGATCAATATCCTCAATATCTTACCACAATCTACTTTGTTATCAGACAGATATACTGATCACATTTAATAAATCCATCAAACCAAGAGAAAACATTTCTCAACCTCAAACAAATTATAAAAATCCTCATGCACAATTCTTTAATGTTAAATAAAAAAGTTTACTTTTTACAAATTAATAGTAATGCTATATGTATAAAGTGCAAGAACTAGAAGCAGCGTAACATTAATTTTACACTAATTTTTTTTATGTTCACACAAGAATTTGTTTAAAAATTATAACTATTAAACAAATTATTTTCTCATGCTTTTTATGTACCATTTCCAAAACACAAGTACTTCAAATATAGATTCAAAAATTAATGCTTAAAAATTACCAAACTTATGCTATTAAAAGAAGACTTCCATAAATTTATCTCATCAAAGCAATTATAAATTAAAATGGCATTCATTTTTCTTCACATGACTGAAAAATATATGAATAAAATAATATTATTCATTTGTTTATCAGCCATATAAAATAAAAGAGAGAGAAACAGAAATATTTGCATTAGTTTTTATTTCTCTTAATTTTATATTTTAATTATCACAATCACATTCTTTATGATTTAAAGATTATGAAAATTACTTATAATCATTTTTTCTTTATGTTAAAATGGATGACACATCATATTTTATAAATAAGTTCTTTACTATTAATAATTTAGTTTTGTTTTTTGCTGATTCTAAAACAAAGATGAAAGTGCTGCACCAATTTCATTCATAGTGGCTAGTGATGACAATCAGCTAACAATGGGCTGATTGTCACCACTAAATTTTAATAGTGTTCTTCGCCTTATTTAATGACAGAATTTCTGAGATTTAATATGACGAAGAATACTATTACAATTTAGTGGTGACAATTGGATTACTTGGTGTAGCACTTTCACCCCTTTTCTAGAGAAGAGGGTGGTTTCCAGACAAATGTGAATAAATACACATACTTTTGGCAGTAGTAAACAATTTGAAAAGCTACAGTAATCTAATAAGCAAGTTCTGTTGACTGTTATTTTAAAAGATTTGAACTTTCAAAAGTAATTCTTTATAAAATGTATAGTTAACAATAAAAATGATCTTGTTTTAAAAAATTTCAAAATGAAATTCATGATATATTATAAGATATGCAAAGAATGTACAAAATATATGCGAAACTTTAAAAATAAATACAATCATTGTATAATAATTCATGATGAGCTATGAAGTTCTGAATAAGCAGGGGTCTGTCCAGAGGGAAATTAAGCTCCTTCATGAACCTTTCACAAAATCTGTAGTTAGGAAAACTGATATATCACAAAATTAAATCTAAGGAAAACAGATCTTTCCTGAGACTTCAGAAAATGTCCAGTGTGTGAACAGATCTCCTACTAATTTTAATATCATTGGAGTATCATGTGAATTAGAAGATGAAATAAATTGGTCCTCATTTTGAGTTTGATGGGAAGAGGGGGAATAGAAAGACTGTTTAGAGTCAAAAATTAATTATTTTTCACCTATTCACTCGATGGCTATATTCTTATTTTGATACTTATAAGAATTTGAATTTTTTAAGTCCCCCCTCCCCTTTTTTTTTCATCATCACTCAATGCACCCCAAACTCAAAACTATATAAAAAAAAATTCAGCTAATTTCTTTTACAGTTAAGTATGTCTGAACAGAGTTTTTAAATTTTAACTGATTTTTTGATAAATTAATTTTGCTCACAAAAATAAGTAATAAATCACATAAATAGGAGCCTGCAAATTGAAAAAAAAAACCCAGACAGACCCTGGTAAGAAACTTCATCTATCACATTTTGTTCACTGAAAGAACTTTCTTCATTATTTTAGGTTTAATAGCAAAGCTTTAAAAACTAAGTTTAACTGAATTGAAAGATATTCAAGCTTGAATAAGATTTTTTTCAATATAGTATCTCACCTGAATAAATGAGCTTGATATTCCTAAACATCTCGGAATGCTTAACTAATCAAAAACTAATGAAAGGCAGATTGAACTTTAAATTTCTGGAACTGTGAAATCATCCAAATTTTATATTTTCAATTTTGGAACAGTTATGGCTTTTGATAAGTATACCTTAATGCAAATAAAGCATTGTAATTTTATGCTGAAATATTCTTGCATTATAGTCTTGCTCTTACATATTTTTTTCATTTTCTATTACTGAAGCAGATTACTTCAACTTTTTTTTTTTCTATAAGTAAGGACCACTCACTCTTTGATTTAAAATAAAAGAGTTGAACAAGCAAAAAAGCAATACTTACTGTTTTTCAGCATGGATACAGTGTACCAAACTGATGCTAAGTACTGTCTCTAAGAGAACTGAAAATATCAAACTTTTTGATCAAAATTCTTTGATGTGTTAGAGCTTTTATTGGATAAGATTCTGTTACTATTATACTATTCTGTAATTGTAACTTATGATCTTGGCCTCTTCATATGAGACATTGTGGATATTAAAAGAAAACTCGACAGAGGTCTTTTTTGTTAACATAAGACGGAAGTCTAGTGCAATCTCTTATAAAGTCCAATTCCCCTCTAATACTAGGAATTTTGCTCAATAAATTAAACAGACTGACTGTAATTATAGATGTGTATGTATAAACTGCTGATTCTTGAAACTTGTGTTTTGCAAGTTTGCTTTTAATATCTGCAACACCTCATATACCTTACTACAAGCTTCTGGTGTCTTTTGAATTTAGACATATGAAATTATAAATTTTCTCTTCCACTCCCAAAATTATCCTTTTTATTGGATAAATTGGACAATTTCAAAAAAGAAAACTAAGTTCAACAAATAACAAAATTTAATTATTAAACAATGAAGAAAGCAGTGCAAAAAATGTGCTAATGAAAGCAATATAACAAATATTGCACTAAACAATGAGGTACATTATCTATTACTCTTTCAAATGATTAAAGTTAGAGACTAATTTTTTTTTCTGATGCTTCAGATTTAATTCATGAAACATTAGATATCCATAGATATACCTAAATAGTTCCCAATCATAAATACTTAACTATTTAATCAGATATAATGAGCAAAAACTGATCTCAAAGAAACAGATAAAAACTGACTACACAGTTAGATATTACAAATCAGACAGAAATAAAACCTTTTAAAAATTATTCAGGTATTTCTTTCTATACACTATTTTTATTCTAAAATAGGAATTTGTATTAAACAGGATGCTTTAAAAAAAAGTTGGAGTTCCACCTTTGGAGGAACTTTTTTTATGCCAAGTCCCTAGTGATTCCGCTTTCACAGATTTACTGTGATTAAGAGAGAATTACAAACACATAAATAAAACCAAAATTAAAATATTTAAAACTTGAGATGTATTTTTAAGACTATGCAATGCTTTCAATCTTATATGGTAATCAGTAATTTGAAAAGGTTTGAATTAAACAAATTATAATTAAAAAAACTGAAATGGGTAATTTCTAATAAGTTTCATTTGTAAAAAAAAAAGAGAAAGATAAAAAAAAAAAAAAAAAACATTAAAACTACACTTTCAGAATGTTAAAGAAAAAATACACTTTATAAAAATAAAATATGGAAAGTAAAGAATGGATAAAGTAATGGATATCTAAGTAGTTCAAACTCTAGTTTCTACAAACTACTCAACAAAAACATTATTATAAATCTGATGATAATTTTACAAAGTTCAATAACACATTACAAATACATGACAAAATATATACAAAAATAAATGAAATTTAATTCCTCTGAAGCATCATAAAAATATACTTTCATGTTGATTTTAGTACTATTTAATAATGACAATTTCATAGTTTTAAAAAACTTAATACTACATTTATATACAAAACTTAAAATATATTAAGCTCATTTTAAATGAGACAAATGTGATTTATTTTTATACACTTGACAAATATACTAACTAGGATCTTAGATAACAAAAATGACGTCTACATTAATATGTTATAAAATATATGGAAAGCTAGAATCTTTTAAACCAGTTTATTTTACAGTATAATTACAATTTATACTAAAATTTCAAAATTCATTTTGTTTTAGTTATTGTTAAACAGTTTGACATTTTGTTATTTTCATTAATATGGATAGTTGATTTTCCACTGCATATAAAAGTTAGAAATTATGTATAGTAAAAATAACAGAAATGGACATAATTTATGTGTCTCTCTAACCTGATTTCTCTATCCTCAAACGGGTATTGATTTTCTCAAAGTATTTTTTTCTCTAGCTAAATTTCTGTAAATTTGTTTTGTAAAACAAAAGTATGGTTCAACACACTTAGAATCAGTTTGTTATTGAGAACCACGAAAAACAGATTTCTTTTGAAGCAGAAGATATTTCTAAATACTATAAAACTTCTACAATTTTAAGCATTTAACATTAGTCAGAGAAATTAATTGCCAAGCTTTACTGCTTTAACAATAAAAACTTTGAAATCACTAATACTGAGTAGCACATTTTTCATAAGACGCAAATCTAAATAACATTACTTGTAAACTAATATAATAAAGTATGTTATTAATCCTCATAATTTTCTCAACTAATATAATAAAGTATGTTATTAATCCTCATAATTTTCTCATTAGCCCTCTTAACCCTTTAGCGGGCGGTGGTCACAAAAAAGGACACCTAATTTTAATTCCAAAACTGAGAAACGGCACCAAGAATATTTAATTAAAATTTTCCTTTTATACAGTAAGGGAAAATCAGCAAGTTATTCTTTTCTAAGGAAATCGTTTGTAAAATCTGGTGTCAGTCCATTATTTCATTATTTTACAAACAGATTTATTCCGCGCCGGAAAGGGTTAACAGTAGTCCTATGTTTTTTTCATTTCCTGACATAAACTAAATTGGCTGTAGACTTGGTAGAATTGGTTTTTAGACATATTTTTATATTAGCATTAGGGGAAATCCCCTCCTCCTTTCACTGCACCAGTGCTGTATACTACAAAACTGATGGAATTAATATTTGTAATCCCTATCAGCACAGCTCCATGTGAACAAAGATTTTCATCTATGAATTGCAGGTCACACTTAACTCAATGAAGATGCATTAGATGATCTTAAGTCAATCAATTGCAGGAGAGGCTCTATTCACATTGGTTTATATAACAAGAAATGAAATGAAATTATGGTGCTGAAAACTAGTGATGCTAAAATCAGGCACTCTACCTGTAAAAGACGATTTCATTTTGAATAACTGCTAATAAAATTTGTGAAGTATGCTTTGTTGAGTTCTCTTAAAAAAAAAAAAAATTACCATGAAAACTAAGAGGCTTTATGAGTTATGCTCACCAACTCCTGTCCAGACCCTGCAGGCTCTAAAAGTACACTAATTTGCTCGGTTTTAAAAATATTACACAATTATAGAAGATTGAATTATGTTAGCGTGACCAGTAGCAATCTTCTGTAGTTGGGTTGCCATTCATTTCCTTTTGACTGGAGGATTTTTCGATTCCCAAAGCCGTATCTCCACCGCTGTGGCAATCTTCTGTAATTGAGTTGCCACTCATTTCCTTTTGACAGGGCGATTTTTTTATTCCCAACACCGTATCCAATGCTGTCGTGACAGCTGATGTCTGTTTTTGCAATTGATTAAAAAAGATCAATTACACATTTGAAAATCAGCTTTACAAATTGGTTAAGTAAAATATGTTGGTGCCTCCTAGACTTTTATAACGTCTAGAAGAGAAGTTTTCTTTTACATGCTATAAGAAAATCATCTTAAATATGAAGTAATTTTCATCATAAATGCTTTTCGCATGTGATAAGTTAAAATTTTTAAAGTTTTTTTTTTGTAATATTAAAGTGTAAATATATTTTTTAATTGAAATATGTTTTGAAATATTATTATTTGGGCTTTTTAAAATCTAACAAAAGTTGGTAAAAAAAAGGGCTTCTTTAAATTATAAAATAAATCTCAATTCAGATAATGAAATTTTGAATAGAATGTTATATTTGAAAATGACTGTACAGACTAAATTTACAAAAATATTGGAAAAAAAAAAACTCAAATGGTGCATTAATCCATATGTAGTTAATAATTACAATTTTTTAAAAAGATAAAATATTATAAGTGGTGCATGAAGAAGAAAATACCTATATATGTGTATCACAGTTAATTTATATTAAAATAATTAAATAAAGGATAAATTATACACACATATTAAAACATTTCTAAATCAACACTTAGAAAAATAAAAAGGAGATAAATATATTTAAAAATATGTACTTAGCAAGATAATAACAATGTTAATACCAGTCTAAATAAAAATGACATTTAAGAAATTGATTATTTTAAAAGTTCATTCTATAATCAATTATTATAAGATTTATAGCTATATTCACATCTCCAATAAATTTAGGTATAGATATTCAGAATGTGTAACAATGTTTACTACAGCATACATTAAAATATGATAACTTTACTATTTATTAATTTATTAATTAACTTGCTTAAGTTCTTTTTCATTCAAATCATATGTTAAAGTATATATTTAGAAACTTAAACAAACTGAGAACAGTAAAAATATATAAATGTCAATAAATAATGCATAAAAGACTAAACTATATCTAAATAATATTTTGAATAAGATGCTATAAGTAAAATTTATTAATGTAAAACATAAAAATACAATTTTTTTATTTTTCAGCTTATTGGCATGGAACTTCAAGACTTAAATAATAGATTGGAGAGAATAACAAGAACGAAAAATCATGCGTCAAGCATAGATTATGTAACACTTTCCAACGCTTCCAAAATAGTTTTACGAATCATACTCTTTAATAAGCTAAAAGATAACATCTAAGTAATCCGAATACTTTTATTCAGCCCTGTATAGGATCTATAGATTTGTATATATACTACATAGGATGCTAAATTTTAGTTCAGTTAGGAAACGCGTAGCACAGTTTAAAATTCTCCGTCTGGAGTTAAATAATACGGAAATGTGTTCGCGAACTTTTGTGCTTCCCTATATAGGATCTACAGAATTTATACACACCAACACCACGTAATATACAAAAAGCGATTTAAAATTAAAATCGCATACAGTAACTTAAAACGCACTTCCACGAATTATTGTTAGCATACAGTAGAGAATTCTTTTGTGTGTCCCTGTAAATGAACGATGACTGCTATACACACAATATTCTGTAGTAAGTCTCTTGTAATGTACCTTATATAAATTTCAATGCGTTTAAAATAGGGAAACATTATTTAAATAAACCGCAGACGTAATGTAACGGAATTCTTTTGACTGTCCCTGTAAAGTAACTATAAGTGCTATGCACACCCTTTTCCATATTAAGCTTCTTCTAATGCACCTTAGTGATATATATAAATTTCAATGCGTTTAAAATAGTGAAACATTATTTAAATAAACCGCAAATGATTTTTCCCCATAGACCGCAATGTAAAAAAACTATAAGTGCTACACACTTCCGTTGAAATAGGGAACATGCTATAGATAACGACTATAACATATAAAAATTGCAGAGCAATCCGAGCATATTTACGGGAGTTAGAGCACGGACAGACGGCAGACGGCCAGACAAACCGAAGTCATAAACAATTTTCAACTAGGTTGGAAAGTGTTAATAAAAAGAATAAGAAATTTTTTGTTTTCCTTACAACAAATCTACTTTTACATCATTATATAATCATCTAAATTAGTGTGAAAGTGAAACAAATGTGTATTTTCCCCTATAAATGTCATATTATTTAATTATAAAGTGTTAAATTTGATATGCAGGTTCTACTTTTGAAAATGCATACTAAATTTTGGAAATTTATGTAAATCCGATCAGATTGCAAAAGACAATGTTATTAAACTTGCATGACAAATGTATCAATATTTACAAATGGTAAATACCTTTTTAACTCTGTAGATGTGTTTAAATTGTTCCAAGAAATGTTAATGTTGAATGCCGAACATTAACAATATTATTCAATACTAATTAATTATACTGCTTGTAACTGTTACAGAAGGTAAAAAAAATAAGCTTGGTACAGGGAAAAAAGTATAGAAGAAGAAAAAAATATAAAAAACAATAAAATCGATTAAAACAAAGATAGCCTGAAGCTTTAGTTTGTACAAATACAAAATTCATTCAATAAATGATACAGAAAAATGCGAAGTTTTTCATGACTCAACGAGATAGAACATAATGCAGCAACGGCTGCATATTTATAATAATATATGACAAGTTTCTTGAATTGACACAAATTGCTCTCTCTTACACAAAAAAAAAGAAAAGAAAAGAAAAGAAAAAAAAGCCCTGAATAATGATTATTAAAACATTATTAATGTTAGACAGAATTTCTTAATTAACAAAGGAAAATTTTCTTTGATTCTAATGCTGTAATTTTAAAAGTAACAAATGAATAATTTTTTTTTAGGAAAAATGTCACAAGCAGGGCTTAAAAAATTTGATAAAATCTGATGGACAGCAAAAAATTCTACCCGCCAGAAAAAAAAATGAACTCCTACAACCTCCCCGTCCTCTATCACTGATTTTCAAGCATTAAAGTGTTTTTTATTTATTAATTGAGAAAAAATAATAACAAGCATAGTTTAGAATTAATAGTTACATAGTCTTTAAAATAGTACATAATTTAGAAAGATAACTTAAACTGAGTTTTCTAATGAAACTTATCAAAATTATATATCTCTGAAGAAAAAAGAAATAATGTAAAGGCTGAATTAACCAGCATGTTCTGGAAATGCTGATTGCCGAATGATCTCATTTCTTAAGTCACTTTTTTATATTAAAGAAAAAAAAAATTCTCCCGCTTCAATAACTTGATCGCCAGATAAAAAAACTTGGTCGCTAGTGGTGACCTGGCGACCCCATTTGTTAAGTCCTGGTCATAAATATATTTTAAAATTCAATAATAATAATAAGTGTTTAGTACATTAAAATACATGATGCCAAATATCTTATAGTAGAAATTGCACACACAAAAGTATAAAAAAGGGACCCATTTTCAATTTACAACATCGATTATTTATAATGTATGATATGATTGAGAAAAATAAGACAATTAAAGCTATAACAGCCCAAAGTAATTAAAAAAAATTACAATTAAACACAGTGAAAAGCTACAAAACAGTGGGTGGTACAAAAAAAGAAAAAAAAAAGAAGAAGCATTTTTTTTTTCTAAATTCATTCATAGAAACAACCAAAGAAAATCATGCACTCACATGCAAAATAAAATATTTTTAGAAGGCAATTTATTTGCATACATTTATTCCAGTCTTACAGTTATGAATGCTTATGACCAAGATAATTTTAACAGAATAAAGCAGATACATTAAAGAATATATACCTATGATGAAAATTATGAAAATGAAGCTATGCTTCTAGTAACAGAAACAGTACAGCAAAGAAGCAAGAAGTAAAACATGCTCTTGCATGCAAAAAAAAAAAAAAAAATCTTTGCATACATTTATTCCAGTCTTGCAGTTATGAATGCTTATGACCAAGATAATTTTAACAGAATAAAGCAGATACATTAAAGAATATATACCTATGATGAAAATTATGAAAATGAAGCTATGCTTCTAGTAACAGAAACAGTACAGCAAAGAAGCAAGAAGTAAAACATGCTCTTGCATGCAAAAAAAAAAAAAAAAAATCTTTGCATACATTTATTCCAGTCTTGCAGTTATGAATGCTTATGACCAAGATAATTTTAACAGAATAAAGCAGATACATTAAAGAATATACCTATGATGAAAATTATGAAAGTGAAGCTATGATTCTAGTACCAGAAACAGGCGCTACAGATTATTGCAGACCTTGCAGATTAATCTAACAGCTTAAAAAGAAATGCTGGCCTTAAAAAATTGCTAAAATTTACTTTAGATTTATTGCATCATTTTATTTTCCTTTAAAAAAAAAATGCAAATTTTGCTAATTTTATGGGCTATTATTTTTTATGATAGTATGCTTGGTTGTTGGGTTGCATATATATTTTTGAATGCTGCAAATTGACACAAAAAATTCTGTTTCTCATCATTTAATGATTTATGTATAAATATAGATACCATCAATGAATTTTACATACTTCTGTCAATAGATCATTTTTTTTAAAAGTAAAGGTCCAAATAATTTTTATTTATACAATTGTTATTGAAAATAGGTAATTATTTCTAATAGAATATCATAGCTTATATATATATATAAACTTATTTACACAAAAAAGGATATAATTGCTACTCATTATGAAGATTATTTATATTTGTTTCGGGGAGGGAGGGGGATTGATTTTTACTGAGTATCTACATATATAAATAAATATATATGTAGTAATATGCTAATAAATAAATATAAACCAGTAATGTCTCACAGGAAAGTTAATTTTTATAAAGATAGAAAAAAATATATTGTGGTCAAAATGTTCTACAATTTCATAAAACCTAATCTTTTTTAGTTTCAATCACTTAAATTATCTAAATGCTGCACAAACTTTATGCATGACTGAGAATGTATATACATAATTTCTTTTTAACAATATTTTTAACCTAATATTTCAAAAATTGAAAGACTATATGTTAAAATGTAGAAAATTAAGGTAATGTTTTCAAAACCTGATGTGAAATAGTCTGTTTCAATAAATTATGCAACATATACAAGATTTACTAATCCTCCCCATATAGATGATTGCCTACTTTGTAAAAATTATTTTGTTCTGATTTGTTTATGATTATATACCAATAAAAAATAAATATAATGAAACTAGATAACAAAAATATAATAAATATACACTGAATAGAACAGAGTAAATATATCATCTGCAAAGCAATATGAGAACAACATCCAAAGGTATAAGAAAAAGTAAACAAAATTTATCATTAATATTATTAGAGTTAAAGTTGCTTTAAAAAATAATATTTTTTTACACTTATTTTTTCAATTAAATTTGCTTTAAACATGATGCAATAACTATTGTTCCATTAAGTTTTATTTTACAGTAAATAAAAAGAAATAGCTATCTACAACTCTTACTGGTAATCGATAGATTACATTATTCAAATATAAATAGAAGCAGACCATAATAAAGCCACATTTTTTATTAACAGATATTTTATTAAATAAAATATAGTAAATAATGACAAACAAACAGAAAAATATATATATGTAATTAAAAAATAACCATAAATCTACTTTTTAATATTAAACAGACACGCTCAGTAGTCAATAAAATCAACACTAAACACAAATATAAAAAAAATTATCTAAAACAACAATCATCAAGGCTCACCTCATTAACATCTTTCTCAGTTGTCATCCCCAACATGATTTGCTCTGTCATGCAGAAGTCATTGTCCGATTCAGGTTTGTTTTCTGTTTCATTTTTTAATTCACTGTGAAGAATTTGAAGCTGCTTATTGACCAGTTCTGGTTGTTGCATGGATTTTAAAGATTCCAAGTCTTTCTTCAAAACTTCATTCAAATTTGGGAGAGCCATCTGGTATCTGAATGCGATTTCAGAGCTAAGTTCTATTTTTTCAGAACGAGGTCTTGGATGACATTTTTTTACCTCAAAATCCATATCCTGATAAGAAAGAAATAAAAAAAGTCAATACATTATATATCTATCTATCTATATATATAATTATTATTATTATTATTATTTTTAGAACATCTTATTAACATATTCACTGCTATCCACTTCTCTACCTTTGTTAAAAGAACAGAGACAATTAAATGGTAGTGTGTGATATGCAGGAAACATGTTAAAGTATACAGGAAGTAAAAAGAACAGAATAAGCACAAAAAAAGTACGGCTCAACTATGACAAGAAAGCATATGTACTTGGACGTGTTCGCCATGCTACAGGGGAATAAGGAGCTGTACATATATAACGTTATCTCAACTTTTTGATAATTTTGGATCCCCTTAGTATATTATATGTTATGATCTCTTGACCCTTGAATTAATTCTTTGAAATCGCTGGATGTAAACCAGAAGTATATAAACCGAACAGCAATTTTTATAGAAACAGAAACCTTAAAATCAGGTTTTGATGTGTGTATCATCTTCATTCTTCGGCCATAGCACCATTTTAATGTTTCAAAATCCAGAATACAATAGCATATACTTTTAAGAACAAATATCACAATATGGATTATAATCTTCGTCTTCGAAAAGTTTAACCGCACAGCGTTTATCATTTGAGGGGGTTAGACTGACAGTGGAGTAAGTCAAAATTTTTGAAAATCGAGATAACCATATTTTTACTGAACATATATTAATTTCTGTTCAATGTACCAGTCAAATAAGTCATAGTTCACTTAGGGAGTCGCTAGAGGGCAAAACAAGTTGGGCCACTCAATGCAACGGCAATACAAGTTTCACAAAACCCTTTATTTCTCAAATCACTAAATTTTGACTTACTCCACTGTCATTCTAACCCCTTCATTTGGAAAATGCCAAACTATTTTTTTTAAATAATCTACAGACTGAGAAAGGAAATCATCCAAAAAAAAAAAAAAAATAATAATTTATAAGTGTCGATATAGAATGAATTACTACACTTGCCAACAAAAAATAAGTAGTTTACCATATTTGGTGCTAAACTTCGACTGGTGTTCATTTAATGGAAAAATACTCAATTTTCAATAGATATGCTAAATTTTCTTAAATAATAAAAATCTCAACTGTAAATGAATCTCCTTATAAGTTTATGAATGGAGAGACAAACCATAGAGATCATCCCCCCCCCCCCCCCCCCCCCCGCACACACACTCCTATTTCAGGATGTGATAAAAGAGAAGGTAGGAGAATCTAGGAACAGATCAATGGATCTTTGTTTATTAGATCAACAGAGATGCCAACCTATGAAAACCTCCTTAATTCAGCTGTGATTTTTAATAATGTTGTCAGTAATGTAAGATGATCAGATTTTTCAGATACAAATGGGAACATGCATCTAATTTTATTTTTTAAAAATAATAATAATAATATGCTCAGATATAAAAACAACAGGGAAAATTTCCTTTTACTATATTAGACAAAAGATGTTTGTATTTATTCTACTTGAGTATGTAAAGAAACCCTGTTATAAATGATGTTATGTATTTTTACTAACCTCTTCTTTTTCAACAGACTGCATTGATGAACACTGGGTGAATGATGATGAACGGGTATCATCCACAAGCATATCACATTCATTCACTTCAGACTTAGTCTTTTCCATACTGTTATGAAGTCCTGACTTTTCATTAGCATTTAATGACTTAGTGATGGTATTCTAAAGGAAAAGAAAAACAAAATTAGGAATGTTGCATATAAATATTACAATCAAAATGAAGAAAGCATTGACTTTTCTGGGGGAGAATTTGATTCACATACCAATATAAGCTTAAAATAATATTAGAATGATAAAGAAATAATAATAATAAAAGTTATGAAAATCTAGACATTAATGATACTTTTTCATTTTAACAACACCATGCCAAAATGTATGCTAATGTGTAACTTATTTCAACCCTGACCATGCAAAAGATTTCTATTGCAAATCATGCTAAACATTGTGACTCACTAGTTATTGTAAGTTAATCTTTTTTTATAAATTGTAACCATGCAAGAAAATGGCTATTTTTCGAATCAAAAATATGTTATATTAAGTTATAACTTAAATTTTTCGCTAATGCTGAGATGGATTTTACCAGCAGTTATTTGATGATGAAGCTGCAATAAAATTGTTTCAGGACTATGGAATATAGCCCTATACATAAAGAAAGTTTTTTTGCCAAATGCTGTTTATGAACATTTCCAGTAAATCAACAATAATTTTGTTGACCCTAAAACTGGATGTCATACCCAATCTGTTGAGAGGTTATGGGGCAACGCAAACTGGCATAATAAAAGACACTGTTCATCATTATTTACAATCATGTCTCAGAGTTCACATGGCAACGCGACGTCTTCATTCCAAATATGAAATGTTTATTGCAATGCTAAGAGACATCTACAATTTCATGCTTGCTGTTTAAATAGAGTTTTATTTTATTATATAATATTTATTTGTTTGTTTTATTTTAAGCATATAATAAAATAATATAAAATTATATAAATTATATAAAATAATATAATATAAAATTGATATAATAAAATAGTTCATGAAAGTCTAATTTTCAAATTTCCAAATGACTTTTGCACAAACAATGTTAATTTTTTTTTTTTTCAAATGTTTCATTTGGCAGCAACTATTAAGCTTGGTGACAACAGTGTTGGTATAAAGGAAAAGTACCATATTAACTTATCATATTCTACTTACAGGCGCTTGAAAGTTAACTAATTTTTTAACTTGAAACAAGCAAAAAATATTAAGTCTAATAATTAATAGATCAATAATTAAAAATAATAATAATATATGTATGCTGATTGCTAAAATATGTAAGTTGAATTTTAGGGATATATTTTTTATTTAGAAATTTCTGATCTTAAAATATTGGTATGACAGAAAGTTTCCTTATGTTATGATATAAATTAATGTCTTATCCTCTCTGATTAATAATAATAACAATATTATTAACAAAAATCAGAATATTAGTTGACAGGGAAAAATTATATGTATCAAACAAAATTAGGTGCCCCATTTTTCAATTTACAGAAATAAAATTTAAAAATTAATTTTTAGACTTTCACTATACCAAAACAATATTGATATCAGCAGATAGCATAGAAAATTTGAAAGGGTAAGCTTTTAATTTCACTGGCATTAAAAAAAGTAATTATAGAATAAATACTGATATTAGTTTTAATAATAAAAACAAGAAGATAATTTTTCATGTCTCATAAAATAAGGCATTCAAAAATTGTCGCCATAAGCAAAGGTAAAACAATAATGAGCAATCAATGTTTTATTTTAAACAGAAGATCCAACTCAGGCTTCCCAGGTTACAGAACATAGGTGAAAATCATTTGTAATTGAAAACTCAAATAGAATTTTTACATTTAATATTTTTTATATTGTCTACTAACAACACCAAACACCATTTTTACATGATAAATGTCAATTATATATTAAAGTTTTGAAAATTATTAAAAATGGTACTTTCGTATTAGTTGCATGCCAGAGGTTAATAGTTGAATAAATCACAAAAGATTTCAATATTTATAGTGAGCTTTTTAGTTCTGATTAGATATTGAATGCCCAGCAGGAGTCAATTCGACTTCAACAAAATGATTAAATATTGATTCAAACCAGTTATATCTTCATAAAATAAGTTAAATATAAACCACACAGAAATAAGTTAAATGGTTTTAAATTCTAGTGTAAAATATTTTTATAACGACTGAGTAAAACTTCTGGCATTTGGTTTTAAGAACATAGTTTGATTACATATCTGTTAAATTTGTGTTTTCTTTATATTATTTTATTTATTTATGGATGAAGTTTTAATTTTGTTATGGAATATTAGTCAGAAACAAATGCTTAACTATTTACTTAAAGCACAAATGGGTTAATCTTTCATAATCAGGCACCATACGAGATAGATTTTAAAAAAATCATGCTTGAAAATTATTTTTTAAACCACAAACAAATCAGTAAATTAAGATATAGATTTCAAACAATTGGTATTTAAAAGTACATTAATTTTTATTTCTATTTGATGATGTAGATATTGAAGTTGTACAAAGTTTGGAAACTGATAAATTTTCAAAGAAAGGGAAATTTATTACTCGGATCATTGCCGGGGTTGATCCAGACAAAATTTGGGGCCTATTTAGGGCCTCTTCACAAAAATGCATTTAATAAAACAAGTCCATTCACAAAATTCATTTTAATAAAATAGAATCATTCACAAAATTCCCTTTAATATAACAGGTCCATTCACAAAATTCTTCTTAATAAATTAGGCCCCTTAACAAAATTTCATTCCATAAAAAGATACTCTTCATTAATTATTTTTATTTTGTTAGGTTTTAAAATATGTGTAATTTGCAAACAAAACAAGTTCACCAGAAAGAAAAACTTTAGCAGAAGGACTTAAAGAAGTAATTAATAAATGCTTGGTTTCAATTTGAATTATTTGGATTTCATCTTATGTTACAAAATGTTATTTTTCACAAAAATATAGTAAATTTCAGAAAAATAACTTTTACTTTTCACAAAATGGGTCCCAAGAAAAAAAAATCTGCATCGGCCCCTGATCATCAATATCACGTCAGCATTACTCACGGATGTGGTTTTGCTTTATAATATAACACTTTATAAATTTGCAACACAAAAATTACCGTAAATGTATGCTTGCTTCCTGATGCGACTGTCGTAGTGGTTGTAGTTGAGAGAGAAGTAGCAGTTACACCTGATGATTGTACTCCAAAGGGAATTCCAGAGAAGGGGTTAAAATTTGAGAGAGGAAATGTTGGATATCCCATGGTAGGAGAAGGCATAACACCTCCATGATGAGAACAGGCAGAAATGACAGGAAAAGGAAAACTAGCAGTAGGTACTTCCTTAGCAGGAGCAGAGGGATTACCAGGCCAAAAAGGACTACCACTTTGTGGATGTACAGTAGATATAGGAGGATAATAGGGAACACTGCTCATGTACACAACTGAAAATAAAAATAAAACAATATTAAACATATACAAAATAAATGTTTTATGAAAAAAAAAAAACACTGTCAAAATGAGTGGTACATAAATATTATAAATACATTTAATGATGAAATAAAAAACTTTTTTGAAAGTTTTTTAACTTAAATTTTTTAAATGAAAAAAAAAAAAAAAAAAAAAAAATCTTAATTTACATAAAAATTTGGTACTTTTCTGTTAACCAGGTGCAGGTGATAAATTGCCAAATACTGTTTCAATCACCATCAGTTGCACTGCACTCATTTAATTAAAAATTCAAACCCCATTTTACCCATTCCATTGAAAATACATACTCATACATAACTTAACATTTAAAATATATGCCTTTCATGAAGTTCATAAAAAAAAAATAAGAAGAAGAATACTATAAACCAAAAAATTTTTATTTTAGCATCAAAGCATTGTTTCTAATTTACATATACAAAAATAAAAACTGCTTTAATTATTTTGAGTGTCCCTGTAAACAGACTTCAAGTGCTACACATAACATATTCTATAGTAACCATCTTGTAGTGCACCTCAATAATATAAATAAATTTCATTTTGTTTGAAATAGTATAACACTATTAAATACACCGCAAATAATTCCCATACGCCATAATGTAACTGAGTACTTTTGAGTGCCCCTGTAAATGAACTATAAATGGTACACATTTCATTTTCAATATTGAACATGCAATGGCAAACAGCAATAACATATATCAATTACATGGCTCTGAGTACATTAAGTGAGTTACAAACACTTTTCAACTACAACCCCAAACGATTTTTCTTCATAGACCGTAATGTAAAGAAATTCTTTTAAGTGTCCTTGTAAAGGAACTATAAGTGCTATACACACCATATTCTATAGTAAGCCTCCTGTAGTGTATCTCAGTGATATATATCAATTTCAATATGTTTGAAATTGTATAACAGCATTAAAATAAACTGCATATGATTTTTTTCATAGACTGCAATGTAATGGAATTCTTATGAGTGTCCCTGTAAAAAAAACTATAAATGTTACACACTCTATTTTTAATACAAAACATGCCATGGTAAGCCTCAATAACGTATATCAATTGCATGGCAATCCGAGTATATTTACGCGAGTTAGAGCATGGACAGACAGATCGACAGACAAACCAAATTAGTTGGAAAGTGTAAAAAATGACAGTTTTTTTTCTTTCAGATTATTTGCCATTAAAATGATACAGATGTTCTTAAAGTTACTTTTTATAAAAATAAAAGTATCTTTAATAGAGATAACAATAATAAAATGGATAATATATTACCAGGAATAAACAAAGGAGTGGGTGCCGCACTTGAAAAGGTACTTGGAGGTATCAAGCAGGAATATGGAAGTTGTGGCACATGTGAAGACATAGTTTTAGGATCTGTAGATGTAGCAGGAGTTGATTGTGGAACAAAAAATGGTATATGTTGTGATGATGTAAAATTTATATCTGTCTGAGTTGGAGTAGAAACAGTCAAATTATGATTATGTGAACACTTTTTATGTTTTCCATGTATTAAATCTTTGGGTTGGAACCAATTGTCTTTCATAAGAGTATTAGTGTGCACCGTAGATTTACTTTTGCGCTGATGTTGTTTTAAATATTTATGATTTTTTCGATTATGGGCAGAAAGAGTTTCTTCTGTTAATGCAAGACAAGATGAAAACTTTTCATTGCTTTTATTTACAGCGTCACCTGTATCCTTTTCCCAAGCCTGAGTGCTAGATCCAATAATGCTGTTATTAGGAATATTACAATTATCCTTTACTACACTTTTAAATCCTGAATCACCGGTAGTAAAAGATGACATGTTGCACTTTGATGAATTGCTGCTTGATTCTTGTTGCACTTTGTTATCATATTTGTTTGAGGAAGAGGGTTCATTTGAAGTATTACCTAAAGAAAGAAAATGAACTTCAACAGAAATAAAAGTGAAATACATTATATATAGTACACACAAAAAAAAAATACATCAAAAGTAAATAAATAAATAAATATGTTGAAAAATTCTGTTATTACCAGAGTATATTTTGTTGAATATAAAGTTACTTATGAAAAATTAAAAACACACCTGTTGAAATTTATATGACAATTCATGGCAGAACAGAACATGGTTTTGACAGTATTTGCTCAAAACACTTCCCGTAATAACTTATTTTTATTAATGCATTTTTTCTTTTTAAATTGAAAATAAATAGCTTCAAAATCATATCAAACTATGGTAAACTTAGCAAAAATCACTTTACATTCTACAGCTTTATGCAACATTGTGTTGAACTTTTCTCTTAAGCACAATACAAATTAGAATCTTTCAACTCAAGTTTTTACATTTAGAAATTGATAGTTGTGAAAAATTAGTTATTTTTAGAAAGATAATCTGAAAACATATTTAAGTTAAAAAACAGAAATTGACAGTAAATATTCTTATATTAAAGAAAAATAAATAAATAAAAGATGTATAATATTTTTAAACGGATATATAAAATCTACCTCTTTCATTTAATGGAATAAGCAGCTTTGAATTGGATAAATTTGAAAATTAATTTTTGTCTACTTTTTTTAAATAGATAAAACGGTTCTCAAACAATAAATAAATAAAATCTCCATTTAACAATTTTTTGACACATTTACGGATTGCAGGCATGACTATTAAAGTGATTTGTAATCGAACAGTTTTTTTTTCATTTTTGACAAATTAATTGCATCTTGAGTTATAAGCAATTAATGTATCATGACAGTATTTTTTTTTTTCTTTCTCGTGCTGTCACATCTGGAAATTTGGTTCAAAACACCTGCTTTGATAACATTTTATGAAATATCTTCTGCTTTACTGAAAAAACTGTTTGATTACAAAATTTCTGAATAAGAGCATCTGCCAATCATGAATTTATAAAAAATAAATTACTTCCAAAATGCATCAGAAAGAAGCCAGCTTGGATTAGAGAACAGCTTTAAAGCCCATAAATATAACAGAAGATCTAATGGAAGACCTTAAAAATTGTATCACACCAAGTAAATTATTCTTTTTTACAATAAAATGTTGATATATTTTTTAATTTTTAAAAAAATTAAAAGATATTTACATATTTTTCACTTTTAGCTCATCACTTGATTTTTTTTAAGAAAAAAAATATTAATGTTTTATCATGCACTAATACATGCGATCAAATAATTAAAAAAAATCATTAAAGCAATCTTTCTTTCTTCTTTTTAGTTAAAAATTCCTTCAGTTAAAATTTCAAATGAAGGTAGTTTTAGAATTAATTTAACAAGGAGAGAGTGTTTACACTACCAGTATTACTCTTTAATATCTGTATAAAAAAATAACCTCTAGCAATTGTTAATATGACATCTGACCAAGAAGTGGTAAGGGACGAAACATGCAAATAAAGTACTTGTTAAACTATTATGTTATAATAATATTCATAAGTTACAAAATTATGCAAGCATAAACACTGAAGATATTTCAAAAATATCCATGAACACAAAACAGTAAAATATTTAAATAATATTGAATCTTACAGTTGAAGATAATTTTAACATTCAATATTTTTTTTTATTTAATAAAATTATAAACATATTACGTACACAATTCACCATTAAGTTTCCACCCCCCACCCCCTTTTTTTCAGATAAAAAAAAAGAAAAGTTTTCTTGTTGATTTTCAAACATTTATCTAAAAAAAAAAAAAAAAAAAAAAAAAAAAAAAGAATTGCCATCTTATATGTGCACAATAATGAAATTTTAGAAGAAAAAATGCTTAAAAATATATTGCAGTTTTAAGTATACTATAAGTGTACTTAATTTAACTTTTTTTATTCTCCTGATTTTTTAGTATGATTTCTACTTAATACTCACATGAAACTTTGATACTTTTATACTTCCAAACTTATACACATCAAAATAAAGTAAAATACAGAGGGATGTTTATTAATCAATCAACTATTATTACTACCATTGTTGGATAATGTACATACCTGATCCATTTCCAGAACCAGAAGTACTTCCTTGGTAATCATCACCACTAGATGATTTTTCATGTTTATTAGATTCATCAGAACCATCAGAATATGTCTTAGGTTGACTAGCAAAAAATCTGAAAAAAAAAAAATATATATAAAACAATTACTATTAATTATCTTTAGTATATCATTACTATACAATAATAATTTAAAAAAAATCTCTAGATTTATATAATAAAGAGTTTGAGGCCCTTTTGTATAGAAGAGAGCAAAAACATACCTTTCTATATTTTCCTGGTATCTCAACTGTTGGACATTAGGAGGTGTTTCTGAAGAAACACTGGAATCATTGATATCTCTATAAGGAGAAATATCTCCCATAACAACACTATCTGGATCCTAGAATAAAATATCCAATTTATTAAACATTTCAGAGTTATTTACTGCATTATTTAGCAACTAAAAAGGTCAAAAGTAAGTTGAGAACTTAACTTGAAACAAAAATTTACAAGTAACTAAACTCAAATTAAGAATTTATTATGCCAAGTCAATCTAAGATTCTAATAAATTTGAGACTTAAAACATTCTATCCACTTCTACATTGCAAGTGAAAATGCATTCTGTTTCACATGATTAAGGAAGCAAAAAATTACAGCAGTCAAAATGAGTCTAATATGCAATTCCAGAAAATTTTGAAAAAGTCCCCTGGAACTTTTTTTCTTTAATATGTGTCTTTTTATAATGATGGTAATTATTCATTTATCATTAAATACTGATACTCCAAATAATTATACAAAAAAAGTTTGAAAAGGAATTATTAACTATAATATGCAGTGGTACAGTATAGTACACATATACACGTCCTCTTTTCCCCAGAGAAAAAATAGTTATATTTTGTGGTAAAAAGAATTGGAACTGAAGAACTTTTTTTAAAAAATAAATTTAGAGGCAACAAAAATAAATTAGATTTAAAAGTGAATTAGAAATAACTTAATTTGAATCAAAAATGCATAAAAAAATAAAATCAAATAAAATAGCTAACTTATTCACTTACTGAATTGCTTCTATTCTCCATCATATCTTGTTTATCAGCTAAATAAAAAATAAATAAAAATAAATATACAATACATTACTGAATTATTAATTTAAAAAAAAATTTAACGACAAACATTAAATATGACCTAATTTTGAAATTATAAAGATGATATTAATAGTGCATTACTAATAATAGTGCAGTACAAATAATAATATATCCAATCATACTATTATTTAATCATTCATTTTAGTTCATCATAATATTGTTTTCAACTAACAATATCAGTAATAATAGTTACAAATGTCAGTAAGTACATTATATTCACAATCAACTCCCAATTCAGTTACCAAAAACTACAAATTTAAAGTTCTAAAAATGACAAACTTAACTCAGATTGTAACAAATTTCATGAAACCTTAAAAATGTAAAAAGATTAATCTTTAGACTATTTTTCATTTAATGAAATTTAAAAGGAAATACCAGTCTAACTTCATTAAAAACTTAATCAATAACATATTTAAAGAAACCCTACACAAAAATACTTTGCTATTTATGAGTTTTAGATGAGATAAAAATATACTTAAAAGCCTACGTTCTTTAGCATATAACATTCACAAGTAGATGTTAAAGCAATGAAAGCATTCTCTACAAACTTCTCATTTATATTTCAGTTTTTTAAAATGACTCTTTTTGAATATGTTAACTAAAGCAAAATCATAGCTAAAATAAAGAAAATTATTGATTTATAAACTCAAACACAAAAGATTTTAAGAAAGACATTAAATTTTTTTCATGAAATTAATTAAAACAAAATTACACTCAACTATAGCCTAAATACAGTAAGACTTTGTTAAATTATTACTCGCTTAAAACATCGGCATGCAACATCAGTTTCTTAAAGTCCTGACCAAAGATATTATGAAATAATGCTAAAAAGTCCAAATAAACTATCACTCAGAAAACATGAAATCCTGTTACAAGCATCATTTTTGATTTACAACCTGTCCCCCCTGACACACACGTCACACACACAAACAAAAGCTGAAAATTGATAGAAGAAACAAAAATGTGATAAAGAATTAAACAAGAACAACAACAAATTCATTGAACAGAAATCAACAACTCTGAATTCCGAAGGTGCTGTTGCTATGTTATATATACCTTATGTTGTTTTTTAATTTTGTTTGAAAGGAAAAAAAAAAGATTTTGCAATGCTAAAACAAAACAGAAAATAAAACTGAATCAATCAAACCAAAGAAAACAGATTTCATTGACAGAATGTTTCAGGTAATGTTTGTTTTATTGGTAAATTCTTATACATTGTGATAGATTTTAATTGTTATATAAGTTTCCATTCAATAATGTAAAATAAATATTTTGTAGATATTTCCAGATTAATTTTCTTCATTAAATGTTTCTTTTCTTACTAAGTGTAAAAGATAATTATCTATATTATAAAATAAACTAATGTTAAAGCTCATAAATAAATTTTAATATCATGTTCAATAAAAAATTTGCACAGATGTCATATACACACCACGTTGGTGTGATCCCCCCCCCCCCCCCCCAATTTGGTGAAAACTTTGTTTTTGAATATTAGTTACAAATAGCATACAATAATAGCATGTGATTTTTTATTTCAATATAAAAATAAAATAACGTAATAAATGAAATAGCTTCTATTATTTTAAAAAAAGAAATAAATATAAATAAATGATAGTTTGATATAAATAAATATTGATATACATAATAAAGATAATTTATGGAATTAAAATAAAAAATAAAAGTAAATAAACAACAATTTATTCAAAAACAAAGTTTTCACCAAATTGGCAGGGGAAAAAATCGCGCCAACGTGGTGCATATATGACATCTGTGCCAAAAAATTTATATAATCTGTTTAACTACAATAAATATAGCACTCTGCTTAAAGCATCATAAATGCCAGATGATGGTTTATCAAAATTTCACTGAATTATTTCATATTAAATTTAATTTCTGTGAACAAATTAACAGGAAGGAATTTTTTTTTTTCCAATTTTTAAATATTTTAACAACATATTGTAGAAACAGTTAAAGTAATAGCCTTCAAAAACATAATACACTTACATTTTCCCTTTTCATTTCCACCATAACCCTCATCAATACAATTGTAAACAAATGAAGCCAAGTCCCTCTTTCTTTTGTTGCAAAACCTTTTAGATTTGTTGCTCACAACATTTTTCATAGGCTGCAAAATAAATAAATTTTGTTCAGATTAAAACATTTAGCATTTATATATTTTGTACAACCCAAACACTGCTTCCTTAACAAAAATAAAGGGGAAAATATTAATAACAACCTGTGAAAGAATAGTCTTTATTTCTTTCTGAATTTTCTGACTCTCTTTAATTATTTCATCAGTAGCTGGGTTTTCTTCAAATTCAGCTTCGTTAAATATATCCACATTGGTTGGCCCCCTAAAAATAAGTAACATTTAATGAAATAAGCACTCTTGTTAAGTAAGAAGGAAAAAAAAATTTCTTCTGTTATATTAACAATGAAATAATAAATTAAGAACTTTACATTTTATCGTCTAATAATTAAGACAGTAAGGAATTTGCTTCATAAGGAAAGAAAGGTGATTTTAAGATAATACAAGAATTTAATATTAGTGGTGTATATTTATTTATACAGTCTGTCTCAAAAGTTTAGGCACCCACTGAAATAGCATAATAAAATTAGAAGAGGAAATATATGGAATAATTTCATAATAAATACTCATTGAAATGAAACATAGAAGAAATATTAGAATGGTTATGTCAGTACTATTTATTTAAAAAATACGCCTTTTTTTATTTTTGTTAACCACTATCTCAAAAGTTTAGGCACATTATACAAATGTCAACAAATATTGGATGGGTTTCAATTAACCAGCCGTATTTCCTGAGCAAAATAACAGTGAATATTTGACCAATTTCCATTGGTTATTTAATGCATGCTGAAAACTGTGAAAGAGGAACTTTTAAAGATTTTTCAGTTGAAATAAAAAAATATGCCTTTTATTGAAATTTTTAGACTTTTAAATTGTTCAAAACAAGGAATATACTGAGTACCTGCTAGAAATAACAATTTCGACCAAAAACTAAGATGCGGGCAGCTACTTGTAAAAAGTGCTCAAACTGATCAATAAATTAGAAGACTGGTGTCAAAACAAAATTTGTGTATGAGGTAAATAAAAAATAATCTTTCTGTCAATGTCTCAAAGGACACAATAGACAGACACATAAGAGACTGGAAAAATATTGCTTAAAAAAAAATGTTTTGTAAACCATGCCTAAAATCACATCACAAACAGGCCAGAATGGTTTTAGGTTTGAAAGTACATGTTGTACGGGGATAAGTGGCTCACCGTATTATTAAGCGATGAAAAGAAGTGGAATCTGGGTGGTTCTGATGGCTGGAATTGTCACTGGCATGACCTCAGGAAATAGTCATGTATTTTCTTCAGTAGACGACAAAGCAGCAAGTCTCTAATGTTTGGGGGAAAAAGGGAGAAGGGGGTGATTAGCTTTAATGGCCAAAGCCCACTGACATTTCTCTAAGTGAAATACTACTTCTATTTGGTGACATCTTAGAGGGTCCTGAGTGGAGATTTCAGCATGACAATGTTTCAATCCTCAACTCGCAAAGTACAAAACAGCGGCTTTCAATGTGAAATGGTAATGCTTTCAAATGGCCAGCTTTAAGGTCAGACTTAAACTCAATTGAGGTACCTTTAGTATTTAGGGTATCTTAACCTGTGAAGTATACAAGAATGGAAAGCAATATGACTCTACTACAGAACTAAAAATGGCTACTGAAAAAGCATGATATTCTGTGCCACCAATAAAATTTCAAAAACTAATTAATTGAATGAAAACATGATTATTTGAAACCAAGAAATACTATTAATAAATAGCATGAACTAAAAGTGTTAAATGATGTTTTTTTTTTTTTTTTGTTCATTTTGCCTAAACTTCAGACACTTTATAGTTACAGAGTTGTAAGAGTTTTTAGCAGTTATGATAATATATCATTTATTCCTTTTGATATGATTTATTCAAATTATTTTACAGAATCTAATAAATAAATAATAGGTTTCTGTTTAATTTTGTAACGTTATTTAATAATAAAAATTTTCTGGTTGTACCCAAACTTTTGAAACCAGACTGTAGAAAATTTTACTATTAAAAAAAGATTAGATTTTGCAATATTATATATAATGCAACATAGGCTAGACAATTTAATAAATTTAGAAAAGAATGAGGAAAAATCTGCATATGTAACTTTTAACAGAAAAAAACAACAACAAAACTTAGCTGTCAATAGTGTCCCTTTAAATGCCACAGGGCATCAAAATGCATTTATAATATGTGCTGTTAAGGACAGACATTAACTTAGCTGAAACAATAATGTTATTTAATTTTAGAACTGCAGCTAAGATGAACTAAATTATTTTGTAATTGTCACTCTGAAGATATAAAAAAAATGCAGATTTTTTTAGTATGTTTAATTAAAAATCAAATATTATAAAACAAGTATATAAGCACAGTTTAAAGAATTCTGATCTGCTTTTATAGGTTTTTTTTCCACTTAATAGTAATTATGAATTTAAATTAATACTTAATAGTTAAAAAAAAAACATCTGTATTCTTTAAAAATATACTTTAAAAATTTATAAATTCCATTTAAAAATTTTAATGTTGAAAATACAGTTATTAGACTGTTTTCTTTTCTTTTTTCTTTTTGTGGTAGTGTATTCTAACAGCAGCCCATTTCAGAAGACAAAAATATTGAAACAAATATTTTTATCTATAATTTTTTTGCAACACTTAAAAAAAAAAAAAAATGTGTAAAATGAATATTTTTAATACAGTGTAGGAATTAATTAGTAGAATTTTAATTCCAAGAATTCAAGCTGAAGGTGCCTCATGCTCAATTGAGTATTGGACATTTAAAAAATATAATCATAGGATGAAGTTATAATTCAAAGCAGATTATGAATACTTTAAACTGTACTTATTTACTCAACTCATGTTGTTTTATAATAGTTGAGTTATAATAATGATTTTTGATTAAGCATACTAAAATATCTAAAAAATATCTGTACTGACTCATATTTATTTATTTATTTTTAGTTGCTATTAAATATTAGACTAATTTAGTTTGGTTTTTAAGGTTACTGAATGATTGAAATTTTGTTACAAGAACAACCAGCAAACAAAATAATAATGATGATGAAAACTCTAGTCATAAACAATTAATCAAAAATTAATATTAACTTAATCATCTATATAAATAAAAAATGTTATTAAACTCATATAAACTGATTACATATCCGGAAAAAAAATACAAGGAATACAAGCAAATGAACATGGTCATATTTTACTTACTTTAAAACCCTGTGTTGGCCAACCACAAATTCCAACTTATGAGACCAAGGATTGATGAAGCATGACCATTCTGTTTCAAGCATTATGTAACATCCATTCTGTACTTTAAATCGATAAGGTTTGCTTCTAAACGATGAACCATGTTCTTTCACAACTTAAAATATAATATTTATTTGTTGAAAAAACATGCTTAGTAACATTTCAAACAGGAAACTCAAAATCCATAAATTTTATTCCAATATCAGGATCCCACTCTTTGTCAGATAAAAGTGTAAATTTTATTTTTGTATATAGCAAAAGATTTTTATAATTAACGTATTTTTCATAAACCAATAAGCAAAAGTATGAAATACTTGCAAACTGGTGATTACAGTTTTTTTTTTCCTCAGAAAACAATTAAAACAAGCTTAAATAAATCAAATTTTTACTTAATTTCATTTTAAACATAAAATGGAGTTACTTTTCATGATGCAAGTAAAAATAAATTTTCTAAAAAGAGAAATAAATATAATTAATATATTGAATATAGAATTGTTTCTACTACATTCCACTTTTTAAAATATATCTTTTCTCATTTAAATAAAATAAGATGAATAGTTTTTCAAAAGTTATAAAAAAACAAAAAGTAAATATAAGATAATATTGATATGAAAAAGGGTAATATTAATATCACGAGGAATACTTTTACACATACTTTTATAAATATTGTCAAAATTTAATTATTTATACACAAAATGTATTTCAATTTTTTTTACAGTTTTTTTAATATGAAATTAAAGATATTTATTTATCATTAGTAATTCATTCTCAAATTTCTATTAAAAGTAAAAAAAGATCAATTTAAAACTTTTTAATGCATGTCTCAAATCTTTGTAAAAACAATGTTATGTAAAATTCAGAATGACATTTAAATATATATTCAAAGTTTGTAAAAGAAAATTAATTATTTTTATATAATTTCAAGATATATACATTAAAATCATTTAGTAAAACCATAACAAACACATAATACGAAGGAGCTAGGAGACATAAAACTAGATCCTTCCGAAAATTTGACATAATTCAAATCCATTCATAATGTAAAATGTTTGCTATCCAAATGATAAATAAGAAAGTTATTATCGCCCAAGTTTAACATCAAATATGAGACTGAGCCATGGAAATTTTAACTCTTGATCATATCATAAAAAACTTCTTACATTTTTATTTTTTATAAACAAAATAGAACAGGATACAAAAATGTTTAATTATAATCATTCCAACTTTAATGAAGATCCTTTTTATAATCATTAAAGAAATATTATTAGAGAAAATATAGACTATTATTAAAAAATATATAGTAATTATATATTATAATATGTAATTTAGACTATTATTAAAGAAATATAATTACATATTAGAATTTCAAAATTAGACTAGAAAAATAGAATTCTCAACTGACCTCTAGAATGGAAGCACTAATAAAGTATTTATTTAAATGCAGTACAAAGTAAAAAGTTAAATAAAAGAAATATGAGAATCTGTTCTAGAAAACAGAAGTATTATTCATTTCAGATAAGAGAAATAGACTGACTATATTAGATTCCAAGAAAATGAGGGATGGAGTTTGCAGCAGGTTATAACCTAATTTTAGCAAATCAGTTATATGAAGAATATCTTTGCAGAAGAAATGTTATCGAAATTGTGAGGTATAATCTGGATTACTGTCTGGTTGATCAAGATTGATTGCCTGTTTATAATAAATATATAGAAAGCTTCATTACAACTTATATATCTTTGCCAATCTGTATGATTGAGGTAAAAATACAGTGTTATTCAAATTCACATTTAAAATAAGGAAAATTTTGCATGGTTAAATTAAAAGAATTGCAGAAAAAAATCTGGTTATAATAAATAAATAGAAAGCTTTGAAATGATATTTTAAAACATTGAGATAAATCACAGCATGTATCAGATCAAAAAGCTCATTGATCTTTAATTGGATATAAACATATCAGTCAATGCATATTAACAACTGATGATGGACTAAAGGAAAATTGAATATGGAATATGCATTTTAATTTATTACATTTTATTCTGTCACTAAAAATAATAACTTACCTATACGGCTTATTGAAATAGCATAGGACATAGCTAACATTTTACTTTGTAAAATACAATTTTATAGTGAAAACCTTAAATCATTTTTATGACCTTCATCAAAAAGAGAGTGAGAACCTGAATATTATTACACTAGTAAGAAATTGTTGCATTAGAAAATATATCACAATCATTAAACAGTTGTATAGTTTTTTTTCTTTAATTAGGACAATATTAATTTAAATTTTATCATTAGTATTAAAGTAAAAAGAAACAATTAAAAAACAGAAAAAGCAGTTTATCAATGCTATCAAGTTTTAAATACATAACATTTTTGAAGATGTTAATTTAAATCATTTGAGAAATAAAACAAAATAAATTCATAACCTTCCAGAAAAAAAGAATGAAATTTTATAACATAGGCAATTACGCAGTTTTAAATATATGTTAATTCCATGCCAAAGTAGTAATTTGCCTTCCAATTAATAATAATAATGAAAATAATTTAGCACACATCACAGCACAATCTACATCATTCATGCACAGCTGAATTAATAAATGCAGTAATAACAGTAAATGGTGAAAACTAATTTTACCCAATTCATAAATGTCTTTCAAATGTGGCATATCATCAGTGTGATAAAATTTAAACACAGACATCCCAATCATATCTTGAGGCAAATAACCAAGGTATGGTATAGCACTAAAAAATAGATAAAAGAGCAATTTAAAATCAACAAGTACTAATATATGTATAAAATTAGATACAATGTTTTATTCAATAAATAAAGCAAATAATAATAATAATAATAATAATAATAATAATAAACATTGCTTCTTTTTAATATAAAAAAAATATATAAATTAATTATTGCTAGAAAGGAATATTTGCTAGAGCAGTGTTTCCCAATTGATGGGCCACGGAAACAAAATGTTCAATCTATGGATTTAAAGTAATTAAATAATAGAAATTATCTTAAATTAATACTTATTATAACTATATCAATGCATATAAAATAATAGTTCATGTACATTAATAGTTTTTTTTTCCCTTACCTGAAATCAACATGGCTAAAATGGCAAGAAGCCGTATGTCTTGTAGAGAATGATGTCATGGCTGGAATTTCTTCAGGAACTGTTGAGAAAATATAAAATATAAGCAACTAAAATTTATATAGAAACAAGCAAGAAAGCATGTACTATAATAACCTGTATTAAATTGAAAAATAAAATTAGAAATATAAATAAAGAATTTTAAACATCAGAAAAGATTCATATTATCATTTTAAATAAACAGCTGAGAATAGTGCTTTAGCTCATTTGATAAATTTTGCAACATTTTGTGTCACAAAATTAAAAAAATAATTCCAAATGTTAAAAAATTAAATTTCTTCTAAAATTCATTTTTTCCCAATAATATACTCTTCTAAACAGGTTATTAATTTTATTTAACATAATAAATTAAAGAATACTCAATCAATACAAACAAATATGATTATGTGTTAAATACAAAATTTTATTTAAAAAAAGAAGTCAAATTGTAGAAAATCTTTTCCAAATACTAACTTGAATATGCTGAAGAAACAGCTGTTGATGTAGCCTGAACACACAATGTAGCTGATGATTTTTCAACACACATGTCATCAACAATTAATTCATTTATATGTAGTGTGATTTTAAAAGGCTTATATTCAATCTTTTTGTCAGTCAAGATGTAACCATATTTCAGTCCTTGGTAAACTCTGTATAAATACATTTAAACAAAACAGATCATAAGTTGAAAGCTATGAATTCCATCAAATACATAAATGCAATGGATGACAAATATGAAATAAAGATTCCAACCCACAAACCTGAGCTATTATGACAAAATATATTTTTTATTGACTACAAGTCTACATTTAGTTAAAGTGTAAAACAGTGTAAGCACTAAGCTCATAACAATAATATGAGATAATTTTTTTGAAAGACTTGAAGTATTTTATTTCCCTTTCTGACTAATGTGAATTAGTAATTTTCTGACTGGATTTCCTTTAACCAAGGTGACCAATCCCCAAGTCAGTATTTTTGGGTATGATATTTATGTCAATTTGAAAAGCAGGAGTGAACTTTCTTTTAGGAACAAAAAATCCTAGATCATAATGAAGAGTGATTAGTATCAATTTAATCCACTTTAGTGCATTTTGTAAATATTATTATTATTATTTTGAGTATATATATATTTTTTCATATTTATGTTTTGTAGGTTTAGGAAAAAAGTTTGAACTGCAATTCATTTTCCTTATATTTTGTTTTAAGTTAGGGTGAGTGCATCACTGAGACAAAACTGTATAGAACAAAAATTAACACATGGATAAGTTAATTTTGGCTGGTATACCAACCACAATTAACATATTCTACTTATTTAACATATATACTTAGAAACAAATGCAATCACTGTAGTGTAAATGCAGTGATCACAGTACACTACAATGAAACAAAAACCAGTATAATTTACAAAACCATTACCAAATGCAATTCTACAAGCATGGAGAAATTTTGTGACTTACAAATTTATCAACAAAATAATAAGTTAAATTTTACAAAAAACTACAAAGAATTTTTCTCAATGATTATAACTTTTTTCAAGAGAAATGATTTATATATATATATATATATATATATATATATATATATTTATGGAAAGTGTTTAAATATTCGAAAGAAAATCAAATTGGAAACTAAAAAAATCATTCCCTCTCTCTCCCTTAAACTTATCCTTTACAAATAAAGTTTTATATAATGAAGAAGAGGTGAGAAGAAAAACAGTTAGCTTCTCCTTCAGATCTCATAAAGAAGAGATTTATTCACTTAAGGGTATAAATTAAGATACTGAAGGTAAGTTAAGACTAAATTAAGATAGAAGCTCCAAAAATTAAAAAAAAAATACATATTTTTAAATTAACAGAAAGATGTTAAATTGATACTCACCTTAGTCGACAGAAAAAGGAATTAACAACAAGATGAGATTCATCTAAAAGAAAAAAAATACATATATAAGGTAAACATTTAAAAAGACATGATATGAACATACACACAAATGTATTTTTTAAATAATATTGTAGTTTTCAGTTAATCACATACTGAATAAGATCACACAGGCTCATGAAAATTAATGTTAAACTAATAACTTTATGAACAAAATACATAATATGCATGCAGCTCCATTACTCTTTACTCAGAATAGCTGAATTTATCCTCAACAACAACATTAATACAACATCTCAAAGCAAAAAATTCCAAAATAATCATTATTAAAGAATATTCACAATGAAACATCATAAATTTACCTCTCTTTCCTTGAATAAAGCAGGCATTTAAACTTTGAGTCAAGTGATTAGCGAATGTTATATGGTCTTTTTGAAAAACAAAATTCATGAAGCACTGACCATTGAGCATATCCTACAAAAGCAGAACAGATTAAGATACTTAATGCATATATTCACACAAATTATTTTAGGTACTTTCCCCTTAGCTGCTGCAAATGTCACTAACTGCAATTATTTATTTATTTTTACTATCATTGGACAGCATTAATTTAGACTTCACAAAAACCATAAATATGAAATATAAAAAAGCTGAGTGAAAGAGTATTTCTCTTATGGAACATTAAACAAAATGTCTTTTGAAATGGAAAAAGTGTAAGAGAAATAGTCCAATTTATAAAAACAAGACATGTTGAAACTATTGATAGTGGATAGCTATTTTATTTCATGGTTTTTTAGGTGCATTCTTAATTATATAAATATGTAGCAACTATAGTAGTCGTCGCCTGGTCTGTCCGTCGGTCCGCATATAACAGCACAAAAACTACCTAACTGAATGGTTTGAAACTTAATAAACGTTGCAGAATTTTGCCAAGTCATTTAAAATTTTATGAAAATTGAATCAGAACTTAAAAACATATATTAATAAAAGTTTTCTTCATTCTATTAAATCCTATCATATGTAATTAATTCAATGATGTTCCATGATAGGTAATGATTCTAGGTTGTCATGCTGATTACATCATATTTAAGATGGAGTCATATTATTTTTGTATTACTTAATTTAAAAACTTTGTATGCTAAAATTGTTTAATTATAGCAATCATATAATCTAACGACAGTTTTTTGGATATATGTTTCCAGAGAAATAGATATTAAATGGAAAAAGAGTCTAAATATGGATTTCAAGTTCTGAAATTTTCAAAGCTAGGCTTAAGGTTCCCATTGGAATTTTCAGTAAATGTCAACAAAAGATAAAATGTACTTATTTTATTACAGAAATTAACCCTATCAAAATAACAGATTGAAATAATAACAAACTCTGACTGAAATCATTTCACTGAAATAATAACATAGATTTTTTTAAATTATAATGTATTTATAATTATAATGTAACAGAATTGTAATTAATTGTTTGTAAAAGTATATTGAAACTTTAATCTCATAAAAGAAAATTAATATCTATAATATGAAAATCTATACACATAAGATCTGAATATTTATAAAACTAGTTATAGTACGAATACACCTCATTTGTCACATTTGACATGTAATTTCCAATTTATTTTATGTTAATGATATATATATCCAAAAAGAAATACATGGATTATTTCATTTTATCGATAGACAGACATTATGCAGCAACAAGTTCATATTGCATATCGGCATAGTTATGTTATAATAAAGCGTTTTACTCTCCCACTGAATCTGTATCTTGTAAATTTACGAAAATAGGCAAGTCTCAAATTTTCATCATAATTAAACACATTAGAATGCAGATCCAATAATTAAGCATCAGTTGTTACAAATCTCCATGGAACATGACAGGAAATAGCTGCAATGTCAATTGTAACAATATTTGGTGATTTATCATTTGCACACAACTAAGGGAAAAATACCTTTTTTTCTTTAAATCTTTAATTTATCTAATTTATACATTATACAGCTCATTAATATAATATATTAATATTATAGCGTATTAATATACATAACTAAAAATAAGGCTTCTAAAGGATAATCACACAATCTGACAAAAAAAAGTTATAACTGCTTCTAAAATCAATCAGTTTTATTTGCATATTTCTAAAGTTTAAAGTTTTAATATTTTTGAAAAAAATCAGTGATGAACTTGTGATCAACAATATTTAGAAACACATTTTATAGTACATATTTTTCAAACTCATTTATAGCCATCATAAAATGAAATATCAATATTTCTGAGTTCTAAGTAATAAATCACACAACTAGTTTGCAGAAAAGAAAAAATGGGCAATTTCCAAGTGATATAAAATACTTAAAAAAAAAAAATCAATAAATTAAAAAAAAAAGAATTAACAAAGAAAACATCGGTAAAGTATGGTCATTTTTTATTCGATTTATATATTTATCTATCATAATCATAAAAATAAGTGTTTTTTTTTTAAATTCTTTTTTGCTTTATTTATACTGAAGATGTAATTATATTTAATTTACACAAGCTATATGCAACAATTAAACACTGAGTTACTTTAATGGGCTTTCAGAAAAAGAATGTATTTGCCAATTTTAAAACTTTATATTGCAAATCTAGTAAAAAACATGTCATGAACCAAAATTAATTTATGACTTCACAAAATTTACCATTTCTTAAACTAAAAAATAAATAAGCAATCAACAAATTGACAGAGTCTTTTTGAAGACCTTTATATACATATATTGTTGAATTTTTCTTATTAATCATTATATACTTAATCATTATTTCTGATGTAAAGATGCCTTTATATATCCAAACATTGTGTCAATTAAAACATTTTCTCTCTCCTGGTTTGATGAATTTAGATATTGTTTTGTTGTAACAAAAATTTGGGTTACAAAACAAAAGAAAAAACTTATGGAACCTTAATGTCACTTGTCTGTAATAATTTTAAAAAAATAAGTATAAAAGTAAAAAATATTTAAAAAAAAAAAAAACTCTTTTATAGGCCTTCAGTATTTTATCTTAAAAATTAAGCTTAATTTTCATGACTGCAAAACATGATGTTCCAAAACATGTCTAGTACAGTACGTAAATTTGATGTGGGCCTTGATGATGGAAAATTCATCCCTTTGGTTTATGCTGGTAAAAAGCACAAACTAATGAATTTATGAAGAAAATTATAATTTTGCTCTGCTTCTTTTTTAAGATGATTGATTCACTGAATAGGAAAAAAAAAGAGCATTATTTAAATTATCTACTCACGATTTCTAAATTGTTTTTTTAATGTATATAATCATAATTTAATTAATATTGAACTATTAATTGATAAAAGAATATTTAAAAAATATATATGTTATACAATTTTTTTTAATTTATGTTTTATTTTCTACTTTTTAGTGCTTAAAATATTTAATTGTTGCAGATTCACAGCCAGTTGACCTATTTTAGCAAGCATAGTTTGGCGCACAATTAACTTCAGTATTGTTGTCTGCACCGGGTTAACTGAAAGACCCCTTAAAATTAGAAAGTAAGTGAAAAATCAATTAAAAAATTCCATCTTTCCATACCAAGTTAAGTTACATAAAAGTGTAACAAAGCATGTAATATGAAACAAATATGTAAAATATTTCCATAAAATTAAAATATTTTACTGAATTTCTGTCAAAATGAAATAATTTTTACTGATTCCTCATCCTGCCAGTCAACTTTAGATAGATATGAAAAAAACAATGACATCTCAAAAGACTTTTCAACAATAATCATGCATGCATATCATCATATAAAAAATGAAACAAATAAAATCAAATTAAAATAACATTATAAACTATAAAAGCACTAAGCTTACCTTGGGATATCCCAAATGACCTGTAATAGCACTAGATGTAAAAAGACATAATCCATCCCGCAATGAAACAGCGAAATAAAATCCATCCTGAAAACATAAAAATTCATGAGTGAAATGTAATTATTATACTCTTTTTTCCAGTAAGCAATGATAAATAAAGTTTAGAGCATTTTATTAGGAAGACAACAGATAAAAATGAATTAAAAAGGCATTGCAGATGAACACAGGCTCTTTCTGACAAAAGATTTAAGCATACAGAGTACAGGTCTAGTTAATACAGTTTATATTAAATTAACCTGGATACACAATGAACTTTTAATCTTTTAAAATAACTTTATTGATTCTCCAATCTTTAAACATTTTTAAAAATTTCATGAATCATTCAGCAATTTTTTGTTAAGGCAGAGAGAGAGGAGGGGGGGGGGATACATTTATAAATCAACTTATATACACATATAGACTGTTTCATTTTACGAATAATTCTAATTAATATAAAGTAAACAGCTCATTTTTTTTCTCATTAATGCGATTAATTGTGCATCTATACCTAGATTTTGTAGTTTAATTTTCAGAAATGTATGTTGTAGGCCATATTTTAGATATTGTTGGAAAGTCTACCATTATTGATGCACAATCTAAGCTATCTTTTGTTCTTTCGAATTAACTTTCTATTTCCACTTACAGCAAACAAATATGACAATATTACATAAATTTAATTATAGTAAAAAGAAAAAAAAAGATACAAGGGTTCAATTTTTTAATATGTTTTTAAAATTAAATCAATATAAAAACTCTCCTTAAAGAAATTAAATATTTTAAAGTTTTATGAAAAGAAAAAGATTTATGATGCACATTGCATTTGTATCAAATAAAGCATTGATTCAATCCTACTGACTTTATGTAAAAATATACAGGGTGGTCCAAAATTATTGAGCGCATTTCATGTTTAAAAAAAAAAAAAAAAAAAAAAAAGAAGAAGAAAATAAGGTACGTACATGTTTATTGTTTTCTTGGAAAACCAATTTAAAACAGTTTTACACAACATTTTAAACATTAAAAAAGCTCCACATTTCCCACCTCCTTAAATTGTTGGCACCAATGTTTTATAGAGTCCTTACTTGAAGAACGATGATTTGAGTATTCTAAACAAAAACGTCTCTGAACAGTTACAACGGATTTGCTTTCATGGAACCACAAAACGCACACTGCTTTTTCCTGTATGGTAGCCATTTCCAAACTGGCACAATCAGCAAATTTTCCCCGCACAATGTTGTTGCACCATCTACCAGCTTATGTTAAACTTATTTAATGTTTAAAATGTTGTTGTGTAAAACTGCTTTGAATTGTCTTTCCAACAAAACAATAAACATGCACATATCTCATTTTGTTCTTTTTTTAAAAAAACACGAAATGCAGTCAATAATTTTGGACCACCCTGTAATAATTTTGTAATATCACTTACGACTGATATTACAAAATTAATACAATAAAAATTCAATTATTTAAAATCAGTTACGGGAAAAAATGAGAGGGGATGGGTGGTGGAATGCTATTAAATTATAAAGATAGAAATTAATTTCATATGTTCAAGCATTTTAAGAATTAATGATAGAACCATATAAACAGTTTATTTCTAATTGGTGTGTAATCAAAGATAATTTTGAAAAAAAAAAAAAAAAAAGTGGGGTAGGGCCCTGCTACAATAAAATACCTGATTTAAAATAAATAAAACGAAAAAAAAACAAACCTCTCTGGGAACATCATTTTCACTTTTCAACTGCTTCAAGGAAATACTTTTCAAGCATCTTGAGGCATTTTCATTCCAAATAGCATCTGAACCTGAATTAATAAACACTCATGTTATAATAGCTGGAAAATATTAAAGCTAAATTATGTTCAATTATAAATATACTTTTTTTTTTTTAATCACACAGTTAACTAGTATTTAATTTATTCTATATTTAACATGTGCATTATATACTGATAAGAAAGTATGTTATCTGAAATTATGAGATATATATATATATTTGATATGAAATATACATAATTGTATGTTTTAGCATCATGTTATACATGAATAAGAAAGAATCACTATAGTTCAAAAGTAAGTTTCTTAAATTTGTTTGTCTAATTATTTTTTTAAATTAACATAATTTAATAAATTAGTCAAAAATTAGTATTTCTTGATAAACCAGATATATTTAACAAATTTTTCTGTATTGGCTATTTTCAGAAACTATTATTACAAAATAAATAAATTAATATAAAATGTTTTATATATCTAACTATTATAAAATTCTTGTACTTTACTATCTTTAAACAATATTTTACAGAATTGAAAAAATAATAATAAATGATTATTTTTTAAATTTATTCTTTAGAATATCAGTATATTCAATATCAGTAGAATATCAATATTAGAATCAGTATTTCTTTAATTAGGACTTTACAGTATATGATAGCTTGAAGGAATTTAAAAGCTATAAAGATTTTCATATTTATCATAAACTAAATAGTTTTTCTTACTTAAGATATTGACTATATTTAAATAACAATTCTCACTGTTAAAGCAAGTTTGATTTCTTTTTCAGAAACATCATACAATTAATGATCAAATTATTATTATTTTTTGTCTATATGATCATTAAGCAAAAGTTAGGCCGATTTGCATGACAAACTGGAAGAGGGTGTTTAAATAATCAGAAAATCTGGGTTTAAAAAGCCTGAGAAAGAAATTAATCACTTAAATAAAGATGCAACTAAAAAATTAGTAATTCTTAAGCACATTCTTCCAAAAATTTCAACTAAAAAAAAATCTGTATCCTGTCCAAAATAAGAACTTAAAAGACATGTTTTGGAAAATATTTTAATGGTGTATTATTTCGAAAAAAAAGGGGGGGGATAGTTTAAAAATGTTTGGTCATTTATCTCCAAACTTGCACAAACTGAGAATGTAATGAACTTAAAGGTCTGCATGTAACATGTATTTGTTTGACAAATTGTAGGCTTTTTTAAAAATAAATTACTATAGGGAAAATAGTAAAAGAAATCCTTAGACTATTTCAAATGGATGCTTAATTTCAGTACTTATTTATATGTCTCAGATTTTCAGTACATTTATAGTTTATACACAAAACCTTGATAATCTTTTATTTTATTTGTTGATTAACATTGTATTTAGTCTTATTTTATTATATGTCTAGTTTTCTATTACACATGTATTTTTATGCACAAAGAATATTAGAAATTAATAATAAGAAGAAATATTAATGTTATATTTTGAAATTAGCTTTTGTTTTTAAAAAGTCAATCTTGATTATAGTCACATACTTTTAAAAAAAAAAAATCAGAAATAAACCTACAACTGTGTAAAATTTTATTTTTTTTTAAGCAGTATAAGTAATTACAGATAATTTCATAGCTTACCACTTAGTGATCTGATGCAAGTGAGTATGGGTGAAAGATCAGTCAAGTTACTCTGATCATCCACATTGTTAAATGATTTCATGTCACAAGGCAAAGTTTTTACATTGTTTTCTTTATTTTCTTTGCAGTTATCCTTTCGGCAACGATATGAGCTGAAAATAAAGATATTAAATGTTAGTTCAACATATTCATTGTATATATTTCTCAGTTGCAAATTTGTTTACCCTATCCCATTTCGAAAACTTATGATATTAAAATATTATTAATAGAAGTAGATGAGCTCATCACACATGATATGTAAGGAAAAAATGAAAAATAAAAAAAGGGGGCTATGTGTTTTTCCATTTAGGTATGTGTGTCTGCATTTTTGTACGCATATTTGCAGGACTTCTTTACTGAGGAGATGTGTATCCCCTTCTCTCCTTCCGGACTTTACAAACTGGAAAAAATATGGTACCCAATAAAGAATATTTACTTGCTTTACACTTTATTTAATTATGTACTTTTCAAAAAATGCTAAAATTATTTTATAAATTGATTGAAAAAGTTTAATCATGAGCATGGTAATAATATATCTTGAACTGCCATAATTCTTCAACTCAATCAGTACATTAATTTAGAAAGTTAATGCAAAATAAGTTTCTCAATGAAACTTATTAAGATTATAATTCTAATATATATATATTATATACAGTACAGTCTCGAAAATCTGAGGTAATTGGGGCTGACACCACCTCGGATTACTGAAAATTCAGATTTTCCGAAAAAGTAGAAAATTCTTACCAATTATGATTTAACTCAATTAGGATGACAAAGAATGTACATACCTTTATTCCTTTTGTAATGATATACAGGATACTTTACAATTTAAAAAAAGTTTCTATTTTTTGCTGCTTTAACACATTACTTCTGTTTTTAGATGCAATATCTAGTCAACGCTTAAAAAGCATAAAGTCAGCAGGGGTGGCTTCATTTTGCTGTTCTATGTATTTTAAAGCCAGTTCTAAAGATACAGAACCTTCACTATGAGAGATTATTTTTTCAAATGGCAGAGAGTCGTTTTCTTCTGTATCATTACATTCCTCCTCATCTTCTATCATTTCTACATAGTCAATTTAGGAATGTAAAACAAGCTAACTTTGAATAAAGGACAGAGGAACTTACAATGCAACTGGTCACGGAGTACTCGGTAGCAGAAAGTTTGAGACGGGCGACAGACATCGCAGATTTTTTTCCCTTACTGCAGATTTCTTTTCCATGGAATTTCCTTCGGCTCTCAGATTTCCCCCCCCCCTACTGCAGAATTTTTTTCTATATGGCACGATGATGAGTGTGATGATCTACTGCACACCCTTAGTGCGCATCTCATCATTCATTGCAAGCTGATATCAATTTTGTCTCTCCAACTTCCATGCTCTCTGAGCCAACAGCTTTTGCTCAAAAGAGAAAATCCTCAAAAAGTGGTTGAAAAAAATCTGTGAAAAGCGGGCCCTGTCCGTTTTATATAGCTGCAAATGCGCCCTGAAAAATTTGCCGTCGGCATATTTCAACCCTCGAATTTCACCAGTAGGTCTCGGAAAATATTTCGAAATTCGTCAGTTGCTCGCATGAAAAAAAAAATTGCAAAATTCATCAGTCAGTTGTGAGAAAAAATTGCAAAATTCTTAAGTCGATTGCGGGGGAAAAAATCTCAAAATTCGTCTATGATCGCATGAACAAAAAGCCACGAGTTTCGCCAGCAAGACGCGGCAAAAATCCATCGAAAATATGCCAATCGATATCGAGAAACAGTGTTTTGCCAGTGGGCTACTTTTAAAAAATTGGGATTGTTTCATTCCTACAGTTTTTTTTTAAATGCAATAATTTGCCATTTCTCGCATTATTTAATCTGTCATAATTCTCGCATAATTTAATCTGTCATTAAATAAGGCGAATAATTCTACTTCAAAGGAGTGGTGGTAGTCAAGTAATTTGAATTTTGAAGGGGTATTTAACTGGCAACACTGGCAAGAAAGAAAAAAATCAAAAATCAAAAATCAGTAGCAGTAATATATCGCGAATTTCGTAAATAGATCGTGGGAAAACAGTCACAAAATTCATTAGTTGGTTACGGAAAAAAAGTTGCAAAACTCTTCAATCGGTCGCAGGAAAAAACAACACAATTCTGCCGTTAGGTGCGTAAGAATATTGCAGAATTAGTCTATTGCTCGCGTGAAAATATTACGAAATGCATCAGTGAGTCACAAGAAAAAATCTCAAAACCTTTGCACTCTTGCAAAATCGTGAATTTTGCAGATTGGTCGCAGAAAATATTGTGAAATTTCTCAATCGGTCATGGTAAAATATTGCAAAATTTGTCAATTGCTTGCATGAAAAAAAAAAAAAATTGCAAAATTTGTCTACAAACATGTGAAAAAAAGAAAGAAAACGCGAGTTTCACCTGTAAAGCGCAGAGGGAAATTCTTAAATTCGCTTATTGGTCAGGGAAAAAAAACTTAAAATTCGCCAATTGGTAATAGGAAAATGTCACAAATTTCACCAATCGATCACAGGAAAAAAATTGCGAAATTCGTCAGTCGGTTATGGGAAAAAAGTCTCTAAACTCTTCAGTCTGTCATGGGAAAAAAATCTGAACTTCGTCAATGGGTTACTGAAAAATATCGAGAAATTCATCAATTAGTTGCAAGAAAAAAATCTCAAAATTCGTCAATAGGTCGCGAAAAAAAAATACAGAAATTTGTATTATGTATCTATCGAGAAAGAACATTCACTCCTATGCAGGGTGCTCCTTTTTTGAAGGAGCACCCTGCCTTCTTTTATTTTGGACGAAGCACTACTGATATGTATTAATTCATGGCCTTCTAATATTGTTCATTATTGTTTACTAGGACATTTAAAATATTTTAAGTAAGAGAAAAAAAATGTGCAGCTCATGTGAGTACAATTTTATCCAACAAATTTCGAAAAAAAATTTTTACTGAATTAAAAAATTGCACCCAACAGTAATACTTTACTAGATATCAATTATTGATATACATAACTTGAATTGTCACATAGTTTACCTGCAGATTATTTTCTGCCCCTGAAATATCCATCGCAGGCACTTGGAGAATTTTCTGCTACTGGGACGGAGTACACCCACTAGCGCCTAAGGGAACTTGGAAAAAGAAAAATCTTGTAGAACTAGTTTAGAAACCCCTTTCAAATCAACTCCAACCCTTAGCCATTTGCCTGAACAAGAGAAAAAAAAGGGTGGTGGGTGACTGCAAACGGCAATGACATTCCTTCCAAGAAGAAATGAAAAGAACTGGCATTCTTTCGGGCAAGGAAAAAAAATACGTAGAAATTTCAACTTTTGACGCCTCGAATTAAGCAGAACCTCAGACTTCTGAGACTCTACTGTATATATTAGTACATTATAAAGTTTGACAGAATAAATTAAACATCATAATTAAAACATTTTTTACTATAATCATTATTGTTTTTATAAGAAATTTTTTTAAGGAGAAATTACTTAAGCCAACCACTGACCAATATCCTTAAAGTGTCAGCTTTACCTTATATAAAAGTTTTGGAAACACCTCTTTTTTTTCTCATGGGCCTCCAAAATTTGCATTTAAAAATTTTTGCTTCTTAATTACTGTAATATGCCCTTGTGTATATCTGTATCTTTTTAAAGTTTAAAGTACTACCTATCTATAGCTTTCTCTGGTTTATAATCATTAAGTAAAACATACAACTGAAAATGTTGATGCTTTCAGTTGGCAGTTAAGATATTGCAGTCGCCAATTGCGGCTACATTTGTTGAGCCCTGTCCCCCCCCCCCCCCCCCTTAAACATTTTGAAAATCATCTAAGGACACTAAACAAAAATATTAAATATTGATATTTTAAAAATATTACAGGTAGAAATCACTCAAAGGCAAAATGATGATTTTCTTGAGTCAAATTGAGCATGCTAAGCACATAGTTTTTTAATAGCTACTTTTTTCATTTAATGGCCAGTGGCTTTCATTAATTTTGCCCTTTATTTTCATGTAAACATTAAATTTACTAGTCACCATAGACTTACACAGATTCGACAAAATGATAGCTTTATATCACAAGCATCTCTTGCATGCCTTTTCTAACTTGTTACATAGAAGAATTTCAATTCTTATAGGTAATAACATTAAAATCACATAAAAAATTTAAATTAAATGAATGGTGTTTTTTTCCTTATCTGGGTACAAATGATAAATTAGCAAATACTGCTTCAATCATCATCATCACTATTTCTTATCAGGTTCCACGTAGATTTCTATCAAATGACCCTTGATTATATTAACAGGCAGTTATAGAAATTGGGAAATAAAATGTAGGCGTCAAATAACGCCTACTGTAAATATCTTAGGTGGCAAATTAAAAATTTTAGTTGCAATTTCTAAAATTCATTTTTAACATAACTAATATTGTATGCTACTTTCAAAAAGTGCACTATTTTATTTTATTTTATTTAATTTTGTGTGTGGGTGTGTATGTGTGTGTTAACCATTAAAATAATAGTTAATAAATGTTTTTAAAAAGCTAGGTGTCAAATTTGACGACCAAGAATAATTTTGTAGTCGTCAAATGCAATAATTTAGTTGTATTTGATGACTAACAACCGCTAATTTCGAACACTGTTACCAGGTTTCCAATAATGGTATTGTGATGAAAATATGGGACTTGCCTGCTTTCCCAAATTTAATAACAGACATAGCTTTAATGAGAAATTATTAAATGTATTTTATTATAACACAATGTAATACTAATTTATTGTAACATAATTTCTGTTTGTCAACAAAATATTTTTTACATCTATACATTTCTTTTTGGATGTATACATAACAAAGGCATAAAACATTTTGGGAAGCAAATATTGATATTTTCAATATATTCTGTGGATTGGAAAATTTTCATTATAATGATTTTTGATTTAAAAGGCAAAAAAAAAAAAAAAAAAAAAAACTTGCTGACATTTGTGCATGGATAAGATGAAAAGCACAGAAAAAATATCTTTTCAAGAATTATTTCAAAATTATGCACTTGATGAATGAATTTACTAATCACATTTAAGAACATAATACAGGAAGAAAAAAAGATATATGCTTACTTATAGCCACTACTATCAACACTAGAAGAACTGTTTTGATTCTCGTTGTTAAAACTGAAACAAAATATGCAAAAATTAATCATAAATAGTAACTACGTTTAATTGAAAATTTAAGAAAAATAAAATCTACATCTTTCAATTTTTAAAATATACAGAAAAATAAAGAAGAAATACTATGTAAAACAGAGTTATTAATAAAAGTTTATATATATGTATGTATGTACGAGGGGCAGTCGGAAAATAAGTTTCCCCTGGTGACTGTGGACAGAGGTGTGTATGAAAGACAAAAAATGTAATGAGACATTTGTCATACTGCTTAAGCTTCAAAAAGCCCTCCAGGAAAAAATCAGAGCTTTGCATACGGACGAAGCGTCGAATGGCTATGGGCGAAAGATGACACAGCAGGTGAACGCGAACGTGCAAGACACCGATACACCATTGGGTAGAGGTCAACCGCGATCAAGCAGACTCGCGGTCGACCTCTACCCAATGATGTATCAGTGTCTTGCACGTTCGCGTTCACCTGCTGTGTCATCTTTCGCCCATAGCCGTTCAACGCTTCGTCCGTATGCAAAGCCCTGATTTTTTCATGGAGGGCTTTTTGAAGCTTATAAAGCAGTATGACAAATGTCTCAATGTACTTGGTACTTATGTGGAAAAATAAAGTTATGTTTTATCTTTATGTCTCATTACATTTTTTGTCTTTCATATACACCTTTGTCCACAGTCGCGAGGGGAAACTTATTTTCTGACTGCCTTTCGTACATATGTATTTATATATGTACATATATCACTGGTGCCCGGCTAACCGAAAAGTAACGTTTTTGTGTAATTATGATATTTGTTAATAATGCACTGAATAATAATTTCAGTTATATTCCCTATAACCAGGAAACAGGTGAAGCCAAATATTGAATATTCAACCAGCTAAATAGAAAATATATTTGATTAAAAAAATGGGTCACTGAAAATTGCTTTTTTCATGTAAGAAGCAAAATTAACAAAATCAAAAAAATATATGATTTACACAAGTTTTCTTCTTATGAATAACTAAAATTTATAATTCAATATATAAACAAACACAGTGTCTAAAAGATTTTTTAAAACTGCCCCCCCCCCCCTCTCTCTCTGAAAATGTCCATGTTTATAAAATTCATCAGTGTCTTTAAAAATAATCAACAAAAATTCTATCAAAACAATAGTAAGGAAATTATAAAGAGAGATGGTAAAGTATTTTTGGTAATTTTTAGAAATGAAATCTAAAATAATTGATATTTTATATTCATATTATAAATAAATTAATAAGGCTGCTTTTTATTATTTAATGATTATTTTTCATTACCTATAATATATTTATTTTTAATTATTCATATAAATACAAATTGATGAAGATATCTAGATTGTTAAATTAAAACAGAAAAAAAATGCATCAGTGTGACAAATAAATGTAACTTGTTATTTTATTTTATGCTCAATTGAGTATTAACTGACACCACAAACAAATTTAGATACTTTTTGGTTAGCCGGGTGCCAGTGAAATATATTATACACACACACATATATATATATGTGTGTGTGTATATAATATATTTCACTGGTGCTCGACTAACTGAAAAGTACCTAAATTTGTATTGGTTTTGATAGAAATCCCTTAGAAGGCCATTCCTTTATGAGAGGATACTCTAGGGCTGTTCAAATACTTTGTCTAGGGCTACTAAATATTTTCCAAAGGGTTGCTAAAAACGCATTTCATTGTAAACACTGTCTTGCATATGTTACATAATGTAAAACTAACATATTTATTTTCATGAAAATTACAAAATTTTAAATAAAGACAAAAAATAAATAAAATAGATCATTATTTCACAAATCAACATAATATACAAGTGTCTTAAAGGCTTTTTTAAAACTTCTTTTAAATAACTAAAAAAAAAAAATCTTTACAACTTTTTCTTTATTCATTGAAATATAAAGAGATGTGATAAAAAAAAATCAGAATCCGAAATCTGATAATGAAATAATAAAGGCAACAGACATCACTAAACAACAACTACAAACTATCACATTTGCAATCATCTTTAGAAAATGCCTTACAGGATTTACAAATCTGATAGAGATTGTTAAAGTGCTTCATAGGAATAAAGAAATTATTAAAAGAAAAAAATTCATATGTTTCTTTCTTTTTCTTTTTTACTTTCAATTTGCTAAGGATAAATGAATGAATAAACATTAAAACGGCGACATTTCAATAAAAATAATATTTATTCATCATAATTAACCTTTATTGAATTATTAATATAAGTAAAGACTGTTTTAGCATCGTTAATTACTATAAATATTCTTACTAAAAATTACTTTCGATTAATATCCTTTTTGAAATATCATAAATACTATTGTAAAGCCATACCTTTTATTTAAAAACAGGAAATCTTTTGGTTGGTTTGTTTGTTTGCGATGGTTTGAGACCTATGCTACGCCGAAGGTGGCTTTGTCCCAAATAATCTTATATCTTTTGGTTTTCAAGAACTTTTCTAAGTGTTCGATTTAGCCAAATATTTTGTTATTGGCGAAAACCGAATATTTCGTTACCAAGCCGAGTATCGAATACATACAAAATATTCGATGCAACTATTATAAATTGCAAAACGGATAATATCAAATTATTGAATAATAATAAATTATAAAACAATACAGACTACTTTTTTAAGCACTGTTCTGTTAATTATAAACAAAAAAAAATGACACCTGCTTTAATTATTTTAACAAAATGAATGAATCATTTATAACACTGTTATAATGAAGCAATTCATAAAGAATCGAACGTTGGAAACTTTTTGTAATCAACAGGTAGTTTACCGAAATAAGAAATTTTAATAATTACTCAGATAATATAACAATCATGAATCACTGAAAATTTTTAAATAAAACATCACACTACTCTAAGAATATATCATTACATTTAGTTGACGAGAATGACAGCTGAATAATAAGTTAAGTAAAAAATATGTAAAGAGCACGCACACCTCAGTATATACAAATTAAACAATTACACACTGGTACTGATGCATACTTCATTTTACATTTTTAATGCCCAAATACATAAAATAAAATAAAAACTGAACTGGGAATTATTATCATAACATAAAAAAGTATTTCATAGTATCGCATGACGTTGTTAACCTTGAAGATTTTTAGTTCAACAGATTGAATCAAGGGACACTCCTAAAAATTGTTAATAGCGAAAATTCTTATTACGAAGAAAAATCACAAGCAAAATATAAATAGAAAAAAAAGCAATAATTCGTGAAATTTCTTGTAATCCTGGATTCTAATCTTTGAATTACTTTTCAGAATTATGTGATCGAAATATGTTTACTTTCCTTCATATATCAACAATACATAGTTGCAGATATTCACAGCACTTATAATCATAAACAGCCGGTCCTTACCCTAATTAATAAAATCAACAGTACATAAATTCGGGTGTTGTTGCTGAAAGATACAAATCACCTTCCCAGTATGGAATGGAGTAGTTTGTTTTCATAAGATACAATGTTGCGTTGCAACCTTAGCCGCGACGCAATAATCTTTTTTCTTTGATATGCAGCTATTGGCTACACATAAATGTTACGTCACTGTTGAGGAATAGTTAGAATAAATAATAATAATATTATTAAATTATCAGTAAAACTCACGGTAAGACTAATATGAAGACTTTATCATTTTATTTACGTGTAAATGATGGAAAACATGCCAAAATAAACAATAAGAAGCAGTTTTTCGCAACCTATTTAAAGGTCCTTGACCTATTATTTGGTGTCGCCATCTGCTATAGTTTTCGTAAAATAAATCATAGGAGCATGTTAAATGATTATAAATGAAGTAGTTCTTTCTCAAAATCGTCCACACCACACATATCGACATATCATTATCATGATTATGGCAGCGGTTCTTAAACTAAAATAATCGTAGAAGTATGAAAAAAAAAATGTATATATTGTGCCATTTTGTATCAACAATCAGTATTTACTTTCAAAGAAACATAAAAAAATCCACCCTCCTTTTCTCCAGATACTTTTAATGAATAATTTTACTAGAAACAATAGGAAATTTGAATTGTTTTTTTACTACAGTTAACCCCTTGAAGGGCGGTGGTTTATTTTCGGGGCACTTAATTTTAATCCCTATGCTATATTGGCATCATAATTTTGAAATGAAAAATTTCCTTTTATTAAGTAAGTGAAGAAAAGATTTTATTTATTTTTCAAATAAATTTTTTTTTAAATTCTGTTGTCATTCAACTATTTCAGCATTTTACGAATAGACGTACTTTGCTAGTGAAAGGGTTAAGGCGGTCCGTGACACAAAATTGAATATATAAATTTATTTATTTATAAATAGTTTTTATTAGTCCCCCCCCCCCCCTTTGAAATGTATATTTAAAAATAAATTCCTTTTCAAATGTAAATTCTTTAAATAAAAATTTAGTTAAAAAAATATTAATTTTTCATTTTTGGGTGCAGAAAAAAATACTTTAATTTATATAGATTTTTTAAATACTTTTTTCAATATATATATATACTACTTGACCCGGCGTTGCCCGGGCCCGTGTTAAAACCTTAAATGAACCCCAAATAAAAAATACTGATAATTAGTGATAAAAGTGCTCGTAAGAAAACATAAAAAAAAAAAAGCTTTTGTTGTCCAAACCCTTTGAAATTTTTAATGGTTATAAATATAAAGGTTTTACAGCCCGTGTAAAAATTACGTCAGAAATATCGTTATCTGGTTGTAAAATAAATATGTTTTCTTCCCCAGAAAACTACCCTTTTTCAAATTCTACAGAAGGGGAGAACTCCCCCCCCCCTTCTCCCTTTTCTCTTACCAGCATTCAAAAAAGTGAAAGCGCACCCCTCCCTTTCCCTTTTGTTCACCCTTCTCTCAAATAAAGCAGGTGGAAGAATGGATGCTCCCTCCAGGAAGGTGGAATAAAAATAGAATGAAGAATTTAGAAGGAGTTTTAGGGTAAGGTCGTGAGCCTTGGGGTAGCCTAGAGGTAGGGTTGTGAGCAGTGAAGGCCAATAGGCGAGCTATTCTTTCCTCAAACTTCTTGCATATTCTTAATTCTATTTCCTTTGTTATTAACCCTGTATAAAAGTTGAGACATGCACAATAAGGTGGAATTTGCATTAAGATTTTTGCTTCTCGTTTTAATACATTAGATTTTTTTAAGAACAAAAGTCATTTTTATTAATACTTTTTACTTCGACAATCCTAATTTCAAATTTTTTTTATAAAACAAAAAACCTCGAAGACAATTTAATCAATATATAACTGAAAATAATTGTATGAAGTCTCATAGCTTTATATTTCATAGAAATTTAAATATGACAGATTTTGAAAAATAGAATTCTGAGATAAATCGAATTAAAAGTTTAAGCATCCCTTAATTGATTTGTTGATTACGAGCATCTTTAGTACAGGAGGTATAAACAGACTGGCACCTCAGTTTAAAGTGGAACCCAACCCACTACAAACATCCATGCCTGAATCGGGATTGAACCTACATCTCTTGTCCAATAGCAAGCGCCTTAACAAACTACTAGACAAGCAGGAAGTATACCTCAGACAACGAGAGATAGAATAACATAAAAATAATTATATCTTTAAATCTAATTATTGCGTTTACATGCAGTTTGCGTCATTTTATTCTAAAAGTTCTAGACTATGGTGCACACCTGTTTGTCTAGTGGTTAGGGTTCTGGCTACTAGACAAAGGGTGCCGGATTCGAATTCAATTATTTCAAAGTTGCTTCTGTAGCTATTTTGTGTAAACGATAGCTATTCTTATCATTTTTAGCACCTTATAATTTGAATTTATTAAAATTGTATAGAATTGCGTAGGACAAAGGAAAGGAAAGGGCACTCTCCTCGTTCTGATGAAAACCATTTTTTAAAGTCAGATGAACAGTTCCAAAGACTATCATTTTCTGTTTTCAATATTTGATAATTCATCTAAAAATAAAAAATAAAACTGCACATAAGGCAGGGCTGCCACTGGCGTATTTGTGTACAACAATTATAAAATAAATTCACGATAAAAAATATATTTTAAAAATAGTGGGGGTACGATTAGGATATAAAAATAGTCGCCAATGACAACCATAATAAAGAAGAACTATAAATATTGTTTATATTTCTAACGTGTAGATTGTGTTTTGAGTCTGTGTCTGATTGTTTCACTATCACCAGATCAGGCGCTCTGCAAATCGCATTTTTAACACTTTCCAACATACTTGAAAAGTGTTTATGAATTCGGTTTGTCTCTCTGTCGTCTGTCCTTGTTCTAACTCGCGTAAATATATTCGGATTGTCATGAAATTGATATATGTTATTGAGGTTTACTATGGCATGTTCGGTATTGAAAATGAAGTGTGTAGCATTTATAGTTTTTTTTTTTTTTTTTACAGGGACACTCAAAATAATTCCGTTACATTACGGTCTATAGAGAAAAATCATTTGCGGTTTATTTTAATAATATTTCACTATTTCAAACATATTGAAATTGATATATATCACTAAGGTGCATTACAAGAGTATTACTATAGGATATTGTGTGTATAGGATTCATAGTTCATTTACAGGGACACACAAAAAAATTCGGTACTGTCTGTTAATAATAATTGCTGGAAGTGCTTTTTCAGATGCTGAACGCGTTTTTAAATTTAACTCTTCTTTTTTTTTTTGTCTATTACTTAGTGTGTATAAATTCTATAGATCATATACAGGGCAGCACAAAAGTTCTCGAGTACATTTCCGTTTATTGACGGAAATTCCAGAAGGGGAATTTTAAACTGTGCTACGCGTTTCCTAACTGAACTAAAATTTAGAATTGTATGTAGTATAGATAAAAATCTATACATCATGTACAGGGCTGCACAAAAGAGTTCGGATATTTTTCCGAATATTGTTGGTAATTCCTGAAATTTGGTTTTTAAATATATTATGCCTTTTCCAAATTGTTTACTTAGATCTGGACGGGGCTAGTTGAGCTGAAGCCGAAAGGAAGGCCTCCCCGCCCGGTTTGACTTTGTCTTTGTTTACTTAGATATCATATTTTACCTTATTAAACGGTAAAGATTTGTAAAAATATTTTGGAAGTGTTGGAAAGTGTTACACAATCTATGCTTGACACATTATTTTTCGTTCTTGTTTATTTTTATCGCTTTATTTAATATTTGAAACTCTTAAACTGCGATTCTATTTCTTTCATATTAGATTACCAAGTAATTTTAGGAGAGCTAACGTTTTCAAAATCAATTGTATAAATTTATTTCAAAATTGCGACTTCATAATTTTTGACCTATGCAACTGACTGGTTGTACTGGTTGCAAAACACGTGGATTCGGCTGTAACAGACCAGACATATTACCAAACGTGAGTCTCGAGCTGGAAAATAATTGTAATTACTGCTTTTTAATTTTTAAAATACGCAAATGACTGTCTGTAGCGGTTGCAAAACAGGTGAATTTGGCTGTAAAAAAACAGACATTACCAAACGTGAGTCTCGAGCTAAAAAAAATAATTGTAATCAATTAAAATATTAATATAATTGTAACCTACTTATGATAATCATATGCAAAATTTTGCTTGTTGAAAGAGAAAGCGAAAAGCACTCAGTAGTTTGTTTTTCTCAAATCTGCGATTTGACCTTCATGGATGGAACAAAAGGATGAAAGGTATTTTTGTTTACCGATTATCAAAATAGAATGACAGGAACTTGCATCCATTAATCTGTTTTATGTTTTCAACGGACTTGATAGTTATATGACACTGAACAAAGCGAAGTTTTTTTTTTCTCTTTTATTTATTTATTTATTTTAATTTTAATTTTAATTAATTTACTTTTTTATTTTATTCATTTATTTTTTGTGAGGGGGGGGTGGGGGGGACAAGGAAAATAAATTTCAAGCTAAGAAATTTGAAGAAAATTTGTTTGCAAATGACCCAGTGCCCAGTTTATGCAAATGCATCTCTTATCAAAAACATATATTCTACAATCGCAATGCTAATGGGGATCAATGACAAAAATGCTCATTGAACCCTCCTCCCATTCTTATTCTTGAGTGCACATATAAACAAAAGCATGTAATTGTAGGGGTCCCTAGAATATCGATACCCTTGTCCCATCAGCCATATTGTAAAAAAAGACAAATGTTTCTTAATCTAAGAAAGTATAATGTAACCATGAGCGAAAATATACAATAACTTCTTTCGCGTTTACCCACTATTCTGAAAAGTGTTCTGTAACTTAGAAACGTCATCAGAAACCAATACATTTTCGCAGGAACTTACATCCATTAATCGGTTTTATGTTTTCAGCGGACTTGAAAGTTAACGATACTGAACAAAACAAATATTTTTTCCGGGGGGCGAGGGGGGCAGGAATAGATGAAATTTGAAGAAAATTTGTTTGACCTAATCTATGCAAATGCATCTCTCATCAATATAATCGCAATGCTAATGGGGACCAATGACAAAATTCATTTTGAACCCTCCACCCTTTCTTAGTCTTGAGTGCACATATAAATAAAAGCAGGTAGTTACAGAGGTTCTTAGAATATCGGGACCCTTGGCATTTGCCCCATCAGCTACTCTAAAAAAAAAAAAAAAAAGGACAAATATGTCTTAATTCACGAAAATATACAATAATTACTTCCGCGTTACTCACGATTCCGAAAAGCGTTTTTTCTCTTTAAAGTTCAAATATGTAAATTTTTTCAACTGAAAAAAATATTTCACTTAAAAAAAAAATTAGTCAACCCGACCTCGATAAGAAAGATCCAAATCCCAACCCAAAACAGTTAAACTTAACCCGACCCGAATCAAATCGCGGGTCAAGAGGGTGTTAATAGTTCTGTAAAGGTACTTATGAATAGTTCTGTAAAGGGACTTAAAAATAGTTCTGTGAAGGAAGTATACCCAAAAGGATGAGAAAGCAAAAATTGGAAAAGCAAAATTGGAAAACTATGAATATCTTATAGAATCTTCAGAAGGGCTTTATAAGAATATTCATAGTAAGTCTTGGAAGACGATTGGATTCTTGACGTTATTTCATCAAATATTGTCAGCATTATGCCTAAAATTGACAATATTAAGCCCCTAATAACATACACAAATGAAACAAGAAAATCAAAAACCGACATGAGGTCCAAATAACAAAACAAATAAATAAATATGCTACTGAAATAGAAATTAGATAAATAAACAATTATTATATATATAATTTTTCAAAATAAATAAATAAATAAATAAAATAAAATAAACGTAGAGCCAAAATTTTCGTTATAAATTTTAAATTGCAGCTTCTATTTAATTTTTAAGTTTTTCGCTATCAATTTTTTTTTATGTTGTCAGTACAATATAATCAACAAACATAAGTAATACAAGTTGATGTTATTTTAAGAATTTAAACGCTTTCTAATAAGATCTCATCAGTCGAGAAACATGCATACAACTCACAAGGGGGAAAAAGCTGTAAAAAGGTACTATTTTTTTCTGTACATTTGATAATTTTGTACTGTATAGAAAATGATCAGGTTTATCAATTTTCATAGTAATTTTAATTAGACTCTTCACTGCGTCTTCCTGGTACTTCACTATCCTTAAGGGGTCAGGTAACCTTTGAACTCACAAAATACATGAAAAGGAGACCTCTGTAAGAATTATCATAACTCCGTAACTATTTGACTTTGAATTATAAAATTTTAAATGCATATTAATAAAGGTTTATTTTATAAATTAAAATTCTCCAAAAATGTTTACACTCATATAAAGCTTTTAAATTTAATTTAAAATATAATAAATTTTTTACGAAAGAATTATTCTTGCATGTACTGCGCGCACGATTTTTCACATTTGAATTGCTAAAACCATTCAAAAAAATTTTAATGAGTACATATATAATGTGTTCTCAAAACGACCTACTATGAAAAAAATAAAATGAGTAGTTCTTGAGAAAAAAATTTTTTTTTTTTAGAGAAATTCGAAATATCGAGTTTTTTTTACTACAAAAGTAGTCATAAATTCTAAACTTGTTACTTGAGAAACATAATCGTAGGTCATTTTGTGCATCTGTTTGGTTAAGACATTCAGTCAAAATTTCATGAAATTCTAACCAATAATTTTTCTTAAATCGTGCGCGCAATGACCAAAATCGTCGTTTTGAGAAAAGTGACTTCAAAGATCAAACTGCCCCTTGATCATATACAAAAAGCTCAGACTGTTTTAGACATAACTCCTCTTCTAAATTGAATTTTTGCGTGGGGTTTATTTTAAAATGTTCCTAAACAATCATATTTAATTATAAGCTAATAAAAAATTTTTCAAATTTCTCACACTTTAAAGGTTACCTGACCCCTTAAGTCTAGCCAGTCGGAAAAGACAATTTCTTTAAAAATACTTTAAAATTTTAATGGAAAATGAAATTTTAACTTTTTAATTATTTTTTTATAGGGAATCGAATTCACAACATAGTTATGGAGGGTATCTTGAAATACAGCATTCTTAGATATAATCAAGAGGTATTCCTTTACCCAGCTAAACAAAGCAGTAATAATCAAAAGGTGTCCCTCTACGTCCACAAGCGGGTCCTCAAGGTGGGTGACGTCCCTCTACTTACACGACTAAACACAAAAACAGTCACTGACCATTTATGTAAAATTTTGTCAAAAATGGACATCGGCTTTCTTGTTGCTTTGGGTCATTTGGCTGTATTCGAATTTCTTAGTGAAAGTGCGCAAAACATTTGAAAAGAGTGCAAATGATTTTACTGTTCTCTGACACGAAATAAATAATAGATGAAGATTTCCTTCGCTTCGACAGTCTCTAAAATTCATACAAAAAAAAAAAAAAAAATGGCTGGTATGAGTTTAAGCGGCTAAAAATGCACAATTTATTGAAGTTCAATGAAGACTCCAAAATGTACACCAATTTAATTTTACTGAATCTGAGTTGTTAGTACGGTGAACTACAAGTTCTTTTAACAACTAGTCTGCTCTTGAATTTAATCGGTCATTCGAGCATAGGAAAATAATAATTTTTAGGCAGTTTGTTGGTAATTTGAACGAAAAGGAATTTGTTATTATGAGTTCCAAACTTAAAACTTGTAGAAGTAAAAAAACAAGTAATTAAAAAAAGAGAGCTGCATATTTTAACACTTCAGGAATTCTGCTCCTTTATGTTGTTGCCAATATTGACAAGTAAATTTTCGTTTACAGATGTTATCACAAACAAATATACATTTAATATAGATGTAAATATTAAATTTTGCTGTTAATTCTGATTAAGACATATGTATCATTTAAAAATAATACAAATATTAATTATAATACTATTGATATTACTATGGCAGCAATTATTGTTATTATTAGTAATAATATTAAAAAATCTGCTCATTTTTTCTTAGTAATGATATTTGTGGAAAAAAAGTAATAAAATCGTCTGAGAATGTATTCGATACATTTTACGGAGATCTCAAAAAGAAGAAAAAAAAAAGACCAGATTAATTCCCTCTGAACATGTTAATAAAAAGGGAGAAAATACCGATCGAGTGGTGAAATGCCTCACTTTTTCTATTAATATTATTATTCAAGTCATTTAGTAAGCTATAAAATAATCCAATTTCAACATCTCAATCATTTATTTGTTATAACATGACTGCTACCAAAAGATATTTCTTAAAGATGGAACTGAACAAGATATATTTCGAAGCTATTGAACCAAAAGAAAACGGTCTAAATAATGCGAACAAAGTAAAATCAGATCGGACAAGTAAATTCAGATCGGACTTGACTCCATCCCATATTATTATTATAATAAAATTTTTGGTTTAATATCTGGCAATATAATTATGATAGAAGAAGACTATATTTTTTTTTATTTTCTAAGAACTATAATAATGAAAAAAAAATCGCATCTTATGGGTAACTTGCAATTTATTTGATTTAAAATTTGCATATTTAAAATATTACATAAAAAATTACAGAAATTTTCAGGATCTTAAAGTAAGCATGTAAATCATTTCTTTTTTCTCTGTTTTAAATAGTTTATATAGTGCTGAAGAAACATTTACAGTGATCTCTCACTTATACGCGATACACGGAAATCATTTTCCGGCACCAATTTTTTTATAAGATAATTTTCGGCTTCTTAAATCGCAGAATTTATAAATCTAAATTTGCTGTTTTAAAATAGTGGTATGAAAAAGTAATTATTGAACATCGCGTATAAGTGAGAGATTATTGTATTTTCATAAAAGAAAGATATACTATCACTTTTGTAACGTATGTAACTTTTACGCTTTTTTCCTACCGCTAAAATTTTGTAGTAAACTAGGGGGCTCTGCCCCCTGCTCGCTACGCTCACCAACCCCCGTTCTGATTTCACAGCCTCTTAAAACCTGGTAATGTATCCTGTTTTAAAAAGATGATGATGATGATATCACGAATGGCGAATTTCTTCTGTAATCAGGTTATAATGCTTTTTCATTTAACTGGTTATAATGCTTTTTCTTTTAATTGATATTTTTTATTTTTAATATTCATGTGTAAACACAATTTTTATGACGTAATTTTCTTTATTTCCTGCTTTCAACACGTGATCATTTAATTATTATTTTAAACTTTCATTATTGTTTTTAATAGTCTCGCGCAAATACATTTTTTTTTTTGAGATAAAACATAATCCTTTGCACTTATTTAGAAATTGGCAACAATATAAAAAAATCACTTTTTCAATAAAAGATTTTTTACTCTATTTTTAAAGATTTTTTGAGTTTTTACTGTCCGACCGTGATAATTTTTTTAATTTCTGAAAGCTTGTTATATTTCGCGTCTGGTGGTATGATTTTCGAATCCGTAGGATGGCTAGAAAAAAGTAATAGCTCCTCAAAAAAGTCCCTAGTAAAAAAGCGATGAGAATAACCTGGAATATCTACGCAGAATTTGATTGGTCCATTTAGTTTTTGGCTCAGTTCCAGATTACTTTTTTTTAATATAGAAGGATTTAAGCTTATTAAATCTTCGAAATCACGTGATTCAATAAGGGAAAATTGTCTATGAATTTTTAGTGGTAACAAAAAAGCATAAAAGTTGGCAGCTATGATAAATATTTTCTATTACTTTAGTTTTCTTTCTTTCTTTATGCTACTTATTTTTTTTTTTTTTTTTTTTTTAAATAAACAAAAGATAATTTAATCTTAAAAAATTTTCGCGGTAGACTTAAAGTTCCTTTATAGAACATTATGTACTGCTGCACGTTGGTTGAAACCCTTTCTAAACTATACCTAAGAAAAAGGCTTATGTTCTTTTTAAAAATCGTTTATTAATCAAGCCGAAGGAAATATCAAACTATCCTAAAACTTCCTTTTTTTCAGCCGAAAAATGATTTTGAGGGCAGTTTTACGTTTTTCTCCAAACTAATGTTTCTTTGGCAACTTTTATTTTCCTCATTCTTCCAAGAATTAATAAAAATGAAACACAGTGTTAAATTCATACTTTTTTTTTTACTGCAACTCTATGGGGTTTCATTATGGAATTCTGAGGGGGCGGGATCTGCACTTCTAGATCGACTCCGTTTTTTATGAAAAAATTTAAAATCAAAATAACTAACAATTAAAATAATATATATATATATATATATAAAACTTGAGTCGTATAAATTTCGAATGTTAATGTAATTAAACAGCACTAACAGAAAGCAATTTAAATAAAAATGCCTATCTATTAATAAATCGTCTGCAGTGATGCAACTATAACTATAAATTGACTAAGTTGGCGAAATGCCAGAGGCCATCCGCTTCTGCTAAAAATAAGTATGCTGCCCAGGGGCTTTTGAATGGACGCTAATTTTTTTTCTATATTTTGTTAACAGTGATGCCTAAATTTTAAGCAAATATGTGTTACTTTTTAAAATGTAATTATTCAATAATTTTATATTTTCTATATCATATATAAAGGTCCTCATTCGAATCATTTCCACGGACCGCAAGACTACCTCTGCAGCCCTGCGTGGAATTTTTCCAATGCTTTTATTGTCCACCTTAATTGCAAGCAAAACCCCCCTTTTTTTAAATACATTTTGTGTGTTTGTGGATTGGCGTATTGTGAGTTATGTGTGACATATTGTTGGTGTTGGTTATTTTATTTATTTATATACATTTATCTTAATTTTCAGTTTCAGAGAAGTCCCGCAAGTTTTATATGCAGGACATTGGTTTTGTTACACCAGACTAAATGTTTTCACTTACTTTTATAAAGTTTGTTATCCTAAGATGTACACGGAAAACACATAACCTTTACATTCGAAAAATTTAGCTCGTCTGTAAATTCTCAGATAAACAAAATATGACTTTAAGTTGGAGCAACCCTGGCGGGAATTCCGCCCAATCACTGTTCCATGAAACATTGTTCTAGCCAAATGATAAAATTTGATGCCAATCCACCCGAAGGTCCAACGTGATGTCGTATCACGTTGGGAAAACTCAGAAGAAAAAAAATACTCGGAATATGCCAGGTCAATAGTTATATCGTTTTAAAATTCCGGTTTAAGAAGTCATGTAACTTTAGTTATAATCATTATACAATCTAGTTATAATAATACAAAACAAAAAAACTTCAAATTAAGTAGGACTTTTATTTATACATTCGTTGGGGAATAGGAAAGTGTATAATAGCCCAAAAGTTGTTCGTTGAATAAACAAGTTTTCATGAGAGCTATGTCAAAAGTAGTGTTGCCAAGTGTACCAATTAACGTGGAACGTCCCTGTTTTCAGGCGCTCCAAGACCCATCCCGTGGAATCTCTGGGCGGGACGCCAAATGTCCTGATTTTCATGCGCTCCGAGACCCGCTCCGCGGAACTCCTGCGCGGTATGATAAATGTACCAATTTATGCGGGACGTCCCGATTTTCAGGCGTCCCAAGACTCATCCCGCGAAACCCCTGCACGGGACGACAAATATTCCGATTTTTCATGATGCATAAATTCAGCAAGCAAAATCTTCTTGCCGAGCACAGTTCGGGCAAAAAGTAGTTAACATTAATGTGGACTACGAGGAATGGCTATTTTTTTTATACGCGTGTCTTCTTGTACTGTCTTCTTGTCTAATAACTGTCTTCTTGTACAATAAATACAATAAAAATAAACATTTTCGTATTTTTAGTGGCAGAATAGCCACCAATTCTATCAGACAACTGCGATAAAATTTTTATTATAAAAAAAATGTAGACCACTCATTGCAGTGTGCGTATTTTCACCACAATATTTTAATAGAATTTTTCACCTTATGTAGCTGCAGAAATTGATTACAAATTCTGTGAGTAAACGTGGCAATTACGAATTCTGCAATTTAAATATTAAATCGAAAATTTCTTATCTTAAATAGCGGAGGCTCTCTCCTTGAAAATTCTAAGGAGATGCGCACCTTTTCATTGTCACGAGTTTGCAACCATTCATGGAGATTTTGAATCGGATTTTTTAAAAATTGTTTTTAAACTCTAAATATAATATTTCGCGTCATTTTTGTTCATTTTATTTTATTATTGTTTTTGCACAGAAAACATTTGAAGCATTTTCTTTTCGTTTTTTTTCTTTTTTTAATAATACATTTACAAATGTTAAAATAAAATGTTTGTGATAAAATAACATTTCTGGGTCTTCAAAACAAATGTGCCTTCTGAATAATAGGGTAATGCACACACAGTATGTATTGTAATTTAACCCTTTCAGGGGCAAAGTACTTATGTTTCTAAAATGTTGAAATCAGTGATTCACACCGGGATTTAAAAACAAAATTTATTTCAAAATAAGTAGAAGCGTTTCTGCACGTATATTTTAAAAGTAAAATTTGATTCCAAAATTCCGGTGTAAATGTGGCGTTTGAGAATTAAAATTAAGTGGTATATATTATATACCACCGCCCCTCAATGGGTTAAAACAATAAAGCCCATATCCATATGGCAACTGTATGTGTAATAAACATGAGAATATCGAACGGAATATTGAAGATACTTAAGAATAACACTTCTAAAACGACTTCTTTGGAAATATAAATCTGTTAATCTATGAATAGGGACAGGAAAATAATCAATGCGCTTCTTTTTTGGTAACCATTTCCGCAATGTTCATGATAATATGGCCGCATTTTGTTTATTTAATATAGACGATGGATTACAAGCAAAAGATAAGTGAGCAAAAACGAATCTAGAAGAGCATTTCTGTAATTTTTTTCAATGTATAACAGGGTTCGTACGGCTCCTGGAATTTTGCGACCAGAAAATTCTTCAGCACCAGTATTTTCTTACAGAAAATCTCTGCTTAAAATAAGGCGAAGTTTCACGACTTTAACCTAGATTTCTTTTTCTATAAAAAAAATACTGGTGAAACTCCTGGAATATTCTCTGATCCGTACGAACCCTGTATAAGTATATTTCTAAAATAGTATTTTCCCTGAAGAATGTATAATATTCCACACTCTCAAAAATTACATTTCGTTAAAATACGAAATTTTTCGCTCGCATTTTCACGTAAAATACAGAATATTCACCAATCTAACGTAAAAATTATCTGAAATCCTCTTTCTGTAAAATGTTTACACTTTTAAAATCGCAATTACCAAAAAAATGTGAGCTTAAATACATTATTTTCCAGTTGAAGGTTTTAGTTCATGTTCACGTTAGAAACCTGGAAAGGCTATATGAAATTAATCCTTTTAGGTCATTTAACGATATTTTCTTTTTAATTACCAGTAATTCCGTATAGTCTTTTTTACCTCATTTAATCCAAGAATTCTCCGATCAGACAAGGCAAAGATTGCGACTAAAATATTCTGGTACTAAAAAATAAAAACCATACGTACCCTAATAACTGATATGTAACTGACACCGGTTCCGAAGGAGTTATAAAGAAATCGACTATAATGAATGAAACTTTTTATAACAAATAGAAATAAACGTCTCTAAAAACTACGTAATGCGTCTTACATTCACAATAATAATTTTACATTAGAAGAAATGTAACGATATTGTACGTAGTCAAAATATTTAATTTTGTTTTCAAATATTTGAAGTTTATAAAAACAAATTTCATTTTTTATAGTTAATAGTTTAAAAACTATAATGTTAAAAGGAGAATATGTCAAATTATTATGCATGTTTCATCAGCATATTTTATTTATATTAATACAGTTTTATGAATATTGATTCTTCAGTTTTTCAGATAAACTGTTTCAAACGTGAAGATAAATCTACATTCGAAAATTTGATGCAAGGTTGATTTTTCCATTTCAATTATGAATCTTATCAAGTAAAATTAAAAAACAAAATCACAATCACAGAATCATGCATACTGTAATTATATTGTTAAAAATAATTATTCATAACATTGTAATTATAGTAAAAGCAACTATTTATTATAATTTAAGTAAAATAATATAGTTGTATTATTTATATACGATTTTAATTTTGTAATAAAAATGAATCACAGGCAACGATTAAAAATAATATCAGGAAACAAGATAAAATAAAATGCGCAAAAGTAAATCTAATTTTTGAATTCCAATAAAAATAATTAAAAATACAATAATAATTTGTCAAAATAGCTCGAATATTTTATTCTTAAGATATATATATATATATATATATATATGGCATTTTAATTAAATGCTTTTATCCATAATAGAAAAAAAAACATGTTTATGTTTACTAATTTTTCTCCTATTAGTGTAACCAAAGGCATAGTTTAAGAAATAAAATATTTTATAAAAATAAATCATTTAGGCTTTAAACGGCTCGAAGAGTGAAATTATAAAATAAATTTGAATTAACGAAACTATATGAAAAAAAAAAAAAAAAAAAAAAAAAAAAAAAAACAGAATATTTTAGGAAATGTTTGCTTTATTTACTGATTTATTTACTTATTTTTTTTAAAAAAATATATATGGTAATATATTTTAGTAATCGTATAGTTTTCCATCTAATAATTGCTATAAAATAAATATTTTGGAGTGATGATTTCCGATATCAATTATTTCCGTTTAATGATTCCTTTTTTATTAAGTGTATTATAAAAGCCCTCTATTTTAAAATAAATTACCTCTATTATAAAATAAACTATGATGAAGCTCATAAATAAGTTCCAAAATCATATTCATTAAAAAATGAATACGGCCAATTTAACTACAATAAATAAAGTAATGTCCCTACACTGTCAGCCCGTTTAAGTTATTAAAATCGTCGAGGCACAAGAGGTGACGGTTTAACAAGGCTTCACTGTATTATTCTCGTAACATTTCATTCTTGCCACAGTACAATGCAATCATTATTACCTAAAATAGTTGTCTAGAATCTTTCTGTATTTTCTTTCCCTCTTACAAGTACATTTTCAAGTACTTAATTAACATCAAGGTTAGCATTCGACTTTGAGATAAATTTAAAGAAATCTTATCGACACGGAAATACCTGTTTTTGAGAGTTTTCTCCGAATAATATTAAATATCGTTCAGTCACACTGCAGACGCACGTGATAGAGCTCCGATCAATGCCTTTCGACATCACTAGAATCATCGTTGAAAGAAGCAACTGGTTCATACAAGTAACGTAACCATGGAACTTCCTTGAACTGAGTAAACCTTGTTTTGAAACTGAAGTAATAGTTAAACGGGATGATTTTAAAAAAAAATTAATAAAAAAGAGTAATTTTAAAGCTTTACGTATCTTGCAATCATATTTTGGACTCATCCAATTTTGTATTTTAAATTTATATTTAAAAAAAAAATGTTGATATTAAAAAAAGAAAAAAATCTATACAAACAATATTTCGAAATTTTCATTGAAAACCAAGGTGTCGGTATATAGTTTTAGATATGGAGTTAAAAGGTCTTCAAAAATATTAATTTTATCAATGTATGTTTACACGTTGTATATGTATTATTTATACCATACCTGCCAACGTCGCACTACCGTAATTTCGCGCATATACGCCGCACCTCAGACAATTCGATTTCCTACCAGAATTTATTTTAAATAAAATGTGACTTACTTCTGCTTAGCACTTATTTGACTTCTTATTTTCAATAAAATTTCCGGTTTGAAAAAGACTTAACTAAGCCTCGGCGCATACGCGCGAAATTACGGTAACCTTCTGTACAATGTAGGTTAATTTAACCTAGATTAAACACATTTCAAACCAGAATTTTTTTAAAGAAGTGCATTCAAATAGGTTCCATGCAAGAACATGAAACTAAATATATATATTTTTTTTTCAGATATATTTTCTGGTTTGAAATGTCTTTAACCTGGATCAAATTAACTCGCATTGTATGGAAGTTTAGTTGAAAGTTGGCAGGTATGTTTATACCTAGCTGTTTAATACAAGTAACATAACCATGTTACTTCCTTGAACTGAAAAAATCTTGTTTCGAAACTGAAGTAATAGCTAAACGAGTTGATTAAAAAAAAAATTAATAATAAAAGTAATTTTAAAGTATAACGCATCTTTTTGAATCATATTTTGGACTCATCGAAGTTTGTATTTTAAATTTACATTAAAAAAAATTGTTGAGATTAAGCCCTTGGGGACGAGCGACACGTATACGTCACACATAAGATGCTCTGAATCCTCGATTATTCCCACCAGTTATTTTTTATTGTAAGCTTTGCCTTATTTAATTGAAGCATTTCTGAGATTCAATTAGGTGAAAATTTCTGTTTTGAAAAACCGGTGGTAAAAGATTAGAAATTCTGTAAAGGACGCTCTTCGCGAAGGGGTTAAAAAAAATAATAATTTAACCCTTTATATCCTGAATTAATTTTCCAGCTACTTTTTAGATGCTCAGAATCCTCGACTATTCCCACCAATTATTTTTTTATTGTAAAGTTTTCCTTATCTAATCATAGCATTTTTGCGATTCAATTAGGTGAAAATTTCTCATTTGAAAAACCGGTGGTAACAGATTAAAAATTCTGTAAAAGACGCTTGTCGCGAAGGGGTTAAAGTGGTACTTATAAGTACCGTCAGGACAAAAAGGGTTAAAGAAACAATATTTCGAAATTTTCATTGAAAATCTTGATGTCTGTATATATTTTTAGTTAAAAGGTTTTCAAAAATATTAATTTTATCAATATATGTTTACACGTTGTATATACATTATTTATACCCAAGTGCAATAGTGTAATTTATATATTTTTAAATAAATTTTCTTTTAAGAGACTGAAGTAAAGATACAGAGTAATAGCTAAATGCGATAATAGCTTTTAAATTAATTACCATTATTAGATTTAATCACCATTATTAAATCTGGTAATAATATATTGCTGAAACTTCCAGAAAAAAAAGTTTTAATATTGAATGAAGTAATATCGTAATCGCTATAAATGAGATCTTTTTTTATGTATAAAATATATATTTGAATGCGCATTTTTAAATGACTTCTAAATACAATCGACTTAAATAGTAAGCATTTACATTTTTGAAATTTCATCAGAAAAATAACTAGTTTTGATATTAAAGTAGAGGTAATCGCGAGAGAATTGGAGGCAGTGGTGCATTACGTAGCAATATGATGTCGTGGATTTAAACCCTTTTTCTTGCTATTTTTTAACAAGTAACTGTAATTAGCATAATCGAAGGGAAGTAAAAAATCAGTATATAAAATACTCAAAAAATAATTTAATCTTTTTATTTTTTATTTATTTATTTATTATTTTTTTTAATTTAATGTTAAACAGATTAAACTCCAATAAAACCCTATATTAATGTAAAAATAAGAAGATTTATATCTGCATTTAATGATAAAGCTTTTTTTTTTCAATTTATAATAACAAACTCTCATTTTTATTTTATTTTATTTTAATTTAATTTTAATTTTTTACCCTATTCCCCCCGGGAGGTGCTGGGTTCAAACCCCTGTCGCGCTCGTTGACCTAACCTTTCGAAGTTTTCTGTGGTTTTCTTCGAACCTATACGGGTTAGGATCCCTTAAAAAGACCCCCACGGATGGCACTCCCTCTAGGGCCTATATCCCTCATGTTGATAATTGGTCGTTATAAATCAACCCAACCCAACCCTTTTCCCCCACATTAATGTGGACTATGTAAAGTTTGCCATTTAAACAAAAGACAGAAATGCATTAAGAATTTTTAAAAACAAACTATTAAAATACGAGTATATGATGTATGCATACATTTTGAATGTATAGGGTATTTTGAAATAATTTCCAAAAACAGTTGAATTTCAAACTAAAAATTTTACGTTTTTCAAAATTTCTCAATAAATCAAGTTTTTTTAAAAATTGAAGTAGAATGATGAAATAATTGTTTGAGATATTTACGTAAAAAGACGAAAAAAAAAAAAAAACATGATAGGGAAATTTGGAGAATTAGAAAAATAATAAATAAAAATAATTGAATATTTGTGAAAATTTTCAATTTTTAAAAATTAGTAAATGAAGTGTTTTATTTTCTTATAAGAACATTTGAATTGAAAGAGGTAAAAATAATTATTACAGATTAAAATTTCGCACGAAAAAATAATTAATGAATAAAAACAAGAACAGCAAATGTTGTTTGTCGTCTCACCAATAATCCGTTTAAATTACCATTCTGATTCCATATTAAATAATTAAGAAAATCAAAAGTAAGGGGCAAATTTATTGTTAAAAAATTTATTTAGTTGAACAACATAATGATTTAAATTTTTGCTTTAAAATCTTATTGTTGATAATGTATATTCTTTTACGTTAAAAATATTTACAAACTTTCAAACAAATATATTTTATTATTAATATTTATGTTCGTTTACAATATGGCTGCAAAACCTTTCTTCCTGAAAATTATTTGCCACCACAATTTCCAAAATGTAATATTTGTTTTATTTAATTTCAAAGCTTCTGTCATTAAACAAAACAAAAAAAACCCCTATTATTTTCTAAAATAGTGGTAATAAATTGTAAATAATAATTCTTAATACCCCACAGGCCAGCGGTTGTGCACCCATAGTTTGCAATATTGCTCATTTTAATGAAAACCGATATTGTTATCTGACAACTGACATCACATGTATAACTTTCTATCGCCTGTGTTAAAAATAAATAAATAAATAAATGAGCTTTTGAAAAATTATAAAAAATTGCCTGGCTCAAATAATATCGTTCATCCTGTCGGTAGAAAAAAAAATGCGTAGCAATAAAAATGGCAAAAGTAGCTGGCGGCACAATTATGTAGGTTGAAGTAGCCGTGTAGTTTCTTATGATATTAATATATTTTTCAATGCATAGGACATTTTTAAATCATTAAAAAAAAAACAAAAAAAAAACACTCTTCATTAATTTTTATATTTCAGACGTGACATCACAACAAATTAACCCAATTCTTTCCCCTGTCACACTTTGTGGACCCCCTCCCTTTGAAATATGATGCAATTAATGGATGACCCCTGATTTGTTTTTTATTGATTTTGTATCAGGTAGAAAAAAAATGACCGTGGGAACAAAAAATCTAATTTGCTCCTTTCTATAAACAGAAGCAATCTACAACACTATTTTAAAATTTAAACAAATCCAGGAAAAAATATCGGTAGGCCATATGCGATTATAATCCAATTTCACAAATTCAAGTTTCCATATTCTGCGTGCGAAAATTCCTTTCACAAATAGGGGGTCGTAAAAATGCGAGTAAATATGCTATTAATAAAACACAAAAAGAAAATGTAAGAAATGCAATAATAAAATTTGACCTGAACTACACATGAAAAAAACATTCTCAGCTCTACACGGCTCGGGAAAAACCCGGCCTGGGAATAATAAAGCCTAGGCCCGGCCCGAGTCTACTTCCACTTGGAAAGAGTGAAGACCAGGCCCGGGCCTGTACAGACCCTTGTAGTTTGTCTAGTATACGCTATAGATATCTATATTTTTCTTCGTAATATCTATATAATATATACATATGTATATACGTCTAATTCAATGGGGGGTTACAACTACCCCCCCCCTGGTTCCCCTATGATGTGACGTTAACTTTGAATATTAAAATATATTTTGTTTGCATTTTGTCTTTATTTAAATTTTAAGAACCTGTAGATTTGGTTATTAATCATTATTAAAAATGTGGTGGAAAATGTAATCTTATATTATTACAGTCAATTTTCGGGTCATAGAACAACAGAAAGTGTGAAATATTTTTTACCCCCCCCCCCCCCCCCCCTTCACACCCCTCGAGGGTTGAGGCGAAAAATATTGGTGGAAGGGGGCACAATCTGTGACGTAGAAATGCACTTTTTAGGGAATATTGTATTGTTATAGGAAAAGGAAATACATGCACTTTTGAAAAAGTTACAGATTTTTAATTGGCACCATTATCCATAGAAATAATCAAAACTTGGAATATACAAATTTTTACATCCATAAAAAATAAAGACTTTTGTGCATAAAAAATGACACGGAATATGCAGTTATTTTATGCAAAAAATGTGCACACTTTTTGAAAACAAAAAATATGAACTTTTTTGTATGCATAAAAAGTGCATATAATTTGTACACAAAGTGTACACTTTTCGAAATATTCAAAAATATTCATTTTTTTGCACAAATTGTGTACTATCGCTACTTTTTTGCAAAAAAAGTGCGAACATTTTCTAGCTGGGCAGGGGGTATACGCTAGAGAAAAACAGTATGACCAAGTTAAAGAGAAAAAAAGAGAGACAAAAGAGAACGAAAAAAAGTGAGCAGACGCGAAGACTTATATGCAACGTGAATCGGAAAGAAGTGGGATTGTTATTTATTATAAGTCTGTGTTTTCCTGGTCACGTTATTGATATTATTTTGAAATATCAATGGCAATGTGTTACAAAAATCACGCATAACAAAAATGAGAATTTGTCAAAGCACGTGGCAGGTTTAAATCGCAGCTTATTATCATCTTATTATCTTAATTTAATCAGAATGGAAAGGGATGACGAGTAATAATTGTAAAATATGTTTTATTTTTATTTTTATTTTTATTTTTTTAATGATATTATAGTCGAGTTGGTCTTATCAACATTAGACAAGAAAATTAAAAAAAAAATGTAACAAAAATAAATCTGTCTGCCGTGTATTGCATAAGAGACTTTCGAAGAATCTTAGCATAAGTAACAAAAGCTCACACGGGCAGAGAATATTTTGTGAATGTGATAAACATTTTCATGTTGCAGTTAAACAAATACATCACTAAACACGCCGCTACAAAACTGCGAAACCGTTGAGAGGTCCTGCTCTCAAAACGGGTAGACGGGAGGTCCTGGATTCGAACCTATGTCGCGTTTTACGGTCTAATCATTTGGAATTTTCTGTGGTTTTCTTCGAACTTGCGTCATATATCACTGTAAACGTAGAGGATATCGGTGAATTTTTCACACTTTCAGAAATGAATAACTATATATAATGGATAAATATATTCTCGGTCTTTTGTAACAAACAGTTTTCAGATTTGTAAAGTTTCATTAAACCAAATATCATTATAGTACAGGGTGACAGAAAAAAACCCAGACAAAATTCAAGTTATTCACATTATTGAACTTCATCCCTAAAATTTTACTATTTCTGCATGAGAACTGCACTCGGACTTCACTGATATATGTTTTTTAAAATTTTGTAATAATGGTCTCCCATGAAAATTCATTACATACTGAAGAAATGATACAATGAGAGTTCGTTGGGTTGCTGAAATTTCGAAATTAATCCGATGTTGAGAAATGGTTTCTGATTTTCTGAAAACAGTTTTTCTGTAAGTCACAGAACAGTACTTTGTCTATTAGCAATCTGATTTTGATTTCAGTGGTAATTAAAAAAACATCATAAGCTAAAACGTCTGCCCGAGTTATTTCGTGTCACTCTGTAACAGTGGCGTAGCCAGGGTGGGGGTCCAGAGTCCAGAGGCTCTGCATACCACTATTTTAAAGAAAAATTCTTCGCCTAATCTAATCGCATAATTTTAGACAATTAAACAAATGCGAAAATAACTTGATCACCACCCTGGTTACGACACTGCCCTGTAAAATAATTGGTTCTTTCAAAATGTTGTTACATAGGGAAATATTAATCATTTGCGATTTTTTTTTCTTTTTCTTCCTACACAAAAACAAAATCCTAGTCATATTATCCTAGCTGCCAACTTTTCGGATTTTTTTCAAGTCAAATAAACGTATTTTGAAATAGAATTTTTATTTAACATGTGAAATCAAATAGGTACGGTATAGAAACAAGATGCATTTAATTTAATACATTTTCTGGTACGAAATATATTTATCTGACTTGGAAAAAAAAATCGTAGTGTTGCAACTATGTGTTAAAAACGGGTGATCTGCAAGATATCTTCGAAATAAGAGCGTTAAAAATTCATCCCTAGAAAGGATCCTATCACGTTAGTTTTGTTACATATCTATATAACGAGCACAAAATCTTGAGTGAAATGTGATTCATAAAATTAAAGACGATGAAAAATTTCAGTAATCAGAATTCCGGAGGTTCCTTTTCATCGGTCATGTGTCCAATTTATAGACAGTCTTACATTCTGTCGAAGGCTCGCCCTTTGCAGCGTAAACCCGGAGTAAAAGTAAATTGGAGAAATATCAGCTGAAACAATCATCTCTGAGAAACTTCCTCCGAGTTATTAGGTTACCCCGGCAACCACCGCAGTCACGTTGACAGTTGAAAACGTGCTTCGTTCTGTCACCCTACAAGAGCGCGTGTTTGCTAGCTTGCCTTTTGGTAGAGGAATGTTTGTTGCTCATATCTTATTTTACAGGTTTTATGTTTTGTTTCGAAACAGCAGAGAACAGGTTTGTTCTTCACGGGTGAATTGTGTTACGGTTGGTGTTTAAATGTTATTTTTCTATCAACGCATAAGGCAATTTCCATATCGATTTGCATTTTACATGCGTTTTAGAATTCAGTTTTCATTTTTCTCCGGGAGAAATTTCTGTAACTCCGAAGGAGACATTATTGAGTCCCGAGGGGGAAAGGAAATGGAAATTAACGCTACTAGACCATTAATAAGCATAAAATCTTCCTGTGCCACCCCCAGAATTCAACACGGACGTGTGTGAAGTTCAGAAAGATATTTACACTATAAAATAACGAAAATTATAAATAAGTAAATTTTTCTCCAAAACCTTTATTTATCAGCAAATATACTAATGAATTAAATCAGGTTTTAGTTTTAGAAGCATCTGTGTCCCAGTGAAATTTAAAAACTCAATCTATAAGGTTTTTAGTTACTCTGTCTATTTTAAGGCTGTTCCAGAACAACGGAATAATAATAATAAAAAGAAAAAAACAACAACCACACATTATAAAACTATATGTCACACATAATCATACATGATAATTCAATACAAACTCTTTTTTTAATACTTAATGAGAACCATGGTGCATCCAATAATGTAAGATTGAATAATGTATAAATACCCCCCAAAAAACCTAGTGGCGCGGCATTTCATTGAAACTGGCAATTTTTGAAAAAAATATTGTGTTGGTATTGATACACACACACAACTTTTTTCCTTATAACTAAAAGCTGTTGTTTGGAAAAGCAAATAGAATTTATTTAATTTAAATAGATATTTTTTATATAAATTATTTTACATACAATACATTTTCTACTGGTAATTTAAACGGGTGGTGCCGAATAGCACTAAGATCCCATCCTAAGTTATACCCAGATTTATTTGGAAAAATTTTTCTGAAATTTTATAAAACCAACGACTACTTAAACAGTGGTACTCACTACGCGGCCCGTGAGTAGCAATATACCAACAGGTCATTTAACTGGAACCAAATGAAACTATTTCAATTCGAACCAGAAATTTTTTCATGAAATAAACAAATGATAAATCACCAAATAGGAGCATAAGTACAAGAAATAAGTTAACTAGTTTTAAATAAAAATTCTGGTGCAAAGTATTTTTTTAAAACTTGAATAAAATTCTCGGTATGTTTAGCTCTCCGCCTTCCAGATCCAGACGGGTCCAATAGACCCAACAGGTATATTTAAAATGATTATCCCATTCGAGACCATGAGTGCATATATGCACCCTCAAAAAGAGCATACAGAATTTGTTTTAGGCACCAGTAAAAAATAAAAGTAATATTTGCTTTACCTAATTAGAGCATTTTTGTGATAGTTTAAGTAAAGAAAGCTTTTTTAAAAATAGTGGTGCCAATCGAATAAAATTTGCGTAAAAGACGCCGGTCCCGAAGGGGTTATTCAAACCAGAATTTGTTTCATGTTTCATAAAATAAATTAAATATAAACAACAGACAATTAAAGTAAATAAATAAGTCAAATATTTCTAAATAAAAATTCTGGTGTGAAATATTTTTAATCAAATGTTGAGTAACATTTCCGGTAGTTCTAGGATTAGTGCTAAAATTTTTTTAAATGATCATATTTTTTGTTTAATATATTTGATACCTAAATAAAATCACTTCTCTTCCAGTAAAATTACGAGTCCAGCTCGTTCTGAATTTTTCATGCGAAATACTAAAATGACGAACGACACTCGTCGTGCAATTATAGTTATTTAACATGTTTCTACGACTTGCCAAATCCATGGGGGAATTTCTCACACTTTTACACATAAATTAGTTTTATACTTAAATAGTACATAGCCTAAATTTTTAAATTAAGAATTTTTATGTTTATCCAACATTTATCTATCGTAATATAGCAGCATCGATTTTCTGAAACACCAGCTTCATATCTAAAAAAGAAAATTTCCATGTGTTGAGGATGACACCCGTAATATATAAGTAATATATTTTTTTTAAGTTTAAAAATGGTGATTTAGAAAATCGATGATGTTATATTACGATCGAAAAATGTTGGGTAAACATAAAAATATTTAATTTAAAAGTTTGGACTTTAAACAGTTTAAGTACAGAGCTATTTTGGGTGTAAAAAGTGTCCGACACGCCCACATCTGTACGCATGGATTGCGCACACTACTAATTTTATACAGTTAGCACATTGAGGACGAGTGGTTTTGCATTTTTTCCCTTTGTGTTGTCTTCCTTCTGGTAGATCTGTCAAATACCAAGTATTGTTATATTATAAATGAATGTATATAATAATGGTATTGTCTCTAATCGAACTATTTATATGCATAGTACTTTAATTGTAAAAATACGAATTTTGTGTATGTTTTTAAATAAATGATGTAATATATAAAACGCAAAAGTACTGCCCATGGGCGGAATTACGGATGTCCAAAAGACGTACATTTACGTGACCCGTCCGTTAAGTGTTAATAATAGAAAATAAATAAAAAACTTTGCATTATTTCCTGATTTTTGTGGATCTTAAGGAGCTAAATAAAAACAGTTTTAAATTCCGAATAGTTAAGGAAACTTTATTTCTCTTTCCATTACTGTTAAAAAGAAAAAAATGAAATCAGAATTTCCTTAACAGTCGTTCCTCTTTAAGATTTTCAATCTGATTATAATGTGTTCCAAATTCTTTTCATGCAAGTTGAATAGCGGCACTTTAGATAACGCACGGATGCACTCACGTTTATTTAACATAACCTTTCAAATGTATCTTCCACAACTCTTGAAATTTGTGAAACAAATCACTTATTTTTGTTGGATATTTGGTTACAGTTTACTTAGTGAGCAGCTTTTAAACTTTTCTTAGATGTCATACAACTTAAAATAATCAATATATGAATTGTGTTTCCCTTTTATGAAAAGTATTAACAAATAATATAAGTATAACACAGGGTTCGTAGGTTTTTACCACAATTTTTTAATAGAATTTTTCGTTTTATTTAAATGCAGAAAAGTATTACAAATCCTGAAATTGAACGAGGCGTCTACGATTTCTGCTATTTAAATATTAAATAGAAAAATTCTATTAAAAAAATGTGGTAAAACCGTACGAACCCTGTAACAAAGAAAATTTAAAGTGAATAAAAAAGAAAACTTTTCGCAATAACAAAATAAGCAGGGCTCCCACTAATCGATAATTTACCAGGAAAATACCTTTTTTTTTTTTAATCACTATTTTTCTTGACATATTTAATCATGAGATAAATAAATCCTTCCGATTAATAAATAAAAATAAAAACAAATACAATTTAAATTCAATTTACATAGATTAAAATCGAATAGTTATGCAAAAATAAAAGCAAAGATATACTATACACATTTCACCTTCAACTTTACTTAAGCAGACCTGCCAAGTCTCCGGCTTTTTGAATACCAGTAATTTAGTACAGAAAATGTAGTTCTCTTTAATCGGAGCATTTTGCGATTTAAAAGAACAACATTTTCTTTAAAAATTTACTGGTGTTCAAAAATCCGGAGACTTGGCAACTCTGCTTAAGACGTAGTCTGCATTTTTATATGCATATATCATATTTGCACAGCTGCCAACTGCTATGATTTTTTGGTATCAGTAATTTCGAAAAGAAATCTGTATCTTACTTAACCTCAGAAATTTGCGATTAAATAAATTTTAGAAAATTTATTATAAATTTATTATAAATTTAGAATTTTTTTTAAAAATAACTCTTAGGCTTCAATAGTTATACCAGTCTTAATTTCAGCATAGCTGCCAACTTTTACGCTTTTTTCCTGCCACTAAAATTTGATAGTAAATTTTATCTTATTAAATTGACAAAATCGTGCGATTACATAACACAAAAATTGTTATTAAATTTTAGTGGTAACAAAAAAGTGTAAAAGTTGTTGGCAACTATGTTTCAGTTTCTTTTAATTTTTAATTTAATTTTTAATTTAAATTTTTAATTTTTTAAATTTTTAATCCTTTAAAAAAACAAACAAAAAATAAATAAATAAAATAAAATAAAAAATAATAGAAAAATCTTTATTTGCTGATATTTTGTTAAAAGTAAATGTACAATAACCACAAATTTTCTTAAAAATTAGCATGATAGATGAGACTATTTTACTGAACCAATTATTTTACCTGAACTTTTGTCTTTTCATCCCTTATTATCCAGTTAGAGTTATTCTTTTAGCAATATCCAGTGATTTATCTAATTTGTTTATCTTATAATTATTATATAACCCCACTTTTGCGTTCCCAGATTTCAAATTTTCACGCAATTTACACTTTTTTGTTACCTCCCTTGAAATTTGTAAACAGATTCAGATTACTGCTTTTGGAAAAAAAAAAAAAAAAAAAAAAAAAAAAAAAGAGAGAGAGAGAGAAGTGGTTGTAATTTGAATACCTTTGTGGTGGCAAACAACTTTCAGCTAAAGAGTGGAAGACCTTAACCTTATAGTATGGTTAATGGGTTAATTATGTCGGTTAATGGGTTAACTATTCACTAAACTATTTACTTCATATCTGGACATTTAATGTTTTCGTATATTTTTTTCTGATTAAAGAGACTTTAATGATATATATATATGTATATATACAGGGTGAATCTAAACTCTTGGGCAAAATTTTAAGAGGTGATAGTACACATCAAGACAAACAATATTAAATAGGAAACTAAGGGTCCCAAACGTCTTCCGAAGGAGATAGGCGCCATTAAAGTTTAGTGTCCAAAATTTCAAATGATTATAAAAAACGGAAAAATTGGTCGATTCGTTTGCGGTTTTCGCTAAAACTATTCTTTATGTCAGTATTTTCTTAAAAATAAATTTTAAAGATAAAGTTCAAAAAATGCCGATAGAGGGCGCTTTAGACTTTGGAGTAACGAAAAACTATTTTTTATCGTTATTTTTTGCATCTCATTAAATGCTTTCAAAAGCTTAGACTTAAATTTTAGCGCAAAATCTGAATCGTTGGGAGTGATTAAGTAGCGCAAACTGAACTGCGTTCAGGAGTTGAAATTTGAAACACATCCCTCCCCTTCATTTTCATTCGTGCAATATCTTTTGTGAAATCAAACGGACCATTTGGGAGTCCTGTGTATTCTGACCAGTTCATTTAATTTATCGTCTTTTAATTTCCATTCTGAAAGCTTCCCGAAATAAACGTAGAATTAAAGGTTCAATTTTGTAGAAAATTATTTTACCAAATAGTCTAAAAAGTATAATAACTTTCTACACTAACAGCTTTCAAAATTAAGAAAAAAAAAATCTTTATGGACTTTTCTTCAATAACCATGGAGATTTCAATACCGGGCACTTTTAATAATAATATTGATTATCTATAATTCTGAATTAAACAAACTTTTTATGCCATTTGAAAGTAAAACAGAAAATAATTAAATTTATTGCCTGTCTAAAAGTTTAACACGTTCACTGCCGGGTTAAAATTACCGGAATTTTAATTTATTTAGAAAGTTTGAATTCACACCAGAAAATACTAACAGTGATATTTACTTCATTTAATTACAGACATTTCGTGATTACATGAAATAGAAATTCTACTTCTGAGATTTCCGGCACGAATTCGTAATTTTCGATTGAAAAAACACGAGTATACTCGTGGTTGGCAGCGAATAGGTTAAATACAGGAGTGAAAAATGGTACTAAATATGTTCTTGCACGAAGAAAATAAAAGTATGAAAGGTGTTCAGTCTCATATGCAACTTTTCAAGATGTCAAAATAGAAAAATTGTCGTATGAACTACAATTTATAATTATCTTAATTTCATACTCTCATTATTTTTTTCATGTCAGTTTATTATTATATTTTTATACAGAATTTTCTTTTTTATATATATTTTATATTTGAAACCTCTTATTTCTCCGATATTGGTCATAAAAAAAAAAGAGACTGCTATACAAGTGATAATGACAGAATTTCAAAGTTGCTTACAAATTTTAAAAGCTAAAAAGAGAAGAAAAACTGTTATAAATAGTTACTGTTAAAGATAAAAATACCGTCAACTATTATCGTCTTTAATCTAGCAGTTCACAGGCTTAAAAATTCAAAAACTAATTTATAATTATTATTTCGTGAATCTTTCAGTTTATTCATAAGAATATTCTCAGATTTTACTAATAAAGTGTAATCCGAGATAAAGTATAACCAGATCCCGGAGAGGCTTACGAGTACTATTAAAAGCTATTACTATTACTATTTAACTATTACTATTCAGCGCAGGAGATCAAATTGACATGGTTGTGATACTAACTTACATCTGAGGTTTTTTTTACTCTTTTCTTACGCAATTATTTTTACTATTTTTTTTTCTTCAAGAGGATATTCCCAGACATAACGAAGTTTCTCTCGGTCTTGCATTGCACTGGTCCTCTTTTAACCCTTCACTTCGCAGTGATGCATATTTGAATCAGTTAAAATTCAACCTTTAACCCCGTAACTGTTTCGTTTTTATTTATTTATTTATTTATTTTTTTAACACAATAAACTAAATGTACACTCCTTAGAATTTCCAAGGAGCCTGGCACCCTACTTTAGATTAAAAAAATTATCCAAATAGCAGAATTTGTAATATTTGTCTGCGATTAAGTAAGGCGAAAAATTATATTTAAAAATTGTGGTAGAGCTAACTGTATGCACTCTATTATATTCTGCACTCTATATATTTTGCTTAATATAGCATAGTTGACAACTTTTACGCTTTTTTGCTACCACTAAAATTTTATAGTTTTTTTTTTAGTTTTTTTTAATCGCAGATTTCTGCGATTAAATAAAGGGAAAATTTACTATTAATTAATAATGGTAAGAAAAAAGCGTAAAAGTTGGCAGCTATGTTACAGTATAAATTAATTGTCAAATAATTAATATATTTAATACACTATAAATAAAGTTAATTATTGAAAGTTGCTAAGCAGCACAGTTATGCACTCCATTTCAGTAATAACAATGGATCTAAAAAGATTTTAAATAAATATCTTATTCATGTAATATACCTGTGGTAACACTGTAAATTTTACTAAAGTTTCATAAAAATATTTCACACCAAAATTTTTATTTTAAAACTATTTTTTTTTATTTAACACCCCCCCTTTTTTTAACTACGGAACAATGTAGTTAGCAGAATGGAATACCTAGTTGCATACCAAAATAGTTAACATGTAGTAAACTGCATAAAATAAAAAAAAATATTTAAAATAGAATAAATAAATAAAAGTTTAACAGTAAATAAGTAAATTTCCATTAGATCCAAGAAGTTGACAAACGAAACCTACTGAAGGATTTTCTTAACTTATTTCGCTGTGATATATATTTTACTTTTTGTATGAAGAAATTTCTGGTTCGAATCGACATATTTTTATTTCGTACCGGTCAAATGACCGGTTGTTGGTATGTTTAGTATTAAAATTGCAGGGTTGAAACTTTTTGGAACAGGGAAGGCTAATGGGACATGTTTTACATTTCGTACTGTAGAACGTGTAATTTATAAAATTTCTAGATTTATTTTAAACAGAACCAAAAAATTCTACTTAAAGTGAGACACGAATCCCGCAACCTGACCCGAACCCGACACACTTCAACCCAAAATCGACCCGAACTTGAAATGAAAGAAAATTAACCAATATTTTAGTACATTATCGAAAAATAATCTACAATTATATCTCTAATATCAATTTTATCTTTTATGTAGAAAAATTAATACATATATATTAATTAATGCTCAAATATATAGTTTTATTCATAAAAAAAAAAAAAAAAAAAAAAAAAAAAAAAAAAAAAAATCAGGATTTTTTTTTCGAAAAATCGGGCTAACACGAACCCGACCAGCGAAAGTTCAAACCCAACCTGAAACAATGAAAGTCAACCCGACCCGAACCACCACGAAATAAATTAGCGTCAACCAGACCAGGGCCCAGACCACAGGTCGGGTCGGGTTCGGGTAAAATCGGGTTGCCTGATCCGATGAGTCTAAGACATATGTCCCAGAGCATAGAAATATCGCCCCACCGCACCGGGAGATTTGGGATTAAATAGTCCAGAAGTACAAATTTTCCCTCGGAACTTCATAATATCCTCCCCAGAACTGCAAAAATCCCTCCCGGAGAAAAATGTCTGACGTGTTACTTATATTTGATAAATGGGTCATTTTTTGAAGATAATAAGTAAAGCATTGCCACGATATTGGTTAAAACACACACAAAAATAAATGAATTACAATATTAAATATTTTCCTAATTCCAACTTACCTCAAAAATAGATTGTAATTTTCAAATGAAAATCGACACAACAAACAGAAGTATGCGGACGGATAACTTCACTTGTCGAATGAAAATATCAAACTATCTACGTAAAAAGATGTTTATCCCAAACAAAAAATCTAATACTGCAAGCGGGTTTTAGATGGCAGCACTATATTGATGTTCAATTAGTTTTTAGTAAAAATGATACAACAATTGAACTGACAGTCGAAACTAATAATCTTTTAAGAAATCATTAAAAAAAAAAAAAAGAAAAGGTGTATTACTTTCGGCGAAAAATTAGTGATTTATTTATTGAGTAAAACACTCGTTATGAGTGAACATGGTTACACAAAGAATAATAAATGCTAACATTCTGAATTTATATAGACATACAACACTGTTTAAATTATAAATGATATGGATTACTTATTGATTAAATCTTTTTTTTCTATTATTTGCAGATTATATGGTGTATAGAGTACAAAAAAACCATACATATCATAAAAACTGTGAAGAAAATTTCAGACCAATAAAAGTATAGATATCCCAACATTAATTAACAACAAACTTTTTAAAAATCTTCTTAGTATTTTACTATAGTAAATATAATCTTTCATCATGAATGATACTCAATTTCTAGACAGAATTTAACTAGCTTGTCATTTTACTAAAAATTCTTTGCTATAACGTAGCCTACGATGATGCACGTCGCTGTAGCGCCGCACATCATCGTAGACTACGGCTATAAAGCAAAAGTTTCATATTTTGTCAGTAGATGGCAGCATCATCCATGCAAACATTCACAGAAATTCGTTTTATAATCTTCAAAGAGAGCCAAATCATCTTCGAATTATTAAAAATTCGAACTATAAAAAATGTATTTATTGCGAAGAAAATCTATAAAAAAATTATAAAAATAATGAATTATTATGCAATAGACCTTTATCTTACGTCATATTTTATGTTAATATGGCAAATAATAAGCATATTATTTAATTGCTTGTGTTGTTATGAAGTCTCGTGTTTTTCTTTAGTTTGAAGTTTAATTTAATTTTTAGTAGTTCCTTGTGAGGATGACTTAAATTATGCAACCGGACGATAATAACAACAATTACTGTATCAATAGCAGTTTATTTATTAAATTAATGTAATGTGCAAGACCGATGAAAGGAAAAAGATAAAGAGAGCTCGTAATTTTAATGCAGAGGAAATGGGCTTACGTATGCATAAATGGATTATTTAGTAATTTAGTATAATATTTTGCTACTTGCATTTTTCGATAATAGATTTCATTAAGTTTTTTCATAACTGTAGGCTTTGAAAGTATACCAAATTCTCGTGGTTCGAATTCTTTTCATTTTGCAGCTGTCTTTCGAGGCTTGGAGGTGCCTTTAGCCCATTGATGAATTCAGAGTATGACCCAGTTTTGTGTTTGGTAACGGTTTAACCCTTTCAGGGGCAGTGGTATGTTTATGAAACCACTTAACTTTAATTCCCAAACGAGATTCCCAATGAGACCAGAATTTTGCTAAAATCTTTTCCATTTAATATGTATGCGAAATTTAGCCTTTTTCTTATTTCGAAGTAAATTTTTTTGTAAATTCCGGTGTCAATCATTTATTTCAACATTTTAGTACTGAAAGTACTTTGCCCCTGAAAGGGTTAAAAGTGCAAATCATTCTCCCGAATGCCATATTCCCTCCCGCACCCCTTCTCGATGTGAAAACTCATGAATTATAAAAAGTAACGAGAACTTGTAGCGAATATTTAGACAAACATTATTTATAGTGTGCAAAACATGAATAACAACTATGAAAAGCCTTACAAAGAGCATTAATTATTATAGTTTTTCTTTTCTATTGAAGCATTTGATTTTCTGGTACAGTGTTTATCATAAGAAATAAAATGTGATTTAAAACAAAAGCATATTATGCAATATTTATTTACTTTTGATTTTGTTACCAGACTAAAATCTGTGAATATCAGTGAAATTAAATATGAATGAGAAATATATAGTATATTAGATGAGTGTGCGTCGAGTATATGCGATGAACCTTTTCGTGTGATATAAAAATAATCAGAATGGTATGAATTAGTATTTAGATGATTTTGTGCATTATTTGTGCAAAAATGAATATCGTGAGAAAATTTTTAAAAATGTGCAATTGCATAGCATGCTGGGTTTCCACTGGACCATTTTTTGAATACCAGTATTTCAAAAGAAAATTTTTCGTGCAAGGTTATTACAAAATTTACAACAAAAATTCTATTCTGCGTAGCTATTTGAGAAAGCAGAAACAGTAGATTGTTTCAAGGGGATTCCCAGTTGCTAGCAACTCCACTCCTTGTATATGAGTATTTGTGTATCATATCTTAAAGGAACGTTTATACACAAGTATAAACGATAGCAAACGAAATGTGCCTGAATAGAAAACAGAAACAGTAGATTGTTTCAAAGCTGTTTGAGAAATTTGAATGAAAAATCTAAAAAGAAAATTTTTCTAAGAAAAAAGTGGTATTACACAAACGAGTTTTATGGGGGGGGGGGGAAGATAAAATTCATATTAGAGATATGATTGTAGACTACTTTTCTATAATTTTATTAAAATATGGATTAATTTTCTTTCACTTCAGGTTCGGGTTGGTGAAATTGTTTTATCGGATTTTAGGTTGACCTTTAAGCAGAAATTTTAAGTTCGGCTCGGGTAATACCAGACCCACGCAGGACTCTACACTGTAAAAAAAAATCTCTCAAATTGACAGGAAAAAACTGTCAATTTTGGTGCCAGTGGAAAACCGTTTATTTTACAGAAAATATCCATATATTTTTACTAAAACAGTTTTTTTTTGTAAAGATTTTTTCTGTAAAAATGACAAAATCCACATTTTTTTTTTACAGGTAAAAACTGTTTTTCCTTAAAACAGTTTTTTCTGTAAAAAAATACAATACTTTTTTGTCAAAATTACAGATTTTTTTTTACAGTGTACTTTAAACTTACTCCTATAATTCAAGACCTTTTTATAATAAAATATTCTAACGCAAAATGGGTTAAAATTTTATATATAACTGATATGTCAGTTCTTGATTAATAAGATGTTAATTCATATTCTACTTTGTTAAAAGTCTTTTTAGGTACGTATTTTCAGACATGTCTCTTATTAACCCATTTTATATTTTGCCTGAAAATATAATGAGAGACAATAATTTCTCATCTTCCCTGTATATATCTCTGTGTGACGTTTCAGATTTAGTTTCTTATTGCAGTCTATGATTAATGTGTCTACATTCATATTTTGCATTTGTAATATATCTACAGTTATATAGTAATGAGCAGGAAAAAGAAAGAAACTTTGTTGTGCAATTCAAGATATATATATATATATATATTCCTTCTATAACCCTGTTCAGTCTTTATATGAATATTCGAAGACCAGTTTACTAATACCACACAGAGAGTAATAAGAAACTGACAATTTCAGTAAAAAACAACATCATCAACAACAACAACAACAACAGAAACACAAAATTGGTTTTAAAATATTGATAACATGTTTTCAAAGCTTCAAAGTTGTGGAATGCAATGGATCTTTTTGAAAGGCCTTTTTATATATAGAAAGTAGTATATATACAAATCTTTTTATATATACAAATCTATAGATTCTATACAGGACTGCACAAAAGAATTCGGATATTTTCCCGAATATTGTCAGTAATTCCTGAAATTCGGTTTGTAAATATGTTATGTGTTTTCCCAATTGTTTACTTATATATCATCTTTAAAAATCATCCTTATTAAACGGTAAATATTTGTAAAATTATTTTGGAGGTGTTGGAAAGTGTTACATAATCTATGCTTGATGCATGATTTTCCGTTCTTGTTATATATTACTTGGTGTGAATAAATTCTAAAGATCATATACAGGCCTGCAGAAAAAAAATTCGAATACATTTCCGTTTATTGACGGAAATTACTGAAGGAAGGTTTTCAACTGTGTTATCGTTTTCTAACTGAACTAAATTTTTGTATACTATGTAGTATATACACGGTGAAGTTTTGTTAGAATTATCTGAATGTGTTGGAAAGTGTTGCATAATCTATGTTTGACGCATGATTTTTTCCTTCTTAAACATTAATTAAAAAATTTGAAAAATGAGAAAACATTAAATCAGCTTTTTCTCAAAATACCAAAAATGGGCATTGACTCTTTATTTCTACGTACAGATTTTATACTACCGTAATTTCTGGTATATAACCCGCGGTTCAAATAAATCGGTTTCAAACCAGAAATGTTATTTAGTAAAATGTAAATTCTTTCTACTTGGTTCTTATTTGGCTTTATTTAATAAATAAAATTTCTGGTTCGAAGCCGATTTATTAGAGCCGCGGGTAATATACCAGAAATACGGTATTTCATGGACTACGAACCTTTCCGCATCCGCGTGCCAAATGTTTCCAAAAAATATTTTATGTGACCATGATGTGCCAACAACAACAACAACAATAGCAAAGAATAAAATAATAATGACTCAAAGTTATTTGAATTTTTTTTTTTAATTAGAAAAAAATATATATATATGGGTAATATACATGTAGTAATATTTTAGAAAGTAATAAAAAAAATTAATGCGCTTTCTGCAGGGTTCGTACACTTTTACCACAAAATTTTAATAGAATTTTTCTATTTAATATTTAAATAGCAGCAATTATAGACGCATAGTTTAGTTGCAATATTTGTAGTATTTTTCTTCATTTAAATAAGACGAAAAATTCTATTAAAAATTGTGGTAAAAGCATACAAACCCTGTTCTGTTGTTGCATTTTAAATGTCAAATAATTGAAATCAGATTCACATTTAATTACTTTTAACAGAGTGCCAGCCGAACTAGAATCATTTGACAAGCGGTCATCGTTTTGATTTACGCTTGATAGAAAGTGCGAGCTCGTGAATTTATTTAAAAAATATATGATTTTTGCTCGGATTCTTTTTCAAGATATGGCTAACAGGAAAAAAAGCAAACATTATTTAAGCTATCTTTTTAGGGTTTCTAAATTGATTTTTCAACGTATAATCATAATTTAATTAATATAAAACTATTAATTCAGGGTTCGTACGCTTTTACCATAATTTTTTAATAGAATTTTTCTATTTAATATTTAAATAGCATAAATTGTACACACCCCGTTTAATTGCAGGATTTGTGATACTTTTCTTCATTTAAATAACACGAAACATTCTATTAAAAATTGTGGTAAAAGCGTACGAATCCTGTAATTAATAAAAGCGTATTTTTTTAAATTGCAACACGCTAATTTTTTATTTATACTTTATTTTCTCCTTTTTAGTTTTTAAAATTAAATCGTTGCAGTTACACAATGCCATTTGGCCTATTTTGGCGTATAATTAAATCCATTGTTGTTGCAACCCGTATACAATTGTAACCCTCAAGCATAATTGGCTATTTATCATAAGGAAAATTGCCTTAAAATTAATGTATTCATTTATATTTAAGTTCTAAAAATATTAAAATGTTGTAAAATATTAAAAATATAAATTGTCATCGGAAAAGCACCTCTGAACGTAATATTTTTAATTCTAGAATATATGAGAAAGTTAGTGAAAAATCGATTTGTACAAAATTCCATCTTTACATAGAAAACCCAAGTTGTGTTAAAAAAAAAAAAAAAAAAAAGACAGATGCGATTGGAGTCAATATCAAGATTCATATATTCATATAAACAAATACAACTTCTGGCTTTAAAACTGCATTACGTAAAAAGAGTAATACTTTTGAAAGAAGTTTATGGATTACATAAAGTTATAAGATTTTGCAATACTTTTGATGATTTTCTTCCGCTTTATTGTCGCGAAACATATGTTTAAGACAGTCGATTTAGGAAACAGAGTTTGACCTTTCTCTTCCAAAACAAATCTTTTGCAGCATTTTACTCGATTGTAACCTACGTTTTAACAAGAAAGGAGAATTTTTCTTCTTGAACAAAGAAAAAAAATCATTTTGAGGGCAAGAGTATATCGCCAAAGTATGAAAAAAAAAAGTAAAATATTTCACGGATCACGTTTTGCATACGTGCGTAATATGTGGTTTTACAAAAACTTAGTTTTCTTATTGAAAGAGTACAGTCGGCCTAAAAAAAAAAAGAACACCCCATATATTTTAATTACCAAATTGTCTCAGAAAACAAAAACGGAAATAAAAGTACACAAACGAAAAATCATGCATACGGCACAGATTATGAAACACTTTCAACACTAAGAGAATATTATTAAGAAATTTAATATCTAAATAAGCAACTTAACATAAGAAATATATAACTCAGTAAAAATACATTTTCAGCAATTGCTATGTCCAGCGGCGTAGCGAATAGGGGGGGGGGGGGGGGGTGGATCACTTTACTACGAGTATTTTTATATACTACATTTGGCCTTATTTAATTCATAACGTTCAAAAATGAAATAAGGCCAAATGTAGTATATAATTATACTGGTAGTAAAGTGATCGAGCCCCACCCTTACACTACGCCACTGGCTATGTCCATATCCGGTATTGTGTGCGAATTCTTTCGTGCATCTCTGTATGCAATCTGATTCATTATCAACATGTGTTTCATAATCTGTGTCGGATGTATGATTTTTCGTTTGTGTTTTTTTATTTCCGTTTTTGTTTTCTGAGACAATTTGGTAATTAAAATATATGGGGTGTTTCCTTTTTTTTTTGGCCGACTGTACTCTTTCAATAAGAAAAATAAGTTTTTGTCAAACCACACATTACCTCTACAATAAAATGAAATATTTAAATAAGCAACTTAAAGAAACATATCACTCAGTAAAAATCCATTTTCAGCAATTGCTATCCATATCCGGTATTGTGTGTGAATTCTTCCGTGCATGCAATCTGATTCAATATCAACATGTGTTTCATAATCTATGCCGGATGGATGATTTTTTGTTTGTGTTTTTTTATTTCCGTTTCTGTTTTCTGAGACAATTTGGTAATTAAAATATATGGGGTGTTCCTTTTTTTTTTTGGCAGACTGTACTCTTTAAACTAAGTTTTTGTCAAACCACACATTACCTCATACAATAAAATATCTAAATAAGCAACTTAAAGAAATACATAACTCAAGAAAAACCATTTTCAGCAGTTGCTATGTCCATATCCGGTATTGTGTGTGAATTCTTTCGTGCATCTCTGTATACAATCTGGTTCAACGAAACACCATTACACATTCAATATTTAGAAATTAAATCAACTCTTATAATAATAACATCCAGTGTTAGGCACTTCAAAAGAGTTGATTTAATTTCTAAATTATTGAATGTGTAGTGGTGTTTCATCGCTCAAATATAATTCGGACTTTGGTCTTATGAGCAAAGACTGCGAACATCATAGTTTTACCATTGCATGAAAAAAAGTGTAAGGTTTTTTTAATCCCGAGGTTTTTATGCAATCCTAATGAAATAGCTTAAGATCTATGAATAAATATTATTTAAACAGCGTTCGTACAGGCGCTTACTTTAGAATACCAGTATCTTCTTAAAGGAATATTCGTCTTTTTTAATCCCAGAAACTTGCAATTAAATAAAACGAAAATTTCGTTTCAAAATTATTGGTATTCAAAAGTATGTACCCGTATGAACCCTGTTAAATGCTAATTTTCATTATCATAATAAATAATGATGATTTTGATTATCCTCCCTTTGTTAATGCATTAATCGCTTTAATTTACCTGCGGACTTCAGGTTAAAACATTTAAGACTTCTACATGAAAACTTCTAAACGTCATGTTCTTTCCCCACTTTTTAGCATATAGAAATGCAACAATAGAGAGTGGAACAGAATATAAATGCGATATAAACTTTGTAAAAGTAAAACGTTGAAAATCGTGACAGTGTAAAATGTAAATTTTCAGAGTGCTTTCAGAATATCGTATCCTGTTAAGTGTAATTTATCTGAACTTTTACAAAAAATTCATATTCTTATTTATGTATCCTTTGAAAACATCAACAGATAATCTGGTTGGCCAACTGCACGTGAAATTTCAAGCACGTGACTTACCACGTGAGGTTTTACTATTAGTTTTTTAAATGAACGTGTGTACAGGTCAAACTCTGATATTGTGATTCAAGTATTAACTGGAACAAAGGGCAGTTATCCAACTCACGACCAGGGCCAGATTATCTCTGGAGCAAACTTTCACTACTACAATTTTAAAGTAATCGCAGCCTTATTCAAACTCCGAATTTTTGTTTTAAATCAGGCGAAATTTTTTTTCAGAATTACTGGTGGAAGTTTGTTTTTGTGATAATCAGGACATTAGCGGTGACCTGTAGAATTCTTACCTTAGACTAGTAAATTTGGTTTTTCAAATATGAAGTTTTAGGAATAAAATTTTATAAAAAACTGTTAAATATCTTTATTAGGAAATGAAAGTTTAACACAGTTTTAATTTAGAGGTTTTGTTGTATTTAAAATTTTGGGATTTTGTAAATTTTTCTAGGATTAAATAAGGCGAAATGTTCTATTAACACATTCACTACCGGGGTAAAATTACTGGAATTTTATTTTATTCAGTAATTTCGAATTCATACCAGAAAATACTAATAGAAATATTTAGTTTATTTAGTTACAGACCATTTCGTGTTTACATAAAATAAAAATTCTTTCGAAATTTTCGTTTACGAATTCGTAATTTTGGATTAAAAATGGAATATTAAATGAGTCACCTAGTGACGCACAGTGGAGTATTTGATACAAAATCCTGGCCAAAAAGGCAGAAATTAAAATTTGCTCAACGATTGTAAAAAACATACATTATAATAGCTGACTAACTGGTGCATAGATCTATGTTTATTTCAGGAGTATGAGTCATATCCGGCGGCTCTTAGCCTCAGTTGAAGTGAAAGTTTCTTTGTGAGAAGACATGCTTTTTTGTTATGTTTCAGCTTTCTTATTGTGTTTAAATGTATACTTTGAGATGTGCATTTAAATAATTTTACTTTTCATATAATAAAAAAATAATTTAAATTGAAAACGGATTAATATTATGTCTTTTTAGATCTAATTTATTGAAACATATTTATTGAAATATATTATCTAATATATTCAAAGCTTTTTAAAGCTGCGTCGGGGTCTGTCGGGCCATTTTTGAATTATAATCGTATTAGATATAGTTTTGAAGGGGGAAAAAATGTTCCGCATATTGTTTACAATTTTAGATATCAATGTTTTTTGGAAGGACTGCAAATCAATTAAAAACACTCAAAAACCAGCTTCTCTATACGATTGAGACTCAACTTTGGTGAATACTAAATACAAGTAATATATATATTATATGCATTGGTTTTTATAAATAATTAAACATTTATGTGTAGTAAAATTAACCACATTTAATTAAACATTACTTGTGAATAAAACAAACCTATCAACAATTAATTTCCTCTTATAACCAATAAACAATTAAGTAAACATTGTATTACATATTTATTTATATAAATAAATACATACATTTATGCATATATAATATTAATTAAGTATATTTACTAATAGTAAGTCGACAAGAATGGTTTTAACTTTAAAACACAAGAAAATAATTTTGGCCAGGATTTTGTGTCAAATACTGCACTGTGCGACGCCACGTATGCGTTCTCGGTAGCGAACGTGTTAAAAAGTTGTGCTAACACTGTATGCACCCTGTATTTCTCATGCCGTATTTTGCATAAGATGTTCCTTCCCTTACTATGAGAAATTTCTGGGGAAAACACTAATGTTATTCATGCACTACCTTATTCAGCTAAAAATATTCTCTGCAGTCAAGCTTTTATAGTAAAAATATGGATACAAATGAATCAACAAATCTGTAAGAAGTCGTATATTTTCATTATACATAAAAAAATATATATATGGTGAGTATACAGGTAAATATAACGGAACATGCAAAGTAACAACCACGAGTGGAGTTGTGCCTTTTTTTATTTTCATTTTTTGCTTTAAAATCGCAACTTTAAAGTGATTTGGTTTTTAATTATATAATTTTAATTAAATAAGAAACATTCTCAGTTCTTCGAAGTTATAAAACAAGTATAATATAAGTTAATTTTAATTGTTAGATTATAAGCAATTAAAAAATTTGAGAATTCTCATATTTAAACCACGTTTTAACGTTCATTTCTCCTTGAAGCGATAAACTAAATTGAAATTTACAATAATAATAATAATAATAATAATAATAATAATAATAATAAATAAATACATTAATTAATTAATTCAAATTAAATAAAATAAATAAAAATCAAATCAAATCAAATCAAATAAATAAAAAGAAAAGAAAATAATTATAAACAATAGTTTTGTGCTAAAAAAACCCCCTGAATTATGAAACAAAAGGTTAGTACTTGGTTTTGTGAATATGAATGTGAAAAAGGTCTGATTTTTCTTTCTTTAATACTTCGAATTTAAAATAAAATATTCCTTCACTGAATCATTTACTACATATTTATTTATTTATTCATTTAATGTAGTTCGGGACACAAAAATCTCGATTTTTTCAGATTTTTAACATATTTTAGATGAGTTTTCAGAATGATTAGATAAAATTTACGCTAGATATTTTTAGAATACAATTTTGAAAATATGATTCTTGTAGTAAACAGTACTCATAATTTTTTTTATTTCAAAACAAACAAACAAACATGCATTTTAAGATTAAAAAAATAAGTAAATAAATAATATATATATATATATATATATATATATATATATATATATATATATATATATATTTCTTTTGTTCCAAACCACCTTAAATGAATAAGTTTTTCCTTCAAAATGTTTTACTGAAATATGTAATTTAATTTAAACACATTTTTAATTTGGAATTTACTGTTTGTCATTGATATGAATGAAAGCGATAAAATGAAATATATTCAGAGTAAAATTCATTTAAAATTTAAATCATATGCATTATTCAAAAACATTAATTTACATCTAAAAGAAAAAAATGCAAAATAAAGAGTGCTATGAAACACTTTCATCATTATTATAAAGAATAATTAATTGCTTGCATTTATTTAAAAATATTTAATGCTTATTGTTCCTGCTAAACCTTTTATTTAATTTATATTTTTTATTTAGTAGTTCAATTGCATTTAAATAAATGTAAATTAAAAACTCATTGCGATGTCTTATAAGTAAAATCAAATTGATTTAAATACATTGTACAAAAACAAACAGACACGAATAATAATAATAAAAAAATATATATATATCATTAAATATATTATAATAATATTATAATTATAATATATAACATTATAAAAAAAATTATTTATTTATTTATTTATTTATTTATTTTGTATCAGAAGTTAAAGCTTTTTAAATTTTATTTTAAAACATTTATGTCCTTAAATCATTATATAATTATATAAAAAGTTTAAATTTATTTATTTATTTTGTAATAATTGCGGGAAAAACTTTTTTAGAGTCTTTAACATTTTTGTTTTTAAACAGAAATTATGTATAATAAATATATTTATATAATTTTATAAAATACTATTTATCCAACAAGAGTATATTTAAAAAATACATTCACAGAATTTAGAATACAATCTGTGATACATAATGGAACTACCTGTATGATTTTAATGATTGCACACAGTGTGATTATATTTATAAATTTTGCTTTTCATGGTTATTTTAAAGTATTTCTGTTAAGTTATTATTAAATCATTAATAATATTAAAATTTATTTTTTACTTATTTTGCATTATTTTAAATTTTGAATTTATAGTTTGATATTGATATAAATTAAAGAGATTAAAAAAATATATTGAAAATAAATTTTCCTTATTTAATGCATTTTTAAAATTTAAATGGTACGCATTATTTATAGGCATTCACTTATGCATATAAGAAAAATCGAGAAGGAAAAGTACTTTGAAACATTTTAACCGTTTTTAAAAGGAAAATTATTGACTCACTTTCATAAAAAAAATATATTTAATATTATTGGCGTCTGATATCCTCTTTACCTTAAAAAAAAAAAAAACATGATTCGTTTTTAAGAGGAATTTAAAGATTTTGAGCTAAAGCTATGCAGAATTCTATGTTTTACAGTTATGTTTTGTTACGTTTTACTACGTTTCACAGTTTTACAGTAATCTTCTCGCAGATGAGAAAACATTAAATTCAAAAGCTAAATGAGATGCATTATTTAAATTAATTTATGTTTTTAACAATGTGAGACTAAAGAAAACTTTGAAACATTTTAATCAAATTAAAAAACACACACACACACACACACACATATATATATATATATATATATATATATATATATATATATATATATATATATATATATATATATATATATAATGCGAAAACCACATACCATACTTTCAAACCCAAAACTACTGAAACGGATATATATATATATATATATATATATATATATATATATATATATATATATATATATAAGTATTTAGTACTACTGGTTTATTTTTTATTTACTTAAGCCTTTGATTACAAACCAGGACTGGCGACTATTTTTATATTCCATCGTACCTCAATTTGCAAAAAAATTTTGTTGTTGTATAGTTTTCTTGAAAATATCGTAGTACAAGTGTATGCAAAGATTATTTTTCAAAAAGTGGTACACTGGGACGTGCATGTCTCGAAGGCTTGATTACCGACGGGGCAAACTTCCAACAATAAAAACGAATATAGATTCTTGTCATATTTAAAACAGAAATTCTGCATGAATAAGGTGTTTAAATAAGGCAAACTTTTCTATTCATATTTACTGGTGAAAGATTGCTCCGGAGGTAATGAGGTCCTTTATGTTCCGACACGTAATTAAAGGGTTAATTGGACAAGCTCATCGTGATTAAAAATAGGGAATTTAAAGAAGTTAAGCTATATCTATGTATAACTCTATCAGAAGATTCAAAATTTCATGCACAAACATTAAGAGATGGTAGAGCATACTATAATAAAAAATTTTTGTACAGGAAATCAGTGTCTTAGTCGATTTACTGACTCAAAAATACAGGGTGTCTCGCTTTCACCTGAACAAATCTATTGTTTATATATTTGACAAAACTAAAGTTATTTAAAAGAAATTTTAAACAGACTTACTTTGTTTTTGTGAAATGTAATGACATCAAAAAAGTTATGGAAGTATACAGTATTTCGATGTGAATCCACATTTAAAAATATGAAATGCCAATTTCAGCGTTATTTGGATGTGAATGGTGAGCATTCTAAAACTTTTGGCGATATCATTACATTTCCCACAAAGAAAGGTAAGCCTGTTGCAAATTTCATTAAAGTATTTTCATTATTCTTAAAGTTATGTACAAAAAAAAAAAAAAAAAAAAAAGACTCGATTTGGTGAGGGACACCTTGTATTTTTGATTATGACCTCAATTTACTGTACAAAATTGTTTGTCGTAGTGTCTTCTTCTCCTCTTAAAGTTTGTACGTAAAATTTTGAATCAGCCTTTTTGTGACATTTTTGGCAAACAGAAAATGAGAAATACCAATTTAAGAACTAAATGAATAATTTGGAATGAACACTTACCTACTATTTGCAGCCAATGAATTATCACCAAGAATTCGGGTATTCATGAATTTTAATTTTCAGGAACGTAATTTAAACTTAAAAAAATAATAAATTTACTGAGCATTTTATCAAATATCACAGTTAGAAGAGTCCACTGAGGTTAATTTTAATAACATGTGCAGTGACCACAAAAAGCACATTATTATTATTATTATTATTATTATTATTATTGTTATTATTATTATTATTATTATTGCGGCTACTTCCTCTCTGATACTACGACTCCAGCTTACGACCACATCTATTCCTCCTCTTTCTGTTTGTATTAAACATGCTACATTTCATTGTAACGTGCTGAGAAAACGTGATACGATATTACCAGGTACGAAATACAAAGAATACTTTTTTAATGTTGGCGCGAAATCGCTTTCTAGGCGAAATTCGTGGCAAGGAAGCTTAGTGGAATGAAAAATAATATATAAAAGTGATTCCCTTTGCTATTTCTTTTACTTCATGTTTTATGCGCTCTTTTTTCATTAGTTTGTTTTGAAAGTAAAAGTAAACATTTGTTTCCAGTTCTTCCTTATTGTTTTTTTCTATGGATTCTTCCTCCACATTATTCTGTCATTCTTTAAAAAAAAATGAAGTCGCAATAGCTGTGCAATTTTGTATGTTGCAGGAAAAAGACAAATTAAACCGAATTAAATAATTAAAATTAATTTAATTTAATTTTAAGAATAAAATATAATAAAAGTAAAACACGGAGTCATAAATTTTTTGTGTATTATGAGGCATGCAGATCATATACAGGGTTGTATGACATAATTTGCCCACATTACCGGCTATGGGCAGCAATAACTGAAAATGAATTTTTAGTGCGTTGTGTGTGTGTGTGTGTTTTAATGTTTATTTAGATATCTCATTTCATTGTATGAGCAAAAATGTAATTCCTTAACAGTTTTTTGATAGTGTTGAAAAGTGCTTCGTGATGCATGATTTTTTGTTCTTGTTTATTAGTTTGTTTTGAAAGTAAAAGTAAACAATTATTTCCAGTTCTTCCTTACTGTTTTTTTTTTATATGGATTCTTCATGCTCTTTCTTATTCTGTCATTCTTGACAAAAAAATGAAGGTGCGATAGTTGTGCAACTTAGTGTGTTGCAGAAAAAAAACAAATTGCACCGAATTAAATAATTAAATTTAATAATAATTAATTTAATTTAAAAATAAAATATTTAAAAAATAATCATAAATTGGAAACAGGGATAATTATTATGAAAGAAGGTTCTGAAACCTTTTCCCATTTGACAACGTTTTAAAATATATATAGTGACAGTGACATATTTATGCCGTATTTATTTCATGGGTTCCAACTTTTTGGCACTCTCGAGTTGCATTTGAGAGGGATATTTTACTCGAGCTGGTACATTAATATTGAGAAAACCAAATTCTTTTTTTTGTCTAAAATCAGAATTACATTTTGAGAGGCACAGCATATACGGAATCTTTTGTAGCAAAAATATTTGCTTGATGACAGTAGCGACTCGTCAAGGGTTCACAATCACTTTACTAACATAATTTCCGTATATTAATTTTGACTTTATTTAAATTGTGGACTGTTCTACGATTAAACATGGAGAAAATTAATTTCGAAAATACTGGTAGTAAAGTGACTGTGTTTTAACTTTGAATAACTGTGGAATAACTTGTGTTATAACATTGGCTCATCTAATCCCTGATGAGCCGCTACTGCTTGATGAATTAAGATTTCGATGATACAATTGAGGGGGTCAGGGCAAGAGAGTGCTAAGCCACATTTTTGAACTTCTGAAATATTTCAATTTGAAAATTTGATCCAATACTCAAATCAAGATACATAACATAAAGTTTTTTCGCCAATGTCTTAGTAACATTTGAAATATTCCGAGTAACAATATGGCATTACTTTAATGATATTACTATTACGACTTTTGTAAATTAGCTATCTTTATTGTTGGCATAAACATCTGGGGCAAAAACGAAACCAGGGACATATTCTGCCACCAAGTGACATTAGAAACAAATTATATGTAGGATATTATAATTTACAATATTAAGCAACAGATAACAGTGTTAGATTTATTTCGCCAAAAATGTGGCTTGGCACTTTCTTGCCCAGACCCCCTCAACTGCATACCTGCCAAACTGTATTTTTCTATAAAAAGTGGGTCAAATTGATCCAGATTAAACACATTTGAACCAGAATTTTTTTAAGAAATAAAATTAGATAAGCTCCCTGCAGAAAGAGGAAATTACAAAATAAAAATATATCAAATAAACTTTCTGGTTTGAAACTTGTTTAAAATGTGCCAGTTTAAACCACATTTTACGGAAAAACAGTTGAAAGTTAGCAAGTACGCAACTGTAAAAAATAAAAAAGTGGTACAAAAACAAGATTTATCAGAAGATTTATGATGTTGTTATTTTAAAATTCCTTTGAGTTGGAATCTTTTCGGTGGTTGATGGTATTTTTAAAGATCTGAAAAAAAAATCTAAGATTTGTTTACATGCATTTCATGCGACAAATATTAGTTACTATATGCACAAATTATTTGGGACAAGCTTTTTTTTCTCAGAATTGTAATGCAATTGCCCGTTGATGTCTTAAGCCGCTTTAAACCAATTTTATCTTTTTTGAGATGATGTGACTGTTAGAAATTGACAATTACAAGGTTTTAAACTAGAAATAACCACTTCAGCTTAATTTGTAAGCTACTGTGTGTGAGAGGTTATTGTTAGTTTTTACTATCTGTGAGAAACGTGCTGCTTTTGTGTATTTAAAAATGGATATTACTCCAAAGAAGTGTTCAAAGATAATTGCTCAAATATAAATGCTGACAACTAGAAAGAGGTCATTTCCAGTCATGAAACTCATTTATTTGTGCAGCAAATCTAGTTAGACGAAGCAACTGTGAATTCTTAAGACCTAAGCACATCCAGCAAACTGTAAAACACCCTCCGAAACAGATTTTTGGGGGTTTTATTCACAGAAAATGGTACTGGAAGCATAGTTCGCGTTATAGCTATGATGAGTTCATCGAAGCACGTAGAAATATTACAACGTCAGATTGTTCAATTCATGCAAACTTTTGATAGGACATTATTCAACATGATTTGGCCCATGTCGCAATTCAAAATTAGTCAAAAGTTTCATGCTGAAGAATAAAATTAATTTGTTTGATTGGCCTAGAAATTCATCAGACTTAAATCCTATAGAAAACTTGTAAAATATGGTTCCACGATGAAGAAGTCAAAGATATGTGCACTAAATTAGTGGGCGTCAAAGCCAAAATGAATTCAAAGGGTAATTTCTGTTAAAGGAGGACTTACTCCGTACTAGTACAATATTCAGTGTATATAAAGGAATAGAATGATATAAAGGCATGAATTTTGAAAAAGAGTGAGTTATCCCAATTAATTTGCACAGGTAAGAATCTTTTGAAATCGTAATAAAAGGAAAGTAAAAGTAAGAGGTGCTAAAACTTCACGAGAAAAACAATTAATAAAGTTTAACATCAAGATGTTTTAAATTTGAAAACAAGTCCATATTTCACAGCAAAGTGTTTAATATTTTAATTTAAGTTAATGGTCAAAATTAACACATTGTTGACTGGTAGTTTAATATGAATTCTAGTCTTTGAAACAATAGAATCATTCTCCTCTTCTGGATATATTTGGTATACTAATTATTAAATAGATTTTTAATCAGTAAATATCTTTCAATATATATAATACCTTTAATATAAAATTTCTCACAGTTTGGCAAAATATGCTAAAATATATGATATAAATGCATATATTTTCTCATTAAAGCCATTAACCTTTCATGCAAGATAAGTTGCAGAGGTAAAAAGAGAAATAATTAAGAATTTAGAACCCGCTCTTAGTCGATGACATTTGGTTATATAAAGACAAGTACATTCGTGATAGGTCAACAATGTGTTAATAATAACGATTGAAAATTGTAAAACTTGGGAAATGGACTTACGCCATTTGACTTGAGTTTCTAGGCATTACGCACGCTTCGGCCATAAAAACCTGGAAAACAAGACAATAAATCATTGATAAATAAATTTAAATGATTTAAAGTTTGCTTTAATATGCGTAAAAAATAAGACTTACCACATTATTTTTACTCATACCTTTATTAAGATCAGAAGCAGAAGATTATTTTGTTGTTTTATAAATTTGATAAGAGGAATACACCAGGGCTCCCACTGGTCCGTTTTTTTAATACCAGTATTTCTCAAGAAAATATTTCTTGCTAAATTTTTACAGCATTTGCAACAAAAATTACGTTCCGAGTTGGTGTCTAGAAAATTTGTAAAAAGAATCTAAAGAGAATATTTTTATTAGAAAAAAGCGGTATTCAAAAGTGGACCGAGTGGGAGGCCTGTGAATAATATCATAACTTAAACATAGAAATATAGTATAATTAATTAAATTTTTAATTGTAAAATTCAATTAACTAAAAGTTATTATGTCTTTTCAAGTTTCCAGGGTTCGTACGCTTTTACCACAGTTTTTTTAATAGAATTTTGCTATTTAATATTTAAATAGCAAAAATTGTAGACACCATGGTTAATTGCAGGATTTGTAATACTTTTCAATATTTAAATAAGGCAAAAAATTCTATTAAAAAATGTGGTAAAACCGTACTAACCCTGGTTTCCATCAACAAATAATAAGAATATTTAAAAGTCGCATCAATAAAGTAACAAAATGCATTTAAAAAATAACCATCACAGGAAAACTTCATTCTATAATTTTTTTGTTGTTTTAACCATATAAAAAGATAAATAAATCAATTAAAAATGAAAAAAAAATAGCATTTACTTTGTTATCAGAGTATATTTACTTTTATTCCAGAATTGCTAATTAAAAACACTCTAATGGTCTTAATTTAGTTTTCTATGAATAAATTTAGCTGCTCCTGATTCGTTATATAAAAAAAACACAACCTTTTCCCGTTTCGTAGGTATTAATATATATATATATATATATATATATATATATGTACTGATCTTAGCATATATGCCAGTATAATTATGAAATACTGAATTATTTTTTAAAACACGTGTGGGTACATCCAGGTAATCTCTTGTTATCCAATTTTCCATTATATTTAGTTCATATTTCATTTCTTAATCCATTTGTATTCACTTGATATCAGCTCCAAATTATTAACATTTTATGGTTTATTATATATATATATATATATATATATATATATAATTATAATATCTATGAATTTCAAAAAACATATCAAGTTCTATTCTACTTAAATCTCCTATATATATATATATATATATATTTATTTATTTATTTATAATTTTTTCTCTCTCTCCTTTTAAATATTCTTCATATTTTCAGTATTTTTGGCCAATTACCATTGAAGCACAAGCTATGGTAAAATTATGATTGCACTTGTTAATTTATTAACTATGTGGTATTCTGTCTACACATTATTATTAATTATCTCTTTGGAGATTTAATTAGATTGTTACAAGAACTTGATATGTTTTTTGAAATTCAAAGATATTATATATATATATATATATATATATATATATATATTGTTGAAATTAGAATCATTTATTGCCAATTGTTCTTTATTTGGGAGTAAAAATATGTAACGCAATTAACTTTCACAACATCTATTCGTGGAAATCTCCCTTACTGAACAAAAATAAAAGTGCCACCCTCAAAAAGCATCTTTTTTTAACCTGATATTTATCAATTTTGCGTTATTTGAAGCAGGGATAATTGAGGTTTCATTATAATGATTAAATTTGTCATCAGTGCTATTTCACTAATTAATTCCAAGCTTTAAAGTGCCTTAATAAATGTATCTAAAAGCAACATATTTCTCTAATTATATACATAAAAAAATATGACGTTGATGTCTTGAAGAAAAAAAAAATGTTGGCTCAATGCTATCTGAATTTTAGTGAAACTGTGGAATTTTTTCTTAAATATTGCATCTTAGGTTGTGAATCTTCGGATGTAAAACCCATTTATAATATTGTTTCAAAATTGTTATCCTTACATTTCGAATTATGTAGCTAATAATGTCTACAAACGTTTACTCGAAATTTGAGAAACATCGATAGAATATTGAAATTATATCTAATGAATTTGCACCAATACTGGATGAAATATTAGGGTTTAGTTAAAATAGTTCCAGTAAAAAAGTAATACGAAACCCTGTAGCTTTGTGGTCAGCGCGTCGTGCTACCATGCTACTGGTCCACAGTTTGATTCCGGATTGCAGCTTGCTGGGGAACTAAACACCACAGGGTCCATGGTCAAATAAATAGGGCTGGGCACTGTAGGGCATGATTCTTAATGTATTGTAGTGGCGCAGATTTAGTAGTTTTAGTTTTAGAAAGGTTATATTTTTACAATACTAGCATTACACTGTTAATATCCGTAATAAATGTTTCTACAACACTGGAATGTTTGTGATACAAAACTACGTTTATACCATGGTTTATCTACATATAAGGTTTTAAAACCATTGCTTGTCTAACAGTTATCAACTTGAATATAAATCATGGTTTCATGATTCAAAACTCGTACTAATAATTTAAATACAAATGACCCACAATACTAAATTATCCTTACATAGAAATATACATATGTGTATTTATTATAATAATTCATTTCCATTCATATTGCATTTTTAAATACTCAAGCAAGAATATTTAATATATATATTTTTTTTATTATGCAAAGCGCTGATTTAAAAAATACTAGAAAAGATTCCTACTAAATAAGGTATTTTCCTGCCATATTTTCCCACCAAAGAAAATTTATAAATTATATTAGAAGTATTTCAAGAAATATTTTGTACATTTATTTTAGATTGGAACAATAGGATTTTTTAAAATGAAATTGGAAAGCCAAATCGTAAAAGAATAATAATGTAATTTCCAAATGAATACGAAATTTTCTTTTCTGCTATAAGAAAAACATTCATAGTTTTTGAAAGAGAACATATATTATAGTTCTTTTTCTAAATACCAAACGTGTAAAATTAATTAATATTTTACAGATAATTTAGAATAAAAGCTTTCTTTTTCGAAACGAAATGAAAAATAAATAAATAAAATCGTTGTACTAATAAGTAATTAAAAAAGTATATAAAATTTTTTAATAAAATGTAACTACACTTCCACTTTCAAAATTTATTATAAAAATAATATTTAAAAAAAAAAAAAACTTAAGCAGTCAGTTTTTAAAATACAACAGCATAAAGTTGATTATAGGTATAATAAAATTATTACACTTGTAAATATTTGGCATGTTTATAAAAGGTATTTTTACAAATAAAACATTTTGTATAACATGAATAATTTTTTATCATATGCTTTTAATAAGTAAATAGATTAAAATGTAAAAGCAATTCCAATTTTCTGACAGTGTATATTTAACTTATAAAATATTATATAATAAGTACTTTTTAAAATATAAAACCCACAAATTACTTAAATAGTTCTAATTTATATACGCATATATTTTTGCAAAATTTTAAGAACTATTTTTTTTAACATTTGGAATTCTTTATGATATACTTTTGCAACACATTTATAACAGAACAGAATAATAAATAATTATTCTATTAATCTAAAAAAAAAAATTATCTAAAAAATGTTTAACAGATTTCAACTAATACAACTGTAATAAACAAATAATAATCAAAAACAATGTCAAAATATAACACCATTCAAGTAATTATTTAAATTGTAAGAAATAGTATTCAATTATTTTTTAAATTGTACAAAAAAACTTAAACATGGTAAAATTTGTAATTTTTTTGTGTATATTTAAAGTTACTTGTAAAATTTAAATATTAATTAAATAGTGTGTAAAGTTATTCATATTTCATTATAAAATTTACAAAAATTTTCAGCATTTCTTTGTTAAATAATTACTCATTCTATTACATTTTATAAATTAACTGAGCATTGCCAGGAATTTTAAATTCTTTATACATTATTTTTTTAATTCTACTGTATTTTATTTGAATTTTGTACAATATTTTTAGTCTACTTTTATTCGATTTCTATTTTATTCTATCTACTGATTAAAAGCATATGATAAAGCAATCAATAAGCTAAAAGAATGTAAATCTATAAATAACAATACCATATAAACAACATACAAATAATATTATTAGATGACCCGCCCGGCGATGCCCGGGCCTTGGATAATAACTTTAAATATACCTAAAATTAACTTCTTACTGTTTCCCAGGATTACTTTAAATATATCTCGCTATACTAGTTGTTTTCCCCAAACCAATCTCTTCCCATGCACACAATTTAAAAAAAAGCTCCCAAACGCGAGGTCACGTGTGTCGTCATGGAAACGGTTTTTGGCGATAAAGGAGTTATTTAGGAACACTGGACATTTTCCTCATTGAAATTTCGCTGATTTTCAAAGAAAAAAAAATCGATGGCTATACTTTCTCTAATAATTAATTTTACAAATCTTATTTCGTATGCATGCATAATTAAATCGATTTCCGAAAGTCTGCTCCATAAAATGATATAAAATATAAGATTAGATTGATAAAGTATCAAATAAAAATGGGTTGATAAAAAAAAAAAAAACAAGCTACTAATTTTCGGCGAAATAAGGACTTAAAAAATCGCGAAAAACTCCAAAAATCGCTGTACGAATTCCAAATAAATAACATTGAAAATAGAATAAAATTTACTATATTGGGCTAAAAGATTGAATTTGGATTGCTTTTATGAGTGAGTTAAAACCACCGGTGAACTTGTAAAATTGAGAAAATGAGCCTTAGGTACATTCGGACCTGTCTTGCGTCTATCCGACTTCTACGTGCAATAGGTTTCCCTAGCCATCGCCAACAAACAAACAAATACTAATACACACAGGCAGGCAAAAACTTTCTTTTCTTAATATATATAACAACAGAAAATGCAACTCTTTAAGACGTTACTATTTTTTGAATTATAGCTTAAAAGATTTTGTCACATCAATGTATTAATTAAATCAAAATTTATTAAATACATCAAAATAAAGCGTTTCTCGCAAAACTGTTTGATTTCACAAAAGATATTGCACGAATGATAACACTCTTAATATAAAATCGTCTTATGGTATATGATTTCAGGGCTCCCAAATGGTCCGCTTTTTGAATACCGATATTTTCTTAGATAAATTTTATTTTTAGATTTTCCTTGAAAATTTTGCAGAAACTACCTTCGAAGGTAAATTTTTGCGGACATGTTGTAGAAACCTACGACGAAATTTTCTGTTAAAATATATTGGTATTCAGTTGGCGGACCATTTGGAAGCCCTGTGATTTCGTAGTTGACCAGATGTTCATATTGCATTGTCAAAAATATCAAGCTTAATATATCAAACATGAGTAAATATCACTTATATTTGAAATTGAATTTTTCATAATTTTTAAGTATTTCTAATATATATTTTTAAAATCTTGAATAGAAAACTTTCATTAGTTAAACAAGCATGTTAAAATTTCAGTAATTTTTCAATGAATGTTTAAGGGGTCAAATGACTGTTAAAGACATATAAAAAAAAATGAATAGTTTTTGACACTTCATATCTTGAAAAGGACATACTTTAAAACAACATTTGTTTTCTGATAATAAAATGAAGTATATTTGATGGAAAAATCTTTTATTCAATTCAGAATGTCAAAAGTACCGTAATTTTCGGCGTATAATCCGCAGCTCAAACAATCGTTTTTCGACCCAGAAAATTTATTCAATAATTGTAGTTAAACATTTACAGCGATCTTTTAAGTTACATTTTATAAAATAATATTTCTGGGTCGAAAAACGACTCTTTGAGCTGCGTATTATACGCCGGAAATTACGGTATCTGTTAACTCATTCGCTGCCAATCACGAGTATACTCGTGGTTTTTCAATCTAAAATTACGGATTCGTACCGGGAATTTGGAAAAAGGAATTTTTATTTTATGTAATCCCGAAATGTCTGTAATTAAATAAAGTCAATATTGCTATTAGTATTTTTTGGTATGAATTCGAATTTTCTAAATAAAATAAAATTCCGGTAATTTTAACCCGGCAGTGAACGTGTTAAAAACAGTAGTGTGTGTGAATACACGATCCCTCAAAATATTAAATATTTATCTGAAAAAGAAAAACGTGCTTCATGTACTTACTTAAGACATTTAAAGACATTCTGAACTTAAATTTATATAAATTTTAGTACTTTAAAAAAAATAAAATTTTAGGTATTTGTTCATTTTTGGAGTTTATCAAAGTAATATAAAGTTTTTGTAGGTGAAATAGTAAAGAAATATATTCTGTAATTTGTGTTTATTTATTCCAAAATACAAAGTAGTTTAATAGATATCTTGTGCATAATTAAAGGAAAAGTACATTTATGGATACATTATATTAAAGTGTTGTTTTAAATCATTATTTTCAGAGAACACCTGATGTATTTTTATAACAACTAGCATAATTACAAGATTTTTCCCAGATTTTTTTAAATGCTCAGAAGGTATTGATCTTTCATGTAAACTTTTTTTTTTTCACAAAATCAAATTTTTTTATGGTTTAACATTCACATGACCCCTTAAATACTGAATTTTAGAAAACATACTCACATGAAGGAAAAATTAAAATTTCTTTCACAATGCATGCTTCAATAATTGATATCAACAAGGTGTACTTGTCTTTCTTTTGGTTTTATCGAAAAGAAAAAAGAAAACCGGAATTAATTTTGCCAATTTATAACAAATAATTATACATTAATTTAAAAATAATTATAGTAATCAAAATGGTAATATATTGTTTTACAACTGAATAGATACTTACTGTATTGATGCTGCAGATACCAAAGGTCAATTTTGTTTGTAAATGAAGTTCCTTTCTACAGATGTCCTTGTTTATTAACTAAAAGTCCACTGCACAAAAGGAATTATATATTTATCTGATTCGATTCTTATGAGGGAAGAAGACATGAAAGCTGTTGTGTTTCACACCAAACTGTGTTTCAAGTATCCACGCTGACCATTATGAATAGTGCCAAACCACCAAGTCAAGTCACCAATGCGCATGCTCATTTGCTCGCGCATGTTCCATGTGCTCCAATGAAAACATATCTGGATGCTACTAATAATGTAAACCGACCTTTGAAAAAAAAAATCCATTAAATTAAGCAGGGCAAGCAACTCTCCAGTGTATGGTATCCGATACTGCCGAAGAGATCAGCATAACATTGAAGGTTTAAATGAAGATTGTTCTTCCCTTTTTCCATATTAACGATGTATCAAATTGGTAACATGTGTGCTTAAAATTTCGAATGATAAATTCGAATTTTCTTTACATATCACTAGTGTCCATTGAATTTAGTCATTAAACAGATTCAGGGGATATATTTTCATCGCGTTATTTTTCTTAGAAAGTAAAGATATTAAATGATTTAAAGGACATTTGACTATAGTTGTCCAAAAATCCCTCTTAATTTGTTCTCTCATTTTTTTCCCAATGGAAGTGTAGAATGACTGTATTAAAAGGTGTGCTTAGGTATTTCGAAATACCTTTTGATAACCAGATTGGGGCTATTTTTTTATTCAGAATCTTTCAAAATAAATGAAGATCATGGAATGTTTGAATGACTCGTTATACCTAGTCATAGGCAGAGATGAAATAAGGATAAAAAAGATATTTTTATAATTCTGATGATCTTAAAATATATGGGAAACATTAAATTTTTTATGAATTAATATTTATATAGGGTGTCCGAAAAGTCTTTTCCTGATTATAAAATTTATTCATATGTTTTTTTTATTGCAGGTTTCCGTAGTATGGCTGTAGTGTAGCAATATGAGCGTCCAGGAAATCGGAAATGTTCACAATTCAGAAAAAAGCTTAGTGTCCTTTGGTATCCCCTTTGGAATCTGTAATTTAGGTAAGGCCGTACGCACTGATTCACTACACATTGTGATTACTAGACTCCAATCCTATTTTCAGGACTTTTATATATAATTATGGAAGTGGAATATCAAAGTAAATGCAGCAAAAAATGCCGCATGATTTTCTCAAAAAAGGCTATCTCCCCCGATACTAATCTTTCACTTAACGGTGACGACATACCCTGAGTCACCAACTATAAATATATAGGTATTTACCTGGATTCAAAATTAACCTGGGCTATGTAGATTACGGACGTGTTAGCCAAATCTGCCAAAGTCTACACTGTAAAAAATGACCAATGTTTCTTATTTTATGAAAATATGCTATAACCACGAACGAAAATATAATATAATCTTCTGAGTTATCCGAAATTTCAAATAGCATGTTACATTGTCTTTTGAATCCCCAGAAACGAATACATTTTCAAAATTTAAAGAATAATTTATAAAAACAAATTATTTTTAGCTGCCCAAATTTTTCATAAACGTTTCCGAAGGGTTTTTATAGTGTATTAATTAGTGTCCTCAGCCTGGAATACCTGTTTTTCGAATGCTATCAATTCTGAAGTCAACATTTTCATGTTCAAAAAAATTTTTTAACAGACAAACATGCAAAATTAACAGCGTTAACAATAACATTAAAATTAAGATAATTTCTTTACTCTTTCATGTATAAATTAACTTATGCGGCTGAAAACGTGTACTTGAGAATGGATAACATTCGAAAAACAGGTATTCCAGCCTGAGGACACTAATTAATACACTATAAAAACCCTTCGGAAACGTTTCTGAAAAATTCGGGCAGCTAAAAATAATTTGTTTTTATAAATTATTCTTTAAATTTTGAAAATGTATTCGTTTCTGGGGATTCAACAGACAATGTAACATGCTATTTGAAATTTCGGATAACTCATAAGATTATATTATATTTTCGTTCGTGGTTATAGCATATTTTCATAAAATAAGAAACATTGGTCATTTTTTACAGTGTAAGGATCCCTTAAATCCTTATTAGCTTATTCTAGCTGTCTATCACTTTCGAATAAGTTATTACTTTATAAATCTTTCATGACATCAACAATGACTTACGGATCTGTTGTCTGAGGATATGCTTGTGAAAAGGTGCAGAAAATTCAAACTTTCCAAAATAAATTATTGCGTAGAATCTGCAAGGCAACAACATTTGGGCGGAAGGACGTAATTAATGCATATCTTAAGATTAAACCTATCTCGCAAGTTATTAAAAACTAGCACAAAATTTTCACAGAGATCCAATTCTGATACCCAACGATGCGTTGTGGTCTCTTACACAGTACAATATAAACGGCGCTGTTGGCAAATAAATAAATAAATAAATGACTGCTCGTCATCTTGAGTAGAGATGACGACTTCGTCCCTCCTTGCCATCTTAACCGTTTCTTTGTGGTCTTCCAAATTCAAAGTTTAAAATATTTTCATTTTTTTTAAATTTTAGTCTGGCATATCTATTTAAAATAGGTGTTAATAAAATAATTATAGCTAAGAAATATAATATAATTGTAGGCGTACAACTTATCAATGAATATTTTTTCTTATTTTTTTCCCTATAAAATAAAATTTATTTTTATTTTATTACAAAATTTCTAAAGAAGAATGAAATATTTAAATAAAATAAATAAGTAAATTAACCCTTCTTTGCATTGTGATGGAAATTTCCATCACTGTTTATTTAACTTTTAATAAATAAATCAACTTCTTCACCACCACTATATTTATATAGAAATATTAATCTAGTAAATTTCCCCGTGAACTATGTTGCTGAACAAAGTTAAAAATCTATCTTAAAATTTCTGGTGTCTAATATTTAATATATGTATAAAAAAACAATTGTAAAAGAAAAACTCATGCAAAGAAGGGTTAAATAAAATATTCAATTTTTTAATTATAATTGTATTCAATTCAAAGAAAATCAACGTTTTCAACAAATCATTGCTTTTGAAAGTGAGGCAAGTCCGTTGGCACTTGCCAAAACGATGATTTTTTTTAGCTGACATGGATCTCCATTATTGCTTATTAAATTTACATATAAGACGACAAAAAATATAAAATAAGGCTATTACTGCTTACAAATATTTAAAAAGCCCTTTAAATGCAAACCATTAAATATTTCGTAATAACATAAAATGAACTTGCATCACTTTCAAAATCAACGGCTCAAATAAAAGAAACACAATTTTACAATTTCTGAATATACAATTGTTTGGTGAAAACTTTGCTCTGAAGTACAAGGCTCGTTTTTCCAGTAATTACTGTTCCTTTACTGAAAAAGAACATTTACAGGCAAACAACATGATTTCAGTAACAATTGAAGATACGCGTAGAAGAAGCTGCTGTGTCACATTTTTCTCAAAAATAGTTTTCTTTTATTGATGAAGAAATTTTTATTTTATTACTTACCCATCATACGTAGTATAGGGTAAGTCTTGTAATCGTTTTGAAAATCGCAAAAAAAAAATTTGACGGATTTACACGTTTCAGACCCTGGAGATTCCGAAAAAGATATTTTTAGAAAAAAATTTTTGCCGTCCGTCTGTGTGTGTGTCTGTGTGTCTGTAAACGCTCTATCTCCCGAAAAAATTGAGATAGAGACTTGCAATTTGGTATGTACCGTAATTTCCGACGTATAATCCGCAGCTCAAAGAGTCGTTTTTCGACCCAGAAATTTTATTCAATAATTGTAGTTAAATATTTACAGCGATCTTTTAAGTTACATTTTATAAAATAATATTTCTGGGTCGAAAAACGACTCTTTGAGCTGCGGATTATACGCCGGAAATTACGGTACTTAGTATGTAATAATGGGAAGAAGCCTATTTAATTTCAATAACCTCGATTAAACGGAACTATTTTTTTCGGACTCTCGAAATATTCGTTCTGATAAAAGGTATATACAAATTTTCGAAATTGTTTATTTTAAGAAATGAATATAAAAGACAATAAAAAAACATACATTTTGCGTAAAACATGAAGTCGATCGGATAATGAGTTGTCGAGATATTTGGAATCCTATTTCCCACACTCTTTTTCATGACCCTGTATTTCATCCAAATTTCACTTCAAAGATATATTTTAATTGGAAATTTGACGCTTAATCAGATGCAATAAACCGCTAGTTAATAGAATTATTATTTTTGGAGTTATAAGCAGGGGTGCAAAAATCTAGGCGCCAATGGGCTGATTCTCACCACTAAATTTTATTAGTATTCTTCGTCAAATTTTACTAGTATACTTCGCCTAAATTTCATCAGTATTCGTATTAGGTGAAGAATACTAAAAATTTAGTGGTGGGAATCGGCCCATTGGCGCCTAGATTTTTGCACCCCTGGTTATAAGGATGTTTCTTTCAAGCAACTCAGTAATCGAGCCTTTAAAGTTTATGACGTCATCAAGCCACGATTTTATTTGAATTGCAATGCATTTTATCAGTAGTTTACACATTTTTATTTTAATATTTTACATTATGCATATCCATGATGGGTAAGTATTACGGTGGCCCCCAACGACTAGTTTTTATTTTATGTTTTGTTTTGTATGATGAGGTAATCTATGATATGGTAATGCTAAAATATAAAGATTCTAAATTAGTCTTGAAGACATGAAACATTATTTTTTAATATTTAAGATTATTAAGAACACAACTGTTTGTTGAAAACTTTACTCTGAAGTACAAGGCTCATTTTTCCAGCAATTAGTGTTCCTTTGCTGAAAAAGGACATTTACAGGCAAACAACATGAATTCTCTAACAATTGAAGACACGCGTAGAAGAAGTTACTGTGTCACATTTTCTCAAAAATAGTTTTCTTTTATTGATGAAGAAAGTTTTATTTTATTTTTATTTTATGTTTTCTTTTGTGTAATGAGCTAATCTATGATATGGTGAAGCTAAAATACAAAGCTTCTTATTCTAAGTCTCGTTTTCTAATTTTTTATCCAGATTTTGTATACTACATTTTAGAACAGAGGCGTAGCGTTGAGGGGGGGGGGGGGCACGATCACTTTACTACCAGTATTTTTATGTACTATACAGGGATGAGATTTCTCCGCTTTTTTGCATACCAGTATAATCTTACAGAAAATGTTTTTTTATTTAATCGGAACATTCTGCGATTTAACAGAACAACGTTTTCTCTAAGATTATACTGGTCTGCAAAAGAGCGGAGAAATCTCATCCCTGGTACTATATTTGGCCTTATTTAATTCATACCGTTCAAAGATTAAATAAGGCCAAATGTAGTTTATAATTATACTGGTAGTAAAATGATCGTGCCCCTCCCCTGACGCTAAGCCACTGTTTTAGAATAATTTTAATTGCATCAGTACTCTTTATCCGTGCATTTTACCGTACTGTAAGAACATACACATATAAAGACAAAAAAAAAAAAAAAAAAAAAGATGAAATAAAGGTAACACAATTTTACAATTTCTGAATACAATTGTGATGAAAACTTTCCTCTGGATATAAGGCTCGCTTTTCCAGCAATTAGTGTTCCCTTGCTGAAAAAGGACATTCACAGACCAACGACACGAATTTAGTAACAATTGAAGACACACGTAGAAGAAGCTGCTGTGTCACATTTTTCTCAAAAATAGTTTTCTTTTATTGATGAATAAAGTTTTATTTTATTTTTATTTTATGTTTTGTTTTGTGTAATGATGTAATCTATGAAATGGTAAAGCTAAAATAGAAAGATTCTTGTTTTAAGTCTCGTTTTCTAATTTTTTATCCAGATTTCCCATACTACATTTTAGAATAATTTTTATTTGCATCAGTACTCCTCAAATATGTTACGGTACTGTAAGAACACACAGATATGAAGACAAAAAAAGATAAATTAAAGGTAACGCAACTTTACAATTTCTGAATACAATTGTGATGAAAACTTTCCCCTGGAGTATAAGGCTCACTTTTTCAGCAATTAGTGTTCCCTTACTGAAAAAGGACATTTACAGGCAAACGACTCAAATTGAGTTACAATTGAAGACAAACGTGGAAAAAGTTGCTGTGTCACATTTTTTATTTTTCAAAAATAGTTTATTTTATGGGTGAAAATGGTTTTATTTTAATTGTTTTATATTTTGTTTTGTGAAAGGATGTGATATATGAGATGATAAAGCTAAAATACAAAGATTCTTATTTTAAGTCTCGTTTTCTAATTTTTTATCCAGATTTTCCATACTACATTTTAGAATAATTTTTATTTGCATCAGTACTCCTCAAATATGTTACGGTACTGTAAGAACACACAGATATGAAGACAAAAAAAGATAAATTAAAGGTAACGCAACTTTACAATTTCTGAATACAATTGTGATGAAAACTTTCCCCTGGAGTATAAGGCTCACTTTTTCAGCAATTAGTGTTCCCTTACTGAAAAAGGACATTTACAGGCAAACGACTCAAATTGAGTTACAATTGAAGACAAACGTGGAAAAAGTTGCTGTGTCACATTTTTTTTTTCAAAAATAGTTTATTTTATGGGTGAAAATGGTTTTATTTTAATTGTTTTATATTTTGTTTTGTGAAAGGATGTGATATATGAGATGATAAAGCTAAAATACAAAGATTCTTATTTTAAGTCTCGTTTTCTAATTTTTTATCCAGATTTTCCATACTACATTTTAGAATAATTTTTATTTGCATCAGTACTCCTCAAATATGTTACGGTACTGTAAGAACACACAGATATGAAGACAAAAAAAGATAAATTAAAGGTAACGCAACTTTACAATTTCTGAATGCAATTGTGATGAAAACTTTCCCCTGGAGTATAAGGCTCACTTTTTCAGCAATTAGTGTTCCCTTACTGAAAAAGGACATTTACAGGCAAACGACTCAAATTGAGTTACAATTGAAGACAAACGTGGAAAAAGTTGCTGTGTCACATTTTTTTTTTCAAAAATAGTTTATTTTATGGGTGAAAATGGTTTTATTTTAATTGTTTTATATTTTGTTTTGTGAAAGGATGTGATATATGAGATGATAAAGCTAAAATACAAAGATTCTTATTTTAAGTCTCGTTTTCTAATTTTTTATCCAGATTTTCCATACTACATTTTAGAATAATTTTTATTTGCATCAGTACTCCTCAAATATGTTACGGTACTGTAAGAACACACAGATATGAAGACAAAAAAAGATAAATTAAAGGTAACGCAACTTTACAATTTCTGAATACAATTGTGATGAAAACTTTCCCCTGGAGTATAAGGCTCACTTTTTCAGCAATTAGTGTTCCCTTGCTGAAAAAGGACATTTACAGGCAAACGACTCAAATTGAGTTACAATTGAAGACAAACGTGGAAAAAGTTGCTGTGTCACATTTTTTTTTTTTCAAAAATAGTTTATTTTATGGGTGAAAATGGTTTTATTTTAGTTGTTTTATATTTTGTTTTGTGAAAGGATGTGATATATGAGATGATAAAGCTAAAATACAAAGATTCTAATCAGTTTTGAAGACATGATATCTTATTTTTTAATATTTAAGATTATTATATTTAATAATTCATATAATAACATCAGTATTTTTTTTTATATTTAATAATTCAGTGTTAATAAGTTTTTCTGAGAGAATTTGTACAATCTGAATTAATATTTTAAACATGCATACGCATAAAAATATACTAACAATAAATCGTACAAGTGTACAACAAAGATCTTTCATTTCAACTCTTCCGAAATTTAATTTCTGCTACATACCTTCTTCAAATTATTTACATATAACAAGTATGCACAAACGTCTTAAAACTAAAGGGGTAAGTACGTAGTCATAAAAAATAAGCTGCGGATTATATATTTTTATGCAAATTCAGGATTATACAGCAGGGTTCGTACGCATTTATCACAATTTTTTAATAGAATTTTTCGCCTTATTTAACCCATTAATGCCGGTTGGTACGAAAACATACCACTTAAGAGATACGAAACTTTTAAATATGAACACCAGTATCTTAGTAAAGAAAAATTCATTTTATCAAATGTAAAACTATCAGAGATTCAATCAGTTAAAATAACAGTATTGGAAAACTGGTGTCAACTGGTATCGATGTATTTAAAGAAGTGTAAGATAAGTCGGCCTTAATGGGTTAAATGCAGAAAAGTATTACAAATCCTGCAATTAGACGAGGCGTCTACAATATTTTCTACTTAAATATTAAATAGAAAAATTCTATTAAAATTTGGGGTAAAAGCGTACGAACTGTGTATAAACCTTTTTAAAATCAGATTTTGTGTGGAAATAGTAATATTTTAATATTCATAATAACATTTTATATACATCGGGGTTCGTACGCTTTTACCACAATTTTTTAATAGAATTTTTGTCTTATTTAAATGCAGAAAAGTATTACAAATAATGCAATTAAACGAGGCGTCTACAATTTCTGCTATTTAAATATTAAATAGAAATTTTCTGTTAAAAAATTGTGGTAACAGCGCACGAACCTTGTACATGATTAATACTATATTTTAATAATGCGTACAAAATGTAATTCACAGAAAAAGAACAAAAATATTTTCAATGCTATATATGTTTTAACTTTTGTATTTTCTATTATTTCATCTTACTAGGGGCTCTGCCCCCTAAAAGCTACGCTCGCCAACCCTCCTCCAAGGATTCGTGTTTTTTGAAAACATATTAATTTACTCTGTTTAAAAAAAATAACAATAATAAAAAAAATGTTTGAAAATGTAGAAAGTCAATAACATTCAAACTTTCCTTATGTACAGTTATCCGTGTTCCATGCATTATTAAAAAAATACTTCAACTCATGAAAATGCACATGTTGTTTTAAATATGACGTAATTTTTTATCATAAAATGCTTTTCGCATGTAATAATTTTATTACTTTAAAGTTTTTTTTTCTTTTTAAGTATTCACGTGTAAATATATATTTGAATTGAAAGTATAATGTTTGGAAATATTATTATTCGGGCTTTTTAAAATCTGGTAATAGTAGAATAAAAACGGCTCTTTCAAAATGTGAATTAAATCTTTATTCAAATAATTAAATTTTGAATAAAAAAATTTGAAAAAATAAAACACTCAACAAATTAGACAAATTAAAAAAATAATAATTGGACACGGCAAAATAAATTAATGATAAAAAGACATAATAGATTCAATAACGACTTCAGCAGCGGCAGCGTTAGTAACTTTGTTTTAAGAATAGCGAGATCATCATTTACAAGTATATATCACAAAGAGACCCATTCATAGAAAAGATTTATGAATGTGTTGAAAGTTAATTTTAAAGAAATAATTAAAAATATTAAATCAAATTTCGTCAGATCTTTACATTTTGCAGGATTCGTACGCTTTTACCACATTATTATTATTATTATTATTATTATTTTTTTTAATAGAATTTTTCTATTTAATATTTAAACTAGTCGTTGGGGGCCACCGTAATACTTACCCATCATGGATATGCATAATGTAAAATATTAAAATAAAAAATGTGTAAACTACTTATAAAATGCATTGTAATTCAAATAAAATCGAGGCTTGATGACGTCAGCAAACTATAAAGGCTCGATTACTGAATTGCTTGAAAGAAATATCCTTATAACTCCAAAAATAATAATCCTATTAACTAGCGGTTTATTGCATCTGATTAAGCGTAAAATTTCCAATTAAAATATATCTTTGAAGTGAAATTTGGATGAAATACAGGGTCATGAAAAACCGAAGAGTGTGGAAAATAAGATTCCAAATATCTCGGCAGCTAATTATCCGATCGACTTCATGCTTTATGCAAAAATTTATGTTTTTTTATTGTCTTTTATATTCATTTCTTAAAATAACCAATTTCGGAAATTTTTATATACCTTTTATCAGAACGAATATTTCGAGAGTCCGAAAACAATAGTTCCGGTTAATCGAGGTTATTGAAATGAAATAGGCTTCTTCCTATTATTACATACTACGTACATACCAAATTGCAAGTCTCTATCTCAATTTTTTCAGGAGATAGAGCGTTTACAGACACACAGACACACAGACACACACACAGACACACAGACGGACGGCATTTTTTTTTTTTTTTCTAAAAATATGTTTTTCGGAATCTCCAGTGTCTGAAACGTCTAAATCCGTCAAAAAATTTTTTTTCGATTTTCAAAACGATTACAAGACTTACCCAATACTACGTATAATGTGTAAGTAACAGTAGAAATTGTAAACGGAACATTTATTAGGAGGGTATGTAATACTTTTCTGCATTTAAATAAGGCGAAAAATTCTATAAAAAAATTGTGGTAAAAGCGTACGAACCCTATTTAATATGTTTTTCAATTGTAATATTTTATCTTCCTTATGATTTCCAAGTTATAATGTAATGGTGGGTTTTACGGCCTAAATAAATAGTCTTAAAAACTAAATGCAGGATTATACGTTTTATACAAATTCAAATTATTTGTTTTATTTATTTATTTTAACAGCAGTGACGTTACGTTACGTTATATATTTTATCCAGAAACGAGATTTATTGTTGTGTGGAAATATATTTTACTATTTATACATCAAATGAACTTAAAAAATCCCCAAACATTTAAACATTTACAATGTTTTATGCAATCATATAATTTTTTTCTTATATCTTTCTTAACTTTGTACTATATATAAGGTTACTATTATTATTTATGATTATTATTATTTATAAGATTATTACATACATACTATTTATAATATTTATAATATTGTTTATAAGATTTACTACGTACTTTTTTACAATACAGGATTTACTTTATTTACTTTATAAGGTTATTACCTCATATAACATTATTATTAGTATTTATATTTATATTCATATTTATATTTATTTTTATATTAATAATTTTTTATAATTTTTTTTATTTGTCTTTTTATTATCCTTTTATTTTTATTTTTATTGTCTGTTATTGTCTTTCTCTTTTTTTTTTAACCTCAACTTTTCTTATCATTTTTCTACCTTTTTCTCTTTATATATATATTCTTCTCTTAATTATCATTAGTAAAAATACACCACAAAGAAATCTTAATATTGATTTGTGATTGTCTCACAATGTTGAACTGTATTTTATTTTTAGTCAAATTTCTGTAGGAAATGTATATTTTCCGAGTTAAAAAAAAAAAAAAAAAAAAAAAAAAAATATATATATATATATATATATATATATATATATTGTTTCGAATTTATGAAATACATTCTAAATTTCATGACAATCTGAAAAATGGATGAAAAATGATATTAAAAATATAATTGTAATCAACACAATTATTTATATATATTATAATTTTTTATGCTTTGTGAATAAAAACTAAGACGCATGGAATATTTTGAAGTGGAGAAAAAAGATTGCTTTAGGAATTAAAAAAAAAAAAAAATTAAAAGTATGTTTGTTTCAGTAACTTTTAAGCATTTCAGATATTCTGCTTACGTGTATATGCACTCATCTTCAGTGGATGCAATTAAAATTGTAGAAAATTATAACATATTAATCAATTTTTCGTTGATTTTAACTCAGTTGATCATCACGATATTTTTAACAGTTATGTCTAAGTTAATGAGTACATTCATATTTTGAATCAGTCCTATATTCAGAGTTGTATATTAATTTGTAGGGCAAATAAAAAAACATTATTGCGTAATTAAAAAAAAAAAAAAAAAAAACCTATATTTTAGGTTTTTGTAATTTAACCTTTTGATTACGGACTATTTTTTTATTCGATTCATACCACTTTTTGGAAAATAATCATTGTACTAGGATATTATAAAAAGATATCTATCACAAAGAATATTTTTAAAAAATTGCGGCATGACTGAATATAAAAATAGTCGCTAGTCCTTGCCCGCAATTCTAATTAAAAGGTTAAAAAAAAATGGTTTTATTTTATTTACAAGATTTGTTGAAAGAGTTATTTAAAAATGTGCTTTTTACAACCCCATTCAGTTTAACATAGTCTTTGTATGAATGTTGAAAAATTGATCTCTTATTATCCTTTTGGGATAAAAAGAGAATATAAACGGTAATAAGCGATATGAGATTTCGGTAAATTTGAGAAAAAATTTAAACATGAAAAATTATTTTTTTGAAAAAAATTGTCAAAATTTCATCAAAGTTGTAGAAGGCATTGTATTTTTTCCAAAATACTTTTCCCATTACAATTTTTTTAGGTATCCCGATTGTATCTTATTACTTCACACCCAAATTCACATATTTAAAAAATTACACAGGTTATTCGAAACAGTTTCCATTGATCAGTATAATCATCAGAACGGAAATTATAATTAATTTTTTGACTGAAAAAAATTATATATATATGTGTTTATAAAGAAAACATTTGTAAAACGAAAGAAAAATAAATATTAACAATAGGAGTAATACTTTCTGTAACCTGCACACTCAATGTTTTAGAACTCACCATAGCGCAACAAGATTCGCATGATTTCCTTCTTTTGTGAACAATACTGACTTTTCCCACAATAAATGTTCCCCTACTGAAAAATGACATTTACAGGCAAATGTGGTGTTTTACCTTACATAGAAAAACGAATTTGTATTGCTCATGTATCAAGTATTAATTTTTCAGTACTATCTTACTCTAGAAGAACTGGAATTTTATTTCAGTTTCAAATTTAATGTTCTAATATGATGAAACAAACTATTGATTTTTTATAACAGTTTACTTTGCATTTCTCTTGCGTTTCATATATAGATGAAATTTGAAATTACATTTGAGATTTCTTTATTAGCGGCATAGTAGTTACTTTTTGCTTATTGAAAAGCTCTCTCTCTCTGTTCTAAAGAAAGTAACTAACGCTGCTATAACTGCCGTAATTGAATTTATTCTGATCGGGGCTCTTTCTCGGCTTATATTAAAAAAACTATTACACATAAAAATAAAAAGCTGGAAGTTTTATAGAGAAATGTCTGATAAAAACGCTGAAGCAGACTGTTTTTAAATCGAAGAATATTTTTAAGCGCTATTTAATGTTGAAATCGGACAAAATAGTTCAGTTAAAAAAGTTTTATAGGCTAGAAAACTATTCATAGCAATTTAACCATCTTTTTCAGGCATATAATTGACTAGAATATGGTGTGCCACGTCCAATCATTTCTTTTTATTTGTCTAATTTGTATCATTATTTTTTTAAAATTTCTATTCAAAATTTCATTATTTGATTAAAGATTTAATTCATATTTTAAAATAGCCGTTTTAATAAAATTAATAATATAATTTTGACTAGCTGACCCTTCCGATGTTGCTCGAGCCTGTGATATCAACTTTAAATATACCTAAAATCAGTGTTGAATGGTTATATATTTTTTAAATGAAACTTTTCCAAACGAACGTAACATTGTTGGTCACATTGCCTTCCTCAGCATATATCTTCGAAGTTGTATGATTTTATATTTTAAACGTAAATCTATCCAAACGAATCTAGAGTTGGGGGCCCCACTATCTTCGACTGCATATACCTGACATGCTACCCTCGCTCCGGTCTGTTTTCGTGAGCGAAAACTTTGAATTTGTATGATTTAATATTTATTAGACGAAAATCTTTCAAAACAAACTCAGTGGTTCCCGTTATAGTGATTGGCGATTTAATGTTAGACATTTAAGTACATTTCTGTCCCAAAATTAAGGGACAATGGTCGGACGCTTTCACTTTTTACATGTTTTGTCAAATATCTACTGAAATTCTTGACGAATTGTCTTTGGACTTCGAGGATGTAGAGCACATGTTTGACTTCAAGAACAGTAGATAGAGTATACTGCAATTAAAAGATTAATATATTGAATATTTGATGAGATATGAGCATTTGTATGAAATAATTATTAACTGCGCATGCGTGAACTATATAAAATATATTTCTTTTCGTGATTTGGTAGTCAATTCTATAGATCCATTCATATAAAAAGACCAGTCAAATATCGTGAAAACTCAGAAAGATATCGGCAATACAGTGAGCTAATTGACAAATTGAGGGGAAAATCCAAGGGATTTTCCACAAATTTATCAATTAGCTCACTGTATTGCCGATATGTTATCTAAAAGCAGATATTACAGTTTTAATGTTTGTATTTCAATTGATTATTTTGTATAGATATATATGAGATTTGAACCCGAAATGCTACATTCTTTGTACGTGGAAGTCAAAGTTCAACAAAACTTTCACACAATCCTGGCCTTAGATATTTTTCAATCTGTTGTAAAAAATTGTTCAACTTTGAGCTTTACGTACAAAAAATAATTATTTTGTTTTAAGTAATTTTTTTATTATATATATTTTTTATATATCTATGTACATTGTATTTTTGTTACATTTTAATGAATAATTGGATATGGAATTTTTAGATGAATTATATATTCAGAATAAATTATTTTCACAATAAAATTTGTCTCGTTGTGTTTATGTATCGTATGTGTTGATGAGATATGAGCATTTGTATGAAATAATTATTAACTGCGCATGCGTGAACTATATAAAATATATTTCTTTTCGTGATTTGGTAGTCAATTCTATAGATCCATTCATATAAAAAGACCAGTCAAATATCGTGAAAACTCAGAAAGATATCGGCAATACAGTGAGCTAATTGACAAATTGAGGGGAAAATCCAAGGGATTTTCCACAAATTTATCAATTAGCTCACTGTATTGCCGATATGTTATCTAAAAGCAGATATTACAGTTTTAATGTTTGTATTTCAATTGATTATTTTGTATAGATATATATGAGATTTGAACCCGAAATACTACATTCTTTGTACGTGGAAGTCAAAGTTCAACAAAACTTTCACACAATCCTGGCCTTAGATATTTTTCAATCTGTTGTAAAAAATTGTTCAACTTTGAGCTTTACGTACAAAAAATAATTATTTTGTTTTAAGTAATTTTTTTATTATATATATTTTTTATATATCTATGTACATTGTATTTTTGTTACATTTTAATGAATAATTGGATATGGAATTTTTAGATGAATTATATATTCAGAATAAATTATTTTCACAATAAAATTTGTCTCGTTGTGTTTATGTATCGTATGTGTTGATGAGATATGAGCATTTGTATGAAATAATTATTAACTGCGCATGCGTGAACTATATAAAATATATTTCTTTTCGTGATTTGGTAGTCAATTCTATAGATCCATTCATATAAAAAGACCAGTCAAATATCGTGAAAACTCAGAAAGATATCGGCAATACAGTGAGCTAATTGACAAATTGAGGGGAAAATCCAAGGGATTTTCCACAAATTTATCAATTAGCTCACTGTATTGCCGATATGTTATCTAAAAGCAGATATTACAGTTTTAATGTTTGTATTTCAATTGATTATTTTGTATAGATATATATGAGATTTGAACCCGAAATGCTACATTCTTTGTACGTGGAAGTCAAAGTTCAACAAAACTTTCACACAATCCTGGCCTTAGATATTTTTCAATCTGTTGTAAAAAATTGTTCAACTTTGAGCTTTACGTACAAAAAATAATTATTTTGTTTTAAGTAATTTTTTTATTATATATATTTTTTATATATCTATGTACATTGTATTTTTGTTACATTTTAATGAATAATTGGATATGGAATTTTTAGATGAATTATATATTCAGAATAAATTATTTTCACAATAAAATTTGTCTCGTTGTGTTTATGTATCGTATGTGTTGATGAGATATGAGCATTTGTATGAAATAATTATTAACTGCGCATGCGTGAACTATATAAAATATATTTCTTTTCGTGATTTGGTAGTCAATTCTATAGATCCATTCATATAAAAAGACCAGTCAAATATCGTGAAAACTCAGAAAGATATCGGCAATACAGTGAGCTAATTGACAAATTGAGGGGAAAATCCAAGGGATTTTCCACAAATTTATCAATTAGCTCACTGTATTGCCGATATGTTATCTAAAAGCAGATATTACAGTTTTAATGTTTGTATTTCAATTGATTATTTTGTATAGATATATATGAGATTTGAACCCGAAATGCTACATTCTTTGTACGTGGAAGTCAAAGTTCAACAAAACTTTCACACAATCCTGGCCTTAGATATTTTTCAATCTGTTGTAAAAAATTGTTCAACTTTGAGCTTTACGTACAAAAAATAATTATTTTGTTTTAAGTAATTTTTTTATTATATATATTTTTTATATATCTATGTACATTGTATTTTTGTTACATTTTAATGAATAATTGGATATGGAATTTTTAGATGAATTATATATTCAGAATAAATTATTTTCACAATAAAATTTGTCTCGTTGTGTTTATCAGATTCAAAAAACTCAAATTTTATTTTAAGATAGCCCTTTTGGTAAGTATTTGAGAAATAAATGCAAAATATGTTTTATTTCTATTATATCAGTTTGTTTCATAGCCAAGAAAACGAAAACAAACAAACAAACAAAAAAGTGAGAAGAAAACATTTTTTTTACCACTAGATAACAATATTTTTTCACAAAATTTTTATACGGGCTGTAAAACCGTTTTATTTATAACAAAGAAAAAAAAAAAAAAAAGAAAAAAAAAAGAAAATGAGCGGTTTTATCACTAAACATCAATATTTTTCCGCGATTTTTTCATTTTAAAATATAATTTCATACAAAATCGGATTAAAAATATAAAATAATAAAAAATTATTATCACGGGCCCGCAGCTAAGTATTTTTGAAAACAAAATGAAAAAGTTTTTGTTAAGGGTGTATTCAAATCCAAACTGCTTATTTTGAGACACATTCGTAAATTCATTTTTGCTCTAAAATGCATCCAATCGGCCGGTTCTCTTATTCAGAAACTTTATAATGTTCGTATTGTCTCGATTTTTTGATAAAGGCGGAATATATTTTAAAAAATGCTGTCAAAGTGGACATTTTGAACCGAATTTCCCGAAGCGATAGCGCTGGAAAAAAAAATGATCGAACTGTGAAAATAATTGTCTGTAAATCAATTTCTAATTAATTTAACGAAAAATAAAAACATGGGGTCCTTATAAATGTCTTTATAAATCACGCCGCCAAGTTTCCTGTTGTTACTTTTAAAAATGAGTCTGTAAATGTGTCTCAAAATTTTGAGTTGTTGAGCGTGGAAAAATATATTTTTTTTAATACTGCCTTAATTTCACTCCTTTATCTGTAGTACTTAAGTAAAGTCTGCAATAAGTAAGTTTCTTTTTTTTCAATGTTTTATTTATAACAACATACAACTTAAAACGGTTTAAATACCCATGCAGAAATTTTGATTTTATCAAAGTATACCTTTCTTGCAAATTTCAGAGACTTATTAAAACTAACTGATTATTATTTTTATTATTATTATTGTTTATCTCATACGATTAATTAAATAAATATACAGCGGAATAGAACTGAATGGCAGCTATGTCAAAATTAACAAGAAATATAAAGCGCTACAAAAATAAATAAATAAATAAATAAATAAATGCTTAGAAGTCCTGGGTTTCTAGTGAAAAAATGTTCATATGCGAGAATGAATTTTTTAATTAATCTTGAAAAAATATGTTTTTGATACATTTTTTTTTTTACATTTACATTTCCAAGGTTTTTTTAGAACTACATTACGCTATATTTCAATAACAAATGAACCGCCAAACAGAGTTTATTAATGTTAATACATAAATTTATAAAATATACCACTATACAAATAAAAAGAACACAGATGTGTGCGTTATGTTTTCTTGTAAAATAATGGTAATAAAAAATTAAAGAAAATGATGAACACGCTTATTTTGCAGTTTTAAAATTGCAAATTTTTGTCTAATAAGTACGAAGGTCAATCCTTCAATTTATCATAAAAAATAAAAAAGACTCGCTTGAATATATATATATGACATAGCTATATAGGGTAATAATTTCATTGCATTTGGTCAGTTACTTCTGTTTCAATGGTTAATTTTTGCAATAAGTTTATATATATATATATATATATATATATATATATATATATATATATATATATATATATATATATATGTATGTATTCATACCAAGATACAGGCTAAAAAAGTACCAACACCCTTTGAAATAAAAATAAAAGAATGTGCACCAGAATAGAATAACATACTTGAAAACTAAAGGAGCTGCAATTTGGCAACGCCGCCTTACTTTAAAAAATGGATAAAGATAGAAGACTTGACTCCTGCATCGGGTCGGGTTCAACCAAGATGAATCTATTTTTTTCCTTGCGATTTCAGTTTGGGTTTGATTATACCCAATTTTTTGCGAGAATTTTGGTTTGGAGAAAAATCATTATATCGTTGCTACCATGTCAAACTATCGAATGTAAAAAAATGCATTTTACATTACATCTAAAATGGGCCGATTTTCACCACTAAATTTTAATAGTATTCTTTAGCAGGGTGGCCAGTTTGGCCTTCTTTTCCATTCATAAATTTCGAATCAATGCCAGAAATTTAAAATATAAATTTTTCCTTTATCGAATGACAGAATTTCATGAACACTTAAAAAGAAAAAAAAAATCCGGCTTGAATTCCGCATCTAGAAATAAAACAGAAGGCCAAAATGAAAGCCCTGTTCTTCATAGAAACTGCATTAGTATTTTTACTAGGCGAAGAATTCTAATAAAATTTAGTGGTGACAATCGGCCCATTTTTAAAAGTAATGGAAAATGCGGGTTTTTTTTTTATATTCGATAGTTTGACATGATAGCGACGATATCTTGGAAAATAAATAAATATGTTTTTTTTTTAGATTGCTTCATAAGAAATAAAATTTACAGATAGAACTGTGGATAATTGTACATAATTGTTCATAAGTATACTATTCATTTTGGGCTAAAGCGCTTCGTGTTGTGGATGGACGAAAATCGCTTTTCCGGGTTCAGATCGGGTTACAGGGCGATGAAAATGAATCCGATTCGAACCCGCGCAAAGGCGATTTTTGACGAGCGTCAACCCATATAAACCCGAAGCGATTTAACATGAAACATGAAATGAAAGTAAATGAATACCAAACTTCAATGCAATTATGGAAGAATAATTTGTAATGATACTCCTGATAAAAATTTTAATTGTTATGAAGTAGACTGAAGTAGACTGAATATATGACAATTGAACATTTATCAACATTTATTTATTTTAACGTGAAACAATTTCCTGCGAAACTCTCGCATTAAAATTTCTTTTAATGTAAAGCATTTCTTTTAATGTGAAACTTTCTCATTAAATAAAAGAAAAGGTATATTTGAAACCAACTCTCCTTTAGGACAAACGACACAAACCCTACCTGCAATAATAATAATAATAATAAACTAAAATCAATGTGACTTGAATCAACCCGATCCGATGCAGAATTCTAATACTGTGAATGTGTTGTAAAGGAAATGAATAAGAACGTATTAATTTTTGTTTCCCCCAGAGGGTAATTTTTCTTCTACTTTCTAAGATGCTTTTATTATTTTAATACAATTTTGGATCTATATTTGCTGCCTGCCTCGTTGATTTTTGTTTGACGATTGTTTAAATATTTTAAACAGAAAAATGGGTTTATTTAGAGAATTTTAATGCATTTTAGTTATATCTATTCATCTTTTTTTTTTTTTTTTTTTTTTTTTTTTTAATGAAGCGCTCATAACCCAGTTGTAGTTTTTACATATTCATTTCTTTATTTATTTTCATATGTTAACACATGTACAAATTAATGGTGTGTTACGAGCGCTTTATATCGAGAGAAACGAATCAAATTTGTATATCTGAAGTACATTAAAATTCTCTAAATAAACTCATGTTGTGGATCTTCGTATAACGCATTTAAACAATCTTCAAACGGAAATTAATCAGAGGCGGTACATATAGAACATATTATAGTACACAGATTATATTAAAAGAAGCAAAACACCTCCAAAAACAAAAAAAAAAAATAAGAAATAAAAAAACCCTATTAGTAGACCAAACACCAATGCTTACATACTCACCTCATTTACAACACATGCTTGAAAATCAAGCATTTATTTTCTTACAGCAAATGTGAAATTTACATTAAATTTTTTTGTAAATTTATAACATTGTGCTTGGAAATTGGATAAAATAAATACGACACATTGTGACCTAAAATTACATTATCATGCTTGAAAATTTTAGAATACGTTCATTTACAACAAAATTTGACATTTGCAACACATTGTGCTGTAAAATTAGATCACTATACTTGAAAATTCAAGCACACGTTCACTTACAACACATTGTACTGTAAAATCACATCACCATACTTGAAAATTCAAGCACACGTTCATTTACAACAAAATTTGACATTTGAAACGTATTGTATTTTAAAATTACATCATCGTACTGGAAAATTCAAGCACGCGTTCATTGCAATAACGCACTTTACAACACAACGTGTTAATGATTTTTTTACCAGCACGTTGTGTTGTAATTTAGCTTGCTCATTTTTTATAGTTAAAAATCCTTAAAAAAAAAAAAAAATCCGAATATAACCCTATGGGCAGGGGCGCAAAAATCTAGGCGCCAATGGGCTGATTCCCACCACTAAATTTTATTAGTATTCTTCGTCAAATTGTATTAGTATACTTCGACTAAATTTTATCAGTATTCTTATTAGGCGAAGAATACTAAAAAAATAGTGGTGGGAATCGGCCCATTGGCGCCTAGATTTTTGCACCCCTGCCCATGGGGTTATATTCGGATACAATCTCCCTAAAACACTACCTAAAATTATTTAAAGAGTATTTTCAGTGTGAATTCCCATCTTGTAAATATACTATCTATAAAAAAAATTGCGTGAAAATTTAGAAAGCTAGATTGGATTTTTCAATATCAAACGTGAATTAAATTTTATTTAAAATTTAAAAATCTGTTTAAAATCTGTATATTCAAAAAGAATTTTTCATTTTAAATATTTTTTTGAAATTAAAAAAAAAAAAATGAAACATTTTTGATAATATCAGTTTTTTTGTATATTTTTTCTTAAGTAAAATATAAACAATATAAATTATAAAGAATATATGGAACATTATTGTCAGTTTGCCCTCCTTTTATATTCAGAAATTTCGAATTATAAATTTTGCTTTATTTAAAGACAGAAATTATGTGATTACGTGAAGCAAAAATTCTTCTTTTGGAATTTCCTCTATGAGTTCAACATTTCTGAAAAAAAGGAGACCAAACTGGCAATCCTGGTATGGCGTATCAGATGATAGAAATTTCAGGTGAAAGAATATCTCCTATTATAGAACTCCCACTGGCCCGTTTTTTTTAATACCAGTATTTCTCAAGAAACATTTTCGTGGTAGGTCTTTAACAACATTTGAAAATTTCTTTTATTATATATTTTTTTCTTAAGGAAAATAGCAACATAAATAAAAAAGAAAGTATAGAACAGCATTGCCAGTTTAGCCTCCTTTTTTATTCAGAAATTTCGAATCCATACCAGAAATTCCGAATAATAAACATTGGTTTATTTAAAGACAGACCATTCAAGATTTTATAAAATAAAAATTCTTCTTTTGTAATTTTCAGTATGAATTCGGAATTTCTGAATAAAAAAGGAGGCCAAACTGGCAATCCTGGTATGAAATATCTAATGATATCAATTTCAGGTGCAGGACTATCAATATCTCATATTACAGAACTTTCGTGGTAGGTTTTTATAACATTTACATAAAAAAAAAATAAAATAAAAACTTTCGGGGTAGGTATTTTCAGAATATTTTTCTTTGAAAAAAAAAAAAAAAGTGGTTTTTAAAAAACAGACCGAGTGACAGCGCTGCTGTATTACAAAGGAACAGAAGAACAGTGTTGCAAGTGGGCTACTTTTTATTTTATTCAGATTACTTGATTGGCACCGCTTTTTAGGGTTTCGTTCATATCACGAAACCCTATAACCCCCGCTCCGTTGTCTGTCCGTCACAGAGCCATTCTCAGAAACTATGTAACTTACAGAGTTGAAACTGCGTATATATAGCTGAATACCAGCTATGAAGCTCAAAATATTAAAATTTGAAAAAATCGTATTATTTTAATAAATAGAAATAAAAAACCAAAATTCTAACAGCCTTCTCCTATTAAATTTGAACATTTTTCGTTATAGCAGTTGCCAAAAATTAAAAATCCATAATGAAATTCTTTCTACAATAATTAATTTTCTATTGAACGATTTCCACATGAAAAATGAAAATGAAATAAAAAGTTTCACCCATTGAAAAAAAGATTAATATGAAATAAAATCGATTGACGTCATAGTGGTAATAAAACGGAAAATTTCAAAGATTTCTCAATAATACAAGGAGTATGAGTATGTGTATGTACACAAAGCAGATTAATACCACGTCATTAGAGAATTAAAAAGAAAATCTGACGTCATATTGGAAGTTTAACGAATTTTTCAAATGTTTGAGAATAATACAAAGCGAGTATCAATATGAGTAAGAGAGAATAGTAAATATATGAGTTTGAGAAACATATTGAGTCATGATAAAAATCCGATTATGGAAATATTCGAATATTTTAACATTTTGAAGGTGTACAATATGTTTAATTTTGAAATTATTTTTTTTAAAATATCTCATTTAGTCCGCATGACAGATATTATTATGACGGAATATAATAGCGATCTTCGCCCGCTATCGGGCTGGCTTAGATATTCGAAAAAACGAAAAAATAGACCGGTAAATTTTTACTTTATAAAAAACATCACTTTTTTTTTTTTTTTTTTTTTTTTTTTTTTTTTTTTTTTGCTAAAAGAAATTTATTTGGATTTATTAAAGAAAGAATAAGTGTTTTGAAAAGAATATTAAACGAAACCCTTTGAGCGATCTTCGATCACACTTACCTACTTGTTTGAAATGCTATAATTAAATTTATTTAATCTGTCATTAAATAAGGCGAATTTTACTTTCTCAAAAAACTGGTGGCAATCAAGAAAACTGAATAATAAAAAAAAAGTAGCCTTCTGGCAATACAGCAGAACAAAGCATGCTTGTGAATCGTAAGTCACGTTTTACTCTATCTAAGACGGTGAAACACTATTCTGGAAGCGATGATTCAAAATCTCATTAATTCAGACAATGTTCTCCTTTTTCACTATGTCTCGATATATTATGTTTGAAATAATTGTTCGCATCGTTATATTGTGCTGAAAATGTAATTATACCTTCCTTTTATCGGATTAAAAAGAATGTTATTTTATGGATTTCCTTATATAAGAAGAAACGAATGAATATTTGTCGCTGATTGCAATGTGTTTTGAAACATTGATAACTTACACCTCGTATCTTTCTTTGATTTTCCTGAGCTTCATTAAAAACATATTTTAATTTCTGAATTATGAGATGAATTTATTTGATAACTTCAACGTATGTAGAGTAGAGGAGAGGCAAGGATAAGATGGTATGAGGAAAGGGGCAGTACTATTTTTGTTTAACCCATTCGCTGCCAACCACAAGTATACTCGTGGTTGTCATTCGCAAAATATTTATATTTATAATATATATATATATATATATATATATATATATATGTATGTATGTATATATATACCAGGTGTCCGAAAAATAACTGATGGATTTTAAAATTCAATAACTTGCAAATAGTGACAGATATTTAAAAAATTCTTGCAGGAGGGTTATGTATGATATCAGGAGTTTTCTTACTGTGATTCTTGATTTTAGTACGAATATCAATCAATAGATGGCGCTGACAGTGATTGGCGCTAAATCGAGGTCGAAACTTACGCCCCTCAGCATTGATTCTCCGCCCCCTGAATACTAGGCCTGCGGGCTGACAAAAATGGCGGCTGTCGCAGGAGGATTTTTTTTTTCAGCGTTTGTACGGTCCCTCGAACTTCTACACCAATATTATATAACAGTTTTCTTTGGGTTGGGTTGGGTTGATTATTGACGGCCAATTATCTACACATGGGATATAGGCCCGGGGGGAGTGCCCTTCGTGGGGGTCTTTCTAAGGGAACCTAACCCGTATTTACGCATGGATAAATCCACGGCTCGAAGAAAACCACGAAAACTCCGAACGATTAGGCCGACGAGCGCGATTGGGATCGAACCCAGCACCTCCAGTCTACCAGCTTCGAGAGCACAACCTCTCAGCCACTGGTGGGGCCCAGTTTTCTTTGGATTATTTGATCTCAGAAAAACTAGGCGAAAAAAACTTTTAGAAATTATTGGTGTTGAAGTTCGAGGGACCGTTCAAACGCTGAAAAAAAATCCTCCTGCGACAGCCGCCGTTTTTATCAGGGGCCGGTGCATCAATACTGAGTGGCGTCAGTTTCGGTCTCGACTGAGGTTGTATGACCACTGTCAGCGCCACCTATTCTTTGAAATTCGAACTAAAATCGAGAATCACAGTAATAAAACTCCTGACATCATACATAACCCTCCTGCAAGAATTTTTTTAATATCTCTCACTGTTTGCAAGTTATTGAATTTTAAAATCCATTAGTCATTTTTGGGACACCTGGTATATTATAATATAATAATTATAATAATTGTATATATATATATATATATATATATAATTAATTATATATATATATATATATATATATATATATATATATATATAATTAATTATATATATATATATTTTGTAATATATATATATTATATATATAATAATAATTATAATAATAATATAATATAATATAATAATCAAAATATTTATATGTTTACGCAAAATATTTATCAACGCAAACACCTATATCAGATTTGGCAATACGAATAAACTTACAAAATTTGAGCTGGCACCAAACGGATTAAACTAAACACAACTTCTTTTGTTTAGTTTTTACTCAGTTTTATGCAGTCTCTATAAACTTATGCTAAATTTTACAATCGCAAGCTTCATTTTTACGGATCAAAAGTAAATAGTAAGTTATATTTTAAAATTTACTTTATAAATTTTCATCGTCGTATATACAGCGTTTATTCAGAAATTAAGAATTCTCACTAGAAAGTTTGATTAGTTTCTATTGCTTTATTATGTTATTGGCCGAACAACTGATGCCGGTTTAACCATTCTTTGCATGAGTTTTTCTTTTACAATTGTTTTTTTATACATATATTAAATATTAGACAGCAGAAATTTTAAGATAGATTTTTAACTTTGTTCAGCAACATAGTTCACGGGAAATTTATTGGATTAATATTTCTATAAAAATATAGTGGTGGCGAAGAAGTTGATTTATTTATTAAAAGTTAAATAAACAGTGATGGAAATTTCCATCACAATGCAAAGAAGGGTTAAAGGCTTACGAGTTGCAATCATCTTAACTCCCAGTCTATTGCAAGTAAGAGTGTCTTGTATTAAATTGAGCCGGTGGGAAAAATTAAGATGTAGTGTTAACACGTTCACTGCCGGGTTAAAATTACCGGAATTTCATTTTATTTAGAAAGTTCAAATTCATACCAGAAAATACTAATAGCAATATTTACTTTATTTAATTACAGACATTTCGTGATTGCATAAAATAAAAATTCTTCTTTCGAAATTTCCGGTACGAACGGTTTCTGGTCTGAATTAGGAATTTTTGAATTAAAAATCCGCCAGATTTAGCGTCCTATATATAGGACGATGGTAAAATATGGGTTAAACGTCTGCGATTTCTTATTTCGTATTTCGATTAAAAATGCCGGAGGCAGAAGTTAAACAGTGTACAAAACACAGAAAAGCGAAAGTGGCTTATAGAAATGAACGTTTTTGAAAGAGTTAATTTTGATATTTTTTAAAACTGGAGGGTGGCGTTTTAAAGAAAAATGAACATAGATATTGTTTGATATCTTTCGTTTGTTCGTATTTTGATTTCCGAAGCTGATGCCTATTTTTAAACATGGCACAAAAATACGAAATTTGCGAAAGTGATTTTCGGTAACTAATTTTTTTCTTCAAAGGTTGATATTCATATTTTCTAAACGGATTGCAGATTTAAAAACGAGAATGAATTTAAATATGGTATTTTTTATCAGGTATTTTTAGGTTTTCGTATCTTGAACAGAAGCGATGATACAGATTTTTAAAAGTTGCGGGAATCGCAAAACGGCGGGCGTACGAAAAAGAAAGATTTTGGAAGAGTTAATAGTAATATGCTTCTAAGTCGAAGGCATCGTCGTAACCAGAAATAATAAATGTGGATAGGTGTCTTTGGTTTGTCTCTATTTTCATTTACGAAGCCAATGCACAAAAAATAGCAAAAAAAAAAAAAAAAAAAAAAAAAAAAAAGAAAAAAAAAAAAAAGGAATTTGCAAAAGTAAGTTTTGTAAACGAATTCTTTTCAAAGAGTTAATGTAATATTTGCATTTTTAAAAATAGATTGCAGGTTTCGCGGAACAGGAATAAACGTAAATATGGTCTGGTATTTTTATTTTTTATTTTTTCTGTGTTGATTGGAAGCGCCGATACGGATTACTAAAGAGTGCGGAAATCACGGAATGGCGTGTCGTACGGAATTCAAAAGGTTTAATATTAATATTTTTTAAAACCAAAGGAAACGTTTTGATTTGAAAAGTACGGTGTTTAATTTGTTGTAATCGGATTTTCCGTATTTTAGTTAATTCGTCGGATGCAAGGTTAGTAAAACGGGGAAAAGACTGCGTTTTTCCCTGATCTGTCGCCACCTTGAATAATGCAGTGATGGAACAGTGGCGCAGCAGAGAACCAATTGATAACGTTAAATTTAAATTGTACTCTTTGTCTTATTTAACCCCTTGGGGACGAGAGACACGTATACGTGACGCATAAGATGCTCAGAATCCTCGATTATTCCCACCAGTTATTTTTTATTGTAAAAATTACTTCATTAAATCTTAGCACTTTTGCGATTCAATTACACGAAAATTTCTGTTTTATAAAACCGATGGTGAAAGATTAAAAATTCTGTAAAGGACGTTCGTCGCGAAGGGGTTAAGGACAGATATTCAGAAATTTATTAAGGCGAAGAATACTATTAAAATTTAATGTTGAGAATCGCCCAACTGTTCCACCACTGAATTTTGGCATCCTATTAAAGCTTAATTCATATATATAGTGGCACTTAACGTGTTAAAATCCTCATTAAAACTAATTATATGAATATATTGCTAAAACAATAAATGAATATTTATTTCTTGCGAAACAAAAAATACATACATACAGGACGTATACAGGAATGTAATTGAAAAAAATTATTATTATTACTATAAAATTATTATAATTTGTATAAAATGAAATTTTTATTTTTTTAATCTTTTGAGAGAAATATTCAAGTTTTCTCGTGAACAGAACAGAATCATAAGATGGAAAAGTGTGCCATGTTAATTTACTGTCACGGCTGTCACGGCCTTAAGTATCGAAAGTCACACCTCCACACACACACACTCAGGCAAACTGGTCTAGGTTACAAAAAAAAAAAAAAAAAAAAAAAAAAGAGGGAAAGAGAAGGAATTTTTTGTTCCAGTAATGATTAATGATAAACGTCTCCAACTAATAGGCTATCATCATCGGATTTCAATTTTCTCATCTTCAACATTTCCCTTTTCTGCACATACAGTGAACAGACGTTTTTTTTCTCCTATAGATAAGGTTTCACATTTATCACTCTGTTAAATCTTTTTTATTATTCTTTCTGCTGCAAAATGTGACTCCTGAAGTAAATGTTTTTTCTCCTGCATTGTTTCCATCGTTTCATATTTCATTCATTGTTTTGACTTTTCCCACGTGAGTGGAATATTCTTCGAATTGATGTCGCGCATAATTGTTGTCCTTTGATGAAATTTAAATAATGTCTGGAAGCATGGACGCATGGAAGAATGGTAGGGGAGGGGGACATTGCCCCTCTCTGGATTTTGAAGTTTAATAAAATAAATTTTCTTTATTGTTGCTTGTATAAAATAATTATTATTCCCAATGGACTTAAAATAATTAAACAGAGAAAAAGGATTAAAATAAAATTTCTGGTCCTCTGCTCCCCTGAACGCCCCCCCCCCCCTGTGCAGAATCCCTTTTAGATCTGTTTTTTGGCATTCATGTGTTTAACAATTATCTTTAACAGGGGTTCAGTAGACGTAGAGCCACCCTGACGATAAAATAAGTGTTTTAGTTTTACATTTTGAAACAACAACAACAACAACAACAACAACAAAAAACTGATAGAAGAGATTTTTAATATTTCTTAATTTCGAATTGATGTCGCCCATAATTGTTGAACTTTGATGAACTTCAAGTAATGTTTTGAAGCATGGACACATGAAAGAATGGCAGGGGATTATACGATACAATAATTTTGAAATTTAATCAACTACATTTTCTTTATTGCTGCTGGTATATATATATATATATATATATATATATATATATATATATATATATATATATATATATATATATATATATATATATATATATATATATGTATATGTATGTATGTATAAAGATAACAATTTATTCTTCCCAAGGGACTAAAAATAAATGAACAGAGAAAAATGATTTTTTTTTGTCAGGGAAGATCTGTTTCTTCCCCTGTGCGAGTAAGTCTTTTAGATCTGTTTTTTTACATTCATGTGTTTATTAATTATCTTAAACGGGGATTCAATAAGGTAGAGCCCCCTAATGAAAAAAATGACACTTCTTCCAGCTTGGACATATATTTAAAAAAAATTAACAACAACAACAACAACAACAGAATAATACAACCTAATTGTATAACCTCCTTTGTTAGAAGTTGGTAAAAAAAGATGAGAAATATTGGAGTAATTAATTGATCCCCAAATTTCAAAGACGTTGGGGGAAAATAAAGCATTGAAATTTTACAATAATTGTAATAGTAATAGTAATAGTTATAATAATAATAATAATAATAACAATAATAAATTGTATAAAATTATGCATTACGTTTTTTAATTGATAAAAGGTGTAAAATAAAAACATTATAAATAGTAAAATAACTTTTATTAGTCTGTTGACATGTTTCAGCTCTATCCGAGCCATTATCAAAACAAATAAAACTTGTTATACTTATATTTGTTTTGATAATATGTCGACAGACAAATAAAAGTTATTTTACTATTTATAATGTTTTTATTTTACACCTTTTAGCAATGAAAAGATGTATATTATTATAAGGTGTTATAATTTGTTATATTTTTATGCATTACGTTTAAAAAATAAATTGACACGAGGAAAAATCATTAAGTAAGTCACAAAAGATAATTAAATAAAAACTTACAATGATATTCACTTCAAAACTATTTTTATTTCTCAACATATTCTCCACCAATATTTATGCACTTATATCACCGCTTTATCAGTGCCCCAACACCAGTTGCATAGGATTCTTTGGGTTGCTGTCTCAGCCACATCAGGACATCAAGTTGAACCTTTTCATCATCTGTGAACACCATCTTGCTTCCAAGATGTTTTTTTAGTGGACTAAACAGATGAAAATTCTTGGGGCTAAGTCGAAGCTGTATATTGGATGTTGAAGAAGTTGACAACCAAACTTTTGAATTGTCTCCTGTGTTCAACTTGAAGTCCTAATGTGGCTGAAACAGCAACCCAAAAAAGAATGTTATGCAGCTGGTGTTGGGGCACTGATAAAACGGTGATATAAGTGCATAAATATTGGTGGAAAATATGTTGAGAAATAAAAATAGTTTTGAAGTGAATATCATTGTAAGTTATTATTTAATTATCTTTTGTGACTTACTTAATGACTTTCCCTCGTATGATTTAGTAGAGAATGGCTAAAGTTCATATTCGCGCACATTACACTGCTCTACATCAAAATTGCCTTATACATAAAAATCTACTATACCTATAGTTTTCAACACGCTGAATCGATTATGAAACTTTAAAAGTAATAGTTAGCTCTTGATGTTCAGTTATACCATATTTAAGATAATATGCGGGTAGCTCGAAATCATCTTTTTTTGAGACTTCAAAATGTTTAGTGATTCACTCGCGTTATATTTTGTTGGGTAGATATATTTCGCCATCTTTAGCAGACTACAGCTGGAACTTGAGTAGAGATGCCCTTGAAATTGAACACAAAAGACAAGCGGAAAAGAAGAGGGTTTCTTTCCCCGATTTCAGCGGTAGACTCCTATTCAAATAAATATAATCGAACAGGAAATTTTATTTAATGAATGAAATGAGGTAGATTTCAAATGACTTCTATAAAGCTGTCTACAACATGTCTAATGAAATCGTCGCAGAATTGCTAGACGACCCCGCTAATCGTAAACGCCCTAAATATGCTATGTTAATTGATGATGAAGATTGAGTTTTCTTCTCTATTCAATTAAACTTATTTTCTCTTGTCTTTTGTATATGTAAGTAATTAAAAAAAAATCTTTTTAGTCTGCCCTAATGGATTTCATAATCTTTAAATTTTAATATTTTTTGTAACTTTTAAACTTAAATGAATGGTCTTTGTAAAGAATCTTTTTTTTATGAGATGGGTTCGACCCTCGGTAGGTTTCGTCTGTCATCTTTTTAGATCTACTAAAAATTCACACTTCTTTATTGTTAAACTTTTATTTTTTTAAACTATATTAAATACTTTTATTACATATATTTTTTTATGCAGTTTTACGACATATGATTATTTATTTTTTCACGGCTCCCCATTTGCCTCGCATGTCACACACTGGGAGTAAAGTTGCTACGCAACTAGGTATTCCAAAATCAACTATCTACATTGTTCCATTGTTTCAGCATGGAAGCAAGATCCATTTAATTAAAACAACTTGGTGGTTCAAAGTACGTTTTTTTTCTGTTTAAAGAAAAAGACGAAAGGTTGGCAAATATGTACTAGCCATATTTTTTCAAAGAGAGCTAACATTAAATTTTTAATGGCTAATTCATATTCTGTGACCCCAAATTAGTATAAAATATATCGTTTACTTAAAAGAAAGACAAAGTTTTATTTTGCAGACCAGTGTTATCAAAAGTGAACTTTCGCTTTATTTCCAGTTTTTAAATTTTTATCTCCTTTTAATTCGAATTATATTCAATAAACTTTCTTCGAGAAAAAAAGTAAGTCACAATGAAAATATATCACACTGTGTCACACAGTGTAAACACAGCTGTTCATGTGAAAAATGCCTGAAAATCTCTTATAAAGTAAAACGTTTTCGCAGTATATCATCATTGACGTCACAACGTATTGTTACAATTTGAATACAAGTCTGACATTCTCACGGAAGGTATACATTTTTTTTCAATGTTTGAAATGCAACAAAAGTTTGATTAAACGTGCATATAACTTTTCATAACATAATATATTGACATTAAAATCGACATAAAAAAAATAAATAAATAAGGAGAGGTTACTAACTTATTTAACAAAAGTTGTTGCGATATATTTGTTGACGATACAGTGATACCTCAATATTTCCTAACGAAGATAATTAGTTTAGGAATAATATTTGTTAGCCTAAGTATTCGTAAAATGAAGCGTGTGCTTTTTGTCTAATTAAAATTCATCACGACCTTGACGCCTCCTGCCTAGTCACCCGGGATACGCAGGATGAGGGGGAGACAATTTTAGGGTTTCGTTCCTCTCACGAAAACCTATATTCGTCTCACTTCTCTGTCTGTCTGTCCGTCACAGAGTAAGTTCTTGAAAACTGTATAAGTTAGAGACTTGAAATTTTGTGTACTTAAAGCTGAATATCTACTGTCACACTGGAAATCATAAAATTTTGAAAATGTCTTCATTAACGCAAGATATTAATTCAAAACCCACTCATTAATGGAAAATATTTAACTAAAGCATAGAATTTAATCAAACCGCAAAGGAAATTCATTCTGAAACTCCAGAAGATATGATACGATATGAAGGGTTGCCATAGTCATAGCAGTGCAATGGCTATAACAGACTGGACGTTTTCAAAGACACCCCTATCTCATAAACTATTCCATCTAGGAACGGGACATTTCAGATACACACACAAACAAAAATAGCTTTCAGAATTTCTAAATTTTTTTTAATTGCTCCCATTAGATGTGTAAATATCAATTAAAATCGATTTGAATAAATTCGTTTAATTTCCTTTCATTGGAAAACCAAAGACGAACAGTCTGCACCTGTTCTAGGCCAAAGATGGCGGACTAGGCATTTTTTAAAAAATATATTTTTAAATAATTTTAATATTTTAATATTTTTTAAATAATTTGTTTTTAAATATTGCATTTATTGATTTGAAATTAACACATCTATGCGTGTTTTTTTACGGTGAACACAGAAATATATATATTTTAAAAATAAAATGGGCGTAATTAGAATAGAAATTACGAATTATTTTTTCGTTAATGAAAATATATATATTTTTAATTATATGATGATTGCAAGCTGGTGTGTGAAATCGAAGACTCTCAGCGAGACATACCGGCTTCTTGGAAGGGAGGAAGATAAATAAATCGCAGATTTTTATGTAAGAGATTAAAAGCTCTACAATTTTTTTTTAATACTGGTTTCACCAATTTTAATATTATGAATCGATGCATATTTTTTAAGATCGCATTATTATAATCGAAGTTGTAATTTTATCACAAAATGCTGATTTTTGTATAGAAAAAATAAATAAAACGCAAATAGACAATGATGTAATTAATAATGCGAATAGGGATTATTAATAAAGAAGGGGAAAGGGGGAGGGCAAACTACTTTTTAGTATATCGCATTTAGTCCACATGACATATATTATTATGACAGAGCAGAATAGCGGGCTTCGCTATCGTGGCCGATTCAGATATTCGAAAAAACGAAAAAATAGACCTGTAAATTTTTATTTTATATTAAAAAACATGACTTTTTATATTGTAAAATAAAATTTATTTGGATTTATTAATTAAAGGATAAAGTGTTTTGATAGGAATATTAAACGAAACCTCTTGTGCGATCTTCGATCACACTTACCCACTTGTTTTTATTTTGTTTATGTCTAACTTTTCAATTATTTTTTACTAATATTTTATGTTTTGTGTTGTTTTTGTCCGCTGGTAAGGAGCTAATTGTCGCCCTTGTAATCTTTCCACGATCCAAGGTGCCGGTAGAGCAATTCTCCGAGATTCCCCCCCCCCCCCCAAAAGTAGCGGATTGGCAACACTGGGCCACAGACAAACCGGGAATTTTGTAAAGTAATCTTTACCTTATTTATTTTCAGTGAGTTTCTACAATTAAATAAGCCGAATATTTCTCTACTATATTAGTGGTATGTCTGCGGCCCGCGGTTGAGTTATTGGACTGGACATCCCGGACCTAGATGTGCATGTTATAAATGTTGATCAAGATGAATAAAAAGTTCGAATTTTCCATTAGAACTGATTATCTATGCAAATAAAAGAACGTTTCGCTCTGTGTGTGTGTGTTTGTCTGCAATGGCTAGCAAAATCTAGCTCACATAGAAGTCTGAAGATTTAGGTGTGGATAATCCAAGGTCTGTCCTGGAGCACCTGAGTCTCAGAATTTTATTACTTTGAAAATTAACAAATATATTAATTAAAAACTGATCAATAACTCATCGCTTTCTTACGAGTTGGCTTTCAGAACTCGCGCATGCCCAGAACCCGATTTATCACAGAGAACGAAGATATATGAGAATGAAGAACCATTTACATGAAGAATGCGTTTATTTCGCAATTCTGTTTTAAATTCTATCGACTAAACCGTTTGGTTTATTTAAAAACGAAAAGCCTATTCTGAAAGATCGCACTCTTATGTCTCCAATGCAGTAATCAATTTGAAAAAAAAAAAAAAAAAAAAAAAAAAATATGTTAACCCTTTAAAAAGCATTTTTTAAAAAGGGTCGTTTTCCCGGTCTTATGTTTTCTCCCTTACGCCAACGTCCCTGAATAACACATTTTTAGAGATTACAGACAAACCAAACACATGCTCTTAGAGCTGAAACTTTCTTCTAATAGACGGTATAATTATTTTTTTTAAATACGGATTTTAACCCTTTCAAAAACACCGGTGAACGCAGGTCATTTCGCGCCTCAAGCCAGAAAAAAAAATTCTTACGCTAAAAGTTACTAAACGTTTCGTATTCGACGAATACTATTTTTATTTATGTTAACGGACCCGACGCGAACAGAAAACATATTTATTTTACAAACAGATAACAATATTTCTGACGTAATTTTTACACGGGCTGTCAAACCGTTATATTTATGACCATTGAAAATTTCAAAGGGTTTGGACAACAACAGCCATTTTTTTAAAAACTATATAACGATCCTACTTGAATAAAGAAGTATTTTTTTTTTTTTTTTACGATTTTTTCATTAAAGATATAAATTCAGACAAAATCTTGTAAAATATATAAAATAATACAAATTTGGGATTTATTTACGGTTTTATCACAGGCCCGGGTAACGCTGGGCAGGTCAGCTAGTTTATATATAAAAAAGTCCTTCCGGCCTGTACCGGGAGGAAATCAATTTGAAAGCTTTGAGCTTTCCTATATCTTCGTTTTAAAATTTGAACTAATGTTACACGAACACAGCAAGTTAAAATGCAAAGAAAATGTTTACAAAAGATTCGTTAATACTGAATTTGAATAAGAAATTCGCCAAATTATTGAGCTATAGCCAAGTTGGCTTCATTTGTGAAGACTTATTTTGGTCGCCAAATGTCACCAAGTTTGTCGAGAATTTGGCGCTAACGGATATGAATATATAGTTTTATGCGTATGATTGGGAAAATTATTACAACAATGAAATTTTTTGTAATGTGCTGTCTTGTTTCAAAATGTCAGCCACCCTAGAATTTCAAACTGCTCTACCTCAGCCATTTTTTAAGATAGAGGTAAACCAAAAAATGCTCTGGAATCCTCGTATCAAGGCCTAACACTTAATTAAAAAATAAATTTGAATTTTTAATTTTTATGTATATTTATTTTAGTTTTAAATTTTTAAATGGTCGCCATCTTGAAACAAAATGGCGGACCAATCTGGCCAACGAACTCGGTCGAGACATTGGTGAGCTTAATACACACAATTAGTTTCATAAAAATTGATTTATAAATACGAGCGTTATCGTATGACATAGGTCAGATATATATATATATATATATATATATAAATCAACATTTGAACGGAGGGTGGTTTTGGGGTCTGGGGGTCATGATCGGTGAAAATATATCAAAATTTTCCGGAACTGCTTTCCTCCGAACGGCTGCAATAGGTAGCTTTATACTTTTTTGTATTGAAAGCTACCTAAAAGAAAAAGATCACTGCAACCGTAAATCTATATAAAGCTCCTTTCTTATGATATACATACTTACATTTAATTGTATGTTTAAATATAAATTTCGCCTGGGTGCACCGACTGTAATAATTCTGTTCTTGTTTCAAAGGATTTCTTTTGCCATTGGTACCTTACATTTATATGATCAGATAATAATAGGCTTGTTTGTCTATACAGTAAACTCTGTTTAAGTCAGCCTCTATATAAGACGGAAATCTGTCTATCGCGGCAGTGGCGTAGCTAGGGAGGGGGGTCCAAATGCTCAGGATACCAGTAATATTGTATTTTTCGACTTGATTAGCACAGAAAGTTCTCCGATTACATGAGTCAAAGAAAACTTTACAAAATTAGTGGTATCCGGAGCAACTGGACCCCCACACTGGCTACGCCACTGTGCGGAAAGAGTTTCAAGACCCGGCGAATACACACACATAGAGTAAACTTTATCTAAGGCGGAATACTGTCTACAACGGAAATCTTTCTCGATAAATTCCGTCTTTGACAGAGTTTACTGTATATCTATCTATCTATCTATCATGTGAGCTGTAACTTGACTAAAAAAGCTCTCGAATGTTTATTTAATAGTTAGGGCTTTAGCCACTTACTAATGCTGATATCGATGTATTTTGACTGTGAATAGAATGTATTTTAAAATAGGTGGTTTCCATAAATTCAGCTAATGATAATGAAGAAACACTCTTTTAGGCACAAAATTATAAAACATAACCATAAGTTGATGTTGTATACTCTCGGTTGATTCAAAAGTGTGAGCAGTGTAATACACAGACATCTATCAATAAGACACTTGATCACTTTCTGAAGAATTTGTTTCTTACTGACCTATAAAACACCTCATGAGTTAACCCTCGCACCTCCACGCTTTAATGATACCAACCCACCAAAACAAAACAGGAATTAAGTAGGATAATCTGTATATAAGTCTTAATTTGAATAAACAAACATAGATGGCAGCACTAGAACTTGTAGAAAAGAGGAAAGTGAAAAATTGTTCTCTTTTGAAAAGATTTTTATATAAATAACCGATCCGGTTGAGTTTCTTCATTCTAAATTAAAAATCGAATTCCGAGTAAGCACGGAATTTTTTAACTATTTATCTAAAATGAAAAAGAAAAAAAAAATTAATGATCGTAGTGAAAAATCGTATAACGATCGTATAACGATCGTATAACGATGTTCTACGATTAAACAAGGAGAAATTTTGTTTGTCAAAATACTGTTAGTAAAGTGAATGTGAACCCCCTGTCGAGTCGAGCCGTTACTAGTGGAACATAAATTTTCAACGTTTATGGAAAGTAAAGAGACACAAACATGTTCCACTTTTTGAAAAAAATTAGTAGGAAGGGGAATGGAGCACTAATTGCACTTCTGAAAGATTCTTAAAATTTCCATTTTAAAGTGATTTTATAAAGGAAATTTTCTATAATAAGTGATTAGGATTCTGTGTTTGCCTAAAACTGAATTACTACTACTAGTTTAGAGTTAGGGTTTGCAATTTCGCAGAGTTTTCAAGAACACACCGTGTCTCGCAGGATTCTCAAATTTCTTTTTCTTTTCAAATTCAATTAGATATTTTATCTTTTTTATATAAATTAAATGAATAAAAGGAAAGTAACTGTAATATCTCTCTAAACAATTTTAGTTATTAAAAAGTTTAATTAGAGAATGTTTAAAACCGCACTTTTACAGAGCAGATCACTGACAAAACATTAAGGTATTTAGTTAAGGGAGAAAAAACAGTATGATATATTTATCTTGCTTGCTACAGTCACTACATTTTATCTACACAATAGCACTCAATTTTCTCCTATAACAGTTTAATAACATATGTAATCATAAGAAGCAAGATCTTACTCCGTCTTTTTTATTTCGATGAAAAATAGGACATCAAAGCACAGATTTTATTCAATTTTTTTCATCAAATTGTTCTTACAGATCTGAAATTGCAACCCTCAATAACGAAAGTATTTTCGGCTTCAACACTAGTCGGTGCATTGAAGTTCGAATATATATCGTACATAAGAGATAAATATACGTCTGTCATTATACTGCTTTTATATTATGCCCATTCGTTCTTTTTAATATCTTATCAAAAACATTCAATTTAGTTTGATTTTCTTGTAATGTCGATATATAACAACGGGGAACAGTGATTTTGCAGCATGGGTTGGACAACGAATTTCGAGTAATTTTGGTCTACTGAATACGAAAATTTGCAGCAGATTTTCTGGATTGGCTCTCGTTTTTGAAATAAAGCAAACAATCCGATACTAGCACAAGTAAAAAAAAATATGACTTTTTATGTATATATATATATATATATATATATATATATATATATATATAAATGTAAATATATATAAATAATATATATGAGTGAGATAGATATAGCGAAACAGAAATATAGATATAACATTATTATTAAAACCGTTTCCTGTATGATTTTCTAGTCTTCAGGACAATAATCTTTGTAGGTCTAACAATAGTCAGCCATCATGTAGCGATCTCAATGTCCTTGGTACTTTTGCTCATTATTCTGATATCTCAGTGAAATTGTTCACCCTGCTCTTTACTATAATCATCCAAGTTTTCAGGAAATTTCTCTAAATACCTGTGTAAAATATGTGCCTTTACGCACCTTAAGGCTGTTCTCAAATCCAAAGGATCTACTCACTGATACATTTTTTAATTCATTTTTGTTCAGAAACGCATGAAATGGGCACGTGTTATTTTTCAGAAACTTTGTAATCAAAAAACGTTTCCCAATTTTTGGTAAAGGCAGAAGATCTTTCAGAAAATACTGTCAAAGTCGGTGTTTTTAACCGAATTCCCGATGCTTCATCGTCAGAAAGGAGAAAAATGCATCGTCCGTGACACAAATTCACTCATAGCTCGGTAAGTAATTTATTTATCAAAAAATGGAATACTCTTTTAGATTCGAAATCGTTTGAACAGTCAGGTCTGCCAATTTGGAGATTTCAGAAGAAAAAAATCACAATTTTGTTCTTTCACAAGATATCAAATCCGCTTAAATTTATTATAAATCCTCTTAATATTATCTACAACTTTTATATTGGCAAGTTTTTTATAGGACAAACCCTTACAACAACAACAAAAAAAAAAATTGCCGGCTTCACTTACTTGACACAGGTAGATTTTGAAGTGGGCGGTTCCGACTGCTGCATCATGGCAAAAAGGTAATTTCTTCTGCAATTCCCAATAAACAGGAGTCCACGGTCCGCGTCTTCGAAATCTACTTGTGCCTGTAGGCCGCGTCGTCAGGGATTTTTTTATTTTTTACACCGAAACAAACTCGTTTAAAAAATGTGCGAACAGCCTCTGTATCACATTTACATTTGATTCTTCCTTTGGAATTTTTGTATAAGACTTTTGTGGCATTTATGAGTCACCACATATGGACATATATTGGCCTTATAATGAAATTCACATTGTTATGTGGTACTTTTATTGTGTGATTGTAAAATATTTATGCGAACGCAAGAAAAAAAAATGTAGTTTTTCAGATTTAAATAACGGAGAATGCATTAAACCCTTCGTGACGCGCATCTTTAACATAATTGTTAATAATTTATCACCGTTTATTCAAAACAGAAATTTTTGATTAAGTTAATAGCAGAAATTATTTACTTAAATAAAGCAAAAATTTCAATAAAAAATTACTAACAGAAATAATCAAGGATTCTGAATACTTCATGCGTCAGTTATACCAGACAATCATAGCGAGGGGCAGGGTTCGTAAATATCATGATATTTTCGAAAATATCAAAAATATCCGATATTTTGATACATATCCGATATTTTCGATATATATCCGATATTTTCAAAATAGTCAACTTACTGCTGATAATAAATATTTTCAAGCACAATATAGATTAGAAACTAAAATATATTGCACTTAACATGAAAACTTAAACAATATTTAAAACTTTTTTTTCTCCCCTTTTCTTTTATTTTCAACTTTGAACAAAATTGAAGATCAACTAATCAACAAAACAGGAACAATTTGCTTTATACACTTATAAAAAAACAACTATAAGTTTCAGTATCAACTATCAAGAAATCAGAAATTTATAAAACAACTAAATAAATACAAAATAGTTCTTTTTAATTGAAAAAATTAAACATAATTGTAAGTTGCTTATTTATTTTTTATTCTCTAACATATTGTACAATTTAAGTTCAACGACACCAAAACCAGAAATTGATTCTTTTCTAATGAAGCTGTATAGAACTGATTATCTAAATTAGACAGTTTATCTTTCTATATCTGGCCTGAATTAGTTATGTCTCACATAATTATTAGTCCCATATAATCTACATTTAAAAATAAAAACCTCAACCAAAGCTTGGATAAGATTTTTGTTTTTCTCTTTAGCTAGAAAAGTCACTGCCAGAGACAAATGTTCTTTATCTACAGAATGGAACTGTCAATATCAGTTGAAAATTTCATTTACACTTGTTTTGACTTAAAATATCTTGCACAGTGACATTTTGAAAATAAATATCAAATATTGAAAATAACAAACATCTTGATATTTTAAAAATAAATATCAAATAATATGAAAATATCGAAAATATCAAAAGCCTTGATATTTTGAAAATAAATATCGGATATGTAGCATGATAGATATCATGATATATATCCATTGATATATATCAACAAACCCTGGCGAGGGGTTAACTAACTCTATTTAATCCTGGCAATGAACACAAATAATAAACTCGCAGACATGCAATCAGTGTTACTGAGATTATTATTCTTTTCAAACATAACGCGTTCTTTAGATATTAATTTCTAATGTTCTGCTTAAAAATAACTTCAGAGAGCGATTTTTTTTTGTTCCCTGAGTAAAAAAATTCTTTATCCTACTGAAACACTTTTGAAAATGAGAAAAAAAAACTTTGGAATGATGCCAAAAATCAAATACCTTATCCTCCTTCTATTCAATCTTAAAGACAGACATGCAGTTTATGGAGGCAAGTTGTTTGTTCCCTGATAAAATACGCCGAATTAGGAACAAGCTATCTTAATTTATATGACTAGTAGCTCTTGAGTGTGAAGATATTGACTAAAGTAGCTGCTATAAGTAAGACGTAATGTCTAACTATTTCTAAAGACACTTGAAACAAGCAAACAAAACCACTTTATTATGTTTTTTTGAGACTAAAATACAAGAATTTTGAAGTAAAAACTAAGATTGAGAAATTTGTTATATGTAGAAGTATCAACGATATCGTATAAAATACACGAAGAAAAGTTGCAGAAGTAATATAATGTTTTAAATTTAGTTTACGCACTTTAACACAGGGTTCGTACGCTTTTACCAGAATTTTTTAATAGAATTTTTCGCCTTATTTAAATTCCAAAAAGTAATACAAATCCTGCAATTAAACGTGGCGTCTACAATTTCTGGTATTTAAATATTAAATAGAAAAATTCTATTAAAAATTATGGTAAAAGCGTACGAAACCATGTAACAATTTGCGAAATGTATAAAGATTTCAAAATCTATAGTAATGTAAGTTTATCCAAGGTGCCCCAAAAGTCTCTTTACAACTTCAAACTACAAGCACAAATTAATAAATGCATTTATGAGAAGTATTACAGTAAGTTGAGAAACTTCGTGTATTATGGAATACTATTTACATTTGGGGCAGCAGAACATCCCGATATTGTTTAAAACCCGAAAACTGAATATAATTACAAAGTTAAACTATCTGCGAATAGTTTTTATACACAAAAATTATTTTACAAAATTTCATCACTTACGAAATAATAATAATAATAATAATAAACTTATTTTGTGAGGTTGTCGGTAAATTTGGTTAAAAATGAAGAAAACTAACGAAATTTGTCAAAAAAACAAACAAACATTTAATGGCTTTAAAATATAGTGTCTACTTCAGTTCATACTTCAGATTTGTACAAATTACAAATATATGCATCTGTCTTTGTGCTACCATGGAGTATTATGAGATATGGTATTCCATATAGCCCGACACTGCTGGATAAAAAACGAGTATTACATCATAAACTGTTAACAATTCGGTGTACATTATGCTTAATTTCAATGTAAATATATTACTTCTAATGATGCATAAAATATATTGAAAAATTATCTCCTGAAACTTACCAAACAAGAAAAACAAATATTTATTCACACAACGCGCCCTGATGCCGACTGACGAACTGCGCGTTCTGGGGGGCATTCTGAAAACGTTCTGAAATAGTTTATGATATAGCCGCTTGGTGGCACTATTTTACTAAACAGAAACATTGGTATTCCATATTACCCGACTGTACCATAACACCCGAAGTTCGTCTATATGTATTGAAGTTTTGTTTTTGCATGGATCTAATCCATGCAAAAAATACAGATGTTTATCATAAACCCCTATATGTGCAAAATTGGTTGCACAAAGCCCGTCATGGCGATAATCGTCGACATTTTCCTCTCATCAGGGCTCCCAAATGAATACCAATATTTTTTAACAGAAATTTTCGTGGTAGGTTTCGACAACATTTCCGCACAAATTTAACTCCGAAGGTGGTTTCAGCAAAATTTGCAAGAAAAATCTAAAAAATAAAATTTTTCTAAGAAAATACCGGTATTCAAAAAGCGGACCATTTGGGAGCCCTGTCTTGTACTCTTTTTAGTCCATTCCTTGTTTTATCCAATATTGAGCAGGTCTCCATGAATTTCTTGTGCCATTCACGAATTGATGGACACAAGAAATTCATACACACACTCATTTATACTCAAACATATAATTGTTTCATCTGAAACAATATTGTATAATTTCTTTTGAAACAACTAGTTGCTAATCCAGTGGCGTAGCCAGGGGTGGAGGTCCAGATGCTCTGGACACCACTAATTTTGTAAAGTTTTCTTTGCCTTATCTAATCGGAGAACTTTCTGCGATAATCAAGGCGAAGAAAACTTTACAATATTACGGGTATCCAGAGCACTTGGACCCCCTCCCTGGCTACGCCACTGGCTAAACCCGACAGAGTGAGTTCAGGCTCCTTTTTCGGACTCATATCCCGACGGTTTGAAGTCCGAGCCCGCCTGTGCCCTCAAAAGAATTGTGTCCCCAGAGCCCGAGCCTGGTAACAAAAATACGCAGTAGAAAATTGCTAATAACATTTAAAAATTGCTTCAAGATTAGTTTTCTCATTTAAAAATCTCTTCTTACATAAAAATAAGTATTAATCATAAATACTCCCTCATGACAACGTTTCGTGATTTTCATATCCCCGAAAATCTATTATTTATACCCAACCACTGGCGGAAATCTACAAAAGTCACAATTCTTATTCTTTTAAAATATCATTCTACAATTATGGCATCAAAAAAAAAAAAAAAAAAAAAAAACATCTGTTTCCTAGTAATTCTAGAAAAAAGACTTCAAATAGAAAGCGAGGATATATAAGGGATGTGCCACGACGTTTTTTATATTACTAACATTGATCGTGCAAAGGCTTCAGAATCAAATCGAATATTTCATCTTATATCCCGTCAATAGCAATTCAGTTCTCTTTCAAATTGATTTTTAATAGATTGTAAAAATTTTAAGAAAATTACAAATTCTTTTCCCTTTTTTAAATTTGAGAAAAAATAAAATAAAAACTTTGAGCCTGAACCCGAAGATTATGAAAATCAAGCTCGTGCCCTTCTTGGATCCGGGCTCAGACTGAGCCCGTCTTATCTTTAAAACCCGGCCCGTACTAGTTAAGACCCAATCCGATACCGACCCAAAGTTGGAAGAAATTAGAAGCACAACCCGACTAACAACAAAACAATTAATGCAAACCAATCTGTATTTGGCCTTTTTAACACTTTCCAACCTAGTTGAAAAGTGTTTATGATTTCGGTTTGTCTGGCCGTCTGCCGTCTGCTGTCTGCCATATGGCCGTCTGTCCGTGCTCTATCTCCCGTAAATATGCTTGGATTGCCCTGCAATTTTTATATGTTATTGTCGTTATCTATAGCATTCTCCCTATTTCAACTGAAGTGTGTAGCACTTATAGTTTTTTTTACCGGGACACTAAAAAGAATTGCTTTACATTACGGTCTATGGGGAAAAGTCATTTGCGGAATATTTTGATGATGTTACACAATTTCAAACACATTGTAATTGATATATATCACTAAGGTGCATTACAAGAAGCTTAATATAGAATAGGGTGTGCATAGCAGTTATAGTTACTTTACAGGGACAGTCAAAAGAATTCCGTTACATTACGTCTATGGAGAAAAATCGTGTGCGGTTTAATTAAATAATGTTTCACTATTTTAAACGCATTGATATTTATATATATCACTAAGGTGCATGACAAGAGGCTTACTACAGAATATTGTGTGTATAGCAGTCATCGTTCATTTTCAAGGACACACAAAATAATACTCTACTGTCTTTTAACAATAATTCCTGAAGTGCGTTTTCAGTTGCTGAACGCGATTTTAAATTTAACTCACTTTTTGTCTATTACTTGGTGTGTATTCTGGATATAATATACAGGGCAGCACAAAAGTTCGCGAACACATTTCCGTTTATTGACAGAAACTGCAGAAGGAGAATATTAAACTGTACTATCCGTTTCCTAACTGAACTAAAATTTAGCATCCTATGTAGTATACATACAAATCTATAGATTCTTTTAAGGGCTGAATAAAAGTATTCGGATATTTTTCCGAATATTGTATATGTTTGAAATATATGTTGGAAATTCCTGAAATTACGTTTTTAAGTAGGTTATGCGTTTTCCAAATTGTTTACTTAGATGTTATCTTTCAGCTTATTAAACGGTAATGATTTGTAAAATTACTTTGGAAGCGTTGGAAAGTGTTACGTAATCTATGCTTGACGCATGATTTTTCGTTCTTGTTTTCATTTTGTAATGAAAATAAATTGATAAAGGAACAATGACATTGGTTATGAAAGTAGTGATATACAAACTGAAAATGTATCGGTATATCACCATAGCCATTTTTAACCATAAAAACTTGCTGTTAAATGAAATCTAAACAATAGATAAGTTGATTCTTTTAGGAATCCTTCCCCCCTCACGAAAAATCCAAGTATTAATCAGCGTCTCTTGTATTACCTGAATCACGTCTAGGATCTACCTGATTATGTCTAGAATTTCTCCAGATGATGAGCAATTCTTAGAATTGAGACGAATTTATTGGGTTTTTTTTAATTTTTTTTTTATGGTATTGCTTTTGAATCATTAAATGTATTTCAATGACTCTATTTTGATATGTATTCTGATTATTATTTTTAAATGATTTGTGTAGCAGTAATTTGCATTCAAGTAATTCATTTTCAGTGAAAATAGTTAATGGGAATGTATACCAAAGATATTGATTATATCTAAAATAATTTTCTCAAAGGAAGAAAAAATGCTTAGGTTTTAATATCCAGGAAAAAAAAATGGTTACCCAAAACGATTATACTTTATCCTTAGAGTATTTTTAGTATCTTCTATATTATAAAGGCACAAACGTGTCCGTGCGTAATATAGATGTTATTTCGCGAATGGCACACTTGACGATGAAATTTCGGTTTTGCGATTTTTGTTACTGCAATTTTTCTAATTTTCAAAACATAGCTTATTTTCAATTTTTACACCGTTATATAGGAAAAAATCTACTTTCAAATGCAATTTGTTTGAAAACGGTATCGCAATTTACTCATTTATTTATAGCATTTAAATTAAATTTGAAGCATGATTTAAAAAAAAAAAATCTATTTCTATCGCCTGCAGACGATTACAAAATATTAATCCGTTTGCACTTTAAACAATATAAAAAGTTCAGAATTTGTTCTCAGCTGATATTCAATAACGAAATTATAACTTTATTAACCCTTTGAGGGGCGGTGATATATATTATATAGCACCTAATTTTAATCCGATTCAAACCAGAATCTTTTAATTAAACTTTACTTTTTTAACTTTGACGAGAAAAAGTTGAAAAATTACTTATTCTTATTTTGAACTAAATTCTTTCCTAAATTCCGTTGGAATTCAACATTACAGAATCACATGTGCTTGCCCCTGAAAGGGTTAAGCAATAAATAAAATAGTATAAATAAAACACAAATTTAACAGACATGTAATTGAAATAAGCGCTTAAAACCGCTGAAAATATCAGAATAAACAAAACTGCTATAGATAAAATTTTTTTTAGCGATTTATTCGGCTATTAACTTTTGGCACGAGTCCATTACGAAATTATCGCTTTTAATAAATTTTAAAATTTTATTTGCATACATAATTGACATATTTCATATAAAAATGCTCTTTGGTGTTTTTAAAGAGAAATCTAAAAAATATATATATATATATTAAATGTAAAAAATCTATAACACCCTCCAAATTTTCAATTGACAAAAAAAAAAAAAAAAAAAAAAAAAAAAAAAAAAAAAAATGGTTTTTACATATATTCTTTATCCTGGGAAGCCTGGATTGGACGCCTTAGTTAATATAAAGATAAAACAAGAACGATAAATCATCCATCAGTGATTGATAAATCATCCATAGATTATGAAAAATTTTCCAACTCTATCGCAATATTGTTAAAAAATTTCCTTTTTTAATGCAGTGAAATGATATATCTAAATAAACTATCTAAGCAAGAACAAAAAATTATTCATCAGGCATAGATTATGAAGCACTTTCCAACACTAAGAGAATATTACACTGTAAAACATTTGTGTAACGTTACTCCATAAAACTGGAGGCAGCATTGCTGCCTCCAGTCTTACGGTGGTATTTAACTGATATAACTGGTGTAACATTACACATGTTATGTAACATGTGTAATGTTACATATGTAATGTTTTACAGTGTAACATGTATGTAACATGTGTAATGTTTTACAGTGTATTATGGAATTTCATTTTTGCAAAGGATGAAATCTATCATAGTCAGTCCTATAACCGAATTCTTTTGTGCATCTCTGTAAATGAAGATAAATGCTACGCACTCCTTAATAAATAGAAAACATAATGTAGTGCACCTCAGTGATATTTTAGGGCTTCGTTCATCTCACTAAACCCTATTACTCCTGCTTCGTTGTCTGTCCGTCACAGAGCCGGTTATCAAAAAACATATAACTTACAGTGATGAAAATTTGTGTATTTATAGCTGAATATCTACTATGAAGCTCAAAATCATATAATTTGAAAAAATCGTATTATTTTAATAAATAGAGATAAAAAACCAAAAATCTAACAGCTTTTTCCTATTAACCCTCTAAGCGTGTGGAAAGTAATATTCCGTTCACTAAGCTCCAGGTTTCACTGCAATATATGCAATGTTTAAGATAATATAATTCTATAGATTTAATGAATTTTCAAAACATTGAAGAATGATTAATACTCTCAAGGGTTACATTCATATTTGTATATAAGTTTTATTTATAATGCTGCAGAATCCTATTTTTTTAGCATTTAAAACAAAATACAGAGAAAACAACATTACAATTTTACCCTTTTTCTAAACGCTCAGAGGGTTAAATGTAAACATTTTTCTTTATAGCAATGCCAACAATTAAAAATCCACAATAAAATTATTTCCACAATAATTAATTTTCTTTTGAAAGATTTCCACATGGAAAATGAAAATGAAAGAAAAAGTTTCACCAATTGAAAAAAACTAATATGACGTCATATTGGTAATAAAACGGAAATTTTCAAACATTTCTCAATTATACAAGGAGTATGAGTATGTGCAAGTACGGAAAACAGCTTAATATGACGTCACTAAGAGAATTAAAAAGAAAATTAATCTGACGTCTACAACTTTGAAGGTGTTACAAGGAAGATACAACATGTTTAATTTTGAAATTGATTTTTTTTTTTTTAAATATCGCATTTAGTCTATATGGCAGATCAGATATTATTATGACAGAGTATAATAGCGGGCTTCGCCCGCTATCGGGCTGGTTCAGATTTTCGAAAAAACTAGAAAAATAGACCAGTAAATGTTTACTTTATAAAAAACATGACTTTTTTTTTTTTTTTTTTTTTTTTTTTTTAATTTATTTGGATTTATTAAAGAAAGAATAAAGTGTTTTGAAAGGAATATTAAACGAAACCTTTTGTGCGATCTTCGATCACACTTACCCACTTGTTTTAATTTCTCTATAATTGAAGTATCGTAACATCATTAAACTGCATCGAAAATGACTTTTTTCAAGAGATTATAATGTAGGAATTCTTTTGTGCGTCCCTGTATACGAACTATAAATGCTACTTATTTTATAGTCCGGAGAAGGTATGTTTTAGTCCACCTCAGTGATGCATATCAATTTCATTATGTTTCAAGTATTGTAACTAGGTCCCGACTTAGACTATCTAGGGCACCGGGGGAAGCATCATTTTGGGGGTGGGCTTCTATCTATCCATATAAACTGTTCATGAATGTGATCAGATATGATCTTCAGATGTGATGTTCATCACATCTGAAGTGACTAGTACCTGTTGTATGTATACACAAATTTCGTACCAGGTACTATTCACATCTGTATATAGGGTATTACAAGAAAAATGGTCAAGATGGAAAAGAAGGATTCCTAGTAGTACTTTAAGAAAAAGTATTAGTAGGAAAACTAGTCGGAAAATGATGGATTGGTTGACGGGAGTATTTGTTTGCAATTTTTTCTTTAATTATCTACGTTAGTCATATGATGTCTGAAAGAAAAAGGCCCCCAATTGGTCATCATGAATGCGTTTAGGAAAATACCAATAACGAATTTCTTTTGAAAACAATGAACTACTAAATTGTTATAATAAAACTTTAATCATTAGTATTCTAATAATATAATTCGTTCTTTTTTGCGGGGGAAGGGATATGGGAAGCAAAAAGGGGAAAGGGAAGACCACACTACCTTCTTAAATCGTTGAAAATGTAAGAATATTGATAACTTTTGACAAATTTTAACCCTCTGGCACCCTTTTAATAAAATTCTGATTACTCCCATGGGGGCCCCCATCGTGGCTGCTCCGCATGCCCCTGCATTAGTCAGGCCGTGATTGTAACATCATTAAAATGCATTGGAAATGATTTTTCGCCATAGACCATAATGTAACGGAATTCTTTTGTGTGTCCCTGTAAATGAATTATAAATGCTACACACTTCATTTTCAATAAAGAACATTCTATAGTAAACATCAATAACATATAAAAGTTTCATGGCAAACCGAGTATATTTACGCGAGTTAGAACATGGACAGATGACAGACAAAGAAACCGAATTCAAAAACACTTTTCAATTATCTTGGAATGTGTTAAAATAGATAATAATTCTGATTCTTTAAAAAAAAAAGAAATAACTCGCACCAAAGCATGTAGAATAGGCCGTGATTGCAACATCATTAAAATGCATTGGAAACGATTTTTCGACACACACCATAATGTAACGAAATTATTTTGTGTGCCCCTGTAAATGAATTAAAAAGCTACACACTTAATTTTCAATAAAGAACATTCTAGAGTAAACATCAATAGCGTAAAAAAGTTTCATGGCAAACCGAGTATATTTGCGCGAGTTAGAACTTATACAAACCGAATTCATAAACACTTTTCAAGTATCTTGGAATGTGTTAAAATAGATAATAATTCTGATTCTTTAAAAAAAAAAAAAAAAAAAAAAGAAATAGCTCGCACCAGAACGTGTAGAATACAGTGGGTCTAAAAAAAGATTGTGTTGTAGAAGATTAAAAAAATATATACGTATAAGGTTTTGCTTGTGTGATGGAATAGAATAACAAACTTATTGTTTCATGTAACACATTGGTTTAATTTATTAGTCTATTCTTCAGAAATTTCAGAGAAAGAAGTAGTTGTGTTAAAAGAGAAATTAAAGAGAAAGTTTTAAAAAGAATGTTTTTGTAATCCATTTCTATTTTTAAAACAAGGTGTATAATGACACAAAGAAAAGCTAAGAAAATATATTTTCTTAATTCATTCTAAAGAAAATAAGATAGAGTACTTTAAGACAGACTTAATTAAAGGTAATTTCGGAATAATTCATCACAGTTTTCTTGAAAGTCTGAGGAGGGAAAAAGTCAGTTCCCCATTAAAAAAAAGTTAATGTTATTTTTGAATAATTTTAATACAAATCATATACCGTAATTTCGCGCGTATACGCCGAACCTCAGACAATTCGATTCCCTAGCAGAATTTATTTTAAATAAAATGTGATTTACTTCTGCTTAGAACTTATTTGACTTCTTATTTTCAATAAAATTTCCGGTTTGAAAAAGACTAAGCCATTTTCAAAACGCACAACAATGGATGAGGTGTCATTCCAAAAGGTTTTTGAACCGGTTTTTGACATAGTACACTCACATTTCGTTAAAACAAGTTTTTTGATTAAAAATTGCAGATAATTAAAAATTAAATGAGCATTGTTTTCATAAATGAAATGAAAGGTTTTTGAACCAGCTTCTCACATAATACAATCATATTTCGTAAAAACAAGTTTTTTGATTAAAAATTGCAGTTAATTAAAAATTAATCAGCATTGTTTTCTTAAATGAAATGAAAGGTTTTTGAACCAGATTCTCACATAATATAATCACATTTCGTTAAATCAAGTTTTTTGATTAAAAATTGCAGTTAATTAAAAATTAAATCAGAATTATTTTCATAAATGAAATGAAAGGTTTTTGAACCAGCTTCTCACATAATACAACCACATTTCGTTAAATCAAGTTTTTTGATTAAAAATTAAATCATCTTTGTTTTCATAAATGAAATGAAAGGTTTTTGAAACAGCTTCTCACATAATATAATCACATTTCGTTAAATCAAGTTTTTTGATTAAAAATTGCAGTTAATTAAAAATTAAATCAAAATTGTTTTTATAAATGAAATGAAAGGTTTTTGAACTAGCTTCTGACATAATACAATCACATATTGTTAAACAAGTTTTTTGATTAAAAATTGCAGTTAATTAAAAATTAAATCAGAATTGTTTTCATAAATGAAATGAAAGGTTTTCGAACCAGCTTCTCACATAATACAATCACATTTCGTTAACTCCTTGGGGACGAGCGGCACGAATACGTGACGCATAAGATGCTCAGAATCCTCGATTATTCCCACCAGTTATTATTTTTTTTTTTTTGTAAAGTTTTCCTTATCTAATCATAGCATTTTTGCGATTCAATTAGGTGAAAATTTCTCATTTGAAAAACCGGTGGTAACAGATTAAAAATTCTGTAAAAGACGCTCGTCGCGAAGGGGTTAAAACAAGTTTTTTGATTAAAAATTGCAGTTAATTAAAAATTAAATCAGAATTGTTTTTATAAATGAAATGAAAGGTTTTTGAACCAGCTTCTCACAAAATACAATCACATTTCGTTAAAACAAGTTTTTTGATTAAAAATTGTAGTTAGTTAAAAATTAAATCAGCATTGTTTTCATAAATGAAATGAAAGGTCTTTCTCAAATCAATGTTGCTTCAAAAATAAAATAACGCGTTACATCATGCTTAACAATGATTATAAAAAGTAAAATATAAATTGTACAAAAAGAATAAAATGTGATGTCTACACACGTGTTTATTTTACATTTATGCTTAAAAATCAAAATTGAAATTCGGATATTTAGAATAAAAAGACACCATCGATCGATCGAAGCAGGGGTATTTTACGTGTAGCCTAAAATATATGCTTTGATATGTTAGGTTAAATCAGATTTTTCACTTTCCCATGTTCTTCCCGAAACGGAGGACGTCATCTTCTAATGCAATTAAAATAGGATTGTTATTTTTTTTCCTCGCGCGTGCCTTTTGATATATTCGATGAGTTTTCAATGTAACTTTGATGGAATAAATGAGATGATATTCTGACTTAAACAATGTTTCTTGCATTTATTTTTGTCCTTAACTTTTCTTTTGAAGTTTAAACCTCTTTTTAAAAAATATTAGACTGCACTGCGAAATCCGTGCACGGGTCTACTGGTTTTAATACAAATCTATTTATATCAGGGCTCGTACGGGTACCGTTATTTTCCAGGTGATATACCAGTATAGTTTTCTAAAAAAAATGCATTAAATTCAAACTTGCGAAATTTCACCTTATTTAAAAAGAGATTACGTATAAGAAAATACTGGTACCGAAGAATTACCTGTTCTTAAAATTCCAGGACCCGTACGAACCCTGTATATAGTACGCAATTGAGGTGACTAGCGCGGTTTTGTCTAGTTATTCTTCTACTGCTGATACCACATAATCTTTAAATACTCATCTATTTACATCGTGTCTATTCTGCTTGAATTGCATAATTCTCGTTTGTGTTGTGGCATATTTTTTGTTTCAGTGCAATGCTAAGAATGGAGAACGAAACTGTTCATTGTCGTCAAATTATGGTATTTTATTTCAAGAAAGGTAAAAATGCTAGTCAGACTGCTCATAAAATTTGTACTGTATATGGACAAAGTGCTGTTTTAGATGGTTTACACAGTTCGAAGATGGTTTGAATAGTTTAAGCTCATAAGCCTTTCTCATTCAGCCTCGAAGATGATGCCCATTCAGGACGACCATCATCCGTAAAGAAAGATTTCTTAAAAGAAACTATCGCTGAAAATTTCCGTTAGATAGCTCCGGGGCTATTACACGTCTGTATATTCCAAATAAAAAGAAAACTGCCCAGTTAACTGGGGCATCGAGCTCACAGGCTATTCACACTAATTGTATATTATACTCTTATTTCAAAGAACTTGAAATAAGCCCTTCGAAAAATAAAGAAATCGCCAATATATTAAGCGGGGATCATCCCCCCGTTCCCCCCTTTTAATTAACCAATGAACCACCAAAACGAATAAGGGAAGTGCCTTATTTCAATGAACCTATATACAAGATTTGAAGCAAATCCGATAATTCTGCATGAAAAATCCATTTATATGAATTAAGGGGGGATTGTTCCCCCCCCCCCCCGTATCTCCCTTTTATACTTAACCAATGAACCCGAAAAATAATCAGGAAAGTGCCTTTTCACAATGAACCTACATACAAAATTTGAAGAAAATCGGATACTTCTGCATGAAAAACCCATTTATCTAAATTAAAGGGAGGGGTGGGGGTGAGCTCCCCGTTAACCCCTTTGTATTTAAACAATGAACCCTCAAAACTAATCAGGGAAGCGCCTTATGACAATGAACCTATAAACAAAATTTGAAGCAAAACGGTTATTTCTATCAAGTTATCGCGTTACGTACATACGCGCATGCATACACGTACGTACATACAGAACAGGCGGACACATTAGCTCACAGGCTTTGATAGCCTGTAGCTAAAAAGTACAAAACTTGTCTCCAGGCAATTATCGTCCAGAGCGGGCATCATCTTCGAGGCTGAATTTTACGAGCTTAAACTTCACACGCCACATCCGAACTGTGTCATCTGAAACATCACTTTGTCCATATACAGCAAAAATTTTACGAGCAGCGTGACTAGCATTTTTACCTTTCTTGAAATAAAAGAGCATAATATGACGAAAATGAACTTTTTTGTATCTCCATGCTTAGCACTTCACTGAAACAAAAATTATGCCACAACACACACGAGAATAATGCAGCGCAAGCAGAAAAGACGGAATATGCATATCCGTGTCAATTCAAGGTTACTCCTTGTCGGCAGTAGTAAAATAACTAGACAAAACCGCGCTTCGCTTTTTGAAAAACCGTAGAACTTTCCGGATGACCCTGTTACGGAGTAAATGTGGAAAATATGGTAGTAGTGTAAAACAAATCATTTTTAAATTTGCCATGATCTATACTAACTTTTGAAATGAATAAAATTTAGTCATCTTATAAAAGTTTTATTGGAAACCATAAATAAAAAAACGAAATATTGATTATTGATATTTTTCAAGCATAAATAAATAAATTAAAATGGCAAAAAACAGTCTTATGCACTATAAAATGTGAGATGTGTATATACATTATATAGAAATACAATTGGGTAGAATTACAGTTATATTTATTTTATAATGAATAATATTCTTTATATGCTTTTATGTCCTTGAGACATGGACACATATAAATACTTTTTCCACCTTACCATCATGTAGCAACTACAAGCTCCAATTCCTCGTTTTATTAGTTTTCGAACGTTTTTAAACGGTCTACAATGCGACCATTTATGCATTGATGCTTAGAAATCCCTTCACTTTCTGAATATGTCGGTGAAACACATAAACAATCAGCATTGTCTCAATATGTACTAAGTTTGATACACAATAAGACAAATTCTAATGATATTTTACAGTGATTTTTTCCCTATTTCTATTCATGTGCATTAGTAAACTAAATATGCCAGATGCTCCCAATAATCAGATTTATACAAGCAATGCCTGAAATTTCTTCCATCGATTATATCTAGCTTTTTATTAACGTTTTTTAAAAATCCTTCGCAGTGTGTACAACCCATTCCTATCGTTGAGTTTTAATTCGCTAAAATTTAAAAAAGAATTTAGTTCACATATTTTACATATCGGAACAAAAATGTACCTAATTAATCATTTATACATATCAACTGAAATCCTGAAAAATAAATTTCTATGCAGATTAAAATACTTATCGTCAACATTTCAAAGTTACCACTGCCGACTATTTTTTAGTTCTAACTCGCATCACTTTCTCAAAACAGTTTTTTTACATATATTTTGACAACATGAGCAAGAAAAATATACTACAAAATTTAATTTTTAAAAATAGTGGTGCGGATAAAATTAAAAAAAAATAGTCTCCAGTGGCAGCCTTACATTTGTATGAATATTCCCAGATATAATTAATTTAACCCTTAAATATTAACCTTCTTTATTTAAGGAGACTCAAAACATTTTTAGCTTATGTAGTCATGTTTCACTATGGAATAACATAATATTTATCTAAAGGTAAATAATAATAAATGTAAATTTTAAAAGAATTTGGTTTATATATTTCACATATCGGAACAAGAATGTAACTATGACTGATTTATATGTATCAACTAAAATAAAGAATAAGAAATTTCTAGGCTGATGAAAATACTCATCTGTTAGCCAACAATTGTATGAATATTATCAAATACAATTTACCTAACCGTTAAACATTAACGCAATCCAGTTATCTCACTCTATCCGTTTATTAAATACCACTTTTTTAAAAGAAAAATCTTTTTTTGAGATTTTTCTTATAAGTTTTGTAGAAACCTAGCTCAAAAAAATTTCTTCAGAAATACTGTTATTCAAACAAGGGAGCAGCCTTATTTATTTAACGAGACTGAAAATATTTTTAGCTTATTTAATCATGTTTTGATTCTTTTCACTAAGGAATATTATGGTGATATTTATATAAAGTCAAATTTAAAAATTCATTGGCAACTTTTTTTTATTCAGAGAAAAAATCAACAGTAGTTTATTGGAAACAACAACAATAATAACAATAAAAATTAAGCTTCTTCGTCTTCAATTTCAAGAGAAGGAAGTTTGGATAGAATACTATCTGTTAAATAACAGAAATTTTGTTCATCGACATTGTTTTTCAGAGCAGAAAGAACGAACCAGTCTCCAGAGTCGCCTAGAGTAACAAGTTTCATATAAGATTCATTTTTGGGATCACGTTTAAGGTAACCTGATACTTTTAGAAAGAGAACTCTCAAATGAGGAACTGTGTAAGAAACCGCCAAATATATCAGGCTAGCAAAGGTCAGAGGAAGTAGAATAGCAAACCATATCCAAAGGCATAGAAATATTTTTCCATTTATAGCATTGATGGGTAAGACACAAAGGGCATCGATGACATCAATGTAACCCGATGGTCCATACCTTCTAAATGTACAGATAGTAACTACAGGAAACAAACGAATAGGATCACTTAAGACTTCTGAATCGTAATAAGTCTTGAAAAATAAACCCAAACTTATGAATTTCCCATGCAGGAATACATCTAACAAATACGCTTGAATTAATATATTGAAGAAGGCAAGTAACTCGCAAATGAAGTACTTTAGAGCTAAAATGTTGAAACTGCTCCATCTTTCTTCAATGAAAGTTGAAATCTTGTTGAGAGTTGTTTCTTCAGCCTTGTCTCTTCCTTCGAAGAGAGTCTTTTGTATTTCTTCTTTGATAGTACATAAGAAATCTGGCTCAAAGTTTTTCCATAACATATGTGGGACGTAAAATAGAAGAGCTTGAAGAAAGAGAACTATGTGTACATATTGGTAAAAGTTCCGATATTCGTACTGTTCTTGCTTTTCAGAGCCTTCAACACCAGGATGAGGAACCTGAACACCAACCTGAAAGAAAAAATATTATTATAATTCACTGGGCTAAAACTTTGTAAGTCAAGTTTACCGCTTTGGTCAAAAGTATTGAGCAATCCTATGCTTTAAATATATTTTTTAAAAGAATAGTATGATGTAGTGGTCGGAATTTTTTTTTTTTTTTTGGTAGTGAACTACAACTACAACTATTAAAGCACATAAAAATACGTCTGATTACTTTTTAAGTATAATTTAAGAACATATTAATTCAGACACAATTAAATACAATAATTGAGTAAAAAACAACTTGAGTAAAAAATTGACTTGGTCCAGGATTCGAACTTGGGACCTTCAGCGTAACGTGCTGTTACTCTGATCACTGAGCTACCGAGATTGATATCTTAGCCCGGCAATTTCTCACATTTATACATGTTGGATACATGGATTTATACATGTTGTTTTGCTGATGAGTGACTCTTTCCAGCATGTATAAATGCGAGAAATTGCCGAGCTAGGAGACTAGCCTGGGTAGTTCAGTGGTCAGAGCAACATCACGTTATGCTGAAGGTCCCAAGTCAATTTTTCACTCATGTTGGATTATTGTATTTATCTGAATTAGTGTGTTCTTAAATTGTACAATCAGGGTTCATACGCTTTTACCACAATTTTTTCTATTTAATATTTAAATAGCAGAAATTGTAAACACCTCGTTTAATTGCAGGATTTGTAAGACTTTTCTGCATTTAAATAAGGCGCAAAAATCTATTAAAAATTGTCGTTAAAGCGTACGAAGCCTGACAACTATTTTGTCAAAAATATATAGTTAACTACAACTACAACTACTTGTTTTAAAAAATAGCGACTAGAAACAACTTTTCAAAAATAGGAACTTCCCTACTTTTTGATTTTGTGAAAGCATCTACACTTGAATCCGAGGACACGGATTAAGTTATATGACGGCACCTCGTTATATCGCGTTTGCCAAGATACAATTAAATAAAGGCGATAAAACCGGAGAGGAGGTATTAAAAAAATAAGAAATATAACATACAAGAAAAAGTTTTGTGCTATTTACTAAAACGTTAGTTTAAGCACATATTGTTATATGCCGATCAGGTCACTTCAGTATTAATTTTCTCTGCCATAATAATAAAAAGAAAAAACAATAAATCTGTAAATAAAGCAATTGCAAAGGAAGAAACGCGGCATTTAAACATAAAGATCTAATAATTAGTAAGTACACAAGTATTTCCAGCAAGAAAATTAATTTCTTTGATTTGGATTTTGGCACATGCGGCAATTAGCACAAGCAAGTGCCAAGTGCCCTTGTGCCAATGTGCTGACATTAGAACATTGTTTCAAAGGACACATTTAGCATTAAAGAAACAAGTTAAAATCAGTGACTAGAAGAATGACACATTTCTCCCCTGAAGTAGCGTTAAAAGTAGCGCCAGTGTTAGCTACAAACTAGTAATTTATTGCATCGTGCTACTCGTTACATTATATTTTTCAAGATATAGCGCGCTACACTGCAAATTGCCGGAAAAAAGTAAGGACTACTGTAGTTTCGCTACTTGTAGCACGCGACTTCCGTCCGTTGTTCTGATGAAAATGTATAACTGCATGCAGTCACGAATTGCATTTTTAAGTCATTACTATTTGTAAAAAATTATAACAAACTAGCAGTTCAACTTTTTAATTAACCCTCTTAATTAAATCATTTGTTTTAAAAAATGTGTTTAAAAAAAATGTTAAACAACTTTATTTTACTCAAAGTTTTGTTGTGGTGTTATAAAATCATGTATTAATATATTAATCATATAGTTAATATATAATCATGAAATTTAGAATATTTTTCGCTGAAAATGTTAAAGTATAAAAAACTTGTTTTTCTACAGCAAAAATAATAGAAAACAACGTTTTTTATGTTTAAAAAAACCTTAAAAATGCTTTTTATAAAATGTATATGTATTTTTATGTAAACTTACTATTAAAAAAGACTACATATAAATTTAAAAATTATTTTATTTATTGAATTTTTTAGCACATTATTATTATTATTATTTCCATAACTGAAGTCTAAGTTATTTATATTATGATATTGTCTTCCAGAATTATCCTAAATTCCATGATTATGTATATTAACTTGCGTAATACAACAACGAAATTTCAAGGAAAAACAAATGTAGTTTAGTAATATTTTTTTTACCTCGTTTTTTCTAAAACAATTAAAAGTCTCATTAAAAAGCTGAGTTGTTCGTTTGCTACCATTGTTTTATAAACTTTAATAACATAAATATGAAATCATAATTGCGAGCAGTTAAACATTTGTATCCGACTATAGTTTTAAAGGTTTATTAAAAAATATAGGAATGCTCAATACTTTTATCTATTTAAAAAAAAATTGTAATAAAAAGGATATAATAATACTGATTGGCAGATATTTTATTCACAATTAATGTAAATATCAATATACATAGCAGTATGAAAGATGATGATATGATAAATATAAATGTAATATTAATCCATTTTGGTATACCATAAAAGTAACATACAATTTTTTTCCTTCCCAATTTAACAACTATAAAAATTTTAAGTTCAAGCTCTAGAATGAGAAATATGCAAAACTTTAATTAAAATTACATTTGTATTTGCATTAGGTTTGTAAAAGGTTCTTAGAAGTACAGTAGAAACCCGTTTAGCTTATTATTTAAGGTTAATCCTAATCATATATGATAATTTCATATGAGGTAGTATTGAAAAGCAACTCTCAGAGAACTGTGCTTTTTATTTCTTTCATATACATTTCACATGGAATTCAATAAGATTTGTAAAGTATAGAAACAGATAGCAGAACCGTTTTCTTTCGAAATATTCAGATAGAAAATGTCTCTTTGGGAATTGCAAAAAGAAAGGTTCCAAGAAAATTCCCAGAAAAATTACGAAAATTTACAGAGAACGATGATTAAACTTAAAAACACAATAAAACAGAGGTAATAGTTCCAAAAACCTCCATAATGATACAGATTCAACAATTTTCAAGTATATCTATGATTTCGAAGATAAAGAAAACGAATATAGGCCGAATATACGTAAGAAGGAACGAAAATCTTTAAAAAGTTGATCTAAATAAAATGTCAAATAAGAAGTTGTTGAATTATATTTCGGAGAAAATTAAATATGTCCAGACACCATTAGATGAATTCGAAGATGAATCCGAATTAAATCATTATGAAGATTATGAAGTAAAAATCAAACAAAAAAAACAAAAACAGAAGTTGAGAAAAAAATCGTGGTAGAAATTTTTTTCTAGAATAAAGTAAGAATAAACTTCACATGAAATTCAATAAGATTTGTGAAATACAGAAACAGATAAAGCAGAGCCATTTTCTTTGGAAATATTCAGCTAGAAAATGTCTCTTTGAAATTTGCAAAAGAAAGAGTCAAAGAAAATTAGATAATTCCCAGGAAAATTACGATAACTTACTTCAAGAAATGATTAAACTTAAAAACAAAATAAAACGAAGTAATAGTTCCAAAAACTTCCAGAATGATTCAGATTCCGCAAGTTTCAAATATTCCTATGATTTCGAAGATAAAGGAAACGTGTCATACCCAAAAATGTAAATAAACCGAATATAGGCCAAATATACTGTAGAAAATCTTTAAAAAGGTGGTCTAAATAAAATGTCAAATAAGAAGTTGTTTAGTAATACTTCTAATAAAGTTAAATATGTCCAGAAACCATTAGATGAATTTGAAGATGAATCCGAAGTAAATTATTATGAATATTATGAAGTGAAAAAAACAAACACAGAAGTGGAGAAAAAAAAGAAATCTCGCGGTAGAATTTTTTTTTAGAAGAAAATGAGAATAAATTTGACGTGATGTATACCGAAGATAACACCGAAGCTTATGACAATTATGTTGATTTTGACAAATACTATCTAGATCCTGACAAATGTTTTAGTTATAAAGAAGCTGTCATATCCCTAAGAAATGATATGATTTCACCTATTTGTGATTATGAAATGTGATGAAAAAAAAAGAGAAAGGAAGAGTAAAAAAACACGAGGAAGAAGAGACAAGATATTTTACGATAATAAAGCGAGATATGACGAATTTTGATTTTCAAAGTACTCTGAAGAAAAGTGCTTATTTTGAATATGTTTTCGAAGATAAATTTTGTGTTTCGTGAGCTTACTGAAAAATAACAGTTACAACTGTGTTATAATTATTTTGTTAATAAAAACCATTTTTTGCTGCTGGTTGTTTTTGTTATTTTTTCAGATTACCAGTCCCGAATTCCAGTTGCTTTTGCCAGTACTCGGCTGAGGTCCTCCGAATTATCAGGTTGACCGATTATGGAAATCTCCCAGAGAGATTTAAGGACTTCTCTATAGAGGGAAGCACCAGATATTTCAGAGGTGCTTGCTTACGTCACAGAATCATTGGCGCCGACTTAACGGGGGTGGGGGGCAAACTTCCCGTACTAATTTCAAAATTTTATATTCGTCTTAATAAAAGACATTGATTAATTAGGACAAAGATATTTTCAAAATTAGTGGTTTAAGTATGTCTGATTGCCTCTTTTGTGGACGTGAAGTCGGCGCCTATGTACAGAGTCGTAGTTGCAGTAGCGGAAGACAGAGCGAAGAGACACAAAGGGTGTTACGAATTCGCTAACCCCTTGAAGGGCGGTGATTCATTTTTGGACCACTTAATTTGAATCACTAATTGCCACATTGCCACCAGAATTTTGGGTGAAATTTCCTCTTTTTTAAGTACGTGAAGAAAAGCTTTTACTTATTTTTAAATAAACGTGTTTGTAAATTCTGGTATCATTTAATGATGTCAGCATTTTAAGAATATAATTACTTTGCTCTTTAAAGGGTTAAGACATAGAGACCAAGAGGCCCAAACCATATTCCTTTAATGTAAGTCTGAAGCTCTTAATTTTCTTGTCTATGGCAAATATTTATGTACAGTCGGGGAAAAAAAAAAACGGAACACCCCCCACTAACTCTGCAACAAATTATAGTAGAAGGACGTGACTTGTACCGAACGATTGGAAATAAAGTCTACTTTTAAGTGATGTATCTAAAATTTGCTTAAGGGGCCATCTACATATTAAAACCAGCCTAAACTTTAATTTTTTCAATAGCAACACCCACTTTTGACATGATATTTTAAATCTTCGGTTCAAACTATGCCTAGATACAAAATTTTAAGTCATTTGGATGATAAGTTTTTGAGTTATAAACATTCAAATTTTAGAGCTTCTAATGTTAAATTACATTTTCATATTTTTATTAATATCTCCTGAAATTATAATCCTAATGTGCTAACGTTTTGTTTGGTTATAAAACTCAAAAACCCAAACATAACTACGTCAAATTTGTAATTTTTAAAATTTTATAATATGAATTATGAATTATGAAATTAATATTCGAAAAAATTATGAATTGCAACCTACAATTTTTTTGATGGATTTATATTTATTATGTCCTGCTTTATGTGTATTCAAAATTTCAATTTTTCTTTCCAAGTAGTTTTCAAATTGTGCTTAAAAAACGACAAAATGCTGCTTTAAGGGGCCGTCTATGATGTGCATTAAAGCATAGTTTGAATAGGGTTGGGAGCGCTCCGACTCGAAATCCCGATTGACACCACTAAATTTTAATAGTATTTGTTACCTTATTCAAGGACAAAATTTCTGAAATTCTTTAGATTGGAGAATACTATTAAAATTTAGTGGTAAGATTCGATATTCGGGTCGGAGAGCTCTCATTCCTCTTTGAGACAATATTATACTCATAGGCTGGGATTATAGTGACTTGATAAACTTAGAGATTAAGTCTGTCTTGCACTATAAACAATGCGTAAAACGTATTTCAATGCTTCGTGATCTTACGTTAAACAACTCTGACAACGACCTGCGATTGTAGTAAGATATAAGATAGCGAGACACCAGAACCCCAGCCTTTATTAGTATATATATATATATATATATATATATATATATATATATATATTTCTTTTACTTTTTCAATGTCTGCTTTAAAATTTTTCATTAAAATTACGTAAAACGTATTTGCATGAGATATATGTTTTCATTTATGGAAAATAGTTTCGCTTTTATTTTTAAATTAATAAAGCTCATTTTTGAAAAATATGATCAGTTCTACCTTAGAAAAAACTTAATCATTTTTGTTACCTTTAAATGGATTTATAGCTTCTTTTTCAGTCTAATAAAGCTATATTGTTTTTTCTGCAGTATATATGTTTGAAGTGAAGTTTATTATAAATGCATATGTGTAGAGTATTTGCTGAAACAAAATGGCCCCACAATTAACTGAAGCAACGAAAGGCCAAATGATTGGCATGTGGCAAGCTGGAAGAAGTTTTCGTTATATAGCTGGGCATTTCCAAGTGTCTCTTCAAACTGTTTCAACATGGATTAATAGGTAAGGTTTATATTGGTAGTTTATTGCGAAAAAAAATTACAATATTTCTTCTATAACTTTCGTATTTAAATCTATTCGATTAAACAGGCTAATTGAAAAAAAATTACAAGTTATTTTTATGGTTTTCTGATAGGCAAGATTATTTCCCAATCGCTAGCAGTGTGCAAAAAATCTAATAATAATAATAATAATAATAAATAATAAATGTCATATGGCAAGTTTTCTTGCCAGGAGGCATTAATGAGTTAATTGTAAAATTTCAAATGAACTACCAGAATAGGTTTAATCATAGAATTATTAACCCTATTCCGAAGGAGAATAACGGATGTAAAGTTATTCAGATGTCTTTATAACATATATTTAGTTTTAGGTCTTCAAATAAATCGGAATGTAAATTTTGCGAACATATATCAAAACAAGACACCCCCCCCCCCCCTCTCGCTACTAAAAAAAAGCAATGTCTGGATTTATTTTCAGACTAAAAAACAGTTTATCTGCGTTTTTTTTTTTTTTTGTTATTTTTACTTTGTTTCATTACGCTGCTTTATACTATTTTTTTTAATTCTAAATTTTGTATCTGTCAATATTATTCACGTTTCTGCCAATAAACTAAAGAAAAGGCGAGTTAAATAGATGCAAATTCTGAGAAAAATCATTATAAAAGCACCTGTAAAATTCCAATAACATTTACATATTCTAAGACTATTTTAATTACAAATAATCTTATGGTTTTTTAATCCTTTCGTGACTAGAGTCTATTACAGAATTTTTAATAATTTACCACCGGTTTTTCAAAACAGAAATTTTCGTCTAATTGAATTGTGGAAATGCTAAGATATAATAAGGCAAAGCTTGCTATGAAAAATAACTGGTGGGAAAAATCGAGGATTCTGAGCATCTTATGCGTCACGCATACGTGTCGCTCGTCCCCAAGGGGTTAAAATCGGATAACTCAACACTTGTAAACATTATCTTACAGCATATAACAATAACCGAAACTTATTAAGTGAGTAAAATGGTCATATCGGTAAAACATAATACATTAAAAGGCGACATTCTGCAGCATTTCAACAATCGAGTACCGAACTTCAATTTGGATACAGCCCCTTAAATATGCTCATTATAAAGTAATTAATTTCTCAGAAACTAATCGTAGGAATTTAATGAAATTTGGTGTCTAAGCATAGTTTGAACTGCAGATTTCAAATATGTTGTCAAATTTGGGTCTTGCTATTGAAAAAAACAAAGTTTGGGTGTGTTTTTATATGTATATGGAAATTTTATAGCGAAAGAACTGTGTGTAATAAAATAAAAATCAAGATTATTTATTGTTTCCTTACTTCTTTTAAATAGGATGAAGTGATGGAGTAGGTAGAGGTTGACCAACAGTAGTTGTTCAAAACATCAATGCTGATTTCCCCGTTCGGCTTGGACAGGCATTTGATTTTGTCACCGGCGAAGCGGTCAGCGGATATGAGGATGCAACAGAATAACAAGGCGATGGCCGTCACCCGATAGTGCAGGAAAAAGACAACGGTTTCAGTGCAGAGACGGTTAAACTTGACAGCAGATTTCAAACTCCCAAAAGACGATAGCATTTTCGAAGCTAGAAAGATAAATAAAGCTGAAATCGGCAATTTTCGGACAAGAAGACGGTTTTATGAAAAATGAAATATATTCGTATTAAGTAGCTATTATAAACTTTAATTTAGAAATCACTTTAGGATTATGGTGAAGCGTCATCGCAGACATCGCTTGGAGGGTGCAAACGGGCATAGTAAATCCAGATTTCTATTAGCCATGATGCGACAGTTGGGACTGCCCACTGCTGTGTCGGTAGGCGGAGCCGGCAGGGATTTTTTTTGTTTGTTTGTTTTCTTTTCTTTTTCTTTTTTTTTTTTTTTTTTTTTTGCTGTAAGGGTTGGTCCTATAAAAAAACTTGTCAGTATAAAAGTTGTAAATAATATTAAGAGGATTTATAATAAATTTAAGCAGATTTGATATCTTGTGAATTGAGAAAGTTATGAATTTCTTTTTTCTTAAACTCCTATCCTCCCCCCCCCTCGAGGCCATTTTTAATGATATCAAAAATCTGTCATACATAAATTTTCGGCTCTTTTCCTAGAAGTAATAAAAACTTTAAACGGATTCGATACGTATCATAATTAAGAAGTTATGGTTTTTTTCTGTTTTCACACCATCCCATTTCCCCCCCTCCCGCACCTTGGTTCGATTTTGCCCTTTAACCGACTTGACCGAGATTTTATGCCCTTGATTTTATGTATCAGTTTGGAAGAGATTTGTGCAGAATTATTGAAGTTATCGTGTCCATAAAAAAAGTGATATAGGTAGATAGATAAAGTTTTGAACTGGGGGTGGTTTTGGGTTCTGGGAGTCATGATCGGCGTAGATCTGCAAAAATTTTCCAGAAATTCCAACATAGGGGAGAATGTAATAGGTAGTATTTCTTACGAAATCTACCTAAAATATGACTCGCTTATAAATTGTTACCAAAAGTTTTATTCCTTTTACGAAAAAGATTATTCATACTAAAGGACCCATTGTAATTTCTTTAATTCATCCATTTTGTTTTCATAATTGACGTGCTACAGTCCACCTAGGACATGAAATCGTGCATCAGGCATATATTATGAAACTCTTTCCAACACTATCAAAATAGTCTTAAGTAATTTCATATGTTAATACAATAAAATGAGATACCTAAATAAACAATTTTAAAAACAAATATTGCAGCAAAAAGTTATTTTCAGTAATTGGTGTCCATATCCGGTAAAGTGTAAATTCGTTCGTGCATCCTTGTATATGATCTATAGCAGTGGCGTATCCAGGATTTAATTTCGGGGGGGGCTGACTTAAATTTCGATAATGTTCGGAGTCTTACGAAATATGTTGAACTGCGTTATAAACAGAAATCATGTTTGACAACAAGACCGAGGGGGGAAAAACGGAGGGGGGAGGTACAGGGTCGAACTTGAGCACCCCCCACCCTCGCCGAAATAAGTTGAAAAGTGATAATGGATTGTTTCATATACTTTCATTTAAAAGAAAGTCATTGTCATTGTAGCTTATAATCTATAAAGTTGCCTCCTTCTCCCCTAAATTCTGGATACGATTCTTGCTTGACAATAAATTAATTTTGCTCGGGACAATCTCAAACAATTTTTTTTTCATAATTTTTTTTTCTATTTTAGGATCAAATCCCTATTACTGCTAAGGTACGTGGGGCACTTTCCCAGAACCCACATATTTAAGGGTCCAAAAATTTATGATGTTTCAAATCAATTTTATTGTAAACAATCTTAATATATTAAGAAATTAAAATTTCTAGATTCATTACACAACTTATGTAAACTAAAATTGTCAGTGATATCATAAGTATATTTATAATTTTTCTTCTCATTTGAAGATTTAAGTTTCTCAGAGTGCGTCCAATTTATTTCAGCTTCTTCATATGTGTTTTAAACTTGTTTAAAAAACTTTTTATTTTATGACTATCTTATTTATAAAATATCATTTTCTTTGGGTTGTGTATGTTTTTAAAGTTCGTGCAACATTAGTTCATGTTTATTTAACCTGATATTTGAGTCTGTTAAGTTAATTTTTACGAAAAAAAATTTCAATAAAAATAATAATAATCCAACTTCAGTTTGCATTTATTCTCTGTCTTTCATTTAAATATGTGCATTGCATAGTTATATTCATACCCTTCTCATTCACAGTATTTGTAAAAATGTGATAATCTACGATTAGGGCCAAAAATATTTTCTGTTGCCATGGCCCAAAATTTTGATGGTCAGGGTCTATTCAGGATAAACAAGCTTTCTTTGCAAAATCTCTTTTTTTAATACCAACAAAAATTTAATTTGAATTCTTGGGGGTAGCAAGTATTCCTTCTTGATCTCCTCCTTCCCTTCGTATACATGCTCCTGGGATTTTGATCAAACGTATGGCTATTAACCTTCAAGAAATATATGTTAAAAAAAACTCATCAAATTTGTGAAGGAAGGGACAAGTTAACAATTAATTGGAAACTAAACATCAGATTCTCCTTTTTTAAAAAAGAGTTAAAGCTATTGAATTATGGCTAACAATATTACTGGACTTTTTTAAAAAAACGGTAAGTAAAATTGTAAGAAAATTTATTTTTAATCTGTGAATTTATTTAATGCTATTCTTCTTTTGTTAAATATTCCAAATGGTAAAAATGCTACCGATACTAAAGTGTGTCGTGTCAAAATAAGAGAGATTAGAAAAAAACACTATTCGTAATATTGTACATTCATAGAAGAGTAATTAAGAATTTTTAATTTTATCTTTTGCTGGATCACTCGTACACTGAAATATTTAAAAAGGCATCTTCCTCCCTGCTCATCAACGGGAAACTTTCTGACACATTTTTAAACGCAAAGGCAAAGATGACTGGCAGGCCTGACTATGGAAGAGATTTGGACTCGAGATGAGTTTTTCATTTTTTGGTAAATAGATTACTTATCGAGTTGTAAGTGATTCTGGTAACGTATTAACGACTCGTTTTTCGCGTTTCTCAAGCTGCCGCGTCGGGAATCAGATTCAAAACGCCAACTTGGACAGTGCTTTCTGAAAGATTTTCTACCTTTACAAAAAAAGGGGAAAACATATTTCGATTGCAAAGTTTCTGAATAAAAATACCTGTGAATTTCATGCGTTTCTGAGCAAAAATGAATTTAAAAATATGTCATAAAGTAGCCAGTTTGTATTTGAGAACAGCCTTAAATCTGGAAAAGCGCGTAACGTAAATAAAACTAGTTCGCTAGTAAAAAGACCAGGAACAAACAAATCAACAGGAGATTATTTTTTTAGTATTACTACTGGGCATCTTTAAAAGACTCTTCCAAAACCGAAAATCAATAATCTTGCTTGACATTGCCATTCACAAAAATTTCAGTTCGTACATTTGCTGATTTGGCGATAATGTTTAATGTCACTTCGCACTAATATACCTCCTTAGTCTTGTCATCTAGATCTTGCCAATTGAGCATATTATACGTTTTCAATTATCCACTAAAACATGTATAGAACTGTTTTTCAGTCAGTTGAAAATAGATTTTGTGGTCTCAAGTAATTTTGATTGCAAGACTGGGAGGCGTGTGGGGTTAACGAGAAAACAAATTTGTTGCATGCCAGAAAATAAAACAAATTTATCTCATAAAAAAAGAAACAAAGTCAGTTTTTTAAAATTTCACTGCGACCACTTCGGAAGGGGGATGGAGCTGTCACCCCATAACCTCCACCCCTTGTGTACTAATATGGGACTAAAGAAAATAGATTGGGTTGTGCTTTGTATGACAGAAAAAATAATTCTAATTTTATTTGAAACATAAAGAGAGAAATTCATTCAGAGAATTATTTCATTCCATTTTTTACCATTTTGGGAGATGGGGGGGGGTTCTGTGCCCCATCAGCCCCTTCCCGCTCTTTGGATATGCTGTGGTGTTACTCTGTACTAATATGGGAGTAAAGAGAAGAAAGTGGGTAGTGTATTGTATAACAAAAAATAAATAAAAATTTATCTCAAAGAAGAAAAAACAACATTATTTTCATGAGATGTTCGACTATTTCGGGGAGAGGGCCTTCTGTAACCACATCAGCCCCTTCCCCTTTTTAGATACGCTTTGATGTCAACGTGAACTAATATGGGGCTAAAAAGAAGAGAGTGGGTAGCCTGTTGTATAACCAAAAAAAAATTAACAATTCATGTCAAAGAAGAAGAAAACAGCACTTTTTTCATGAGATTTTCAACTATTTCGGGAAGGGGAGGCTGTAACCCATCAGCCCCCTTCTCCTTTTTAGGTATGCTCTGATGTCATTATGGACTAATATGAGGTTAAAAAGAAGAGAGTGGGTATTCTATAGTATGACAAAAAAATAATACAAATTTATCTCAAAGAAGAAAAAACAGCACTATTTTCATGAGATGTTCAACTATTTGGGGAGGGGGGGGGGCTGTAACTCCTTTAGCCCCCTTTTACTTTTTGGATATGCTCGGATGGCAATGTGGACTGATATGGGACTAAAAAGAAGAGAGTGGATAGTCTGTTGTATAACAAAAAAAATACAAATTTATCTCAAAGAAGAAAAAAAACAGCACTATTTTCATGAGATGTTTGACTATTTTGGGAAGTGGGGGAGGGGCTGTAAACCCCATCAAGAAAAAACAGCACTATTTTCATGAGATGTTCGACTATTTCGGGAAAAGGGGGGAGGCTGTAATTCCATCAAGAGAAAAACAGCACTATTTTCATAAGATGTTCGACTATTTCGGGAAGAGGCGGGCTATAACCCCATCATCCCCCTTTTCCTTTTTAGGTATGCTCTGATGTCAATGTGAACTAATATGGGTTTAAAAAGAAGAGAGTGGGTAGTCTATTGTATGACAATATAGATATATATATACAAATTTATCTCAAAGAAGGAAAAAGCAGCACTTTTTTCATAAGATATTCGACTATTTCGGGAAGGGGGGGGTGTAAACCCATCAGCCCCCTTCCTCTTTTTAGATATGCTTTGATGTCAATGTGAACTAATATGGGGCTAAAAAGAAGAGAGTGGGTAGTCTGTTGTATAACCAAAAAAAAAAATTACAATTTATCTGAAAAAAGAAGAAAACAGCACTTTTTTCATGAGATTTTCGACTATTTTGGGCGGGGGGGGGGGGGTATAACCCCATCAGCCCCCTTACCATGTTTATGCTGTGATGTCAATGCGGACTAATATGGTCTAACGAGAATGGCTAATCCGCTGTATAATAGAAAAAAAATTAGAAATTTATCTAAAAAAGAAAGAAAAAGGCACTTATTTCATTTTACTCTTGACAATTTCGGGGGGGGGGGCTGCAGCCCCATCAGCCCACCCCCTGGATACGCCACTGATCTATAGAATTTATGCATACCGCGTAATATACTACAAATGAGTTGTTTAAAAATACGTAATAGTTGCTGATAGAACACTTCCAGTAATCTTCGTTCAGTTATTCCTGCAACCGATTTTTTTGTGTGTGTGTCTGTAAATTCACTATAAATAGATGCTATGCACTCCATAATCTGTAGAAAACACGTTGTAGTGAACTTCAGGAATTCATATAAATTTCATTATGTTTGAAGCAGCTTGACAGTAATAAAATGTACTGCAAACGATTTTCCCCCATAGATAATAATGCAATAGAATTCTTTTGTGCGTCCTTGTAAGCTAACTGTTGGATTGTTCGGAAAGATCCGTCCGTTTGGAAAAACCAATTCGTACCGGAAAATTCTGCCCGTCAATTATTAGACAACGGTTGCCGAACAGCCGATGTCGTTTAAGAGCCTACGTCAGTCATGCGAAAAACGCGCACGCTAATGTTAAGTCTATGGAAAGGTTCTTGCGCGATTTCTCGCTCGCATTTTAACATTTTTAAATGATTTTTTTTTTTGCATAGGATAGCTGAGGACGATCTCTAACGTTGTTAGTTTTTATTTTTCCGATTTTGGTTCTAGTTTTTTCTATATAAGGGTATTTTCACTTTCAGAACTGCTTCCAACCGGTTCCAAAATTGAAAATGTCCGCTTATAAAAAAACTGGATCCAAAATCAAAAAAGTAAAAACTAACAAGTTTAGAGATCGACCTCAGCTATCCTATGAAAAAAAAATCATTTAAAAATATTAAAATGCGAACGAGAAATCGCGCAAGAACCTTCCCATAGACTTAACATTAGCTTGAGCGTTTTTTTCGCTTGACTAGCGTAGGCTCTTAAGGGGCTGCCGAGTTGCAATCAAAGTAACGCCCAGTCTATTGTGAGCAGAGTATCTTGCGTATTAAATCTATCCGTTGGGAAAAGTTAAGATGTAGTTATTAACTACAAGATAAAGGAACAATTACAATAAAAATTATAGATGTAGAATTACGAAAAGAGATGATAATAAATTTGGAATAATAAAGTAAAGCGAAAGAGATTAAGGATAGAGTCTAAATATTGGGAAGAAAGTGAAATGTTATAGCTGTTGTTATAACTAACTACTTTTAAGGAAGTTGAAAAAGTAAAAAAATGTGTTCGGAACATGTTCGTGAAACAGCACATAAATGCCAGGTGCGGTGAAAATGCGGGCAAAGCATAAACAAATAAGGCACTCAAAAAAGCCATACAATTTTTTTTTTGGTAGAGCTTGGATATTAAGTTTTAATTAAGAAATTAGATATTTATAATGTGGAAATACTGACTAAGTAAAAAATAAGAAAGACAGAAATTTACAGTTATGGTGAGTACTAATTCTCACAGTCCATAATGCTGGGATATTTTGGTCTTTTATGGAGATGTGGTTCGAAGGCGTCATAATCCGGCAATTCTGCGATTATTTCATTAGGCAGGTCATACAGTTTTTCATTTTAGAAAGAGGGTTGATTCTTTTCTTTAAAGTAGTAGTTTTGAGGTCCCTACGAATAGTGCTATTTTGGAGGTAACGGAAAGCATTTCTGACAATACGAAGATTTTTGTTGTGAACAACAAAAATCTTCGTATTGTCAGAAGTTGGCTGAGAAGTCGGAGTTGGCTGAGGTTGTTCATAGAGGTTTTACAGTTATAGCCCCAGACCGGACAGCGTAGGTGGTTATGTGTAAAATACAAGAGCTATAACGGAGAAGTTTTTTTTTTTTATTAGACATTAAATATCGGAATTAATATATATTAATTAAATGATAGAATTTTCCGGTACGAACCAACTTTCCCAAACAGAAAGAACTTTCACGAACAACACAATATAAATGTTACTTATTCTATACTTCCCAGAAAGCATGTTGTAGTCCTCCTATATATCAATTTAATTATGTTTAAAGTAATGTAACATCATTAAAATGCACAGGGGAACGATTTTTCCCTTTAGACCATAATATAACGGAATTATTTTGTATGTCTCTGTAAATGAATTAAGAATGTTACATTCTTCGTTTTCAGTAAAGAACATTTTATACTAAATCTCAATTACATATAAAAATTAAATGGTATTCCGAGTATATTTAGGAGAGTTAGGGTAAGGAAAGATAGCAAGAAAAACAAACCGAAGTCATAAAAATTCTAAGAAAAGAAATCTTATTGGCGGATGTCATTTATGCTTCACAATTTCTAAAATTAATAAATATTTTTAAATTTTAGATTTAAAAAGATATATTTTGCACCCATCGGTGCATAAGTAGGGATAATTTAATTGGTACATATATCATAATCGGAGTGGCTGTTCTCCTTTCTATGATAGAATTTTTTCCATTTTATAGAAATTTTACAAAAATCAGTATGATGTTATTACACAAGAAGTATGAAGTATCGCAAATGTAAAACACATTTTATTTAACATTTTAATTAATTTTATTAACTCCACTGAATTAAAAAAATCCTACTTTAACTAAAACATAATAGATATAAATTTAAATTAAGATATATTTGTTATTCGGAGTATGAATTATTATTATTATTATTTGGTAAGAATGGTTTTTTAATAAGGATCTTCTGCGGCTAAACATAAAGAAAATTCGATTTTGTCTTTACTGGAGTGATTTTTATCATATATTTAACGCCACTTCATCGGTGAATAAAAATATTACCTATACCTTGTTAGGTGCGTTCGTAATTATATAAATGCGTAGCAACTACACTGCAAAAAATAATTGTTGATTTTACAGTATAAAACTGGCACCCCAGCTGCCAGTATTATACCGTAAAATTAACAGTATTAAACAGTAAAATAAGCAGTAATACGTTATCGCGCGCGAGATAGCGTATTACTGCTTATTTTACTGTTTAATACTGTTAATTTTACGGTATAATACTGGCAGCTGGGGTGCCAGTTTTATACTGTAAAATCAACAATTATTTTTTGCAGTGTATAGTCGTCGTCTGGTCCGTCCGTCTGTCCGTCCATCCGCATATAACAGCTCAAAAACTACCCAACCCAATGGTTTTTAAATATAATATATATAATCGTTGCAGACGTTTGTCGAGTCCAAATTTTATGAAAATCGAATCAAAACTTAAAAAGATATTAATAAAAGCTTTCTTTATTCTATTAAATCCTATAATACGTAATCTATATACTTAAAGAGCAAGTCATGTGACTGAGAGAAACAAATACGGGCTAATCACATCTTTTTCCACATACCAAGCGGCCATTTTTATTCAAAATAATTTTTTCGAATAAAATTGCATAAAAGTTACATTTTAAGAAAGATCCTTGAAAAAAATTGTTCGCTTGAGTTACATTAAAAAGTATATAGCTTCTGAAATAACTTCAGTGAAAATTAGTTTAACAGCCGAATATCTCAATCCATTAAAGTATATATACAAAAGATTCATTCATCGTGAGTCATAGAAATATTAAACCATGGAGGTAATCATTCGCAAAGCAAGATCTCCATAGTGAATTTTATAGCGCTGTCTGGTGTCGAAAAAAAATTCGCATCTGTAAACATGGCATACGTAATCAGGAAAAAAAAAGGCATCCTCATTTCGCTCATAGCAGAGCATATAATTTATTTCACTGAAATAATAACAATGATTTTTTTACATTGTAAAATTAGTTAAAGCACGAAACGAAGCACCTCATTTGTCATGTTTAACGTACAATTTCCAACTTGTTGTTGAAAGTAGGAGTTACATATTTCAGAAAAAAAGAGTACCTCTTCTATAGATACGTTCTGAACTATTACTACTAGAGCAGAGACTTTTAATTTCTTATTCCTTTAATGTTTTTTCTTTCATTAGATATAATCATGTAAGTAATTCAAAAATTAATATTAGTTGAAGCCTCTTGACAAAAGGTAAGAATGCAGTGGACTCACGTTAATGCCTCTCGACTTTAAGACATATCTCCGGTTGATGAAGACAATTTAATTTTTCCCGCCATTTTCTATTTGCTAAATCTTTTTATTACGGCATTGCGACACCGTATGTCCCTGCGACTTATCTTTATTGTATTCGTACCAGTTTTTGAAAAATAATCCCTTCCATATGCTTATATTAGGATATTTTCGAGATATATATACCTCAAAGAAATTTTGTTATAAATTGTGGTATGATTGATTACAAAAAATAGTCGTCAGTCTTGGTCAGTAATAACAAAAAAAGGTTAAGGGCATAGCTTAATGCAGGGATGTCAAACTGTGGCCGCCGGATACCAATAAAATTTTATAGTAATAGCTTTACCTATAATCATCGAATTTCTGCGATTCAAGAAATCGGCTACTTCTTTTAAAAAATAGTGGTATCTGGCGGGCTACAGTTTGACAGCCCTGGCTTAATGCATACTACTCATCGGATAGTATGGACATATTTTTTACAAATTGACCAAGCAGGGTCGAAATTGGCTTTGTACATTATTTCTTCAAGAACAACTTTAATGTAACTTTGGCTATAAATTTTCACCGACAGTGATGAAGAAAAAAAAATACATTCCACCATCGACAACGTGAGAGATTCAAATAAAAATGTCATCTGTCGCCTCTGATGTTGCCATTTTGGTGAAAACAATTAAAATTAAAAATTGTAAGTATTCTCCTGGGTATGTACATTGTACACACCTTTATTGTACATTGTGCAATAAAAGTGTTTAAACAGATTTTGAATTGGTTTTACTATGATTCTGTAAAAAGTTGACAAAATTGCTATATTTTTAGCGGATGTTTTTGTGGCATTACCTTTAACCCTTTCCGGTACAGACAAATTCTGTTCGTAAAATGCAAAATTACTGACTGACACAGGAATTTACAAACGACTTTTCCCGAAAACAAGAACTCCTTATTTTAAGCTTTCATTATATAAACAAAATTTTATTAAAATATTCTTGGTACCGAATGCAAGTTTGGAATTAAAATTAGGTGTGTCCGGAGTGGGACCACTGTGCCGGAAAGGGTTAATGAAGTTTGCAAGAAATGCTTAATTTGTTTCAAAGATTTCTTAAAGTTGATTCATTCAGATTTAAATTTATGACTTACCATCTTAGTTGCTAGGTCAAGCTCCTGTCTTTTATGCAAGAAATGAGGAATAGTTCAACAGGAAATACATTTGTGTCTTGTTGACATCAGAGTAGTTAAAAGCAGATGCTACAAGTGTAAGTCAGATGTGCAAATGAACATGATTTTGGGAGGTTTGTTGAACTCTGGGTTTTATGAAAATTATTATAAATGCTTTATTTAATTTTAACGAAATGATTATTCAAACACTTTTGCGGGTATTTTTTAAGTGGTTAACTTTTTACGTGGTTTTGTTATTACATTTTTATTTTATACTGAAATATGACTAAAAGTTTGAAAAACATAAAATACATTTAATACCAAAAATTTGAAAACCTTTATAGAAACAAATATAAAGAAGAAAGGAAAATCACGCGTCAAGCATAGATTATGAAACACTTTGAAACACATTCAAAATACTGTAACAAAGCTTCACCGTTTAACCCTTTAACAGATAAAGCACTTCAATTGCTAAAATGTTGAAATAAATGATTGACACCGGAAATTATGAACAAATTTATTTTTATATAAAAAAAGCGATATTTCACATACATAATAAATGGAAAACATTTCAATTAAAATTCTCCTGTCACTGCTGAATTTCGTAATTAAAATTTTGTGGTTTCGTAGGGAAACTAATGTCCGTTAAAGTGTTAATAACGTGAAAGATGATGTATAAGTAAACAATTTGGAAAACGAATACCGCGTCTGGAAACTCAATTTCAGCAATAATTCGATAATCAATAATTTGACCATCTACAGTAGAAAGGTATTCAAATTCTCTTGTGTAGCCCTATATATTAGATAACAGTGCGAGGATTGTAGTGCGAGGATTTCGCACTACAGTCTAATATTTTTTATCAATATGTAATATTTATTAGATGCAGGTTTAAACTTCTAAAGAAAATGTGAGAATAAAAATATCTGCAAACAACATTTAGTTTTTAGTCAAGCTAGAATATCATTTAATTTATTCCATCAAAGTTAGAGTAAAAACGGATCCAAGATTGCAATCGTATTTTAGCTGCATTAGAGGATGACGTCATCCGCTTCGGGAAAAACATGGGACATAGAAATATAAATCTAAACGTTTCCATTTCAACTTCGCTTTTTAATCATAAATATAAAATACACTCTTGCGGTGTTTCTTTTAATCATTGCTGAGCATCATATAATGTGGTATTTTATTTTTGTGGCAACAGTAATGTGAGGAAAACCTTTCATTTCTTTCATGAAATCAATGCCGATTTAATTTTTAATTGTCAGCAAATTTTAATCAAAAAACATGTTTTAAGAATATGTAAGTGTACTGTGTCAGAAGCCTGTTCAAAATCCTTTCATATGGTATCTCATTCGTCGTTCTACGTTACGTATTTTCTTAGAAAAAGGGATGTTGACAGGAGAAATAATATATACGATGATATATTTGAATATATAGAGATGCCAAATACCGGCTACCAATTTTATTTTCCTTCTAGATACTCCAATTTTAAAATTAGTGGAGGAAAAAGTCATGGTAGAGTACCTTTATATGTTTCACATCCGTTTAGAAAAAATTCTGTTTAAAAAGCGTTTATTTTATAAAATCGAAAATTCTAAAAGTCTCCAAATTTTGATTTCAGAAAATAGGATCTAAATACAGGCTACCTCAATTTTTTTCCAAAAGAATCACATAGATAGGGCCAATTTCGTTAATTAAGAGATAAAAATATTGTTTTAATAAATTTTATTGATTAATAACAATTAATATGTACAGAAAGAACATGAAATTTTTAATTAACAAGCATTTTTGTCAAATTTATAAAACCGACTACATCTGACAGTCTTCATTCCATTCTGTTCCTACACTGTAAAAAATGACAAATGTTTCTTATTTTATGAAAATATACTATAACCACGAACGAAAGTATAATATAATCTTCTGAGTTATCTGAAATTCCGAATAGAGTGTTTCATTGTCTTTTGAATCCCCAGAAAACAATACATTTCCAAAATTTAAAGAATTATTTATAAAAACAAAGTACTTTTTGCTGCCCGTATTTTTCAGAAACGTTTCCGAAGGGTTTTTATAGTGTATTAATTAGTATCCTCAGCCTGGAATACCTTTTTTTCGAATGTCATCCATTCTCAAGTAAACGTTTTCAGCCGCATAAGTTAATTTATACATGAAAGAGTAAAGAAATAATCTTAATTTTAATGTTATTGTTAACGCTGTTAATTTTGCATGTTTGTCTGTTAAACATATTTTTTGAGCATGAAAATGTTTATTTGAGAATGGATAGCATTCGAAAAACAGGTATTCCAGGCTGAGGATATTAATTAATACTCTATAAAAACCCTTCGGAAACGTTTCTGAAAAATACGGGCTGCGAAAAATACTTTTCGCAGTTTGTTTTTGTAAATAGTTCTTTAAATTTCGGAAATGTATTGGTTTGTGGGGATTCAAAAAACAATGGAACACGCTATTCTGAATTTCGGGTAACTCAGAAGAATATATTATATTTTCGTTCCTGGTTATAGTATATTTTCATAAAATAAGAAACATTGGTCATTTTTTACAGTGTAATTTTGTTTTTTAACGTGTTAAGCAAAAAAAAAAAAAAAAAAAAAAGCCTGCCGTTTGAAATGTAGATTACTTTATTTAAAAAAATCACAAACACTGTAATTACTCGCTGCGTCGATGCAGTCGCTATGGATCCGCATATCGCATTCTAAACATCGGACCCAGAGATTCCCCTTCTTGTCCGCAGAGAAAGACATAAATTGCAGGATCTTACTTCATCGGATATCTCCCTTTTTAACCGACTTAAAATCCAATTTCTGTCCTTTTCGCCTGCATTTTCTTAGTTTTTTTGTCCGTTATTTTTCTTCACTTAAAAAGGTTTTCTGCTGAAGACAGACACTATAACAGTCAAATGACTCAACAAAGCAATACATTGTCCATGATCCCATAAATTAATCTATTTTCCTCTTCTTCATGCGTAGCAAACCTAGAAATTGTCCAGATATTGTCTATCCGGTATATAGATCACTCTGGGTGGCCGGTATTTGAGCCACTGCGATGTTTAAGTTAAAACCGTTAATACTCATTCACATAGTAAAATGCCAAAAATGTGCGTGCGCCATTTGGAAGCTAAGTATGTCTAGAAAACAATTTAATCGTCAATTTAGCCCAATGTACGATAAGTTTTTTTCTTTTTTTGTTTTAATGAGAACGATGAATGAATATATATTTTTTAAAATGAGGTACATATACCTGAAAAACTTTCGATATCCCAGATTTTATCCTGTCGACACTTTTGCTCTTACTGTTTGTAAATGAGACAGGTTTCAGAAATGTACTGCTCATGCCTTTCTACGCTCAATTAAATGTTCAAACTCAGCCTATTGCCACTAGGCTGCGTGGCGCTCAGCTTTCAGAACACCTACTAGCCGGTATTTCGACCTTCTCTTCTACCAAATGTCATAAAATTTAGTTTACTTAGGAAAAGCGTAGGAAGATACAGTCCATAGTCTGTAAAACCGAAATACATCGGCCATATAAAAAATTCAATTAAATATATTCATGTTTTTTTGTAGACATACGCAGAATATTGATCAGGTTCTTTTGTACTACTTGAATCACAGCTACAACTTATCTGATTATATCTACAGCATCTACATATTATAAGTAATTCTAGAATTTAGACGAATTTATTGTTTCTTTTAATAAATTGCTTGTAAAATATTAAATTCTGTGCGTTTTAATTACTCTATTTTGATATACCTTATATACGGGCGAATAACGCGCTTATTTGATACAAGAAAATTGATCAAAAGTTATAGTTGCGCGTTATACGTCGTTATAAAAATGAAAGATTAAATATTAAGAAAAACTAGTATGTTGTGGAAATATCACAAAACTTTCTTCCATATAAAATCCAATCATCTGCAACATAAATTAAAGGACAATTTATTCGTTCACTCGAAAATCGTGATAAACAGAGCATAGCAGCGACACCTGTTGGGCGGTATACAACCAAATCTAATAAGGATCTATTTATGTCAAGGTATAACAGAATAGGAAGTTTGGTAAAATTTCGTGCAATAGTTCTTAACGCATTAGCACCCAGCGATCTATTTCTAGATCACCTACAACCGACCAAAACTTTTAAATTTCAATACCAGTATTTTAGTACGGAAATTTTCTCATTATCTAATCTGAAATTTTGAGTCATTAAATAATTCAGAATTACTACACGGGAAAAACTGGTGTCAAAGATTTAAAAGAAGTGTAAAAACAGTTGGGCGTTAACGGGTTAAGGAAATCTCGAAAATCGTGAAAAATGCAGCATAGCAGGGTCACCTGTTGGGAGATTCACACCAAAACCTAATTAACGTCTATTTATGTCAAAATCTAAAGCCTGGTGAAATTCCGTGCATTAGTTCTTGAGATAGAGCGCCCACAAAATTTATGTCACATACAGACAGGGACACAGGCAGACAGCCAGACAGACAGACACACTGGTAGACTCACGGGCATACATTTTTAAAAAACAGTCAAATCGTCCTCAGGACTTTCTAAAACGTATAAATACATCGAAAACCGGAAATCGAAAATTTTCCCGTTGATTAGGTTTTGGTGTAAATCTCCCAACAGGTGACGCTGCTATGTTGTATTTTTCAAGATTTCCGAGATAGCTATACCTTAAGAACTAATGCACGGAATTTCACGAAACTTCTTATTCCGTTACACCTTGACATAAATAGATCCTTATTAGGTTTGGGTGTATACTGGCCAACAGGTGTCTTTGTTATTCTCTGTTTTTAACGATTTTCGAGATAGCTACATCTCAAGAACAAACAAATTGTCCTTTAATTTATGTTGCAGACGATTTCAATACTTTCTTCTTGTAAAGACATAAATTTGTAATAAGAAGATGATCATAAGAACTAACTAAGATTTCTAATTTAATAAACATGCTATTTAATTACAAAAAAAAAATCATTATCAGATTACATATAATTACACTTTAGAATAATCTTTATTATTATTTTTTTTGTATGTATCTGGTGAAGGTTTCTTTGCAAATTAATAAAGTGCTCGTTTTACGATGAATATACCTAAAAATACAAAAATAAAATCTGGAAGTTTAGGTGCTCTTTATACGCCGCAGAATCTTGTAAAGCGTAATATAGGCAACTCGGATTACGGTAGAGGCAAACTTCCACGAGTATTTCAGTACAGAATTCTAAACCAACAAAATCCAGAATTTCTCCTTTATATATGACAAAATTTACTATTATCGCTGCAGAATCTTATAAACCGTAATATAGGCTACTTTTTACAGTGATTTGCGCAACAGTAATTTATATCTGGTAATTCGAATCCAGAGAAAATAAATAATGGGTATATGAAAAAACCTTTTCGTTATGTTTAAAATAAAAATTTTCTAATAAAATGTTCAGATTTAAAAAAAAAAAAAAAGAAAGAAAGAAATAACCGGCCCGTCCAAAGTCCAGGGCCGGATTACGGTAGCGGCAAACTTCCACGAGTATTTTAGTACAGAATTCTAAACCAACAAAATCCACAATTTCTCCTTTATATATGACGAAATTTACTATTATCAATTGCTGGTAGAATTTTGCCCTGTTTTTATCAAGCCCTGGCCCTGTCCGAAGTGTCCATAACAAATGTAAGACTGGACTTGACTTGTCCCGAATATAATGAAGGCCCAATATAATGAAGAACCGAGCCCGAGACCGTGGAGACCTCTTAGCACGACACATGAATTCAAAAGACTCATAACCGATAAATTAATTTTTTTAAATTGCCAAACTCGTAATGTTAAATTTAAAGAAATATATAATCATCATGATAAAAAACAAGAACGAAAAATCATGCGCTAAGCATAGATTAGGGAACACTTTCCAACACATTCAGAAAACCGTAAAACTTCACAGTTTAATAAAGTAGAAGATAATGTCTAAGTAAACAAGGTCAAAGTCAAACCGGGCGAGAAGGCCTACCTTTCGGCGGAAGCTCAACTATCTCCGACCATGTCTAAGTAAACAATTTGAAAAACTCGTGATACATTTGAAAAGACAATTTTAGCAATTACCATCAATAGTCGGAAAACTATCCTAATTCTTTTGTGCAGCCCTGTATATGACCTATAGATTTGTATATATAACACATAGTACAGTAAAATTTAGCTCAGTTAAGACAAGCATAGCACAGTTGTAATTTTCCCTTCAGCAATTTACGCCAATAAACGGAAATGTACTCGAGATCCTTTCTGCAGCCTTGTATATGATTCATAGAATTTATACTAAGTGCAACAAATATGAAAAAAAAGAAGAAAAAAAAACAGTTAAATTTGCAAACTGGAACCGCCGCAAATGATTTTTTTTCATACACCGTAATGTAATGTAATATTTTTGAGTGTCCCTGAAAAAGAACTATAATTACTACACACTTCATTTTCGATACCGAACATGATATATTAGTAAACAACAATAACATGTACCAATTGCATGACATTTCAAGTATATTTACGCGAGTTAGAGCATGGGCAGACGGCTGATAGACAAACCGAATTCAGAAACACTTTTCAAATACGTTGGAAAGTGTTAAATAAGAAAGAAAAATCATACATCAAGCATAGATTATGAAACATTTTCCAACACATTCAGAATATTGTAACAAAACTTCACAGTTTAATAAGTAACAAGGTCAAAGTCAAACCAGGCGGGGAGGCCTACCCTTCGGCTTAAGCTCAACTATCCCCGCACATTACTAAGTAACAATTTAGAAAACGCATAACACATTTGAAAACACAATTTCAGCAATTACTATCAATAGTCGAATTAAATATCCGACTTCTTTTGTGCAGCCCTGTATATGATCTATCGATTTGTATGTATACTACGCAGTATGCTAAAATTTATTTCAGTTAGGAAATGCATAGCACAATTGAAAACTCTCCTTCAGCAATTTCCGTCAATAAACGTTCATGTACGTGAGATCTTTTCAGCTGCCTTGTATATGATTTATAGAATTTATATACACCAATTAATATGCAAAAATTTAGATACATTTAACAGCACTTACCAAAACGAAAGCCGAGCTACCAACAATTATTTTTCATAGACAGTACTGTAACCAAATTCTTTTGAGTGTCCCTGTAATACATTCTATGCATACCATATTCTACAGTGAGTGCCTTGTAATGCACCTCAGTGATATGTATCAATTTGAATATGTTTAAAACATTGAAACATTATTAAAATTCACCGCAAAGGATTTTCCCTCATATACCGTAATGTTATGGAATTGTTTTGAGTGTCCCTGTAAATGAACGATACATTCTATGCATACCATGTTCTACGATAAGCACCTTGTAGTTCACCTCAGTGATTTGTATCACTTTGAATATGTTTAAAATAGTATAACATCATTAAAATAGGTCGCAAACGATTTTTCCCCATAGACCTTAATATAACCGAATTATTTTGAGTGTCCCTGTTAAAGAACTAGATATGCTAACCACTTCATTTTCAATACCAAACATGCCATATTAAACCCCATAACATAGATCACTTTCAAGGCAATCCGAGTATGTTAACGCGCGTTAAAGCACGGACAGACGGCAGACAAACCGACAGACAAACCGAATTCCTAAACATTTTTCAACTATGTTGGCAATTGTTAAAGACGGTTAAAATAATTCAAAATAATTTTTTTTATGAAATAAATGTATAACGCTTACCTCAGATGTATTTGAAATAAAATCTCTATTTCAAAAATGCAAGTGTCGATGTATAAAATACTTCTGATAATTCTGTGCATACCTGCAAAATTTAAATGACATGAGCAATATGTATGTATATAATAAATTTTTGAATGTGTGCATGATTTTAATAGACATGCGCAGATATTAATCAGCGTCTCCTGTATTACCTGAATCACGTCTAGGATCTACCTGATTATGTCTAGAATTTCTGCAGATGATGAGCAATTCTTAGAATTGAGACGAATTTATTGTTTTTTTTTATAGTATTGCTTTTAAATCATCAAATGTATTTCAATGACTCTATTTTGATATGTATTCTGATATGTATTTTTTAAATGATTTGTGTAGCAGTAATTTGCATTCAAGTAAATCATTTTCAGTAAAAATAAACAAGTTGGAAATTGTACGTTAAACGTGACAAATGAGGTGCGTTCGTACTATAGCTAGTTATACAAATATTCATATCTTGATTTTTAATTCTGTGAAATGAATTATATCGTCTGCAGATTCATTTCTGTCATAAAATAAGTATCTCGGTCGCGTGACTATTAAACATCGGACCGATTAAAAAAAAATCAAATTTATTAATAAATATTTTTATTAATATTTTCTAAAGTTTTGATTCGATTTTTATAAAATTTGAAATGTCTCGACAAAATTCTGCAAAGATAATATATCTTAAATTTCAAACCATCCGGTTGGGTAGTTTTTGCGTTGTTATATGCGGACGGACAACAGACAGACGGACGGACGGAAAAGACGACGACAATAGGTGCTACGTATTTATATAATTACGAACGCACCTAATAATGGGAATTGAATATATACCAACGATATTGATTATGTCTGAAATAATTTTCTCAAAGGAAAACAAAAAGTTTAGGATTTAATATCCAAAAAATAAAACAAGTTGGAAAATGTACGTCAAGCGTGACAAATGAGGTGCATTCGTACTACAACTAGTTTTATAAATATTCAGATCTTGGTGCAGTAGCACTCTTATGCAAAAATGCATGAATACAAAATTTATTTTATGTACAGATTTTCATATTATAGATATTAATTTCATTTTATGAAATTAAGTTTCAATACACTTTTAAACGCGTACCATTGCAGAAAACGCACTTCCAGCAATTATTGTTCATAAACAGAACTGTAATCGAATTCTTTTGTGTGTCCTTGTAAACATACACACTGAATTCATGAAAATTTTTTTCAACCATGTTGGAAAGTGTTAATAATTTTGAGCTCCCCTGTAAACGTGCTCTAATTGCTACACATAATATATTCTATAGTAACCCTCTTCTAGTGCGCCTCAATAATGTACATAAATTTTATTATGTTTAAGATAGTTAAAGACTATTAAAATACATAGCGAATGATTTTTCCCCATGGGTCATAATGTAGCGGAATACTTTTGAATGCCCCTGTAAATTAACTATAAATGCTACACACTTCATTTTCAATACCGAACATGCGATGATAAACCTCAATAACGTATATCAATTACATGCCAATCCGAATATATTGACGTGAGTTAGTGACGGCCGGAAAGACAGACGGACAGGCAAACCGAATTCGTAAACGCTTTTCGACTATGTTGGAAAGTGTTAAAAAGAATTTGAATAAAGCAATCCCCTGACATAGAATGACTAAGGACTATGTTTAAAATTAAATGTTGTTCTGCATCAAGAGATATGACGTTACTTCATCAATTCCTAAGAAATGTTGTCTAATGAAGCATTAATTTCGAAAAATTCTGTCTTTTAATGATATAGCGTTTTTCTATTGTGCAACAGACATTTTATAGGTACGAAATTTTGCAGGTAAAATATGACTATACATGAGCAAAGCATACAGAAATAATTAAGATAAATGACATGTCATTTATTTAATTAATTTATTTTCGTAATTAAGAAATGCATAAAATAAATATTTGATTATTTCATTCTTTTCGAAAGAGACATATGTTGGCATTCTTGCAAACGCACTGGGACATTTAGTGCTCTTCAGTAGTCGCTCACTAGAATCGAAGCCAGACAGGTAAGTTTTATCAAAAGATGTAGTATCTTTTCATTTAATTTTTACACATGTGATTTCATTTTACTTATATGTACAGGTTGTGTCAGAAAAATGTATACATACACTGTTTAACGAGTCATAACTTTGAAATGTATGAAAATGTAGCAGAAAAGTAGTAGTATGAAAATGTAGCAGAAGTACAAAAAACAATAATCGCAGAGAGTTTCAGACAGATCCACCTATGCGACTTACAATTCATCGGATAAAAGATAAGGTTGTAAGGAAGAGTTGTTCATAGATAACGTTCTGGAACTGTAATTAAGGAAGAATATGCCACAACGCCAAATGAAATGTTTGTTGAAGTTTGTGAATCAATAGCCCACCGTTATAAGCAAGGGTATTGACCAGAACGGTAATAATTTTGAACATCTGCGGTAGGAGGAAAAGTTACACATTTTATGTAGATTGTTTGCAAGTTAAATATTAATTATATGTGAATAAAAACTGGGGTTATTTTCATTCAAATCGTGCATACATTTTTCTGACGTACCCTGTAGTGTATAAAAGCTTAGTAGTGTGTAAAAATCGATAGACCATATACAGAGCTGCACAAACACATTCGAATGCCTGACAGACTATGACTTGGGTCTTCACGTCTTCAGCTCTGTAATGCGTTTTCTGAATTATATATTGCAATTATTTCTTTTATTATATCAAAAGATAAAGTTTCGTTACAATATTTTGGAAATACTGAAAATTGTTTTTCTATGCGTAATGTAAAATTTTTCTTCCTTGTTTTTATTATTTAACAGACTTTTATTTATTTACCATCTGTTTAACTCGTTCTACGATCGGGAGTTCATGAATTTAATTCTAAAACCAAAATAAAAAATAAAAATGACAATAAACAACTTTAAAATATTTAAATAAGAAATAAGAATTATTCTGTTAAAGTGTTGAGTTGTTCAACTATTCGATTTAGAAAAATGTTTTTCTACTACTGTGCATTTTTTTTTATGAAATTTAATTTACCTTGTTGCTACGGCAGCAGACGATAAAATGATATCTTTGGAAAAAGGGAATAAATAGAATAAAAAGTTTTGTTGATGTTTGTGGTAAAATGCTTTTCTTTATTTCTTGAAAAAAGGTAATAATTAAGCGCAATTAAATAATCTCTAATTATCTGCAGGCGAGGTATAAGAATTATCATAATACCTGCTACAGCTTCTTAGTATTGCAGCGTGGCGTACATAATATGTATATCTCACATTGCAGTAAACATTTAGAACTGGTTAAAACTCGCGCGATTACGGGTTGAACATAAAAAAAAGCCAAAATTCGTCAAAAACATAAAATACAAAAAAAATCTATTTAAAATTTTCAAATTTTTTGCCCCAATAGCCCCAATAGTTCATGGGCCCCTACCAGTAACTCGTATGCCAAATTTCGTAGCCCTGCGCCCTGTGGTTTCCAAGTTTTTGAGGTTGCATAGATAGATACGCGCACGGATTTTGATAGGGTAGATTTTGAATTCATTAAAATCGCATTTGATCCCAAAGATTTAACTTTTCGCCACAGTTGCTTTTACTTGCGAATGATTGATATTCTCATGAAACGGGAAATACGAGTAATAGCTGTGTCAGATAAATTCGTTGTAAATGTGCTGTGCAAATTCTCTATCCTAGCAAAAACATCACATGTGAAAGAATATAGCCACGTCTCATGACTCTGTTACCCAAAACAGTTCTGAGATCATGTAGATCCAAGTTTATCTCTCTTATTAAATCTGAAATTTTCATTCACAAATCATTCCTAGTCTCTACATCTTTACTTTAGTTAATGATTATTTTGTGACTTGGCAATTACGCAGCACGAGAATGTGATGGTTGTTTGTAATTGGCCATAATCAAATAAACTCATCCCATCCCATACCATAATAAGGTGAAATAACTTCCCTGTGCTGCGTAATTGCCAAGTCACAAAATAATCATTAAACCATACACCAGATAATGCTAGAATTTTTATTGCTATCCTGTTAAATTCTAAATCATGTTACAATGTCCATTTTCAAAGCAAAAATAACGAATTACACATCAACTTAACACCTTGATTATGGACACGTACAGGAAGTTGAAGTACCCAGGGATCATATGGTTTGTCAATTGTAGAACCACTATTTTTGTATAGTAATATTGACTGAAATGACAGAAATTATGTGATTAAACAATACGAAGATTACTATTCAAAAATATTGATACTCAAAAATAGAAACCGTCTTAACATTGATACGTGGGTTTCGATGGTAACGTAGTCTAGGGGTTTTTAGTGCCCAAAGATCCGGACAATCCGTGTGCTAAAATAAGAAAACATTTATGAATTCAATTAAAAATCAAATAATTTTCAAAGACAATTTAAAAACATTTTAATAATTTTTGCAATAATATTTTCCGTGTGTTTATGTTTTAAGATTTTGGCAAGAAATATGCCAACTCCTCTTCCTAAAAAATGAGTTACATTATTTTCGAAGAAAAAAAATGCATGCTTTAGAAATCGTTAAATTTACTAAATAAAAAGTCACCCGAAGTATGCATTGTTTCTCCTTTTTTAAATTTTTTTTTACATATCCATAATTGCAAACACTTGAAGACAACGTTCTTTGTTATCTACACACGTGAATAGCCAGAAAAAGAAATCTTATCGCATTCTGCGAATTTCCTAGCCACAGTTCTCTACGACAGTTTTAAGAAATTCTCAACGAGCTACATAATTTTAAAATGGCATTATTCCAATACTCTTATTCAGCAAATTTCTTTGTTCTAAATGAATCTATTAAACCACATTGTTTTCTGAACTTATATATATATTTTGTGTGTATAACAGTTGCAGCATTAAATAATATGTTTTATATGTTGAATAAAAGTACTTCTGCGTATTTTTTCGTTCTTTCTTTCTGTTTTTATTAGGTGCGTTCGTAATTATATAAATATGTAGCACCCATAGTCGTAGTCTGGTCCGTCCATCCGTGGCAAAATACACACAGCCAAATGGTTTGAAATTTAATATAAATTATCGTTGTTGAATTTTGTCGAGTTATTTCAAATTTTATGAAAATCGAATCAAAACTTAAAAAGTTATTAATAAAAGTTTTCTTTATTCTATTAAATCCTATCATATGTAATCTATACAATAAAAGCGCACGTCACGTGACTGAGGAAAACAAATACGGGCAAACCACTTCTTTTTTCATATGCCAGGCGGCCATTTTTATTAAAAATTATTTTTTCGAATAACATTGCACAAAAGTTACATTTTTAGAAAGATCATTGAAAAAAAATTGTTTGTTTAAGAGATGAGTTACATTAAAAACTGTACAGATTCTGAGATAACTTCAGTGGAAATTACGGCAAGAGCCGAATATCTCAATCCATTAGAGTAAATAAACACAGGAGATTCGTTCATTATGAGTCATAAAAATAGTAAACCATGGACATAATCTTTCGCAAAGCAAAATCTCCATGGCGAATTTTACAGTGCTGTCTGATGTAGAAAAAAAAATCGCATTTGTAAACGTGGCATACGTAATAGCAATAAAAAGAGGCATGCTCATATCGCTCATACCAGACGATATAATTAATTTCACTGAAGTAATAAGGATTATTTTTTTACATTGTGAAACTAGTTATAAAACGAACATATGTAGTACATATATGTACATAAATAGTCCTATGTCACGTTTAACGTACAATTTCAACTTTTTTTTTTAATATTACAATTAAAGATTTGTTCATTTAGCATCCACAGCGGAATACATATAAAATCAATTATCTTCTTTATCAAAAAATCTGGTAACCTGTGAATATTATTTATTGATAATTACCACATTCAGAATACTGTAATTTAACTTCACCGTATGATAAAGTGAAATATGATTTCTAAGTTAATAATTTGGAAAACGTAAACGCATAACGCAATTGAAAACCTCATTTCAGCCACTACCACCTATAATCGGAAAAATATCCGAATTATTAGGGCAACTCTGTATATGATCTATAGATTTGTATAATATTACACAGTATGGAAAAATATAAATAGTTAGAAAACGCATATAACACGGTTGAAAATGTCCCTTTCAGCAATTTCTTTCAATAAGCGGAAATGTACCCGAATTCTTTTGTGCAGCCCTGTATATGATCTTATCTATAGAATTTATACACACCAAGTTATATGCAAAAAAATAGTTACATGTAAAAACGCATACCACAATCTACAACGCATTTCTAGCAATTATTGGTCATAGACAGTACAGTAACCGATTATTTTTATTGTCCCTGTAAATGCTCTGCCCGACATATTATACAGTTTTGGAGAACCCCTCCGTGATGTATATTAATTTCATTTTGTTTAAAGTATAGTAGTATCATAATGAACAAGGGAAAGTATATTGAACTAGGTAAATTATATCCAACGGTTGGAGTATCATAGTTGAGAATTTTCTAACAGAACGAAAATATGCCGGGACCAGGACTCGAACCTGGGTACTTTGGTTTGCCATACTAACGCTCTCCCTACTGAGCTATCCCGACGATATCCAGGGCTGGCATATTTCACTCTTATTTGTTGGACAAGGCTGCGAACTGCAGCGCTAATTTCATTCATCCGAGCTATAACTATAGCAGTCACCTAGTTGAATATACTTTCCTCTGTTCATTATGACCTAATTACATAGTATACAGGAGTTTCCGTGCTATTTCAAGATTCATCGTGTAAATGCTATAGTTATAGCTCGGATGAATGAAATTAGCGCTGCAGTTCGCAGCTTGCCCAACAAATAAGAGTGAAATATGCCAGCTCAGGATATCATCGGGATAGCTCAGTAGGGAGATCGTTGGTACGGCAAACCGAAGTACCCAGGTTCGAGTCCTGGTCCCGGCATATTTTCGATCTGTTGGAAAATTTTCAGCTATGATACTCCAACCATTGGATATAGTAGTATCATTAAAATGCATTGCAAACGATATTTACCGATAGATCATAATGTAATGGAATACAAAGGTTTTTTACACATATTGGGAACGATTTCGATAACAAAATTAAAACAATTATTTTTTAATATGTTCTATCTAGTAGTCCTTATTGTGGACTACCATATTGCAATGGATGTCCAAGATAGTAGGGCTTTTTGTAAAACTGGAAGTGGAATTTTTTTCCATTTCTCCACCATACATTTCCAGAGTCCACTCAACGTAGTTGGTCGGCGTTTCGCAAGAGCTTGTTTTAATAGTCCAAAAGCACAATAATCCATTCTTGACCCATCTCGGAACTTGGTTGGAATATGAATAAACGGTATACACTTGATTCCAGTTTATCTTGTCAATTTTTCGGGAAATGCGAGTGTACTTTTGGATGTATCGCTGCTCGCTTTATCCTGGTGGAATTCAATACTTTTAACGTCCATAGGACAAAGTTTTGGAATTTCTTCTTTAAAAATAGAGTAGAATTAGAATTAGAACTTTGTTTTGATTATAAGTAGAGTTAATGTTGACATTTTTCTCAGCTTTTCCGATCTTTAATTTTCCGTTGTAAGAGATTCCAGCAATCACCATAAATCTTTTAAAGAAACTTTCTTTCCAGTGTTTGAACCAAAGATTTTTAAGTCTTTTTGGCTTCTTTTTCGGTAAAAAATCCATCTTTTTTATTACAGTTAGATAAATCCACGCTTCATCAATTGTGACAATCTTTTTCCACTTATCACCTGCTAAATGATTTCTAATCACGGAATATGAATAATTCTCTTCGGAAAAAGCAAATATATAATCTGCAAGTCACTCGCTTCTTTCGCGTGCTTTTTTTAGTAGAAGACGATATTTTTTCATTGCAACCGATATTTCAGTTATCACACTATTACATGTTGCCAATTTTTTTCCCCCTGTTGTTTCTCGTTGTTTTTTAATTTAACATCAAAATCGTTCCCAATACCTGTAAACACCATCTGTACTTTGGAATACTTTTGAGTCCCATATAAATACTACATACTTCATATTCAATACCGAACATGCTATTATAAACTTCAGTAACATATATCAATTACAGGGAAATCTGAGTATATTTACGCGAGATAGAGTACAGACAGATGTACAGACATGCCAGACAAACCGAAATCTTAAGCACCTTTCAAGTATGGTGGAATATGTTAAAAACACGAAACAATTTTTAAAATCTCATTTAAAGCATATTTGTATATAATCAGAGAGTGTGAAACCATAACACTAATTCCACTCGCTTCTTTCTTCTTAAAACCGCATGTTTTTTTTTTTTTGTTGTTGTTGTTTCTTTTTTGTTTGTTTAAAGAAATCATTACTCAGGATCATTCATTCAGCATCCCACATGGAACCACAGATTACTTACTTACTTAGAATTACCTACTTACTTACTAGGTAAGTAATCTTTGCACGGAACACACCTATGTAAAATCATATTCTTTATCAAGAAATTGAACAAGCTACAACACCTATTTACTTCTAATGACAGATCTTTTCACTCCAAATTAGAGTTCTGCATTGTGTAGGGTAACCAGATTTTACCCGAATCAGACCCGATCCGCTGATGGATTCGTGTTGGACTAGGCTGGGCTGACGTTAAATGTTTCGGGTTCGGGCTGAGCTTTGACTCTTTCGGGTCAGGCTGATCCGATTTTTCAGCAGAAAGTCCTTATATATTTTGCAGATGAAAAGAACAATATATTTAATGTTAATGAATATATTAATTTCTATATAAAAATAAATAACATTTATATTAGAAATATAATTGTAGACTACTTTTACATAATTTTACTAAGACATAGACTAGTTTTCTATCACTTCCGGTTCGGAGCCGAAGTGTGTCGGGTTTCGAGTTGAAATTTCGGGTTCAGGTCGAGTACAATCCGACCCGTGCAAGACTGTACTCCAAATGTAAAGTGTAGTTAGAAAGAATCTTTTTAATCTATTTATCGATTTTGTTGCATATCTCTAAATAAATAGAGGTAATTAATCCGTTAAAATGTATTCAATCATGTTTTTTTTCTACATGAAACTTCATCTTTTTTTTTCTTTGTTTCTTTTTTAAATCACCGTTTAAGATATTATTTTATTTAGTATCAAATATTGAACCACATATCATGTTAAATCAGGTCTTTTATAAAAAAAATCGAAGAATCTAAGACTCCCATTTAATGCTAATGACAGTTATTTTTCACGCCAAATCTAAAATTTAGCTCAAAGATATTTTTTTAATTCATTTTATGGCATATATCTAAATAGTCAGAGCGTATGGAACTATGACAATGTATGATTTTTTTTCATATAACTGCAGTTTTTTTTCTTCTTTTCTTTTTCCTTTCTTTTTATAAATTTCCATCCATGATTTTTTTTTAATTTAGCATTTTACATACCCTTTAATGCATGAATTTTTCTTTTAGAATTGTGTAGTTTTTTTTGCTGATATTAAGAATTAGACACCAGAAATTTTAAGATATATTTTTATATTTTTAACTTTATTTAGTAGCATATTTGTGATTTTTACAGCATTAATATTTCGATATCAATATAGTGGTTGCGAGAACTTGATTTATTTATCAAACGTTAAATAAAAAGTGTTGTAAATTTGATACTCTAGGCATTTAAGGGTTAAGCTATAGTTAGACAGTATGAAATCATAACACTTTTCTACACGCGTTTTTTCTCTCTTTAAAAACCATTTTTTTTAAATTTCTTATTTAAAAAAAATCACCGTTCAAGATTTATTAATTCCACACCTAAGCTGAATAGTCTTCTCTTATTAGGAAACCGAACACTATATGACTCCTATTTGCTGCTAACGACCGATCTTCTTCACTCCCAATCTAAACCCAAATTGATTCTGCCTCTTCGGTACTTTGTTGAACAGCGTCCGCCGGCCCCTCATCTTAAATCCGGACCTGATTCTCGAAGGAAGGACACATCTAAACCAAATCTTCTTCTTTTCTAAGAAACATAACAAGCTATCACTTCCATATACGGCTATATTTCTCTCTCTCTCTCTCTCTCTATATATATATATATACGTATATACATGTATATATATATATATATATATATATATGCTATGTATATATATGTATGCTATATATGCTATATACGACCCGACCTCTTCACTCCAAATCTAAATCTAGGTTGAAAAAATTTTCTAACTATATTTTAATGGATATTTCTAAATAATCATACATATAGAATTTTAACAATATAGTCTCTCATCTTTTTTTGTATATATTTTTTCTTTCTGTATTTTTTAAATCAAATTGTAAGGATTGTACTTTTAGCATTCCAAGTATAAGCTCAATTGTCTTCTTTATCAGTGGATAATATTTATTGATTGTTCGATTTAAAAATAAGAATAAATAAAATTTTTTTATAAAGAAGGCAATTTAGCTTAGACACTCCAAATCTAAAAATTCCAAAAACTTTTTAAAATCCATTTTAAATTATAATTAGAGCGTATGAAATCATAACACTTTTTCTACACGTGTTTTTTTCTCTTTAAAAAACACATTATTTCTTTGTTTAAAAAAAAAAAAATCCCCTTGTAAGATTTATTTATTTATCATCCCACACCTAAGCTGAATCGTATTTTTTAATCAAAAATCCGAACAATCTATGACACCTATTTGCTACTAATGACCGATCTTCTTCACTTCCAAACTATACCCAAATAGATACCGCTTCTTCGGCACTTTGTTGAACAGCGAGCGTCTGCAAGACCCCTCCTTGCCTCTTGTAGGAAGGACACATCTAAACCAAATCATCATCTTTACTAAGAAGTAAAACAAGCTATGACTTCTATACACTGGTACATTTCTATATATTAGACTTCTTGTACTACCCGTCCTTTTCACCCCAAATCTAAATCTAGTCAGATTTTTTTTTTCTAAATGTTTTTAATGCAGACTTGTAAATAATGAAACATTAGGGAATCATAACAATATATTCTCTCGTATTTTTTTTTTCCACATCTTTTTTTCTTTCTGTATTTTTTAAATTAAAGTTTAAGGACTGTTCATTCATCATCTCATGTGAAACACGTCTAAGATCAATTGTCTTTTTTATCAATAAATAATATTTGTAAATTGTTCGATTTTTTGATAAAGATGGAAATTTAACTTAGACACTCCTAATCAATAAATTCAAAACAATTTTTAAAATTTATTTCAAGGCATAATTAGTGCGTATGAAACCACAACACTATTTCTACACGCGTTTTTTCTCTCTTTAAAAACCACATTTTTTTCTTTCTTATTTAAAAAAAAAAAAAAAAAAATCACCGTTCAAGATTTATTCATTTAGCATCCCACACCTAAGCTGAATCGTATTTTCTTATCAAAAACCCGAACAATCTATGACTCCTATTTGCTGCTAATGACCGATCTTCTTCACTCGCAATCTAAACCCAAATAGATACCGCTTCTTCGGCACTTTGTTGAACAGCGTCTGCAGGCCCCCTCATCTTAAATCCGGACCTGCCTCTTGAAGGAAGGAGGCTCGGGAGCAACTTAGTAGCTTGTGCTCTAAAAATACCACCTTCACCCCTCGTGATTCCTCTTGCCTCCATAAGTCGAGGAAGAGATTTTCTGTCCATGGACCGCACCTTGCAGGAAGACACTGCACTCTGGCAGTTCCGCATGGGAACCTGACGTGCATTTCTTCTTCATCTCGAAGGTATGTAACTTTTTTCTGAAGTGCTACACACTAGACATGGTGGAACATCAAACTTACATTATGCCAATTAAGTCGTAAGAAAACACAACCACGTTTAACAGAGGAGAGATTTAAAAATGACATAACCTGATGCTATAAATGAATTTTGTTTCGTAATTTTGTTTTCTGAATTTTAAAAATATAAATAAATAATAAATAATATTAACAACAACTTGCAGTATTTTTTAAAGTTTGCAAGTGTGTTTATAACATGCTTTAGTCGTACAAAACGCTGATTATATGCTATTTTTTTATTATATTAAGAAAGAATATGTCCATCCATGATTTTTAAATATTTGGTTAATATTTACCTACCTTTCAGCCGTAATTTATATTTAAAAATTAAAGACCTGGGAGATGAAGTCGAAGAAATATTCTTTAACCTTCATGTTACAATGTTTCAGATATGCAATATGCAACACACGCAGTCGGTCTGTTATTTCAAAATTGCCCTTTAAAAGGGATAAAAAAATATTTTAATAGTTTTTGCATATTGTAAGAAAACACAAATGTTTAGTAGAATGCTTCGGAGATAATGCTATGGTACATTGTTTTTGAAACCGAAATTTCACGTGTCTTCAGTCGCTACTTATTGAAACCATAATCCAGTTTTTAGATAAATTGAAAAGTTTGTCTACACCCAGTTATATCATACAATTAACTAAGTACAAATCATATGCATGAAGTTTTTTATTTTTAAAAAAATATAATGTTTTCTCCGGGAATATTTGATTTTGGTTACAGTTTATTCAGTACATATTTATCTTTTTTCCATCTTTATCGTTTTTAAAGCCGAAATTTCACGTGTCTTCAGCCGCTAGACGTGATACTTATTAAATCATAATTCAGTTTATAGATAAATTAAAAAGTTTGCCGACACTCAGAAACAGTTGTATCATACAACTAAGTACTAATCATATGCATAAAGTTTTTTATTTTTAAGAAATTACAATATTTTTAGGAAACATTTGATTTTGATAATTATGTTTGGGTACAGTTTATTCAGGCTAATTCCATGCGGGAATGTAGTGTCAGTCACATAGCTGCAAAAGTTTACGGTTCTTGGCCACCGGTATTTAAAAAAAAATTCTTCACTGCATTTAATTGTAGATATATGGGATTGGATAAGTCCAAATTTTCCTTTACTATAATACTGGTAGTCAAACACCGCAGCCATTTAAATCTCTGTGACTGACATTACATCCACGCATGGAATTAGCCTTCTTTAAATCTTTATCTTTTTTCTCTCTTATTTTTTTAAACAATAGCTGAGTACAAAACATGTGTGTTAAAATATTTTGTATGCAAAAACATTTATAATATTTGCAGACCATATTCAAATTTGGTTATTAATTTGGATTATATTTCAGAGAATCAGGGCCTGCTTAACTCTAGGGAAAACTTCCACCAATAAAAACGAACTGAAAATTTCAACTTAATGATGACAGCTATTCTGAATGAATAAGGCGAAAATTTCTATTCAAATTTACGTTGGAAGTTTGCCCATGCGGTAATCAGGCCCTGCAAACAATTATAATTTTTCTTGTTTTTAATTTTTTTTTCTAAATTTAAATGCCAATTCTGTGTATAAAATATTTTATGAAATCAGAATATTTATAATACTATTAAACTTTACACTATTCCGAATAAAATAAAACATACAGTTAAATGGCCCACTAATTCAACGACCAGAGATATTCTTTCTTAAGATAAGGCTCTCCCATTCTGGGCAAAAACATTGAAATATTTTGAAGGAAATACTTAATTTTGGTAACATATTTTGCCCATATTTCAGCCAATAAGCAGGGTTCGATTAACGCAGGGACCAACTTCTACTAGTATTTTAGTACAGACATTTTTTTCCTTATTTCAGATTTTCTTTTCTTAAATAAGGCTAAAAATACTATTATAAATTACTGGTGTAATTACTGGTCTGTTTGCCCCTGCATTAATCAGAATTCGCCAATAAGACATTATTTTTTCTTAATTTTTAAAATTGCTTTTTTATATTTTTTTCTCTCAGAATTTTGTGTATTTCATGTCATCTTATAAAGGTTCACTGGAACCATGCACCGAAAAATTTAAATAGTTCAATTTTACCATTAAGAAGAAAAAAAATCGACTTGAATCATGACAAAATTTTCAAAAATTGATGTTATGCAATGCATGCAGAAAATTTGTTCAAACCTCGGTATCCAGCAATAATTTTAAATTTTACTCCTGTCTGAGAATTTTCTGTAGACCATGTCATCAGTGTTCCCAAATATGGCGGACTTTTTTTTCCAAATTAATACCAGAAATTTTAAATAGTAATTGTCTAATATCCATTAAATAAAGAAAAAATAGCTATTCAAAATGCCTGGTAATTATGCAGAATTTCTGAATGAAAAATCCGCCCGATTTAACAAAACTGCTTATCAAGATTCATTCGAGCCATGCGTCAATCTAAAAGTTTAAATTGTTCAATTTTACGTTTATATAAAGTAAAACATTTTACTTGAATCTTGGCGAAAATTTCAAAAATTGTTACTAAACAATGATTATAGAATATTAGTTCAGTGGAAACCTCAGTATTTAGTAATAATTTTGAATTTTGCGCCTCTGGGAATTTTGTGTAATTCAGGTCATCTTATAAAGGATCATTGTAAACATTCAAATAATTAAATCTTTCCAATTTTCTTTTATGGTTGAAAAATTAACAGACTCAAAAACTTTCAATATTTAATATAATAATTCTTTCAACATTTAATATATAATACTGTTAAATTTCACGGCGTAAGCACTTTTGAGAATTTAATGTTCATTCCTATTTCTTTTTAATATCCATATTACAACAGTTAAAAAATTTAACTAACCAATATTTTTTTCTTAAAGGTTAAAATTTTGTTATACTTCTTCATTAGTTCGCCGTGTTGATACCAATTACAGGATTCCGACTGGTCCGTTTTTAGGTGCGCTCGTAATTATATAAATACGTAGCACCTATGGTCGTCGTTTGGTCCGTCCGTCTGTCCGTCCGTCTGTCTGTCTGTCTGTCCGTCTGTCTGTCCGTCCGTCCGTCTGTCTGTCCGCATATAACAACGCAAAAACTACCCAACCAAATGGTTTGCAATTTAAAATATATTATCTTTGCAGAATTTTGTCGAGACATTTCAAATTTTATTAAAATCGAATCAAAACTTTAGGAGATATTAATAAAAATATTTATTAAGAAATTTGATTTTTTTTTTAAATCGGTGCTTTTTTGTTATAGGAGCTTCCGATGGATGTTAAATCGTCAAGCGACCGAGATACTTATTTTATGACAGAAATTAATCTGCAGACGATATAATTCATTTCACAGAATTAAAAATCATCAAGATCTGAATATTTATATAACTAGCTGATACATATATATCTGAATATTTATATAACTAGTTAAGATATTTGTATGAACAGTGTCATAAAATATAAACTTAACTAGCTGTTTAACCCGTTCTATGCACGGGATATCATGAATTTAATTCTAAAACGTGCGTACGAACGCACCTCGTTTGTAACGTTTGACGTACAATTTCCAACTTGTTTAATACTAGTATTTCTCTAAAAAAAAAAATTCATGCAAGGGTTTTACAATGTTTCCAACAAAAAATACGTTTCTCGTAGGTATCTATTGGGTTGTTCGGAAAGTTCCTTCCGTTTGGGAAAACCAATTAGCAACTGAAAATTCTGCCCGTCAATTTTTGGTCATTAGATATCGGAATTAATGTCTAATATTTAAATGATAGAATTTTCCGGTAAGAACCAACTTTCCCAAATGGAAAGAAATTTCTGAACAACCCAATACAAAAAGAAATTTTATATAACTTTTCCAATTACGTTGTAAAATTTATTTTTCTGTCGTTCGACAAATAACAGGTATCATCTAATCAACTTTCCCAAACGGAAAAAACTTCCTAACATCCCAATATCTGTAAGAAATATCAAAAAAGAAGATTTTTCTTGGAAAAAAGTGGTTTTCAAAAAACAGACAGAATCGAAGGCGTCCAATTATAGGGCTCCCACTGGTCCGATTTTTGGCATGCCCGTAATTCCTAAAAGTAATTTTCGTTCTAGGTTTTTACAACATTTGCAATAGAAAGAATCTTTAATTCAGTTTCAAACTAATTTTTTAGAAAAATTTAAAAAGAAAAGTTTTGTATGAAAAAAGTGGTTTCAGTTAAATAAACTGCAATTATATTCAAAATGGTCAAATTTTGATTAGCAAAATTGATACTTTATTTTTGGTTGCTCCAACTTCTGTGTTTAGGTGCGTTCGTAATTATATAAATACGTAGTACCTATAGTCGTCGTCTGTTCCTTCCGTCTATCCACATAAAAATGCGCAAAAAATACCAAACCGAATGGTTTGAAATTTAATATATATAATAGTTGCAGAATTTTGTTGAGTCATTTCAAATTTTATGACAATAGAATCAAAACTTAAAAAGATATTAATAAAAGTTTTCTTCATTCTATTAAATCCTATCATACGTAATTAATTCAATGATATCCTATGATAGGTAATGATTCTATGTTGTCACGATGATTACGTCCTATTTAAGATGGAGTCATATTATTTCCGTATTACTGAATTATAAACCGAATTTGTATACTAAAATTGTTTAATTATAGCAATCATGTAATCTACCGACAGTTTTTTGGATAGATGTCTCCGAAGAAATAGATATTAAATGGAAAAATAGTCTAAAAATGGTTTTCAAGTTCTAAAATTTTCAAAGCTAGGCTTAAGTTTCCCATTGGAAATTTCAGTAAATGTCAACAAAAGATAAAATGTTGCCAACTTAAAATGTACTTATTTTATTATTAATCATATCATAATAACAGACGATATAATTAATTTCACTGAAATAACAACAGTACATTTGTCACGTTCGACGTACCCTTTCCACCTTGTTTATTTTATTTTATTCTTTTGTTGAAATTAACCAAATAAAATATACTATAAACAAATCATTAAAAGAGTCCTGAAATGTTGAGTTTTTTTAAATAAAAATAGATGTTTATAGTATCCAATCTTAATAATTAAAATTACTATAAATTCTTCCATTTAAATATTTCATGAAAATTAAATAAATTGTCACATAAAAAATAATGTCATAAGTAAAAATTAGATGTGCCTAAAATGCTTCCGAAATATAGCTACGAAATACAGATACGACATACAAATTACGAAACACAGAGTTTCAGATTTTTTTTCCCCTAGCAAGACATTTTTGGCATTATTTTTAATTTATTTTTGCTCAAATTCTTTAAATATCCGAAATACAAATATCATTTATAAATGCATTAATTCCTAGATGTTTGTTTACAAACATCTATATATATATAGGCAGGGTTAACTAGGATTATTTATTAATTGACAAAATTAGTTGGTGATAGAGAAAAGCAATTTATTTAATTATATAATGTTTCAGCATACACATAAGTGAAGATCTTACCTTAAGAAATATTTTTTTTGTATACATTAGAGGTACGTACCTTCGTAAAATAATTAATATATTTGTACATAATCAATACTGCTGCTCTATAAAGGTTATAAAAACAATATAGAAACATTTAAAAACTGCATTATCTGTCCTCCCGAATAGTCCGGTTTTCATTTACCAGTATTTTCTAAGATAAAATTCATTTTTAGATTATTTTTTGCAAATTTTGTAAAAACCTGCCCGAAAGTTTATTTCTATTACAAATGTTGTAGAAACATACGACGAAAGATTTTCTTAGAAAATATTGGTATTCAAAAAGCGGACCATTTGTGAGCCCTGCCCATGTATCGTATATTTTATATCATATATGATTATATTTAAAATAAAAATCTTGTTTTATTTTCTATTTAGTTATGTTTGGGATTTTCTAATACTGTTGTATTTTTAATTTTTTTGGATTATATGTCATTTGAAATATATCTTAAAATTATTTTTTTTAATCTCGAAATTTCATTAATACATCTGCAGTCTTATTATAATTCATATTTTTTCAGACTGTACCGATTATTATTATTATTATTATTATTTTATTAGTAGTACTTTTAAATGAATTTTAATCTTCTAAAATTTGTATCATCTCTCACGATCAACCAGACTTATAAGTAATTTAAAAATGAAAATTATTAATCTTTCTAAATTCATAGTACAAAAGAATCAAATTATTTCTAAAGTATAATGATATATTAAATATAGTAAATTTTAAATTTTCAAGAAAATAATCTTGGATAAATTTAAATAGTCTCACATTAGAAAATAGAAATTATGTATATTTTTAAATTACTAATAACAACAACAAAAACAAATAGTATGAAAATTGGCTATATAATAAATGAATACTACTGTAACAATATAATCTGATAATTGCATTTAAGTTGGAAATATTTTTGTTTCTTTTATTGTCAATACCACTGAAATGTAATAACAATATTTTGTAAATATGGCATAACATTACATTGTTAATATTTGAAGTGTAATATTATCATTAAATGGCGGAAATACGTATAAGCATTTTATAGGAATTTTTTTATTTTATGCCTTATTTTTTTAAAAGAAAATCACTAACAATGTTGCTTTAACAAAATATCTTCTTATTTTGTTGGTGTTCACCTTAGTGGGTAAATAACGCTAAGCAGTGTTAGTTAAATGTTTTCTAAAAGTAAATATCGCAGAACACTAAGACTGTTTTAATGGTGTACCAGTACAAAAATGAATTATACAATATACTATAAATAATTATTATAATAAAATTGAATCTGGAATTTTTACATATTGCTTATTAAACAAAGAAAGTCATAACTCGAAAAACATCGTTTTATAAAAATGCAGTTGAAATGTTTTAATTACACTGATGTTCAAAATTTAATCAACAAACACAAAATGCTAATTTTTTAACAATAAAATTAATTATGAATACTCAAAAGAAATTAATATAAATATCAAGTATAGCAAATAAATACTAATCCTAAAACAGATACAACAGCGAGGCCAACGAAAAAGACAGGCTACCGCGGTGCATTCCACTTATCTTTTTTTACAGACCGCTAGCGTGACGTGATGCTCTTTTCGTACACCTGCATTGGTGCATTCGAGCATCACGTGACTCCCGCGGTCTGTAAAAAAAGATACGCGTAAAGCACCGCGGTAGCCTTTCTTTTTCGTTAGCCTCGTACAACAGGATATGACATCCCTTTGATGTCACAAATAGCCACAAGTGTCACAGTCACTACGGTGTACTAGAATACGACATTTTTCATTCGTCTCATTAATACTCTCAAGTGATCCTTATTTGGTAACTCAACTGAAATGGCACTGTGACTGTTATATTGTAACGAGTCACCAGGTGACGTTACAATGAAGTCACCTCGTGATTTTTATGTGACCGTTATTTGAGGACTACATTGTGAAGTCATCATGAGGGTTGCATTGTGATGAGTCAAAAATAGCGTCACAATGAAGTTGCATAGTGACTCTTGGGTGACCGACATTTGGAGACGCTACTGTGAAGTCACCATGACTGCTTTTTTGTGACATGCTACGAGATGACTTCATTTTGATGTCATTTCGGGACTCATCACAAAAAACTGTCGTGATGTCTTTACAATGGTGTCTTCAAATGACGGTCACATGAGAGTCACAAGCAGACTTCGTTGTAAAGCTAACAGGTGATTTGTGGCAAAGTAGCAGTGAAGGTGACTTCTCAGTGGAGTAATCAAATTAGGGTCACTTGAAAGCAGTGTTGCCATTTCAGTTCCTTTTTGTATTCAAAACATCTATCATCCTACAGGAATTTCTGTATATTAATTTTTGATTTACCTAATGACAGACATTTCGTGATTGAATAAAAGAAGAATTACTGTGCAGAAATTCTGGTAGGACGGTAGGTGTATTTGAATAAAATCAGGCTAAATTGGCAACACCTCTCGAGTGATTGGCAACACCTCTCGAATGAGTCGAATGAAATATGTTACACTTCATTTTACTGTAGGTTTATGACCATTTTTAACATGAAGGAGATGTGACAGTGACTGGCTTTGCTGTTAGGATAGTACCAATTTGCTACACCTGTCGTTTACATAATTTATTTCTAGTCACATTTAACTTTTGTGTTTAAAAATTAGCATTTATTTTCGATGCTTAACTTTTGGACACCAGCGTATATTTACTCGACAACAAATATTCCAAAGAAACTTTTATGGAAAATCTTGGTAACGGACATTAGTAATATCTGAAATTCTTAAACTCTCTTTGAAAGTATGAAAAGATTATTTGAGTATAAATATATAAAAATCTAGTCTCTAGAACAACGTACAGTGCCCTTTGCTTGTAAGTTTTGAACTTACAGACATAAAGTTTTGTATGTTTTGTTTACAGTTTAAAGTTCATAAAAATGTGTTGCAGCTGTAAGTTTTGTAAATTCAAAGATTGGTGATTTTTTTAAAATCGTGACGTTGTTATATTTAATAAATATTATTATATTAATATATTATTTCGTATTGTGTATTATGATTTAATTTTCGTATTTAATTTCATATCAATGTTATATTAAAGTTGACAGAATTAACTTTCTTTAATAGTTTTCATTGTTCCATTTCAGTAACTGGATGATTTAAACAAAAACGAAAAATCATGCATCAAGCTTAGATTATGAAACACTTTCCAACATATTCAGAATAGTGTAGCAGAACCTTTTAGTTTTACAAGGTGAAAGATGATGTATAACTAAACAAAAGATGACAAGGGATGACCGACACGGGAACTCAGTTTTCGCATATGTGCAATTCCGGGGGAAGTGTCAAACTAAACAAGGTCAAAGTCAAACCGGGTGGGGAGGCCTATCTTTCGGCTTAAGCTCAACCAGCCCCGACCACTGTCTAACTAAACTAAACTCTCCAACTAAACAAGTTAGAAAACGCATAACATATTTGAAAACCCAATTTCAGAAATTACCGTCAACATTCGAAAAGAAATCTCTGAATAATTTTGTACAGCCCTGTATCTGATCTATAGATTTGTATATTTACTGCATAGTATGCTAAAATTTAGTTCAGTTACGATATGCATAGTACAATTGAGCAGCCTTCTTCAGC